>CM036617.1:124153286-124814536 GCA_020746105.1 Trogon surrucura | reverse complement strand
CTCACAAGATGCTGAAATACCCAGTTAACATTGTAAATGGGATGGCTTGTAATAGCAGGCAGTATCTAGATCTGGAAATAAATTTCTTTTATAGACTCTTTCCTAAACAGGATCAATAACACCACAAGGTCACCTGTTGCTTCTGAATACCAAATCCTGATTGCTAGTTTAGGTCATATTTTCAGTGAGTGTGATGGCCTCTGATGGGTGAGTCTGTGGCAACTGAAGTATTTAGGATATACACAACACAGTCAAATACTCTTTTTAACTGTGGGATGCCTCACGAGGTGTTTGGTGGAGTAGCAGAAGTTATCCCAGCAGTTACCAGAAGAGACATTCTATTGCTGTGGCACCAAAAGCGACTGAGAGATGTAGTTGAGGCAGCAGTGCGTAGGGAGTACTGGTAAGAAGCAGGAACACTAACGGGAGATAATGTTGTGCATTTAGCGTTGGGACTAATGTGAGACATCCAGACTGATACAGCAGCCCTTCCCTCTCCTTTCTGTGACTGGCATCTTACTCAGGACATAGACTGATCTGCTCCAGAGCTGAATCAGGGATAGTCATACAACTGTACACGTACAGAATTATAGAACTGTACTACAATGGCCATAAACCCAAATGCCTAAGACCCTGCATTTCATTTATTGCAAGGCGTGTAGAGAATGTAGAGGACTGAAGAAGAGATGAGACAGTATGATGGTTTAAAGGACACTGAAAGTTCCCTGAAGAAATGGATCCACATCTTGTCTGTGCAGCAAAGCTTTACTACTAAGTCCTTTAACCCAAACCTTTGAGAGGTAGCCAGTAGTTAGCATGCATCTCTGGAGTATCCATGCTGCAGATGGGTCAGGATCCTCTTGCAACATACACAGCACCATGGGGCGTGCTTCAGGAGAATTCTGGAAAATTAAGGCACGTGTATCTTGCATGAGATGCTAAGACCTAGTAAGTGCCACCTACAGCTTAACATGTCATGGGAACCATCACCTTACAGGGCTGTTGTGAAGATCTATTTCTAATTTTATGAAGCATTTGTGTTCTGTATCAGGGTAGACTAGGTTTGTCAGTTTTTCTGAGTGTAGCTGGAAGTAGACTGTCTTATGGAGAAGAGAGCAGTGCCTGGTGTCCTCAGGAGAGGTGGAGAAGGGCTTCTCCATCTGCATGTTTTCTTTGTGTCAGGAGGTGGGTCATGGGTTCAGGTAGTGGCAAATCAGGGCATGCAGAAATCTTGCTCTGCCCTTGACACTCTCGCCCTTCTCCCTGGTCCTTTTTCCTCACGAGAAAAGGAATGGAAAGAATCAAGAGATCTGGGGTATTTACTTACATCTCCCCTCATAGTGGGTAGCAGCATGGGCAGATCCATAGGGCCTCTTTCTCTCACTGCAAAATGTGGCTAGGTGGGACATGATGCAGACCCCCATCTTCTGAAGCCTAAGAGCAGGCTTAGAAATTTCAGGAAGTGCTGGAGAATTGCTGGGGCTACTGAGGGAAAAGGTGCTGCTGGGAAGATAATGACATAAGGTTATTGAATAGTCGTTCATTAACTGAGCACATAGTATCCTGTCCACTGAATGAGGCAGGATCCTGTGGGTAAAAAATGTCACAAGATTGTGTTTACCAAAGACTGCATTATAATGCAACGTGTAAAAGAACTAGAGGATATACAGAAGTTTTTAAATGGTGTTTCTTAACTGTGAGTACCTAGCTGTTGTGATCTTCATGTTCTTTTTAAAGCAGTGTATTTTTCTCTAAGCTTTGCAGAGACGTTAAATAGGCTGCTATTTATAAGAGCTAGTTGGAAAACTTTTTTTTAAACTGTGAAAGAGCGGTTCGTTTTCTAAAGGTAGATGTTTCCCCTAACAAATATTTCTCTCTGAGGAAGAACTTAGCTGAGGGCAATACTTCATTTGATTTTAATACTCTAAGTTATCCTCCTAAGGCCAGCACTGCAAACTCTTCGCATACTCATTACTCCAAATGTTCTTTTCCCAAATGTGCTTTTGTGCATCTTCTCTTTCTGGCATTTTAGTCAACCCTCTTTACCTGCTCATTAACAAGCTCATGGTTGAGAAGAGAAAGGCATGAAAAAACCCACTGATTTTGGGTTACCAAAAGACAAAGAAAAAGAAGCAGCTCATCATGGGTTTTAGCCAGTGACACATGCTTATATTTTGCACAAGTACTGTTCTTTTGCATGGATTCTTTGAGGACATGTAAGTTGAAAGAATAACAACAGACTCACATCTGGCACATACGGAATGCCACTGTTGCTTATTTGTTTTCTCAACAGCAAACAATGCACAGAAATATTAGAATTGTGTTCACTTAGAACTTTTTAGAAAAACTCCATCAAATCTTATAACAAAAGAAGCACAAAAAATACATTTGGGAGGAAGAATTCATAGAGTATTCATAGAGTAGAGTAGAATACAATAGAATAGAACAGAACAGAACAGAATGGTTAAGGTTGAAAGGGACCTTAAAGATCATCTAGTTCCAACTCCCTTGCCATGGGCAGGGACACCTCTCTCCCACTAGACCAGGTTGCCCAAAGTCCCATCCAACTTGGCCTTGAACACCTCCAGGGATGGGGCATCCACAACCTCCTTGGGCAACCTCTGCCAGTGCTTCACCACTCGCATGGTGAAGAACTTTTTCCTTATATCTAATCTAAATCTTCCCTCTTGCCATTTCAGGCCATTGCCCATTGTCCTATCACTACAGGCCCTTGTAGAAAGCCCTTTTCCAGCTTTCCTATAGACCACCTTCATGTATTGGAAGGCTGCTATTAGGTCACTCCGAAGCTTTCTCTTCTCCAAGCTGAATAACTCCAGCTCCCTCGGCCTGTCCTCACAGCAGAGGTGCTCCAGCCCTCTAATCATCTCCATGTCCCTCCTCTGGACCCGCTCCAGCAGTTCTATGTCCTTTTTGTGCTGTGGGCTCCAGAACTGGATGCAGTACTCCAGGTGGGGCCTCACCTGAGCAGAGTAGAGGGAAAGAATTACCTCCCTTGACCTGCTGGTCGCATTACTTTTGATGAAGCCCAGGACACGGTTCGCTTTTTGGGCTGTAAGTGCACACTGCCAGGTCACATTGAGCCTCTCATCAACTAACACACTCAAGTCCTTCTCCTCAGGGCTGCTCCCAGTCTGGTTTCCACCCAGCCTATATCTCTGCTTGGGATTGCCTTGTTCCAGGTGCAGGACCTTACACTTGGTCTTTGTTGAACTTCATGAGGTTGGCATGGGCTCACCTCTCAAGCCTGTGAAGGTTCTTCTGGATGGCATCCCTTCCCTCCAGCATGTCAATCACTCCACAGAGTTTGGTGTCATCAGCAAACTTGCTGAGGGTGCCCTCCATCCCACTGTCCATGTCACCAGCCAAGATGTTAAACAACACTGGTCCTTTCCCAAGCAGTATTTAAAATATTTAGGCAAGATAAGGTATGTAGTGCCTAAGGTGTGCTGTGTATTTTAGTGGTCATATCATGTTGTACAAGGTAACATAAGTTTATAAATACATATGAATTATCTTTGTAGTAATACAAAAATCAACTCGGATGGCTTTGAAGACCCACAAGTTGGGGAGTCTTATAAAGATTACTTTCTCTTTTTTGTTTTTAGTTAGTGAAACTATGTTCTTTTTGGAGATAGATTATATTATAACTGTAGAGACATGTTAAATATGTTAAAATATATGAAGATTGCTGGTTTTCATTTGAAACCCTTAACCTGAAGTGGGTGAAAAGAACAGAGGTGCTTACTGAATTTTTTTTTTAACATAAATGTATGTGAAGTGAGACGGTCAATTTTTACACAGCTCAATAAAAAGACTTCCTTCCAAATACCATTATCACATTCTGCGCATCAAGCAAATACCAAAATTAGTACTTATATCTAGTGTACAGAGGCAGAGAATACTCACTAGAAGTCTTCATAATTGCACAGCATGAAAATAATGAACCCCTTAAACTGATCAAGTGTGAAAATACTTTTTTTAATGGAAACATTGTTTCAAAGGGTAGCGATAAACCTGTGAGAAAAACTGTCCTTCTTAATTCAATGTCTGGACTCTTATTAAAAGCTTTACTTCTCTGTAAGTAGTAAAAATATTTCTGTTGCCTTGGGCTCTTTCAATAAGCTAGTTCAGTGATCTAGAAATGAAAAGTCATATACAGCAGTTCATCCTGTGTCCTTAGTCTTTACAACATGCCTAGGGGTTAACATGCTGTGGTTAAGATTTGTTCTGTCATCAAGTGAATTTTAAATCATAGCAGTTCTCACTTCTCTTTCTTTTTAAATAAGCCAATATTACCAGATTCCCAACGCTTCCTTCTCTGATAAACTGTAGAGTATGTTCTCAGGGAATTTAGTCATCATATCAATGAAGATGAAAAAAAACATATTAAATTACTGGATTTTCCCCTGTGTATGCCCTGAAGACATATGGACAGCACCATCTGTGTTCTTATGACTACAGATTTGTATGTTCATTGTTTTTTATCTGGGGATCAGTGTCATTTGAACCTAGATCTGGCATAAGAGCTGGCATCTGAAATTCTAGCCTTAGCCCATGCGTACACTATGTTACAGCTCTATCTCGCCCTGCAAATCTGAAGGCCAGGAACATTTCTCTTCCCTTCAGTAGACTTGCATCTATAGCAAATGAGCTCTGTGGAAAGGTTATAATTCAGTGATTCAAAACTACCTGCTTTGGAGACCTAATTTCTTAGGTATTTTTGTGCCTATAGGGAAATCTTCAGTTAACTCTTTGAGTTTTCCTTCTGAAAAACAGTGATAGTAACATCTGTCTAATAGGACTGTTGACGGAGTCAGTGGTGAAAAGAATCAGCAAGAAGTGCTCTATTTAGCTTGTACAGAGTAAAACCACATGTTCTTTAATGCCTCGGTCTTAGTTTCGTGAAGTTCCCCTAGGACTGTGCAGGGCTTCTCCACAGCTCTTATTCTTGAAACTCTTCTGGAAGAAGAAACTTCTCTTTTTTTGAGCAGTGAAATCAGGAGAGTTCCTGCTGTATCTCTTAGAAGATGATGCATATGGGTGCTCCAGATTCTTTAATTTCATCTGCTGTTGGGCTGTCTACAGGACAGGAGTTCTGGAACTTGTTCACGTGCTGTAATATCATCAGTATAGTATCAGTCTTCCCTAGGAGGCTGTTGATTCAAACAGAAAAATATTCTTCTTTTGCTTCAGACTTTACGTAAATGAGAAGTTGATAATGAGAGTTCTTTAGAACTTTTCTATCATCCTATAGAGTCTGCTGATGGGGAGTGTAAAGCTGACTGATCTTAAAAAAAACCATATAGAAATCCTGTAAAGAAGATAGTAAATGCCACAACATTTTCAATTGATTCCTGCGACATTTTATCATATTGCTTTAGAATTCAAGTTCTTTCTCCTTAGAATCTATGTTTTGTGTAGATTTTTCTGGTGGTGAGTTAAAATGTTTGATTATTCAGTATTAGTGCCCTGTAATACATAAATGTGTGTATCACTATATAACAAATATTAACACAACTACTTCAGTCATGCTTTGATGCAGTGCAGTTTCCCAGGCTCTCCCAGGAGAAGAAGATGATATTTAAGGAACTCCAAATAGAACTAAAGACTTTTGGATCATTCTCTCCATGACCATTAGGAATGGTGATCAAGAGGAAAAATATGTAGCTCATATGCAAAGTGACTGTGTGTTACTTCATTCAGAAGCTTCTTATTTTTGTAGACCCAATTCTGCAAAAGATTGGGAACTTGCTCAGATTTCCAGAACTTTGCATCTCCCATGTTAATAGTAGAAGCAGAGAGTAAAACTGTGTCTTTTGACTTCAGAATCCTTCACTCTGCCATTTCCCTTTGTTTAAATGCAGATGCTTCATATACCTGGTGCCCTATTAAAACACAGTACAAATCTGCTTTATGTTTTTGCTGAAAGTATGATAGACATGAAAAACCATCCCAGTCTTTAACTGGGATTTTCATTTTCTGATTTCAGTTTCAGTACGTCTATACTCTTAAAAGCACTGCAGATATTTTTTTCCAAAATGTGTAATTTGAGTTTTTTGATGGTGACTTTCCAGACACCATGATCAACTTTTCCATAGTTGTTAACATTCCTCCCTTATTCACATGCATTGTGTAGCCCTTTCTCTTCCAACTTCCAGCTTTGATGTGTTGTGACAAATAATTTTCTTCTTTTTTTAATCTCGTGAACATAAGAGGCAGTGATCTTTTGCAGTGCATTGGTGTTGAAAGTTGCTGCAGAAAGGTGAATAAGAATGTAAAAATACTAATACAACAGTTGATGGGTATATATCTCTTCTAGCCTCTATTTAATATTGAAGGCATGCTTAATTGATGAAGTACAGCAATAGCTTGCCAGGAAGTTATACACTTCACTTGTGATGGATTTAAAGCTTGTGTTCTTCTTTTCTCCTGTTTTGTTTAGAAACCTAGTCTCCTCTGCTGAAGAGAGTTTTCTTTTATGCTTGGGGCAGCTTCCACTTGCTGTGTTGGAAGTTACTGCTGAGATGCAGCAAATGTGAGAGGGTGGCTATTGCACAAATTGAGAGTCTTAAAAATTAAAAATCTTCAGAGCCTTGTTATGCAGAAGATGTGTTTTATTCAGGAATTGTAACACAAGCAATTATTTTTAATGTTTGTTTCAGTTTTAAAAGAAAACTTAGATGCTATGGAACGCGTGTGGGCTGAGGTGGGGAAATAACCTATAATATCACAAGGAATTTTAATACTTGTCTTCAGTATTCTTTGTAGGAGTTGGGTAACTACATCTACTTGGTATCTTTAAAAGTATCTTCCATGATTTTTGCAGGGTTATGCCAAACAAAGACTGGATAATGAAATTGTGTATTTGACTTTACAAAAATACATTAACCATGGCTGAAACCAGCCTGCTGCAAAGTACTGTGTTGTTTAGAGTTGATGTCCTTTGGGTAATAAATAAAACTGAGGTTCTCCTCAAGCCACTTTGTATTCTTTAGGGCTCATCAGAAAAGTGGTGAGATTGTCTTCTCCCTCTTGGCTGTATTCCAGATCTGTAAATGACATGTTGCTTACTTAATTTTCTACTGCACCTTTGGTTATTAGGAAAGGCACCATTTTTCATTATGTATGCATGTACTATGTATGCATGTACTGGTAAGCAATGGGTACATTTCAAGCCACAGCTGAGTGCATTTCAGAACACCGCTACTGACTTGCAGATCAGTTAGTTTACAGTTCGTTTTGGGATCCTTCATGACAAAAATGTGCTGTGGTCCTCATCCAATGCCCAGTTAAATGGAGAGTGTGGTTTTGTTACGAGCAGAAAAGAGAATTTAAAGGAATATTAAGGGTGGCAGTATTTAAAAATAGATGCTGCTTCCTACCAGTGTGCAAGAAAACTTTCAAAATCTTAAGATCAAAGTGTTTAAAGCATGTATATAAAAGGAAAAGTTTACACACCAGCGTACAGAGCATTAGTGACAGCAAGTAATTGTGCTAGTTTGACAAGGAATATGGTCGACTAAGCCCCCTTATTTATATTAAGTGGTATGTTTAATGAGAAAACAGAAATAGAAAGTCCTGCAAGTGCCAAAATCATGTCATTGCTAGAATGTAAACTTTCGTGTTTTCTGACTCCAGTTGATTTATGATACTAGTTCAGAAAGTAGCACAAATTGAACACTTTCTTAATGTAAGCACTTGTGCATGTGCTTAAATACGTAACTAATTTAGACCCTAGCTGTTCATACTTAAGAGTTGTGCAGAGTGATTTTTGCATTTCTTTTCCCAAACTTAAAAATCCGTAGTAACTACTAAGGTGGTGCAAGGTGTGTTTATATTCTAGACTACAGCATAACTTATTTGAATGTGTATGGCAGCCGTGGCCAACTTTTTGTTTGACTTCACGGAGTGACATCACTTAGGTCATTAAATCCAAATCCTTGTCGTGTCTGGTAGGGACATGCCAATTTTCCCATAAATTTTTGTATCCCATTACGAAGTGACTTTTTAGGAGACTTCCTTCTCCTGGCTCCATTTCTTCCTACATGTCTCGGGAGCTAGCCTGGCACCAAGCTTGTCCAGCCCAACTGATCAGGTGCTGGGTATATCCCATCATTGGACATTTATTGCTGCATAACTGCATTACTGCCCTGAACCCACTACAGTAGTTTAAGTTATAGGGTGTCCTTAAATAGATAAAAGTAACCTCTGCAAATAATAGTTGAAATCTTTGCATATGTAAGACATTGCAATTTGGGCAAGAAATTGGATAGGTCTTAAGTCTAGGTCTTGTAAGAGAAGTGAGAGCAAAAATAAAATCATTGGGATAAATTTTGCATGTGTTTCCAATGTTAATGGAATGCCTCTTGAGTCTCAGTTCCTTGTCTTTTCCTCTAATCACTTGGAAGCATTCTATTAATTTTTTTTTTTTTTTAATTTTTTTAATTTATTTTATTTTTCTTACTTTGTAGTCTACCTCTGTCTCATCCATTGACTTACTATGGAGCTGTATCACCATGAAAAGCTTGCAAGGGTAACTTCAGTCAGTTCAGTCACTTCTCAGGCTAATGGAACCCTTTCGCATTGTCCAGAAAGTGTTTTCTCCAAGTGATGAATTTTTGGTGGAAATTACAGATTTGGCACATTCTGACACTGATATCTAAATTACTGCAAACAAATGAATACTGACCCCCTAAAATAAGCACTTGCAAACTTGCTATCTTTCCTGATCTGGATGAAAAACAAGTTTAGATAAATTTGTGGTATGCATTTATTCATGCAGCCGGTTTTGGCTGTCACAAATATGTACTGCACTGCATCCAAAAATTCTACACTAAAAGAATATTAAGGTTGTAAAGTCAAACGTGTTGAAATTGGGAAGTACAGGAATTGAGTTTGCCGGTGTGACTTTAACTCATCACCTTTGCACATGTTGTTATAATATAATGTGTAATATTGTAATTAAAGATTGTAGGTATTTTTTTTCTGTCCGAGACCCCAGCTTTGCTCAATGAATGTTTTATTTAATAATGATTTCACATCTCCACCTCCTCATTCCTTGTATTGAATGCAAAGTTATTAATTTATTGAGGGACTTCACCAGGAATGGCTCAACACAGAATCTGGATGTTCTGCAAATATTCATGAATTTAACTCCTAGCTGAGACTGGTTGCTATTAATATCCCTTTTTATACACCCAAGAGACTGAAGCTGAGGATCTGCTAAGTTTGGGTGGCTAATTTAAAGCATGAATCTTCAAGCTACTTAGCATGCAGGGTACTTCTTACATTCAAACCCTACCTCCAATATTTTAGTTACAGAATTTATGCAAAAGCATTCTCACCTATCTTGGCAGAAAACCATGAATACTTATTACTGGCTCAGTTGTCATTCAGTAGCTTGGTAGTGTTAAGCAGAAATGTTGGCAGGTAGCACTAGTGGTTTACTGGAGTACTGTTTAAATGTCCTGCAAGATGAAAAATCCTTCCTTTTCAAGCATCTTCCTGCAACCTTGACTTCAGACCTTCTAAAGTCATTGACAAATAGCCAGGACTTGTACAAACAACAGTGTCCTGATATATAATCCTAATTCATTTTCAAATGACCATCTTGTGAACTCAATGTGGCGGGACCCAATTTAGTAAAAGGTTAAGATTCTGTTATCCCAAAGCTTTTCAGGGAAAGGGGAAGAGAGTTATAGTCAAACGTACATTAAACCTTCTGAAAAGAGAGCTGCCCGGTACTAAAGATCTTCTGCAGATTTGAAACAGAAATTTTCAGAGATTTTTCTTTTCCATCTCTTGCTGCAAAGATGACAAAGGAGACAGCTTTCACATATAGTAAAAACCACAGATCTTAAGCCATTGTCCTAAATACTAGAGCCACTAATTTTATTTTTTTTTTTTTTTAAAAAAAAAAAAAGAGAGGAAAAATGATCAATTTGGATAAAAGAAAAATAATGAGTCTTTTCTCCTGGTTGTGAGAAATGGCATGCTATTTATATCTCTAAGTGTAAGTCTAAAGTTCAGCTGCTATTTAAAACATGCAAAGTTATAACCAAGTGAAACAAGGACTTATGCTAGCGAAGTGTCAAATATCATTAATGGGGCTACTAGCTCCATATAGAGCGTTGTGCTGTTCTTTTTAAACATAAATTAGCAAAAGGCTGAAATGTCACTTAGCAGTGCTTTCGTAGGGTATGTAGATAGGCATACCATGTAGGATAATGATACTTGTTTCTGTAAAGCAGCATGCAGCTTTGTACAGTTTTGAAGGAGATCTCGAATAATGACTTTCTTCCTGCAGAGATGTTTTAAGTTTTCTTTTTGAAGTTGCGTATCACTGTTAAAAAATAAAAGGTTGAAGTAGTGACCTTTTGCTGTTTCCTAAGAGAAGTCCTTAGCTATCTCGTAAGTGAAATATGGTTATTTTATTTAGAATAGCACACTAAGGGCACTATCTTTTATTAATTTTTCTCGGTTCTTGTATTTATAGCAGAGAGGGTATTGTAGCAGCTTCCAAGCAAATAGCTCTGACGCCAGCTGAGTTTGAGACTTCTTCGAATAGGTTCACATGAAATTTGGCTATGTCAGTCAATATTTGAAATGATGAGTCCAGCAAAATGGAGCTCTCAACTAGAGCAGGGGAAAATTTGGAAGGTGGCTGAGTTTTATAGATGTAATTGGGTGTGCTCGAAATAGTGATGTTGTTTAAAACCCTTGGTGCTATGCAGATTGACAAGTGGTAATGAGATCCTAGGCATGTGCCTTTTTGTTTAGAAGTCACTGAGGTAAAAGTCAGTTTATCAAGTGTGAATATCTGTAATATGAAATATAATAATGTAAGAATGTAAGAATATAATAATAAAATAATATAATGATAAAATAAAATAATATAATAATATAAAAAATATAATAATATAAAAAGTGTGGATAATCTGTAATACAAATGGAAGCAAAAATACATTTCAGTTGCACTCCGTGACCTGATGGCAATATACCACAGAAAGCACGTTTTAGCCGAACCAGAAAGTTGTGCTAACAGGTACTGCAATGAGATTGGTGATCGCTGAGGAATCTGGGCGGATGGGAGTGGGGAGAGAGAAGGCGTTAAATGTTTTTATTGCAAAGTAAGTATTTTCTCACCATTCTGGATGGTGTATTCATGATCCTCAAAACCTCTTGAATATTTGGAATGCTGAGTTTTGTTAAGTCCTGGAACTGTCTCACTTTCATAACATTACCTATATGGTAATGCCTACAATGAGATGGTGCAAAAAAAAGTGATGTTTGAAGATGTTAAATCCAGCAGAATTGTTACCTGAATTTTAGTCCATTATAGACAATATCACAGCACAGAAGTGGATTGTAGCCTCCATCACGTTTTGCTCCAGGCTTTTGGGAAGTATAGATAGAGATGGGTGGTTATCAAAGTTTAGCAAATAGTTGAGATAATTGCTTTGTCTTGATGTGATGGAATTCAGCAAGATTTTGAATATTAGTT
The DNA here is from genome assembly GCA_020746105.1 of Trogon surrucura. Classification (NCBI taxonomy): domain Eukaryota; kingdom Metazoa; phylum Chordata; class Aves; order Trogoniformes; family Trogonidae; genus Trogon; species Trogon surrucura. The sequence goes on along the minus strand of CM036617.1, from coordinate 124,803,012 downwards.
CTTGAAAGTTACAAATTCCTAACTTTAAAGACGTAGTAAAGACGGAAACTTTAAAGACATAGACAAATGTGAGAGATGAGATGGCAATCACATTACTTCATACAAGCTCTTGAGTTCATAGAAATGCTTACTGTTGCCACTGTTTTTGCCCATTAATTTACATAACTTCATACCTTATAGGTAGTTCCTTCCAGAATTACTGGTCTGTGAGCTAATGCTGTGAAAAGATTTGCTCAAGTATGAATGCCTTATTTTGTTAGCCAGCTACTATTATTTGTAGACACCATAGCTATATAACACCATAAGCACTGCAGTACAACAAAATCCCTTTGAGAGAAGGTTTAAAGAAACAGGCAGATTCCTAAACCCCAGGTTTATGTGGTTGGCAGAGATAAAAACTCACTCCACCTTCTCAGTGCTTAATGCATTTTTGGTTAAGAAGGTGAAGGAACATGTAGCAAACCACATTTGAAAACGGAGTATTGTGGTAACTTCTATTTATTTCTCCTCCTCTAATCTATACTAACTCATGTCCATAACATATGTTATGGACACTTCCAGAAGAAATAAGGTTTCCACTTTAAATGCAAAAAATCACTTCAAGGCACAAGAGTATAGTTTGTAAAACCCGCAAAAGTATTTGAGATCCACAGCTTCTGCAAGGAGGGCTGAAAGTAGAGGAAAGTCTTGTGTTACTTTTCTACTATTTCACATTTGCTAGAAAAAATTTTCTATTAGTCTGAATGACCTCCTCTTATTTTTAAGATAAGTTGGAGTCCAAAGAGAAGCTTAGCTTTTTCACACTTGAGTTACAGTCTCTCTGAAAACAATGATTTGTTGAAGAAAGGCTGACAGGTCCTTACCTTATCTGGTATTTGAAATATTTATGGCAATGGTTTAGCTTTCATATCCATGCTTATTTCAATCTCTACAGAAACAAGGAAAAGTTATGCTGCAATCTTAAAAATCAGTTGCTTTGACTTTTTTAAAAATGTTATGCAAAACATGAAAACACCTGTTTTGGATCCTAATATGTAAAGACTCATGTGCATAATGCACAGATATTTCCACTTTTACCAGGGTCATAAATTGTTCTGATGTCACGGCAATGTTCAATTACAAAACCAAACAAAAGCTTCTATGTCCAAGATTTATACCTTACTGAGCTATAATTCATAGAATGTTAGGGATTGGAAGGGACCTCAAAAGATCATCAAGTCCAATCCCCCTGCCAGAGCAGGAATGCCTAGATTATACTACACAGGAACATGTCCAGGCAGGTCTTGAATGTCTCCAGAGAAGGAGACTCCACAACCTCTCTGGGCAGCCTGTTCCAGGGCTCCGTCACCCTCACTGAGAAGAAGTTTCTTCTCGAGTTTAAGCGGAACCTCTTATGTTCCAGTTTCAGCCCATTACCCCTTGTCCTATCAGTGGTTGTCACCGAGAAGAGCCTGGCTCCATCCTCCTGACACTCACCCCTGATATATTTGTAAACATTAATGAGGTCACCCCTCAGTCTCCTCTTCTCCAAACTAAAGAGCCCCAGCTCCCTCAGTCTTTTCTCATAAGGGAGATGCTCCACTCCCTTAATCATCCTAGTTGCCCTGTGCTGGACTCTCTCCAGCACTTCCCTGTCTTTCTTGAACTGAGGGGCCCAGAACTGGACACAATATTCCAGATGGGGTCTCACCAGGGCAGAGTAGAGGGGAAGGAGAACCTCTCTCGACCTACTAACCACCCCTCTTCTAATACACCCCAGGATACCATTGGCCTTCCTAGCCACAAGGGCACAGTGCTGGCTCATGGTCATCCTGCTGTCCACCAAGACTCCCAGGTCCCTTTCCCCTACACTACTCTCTAATAAGTCATTGCCCAACTTATACTGGAACCTGGGGTTGTTCCTACCCAGATGCAAGACCCTACATTTACCCTTGTTATATTTCATTAAATTTTTCCCCGCCCAACGCTCCAGCCTGTCCAGGTCTCGCTGAATGGCAGCACAGCCTTCTGGTGTGTCAGCCACTCCTCCCAGCTTGGTGTCATCAGCAAACTTGCTGATAGTACTCTCTAGTCCCTCATCCAAGTCATCAATGAATATACTGAATAATACTGGTCCCAGTACCGACCCTTGAGGGACTCCACTGGATACAGGCCTCCAACCAGACTCCGCCCCATTGACCACAACTCTTTGTCTTCTTCCCCTTAGCCAGTTCACAGTCCACCTCACTACCCGAGAGCCTAGACCACACTTCCTCAGTTCAGCAGCCAGGATGCTGTGGGAGACTGTGTCAAATGCTTTACTGAAGTCAAGGTAGACCACATCCACCGCTCTGCCATCATCTATCCACCTTGTTATATCCTCGTAAAAGGCTATGAGGTTAGTCAAACACGACTTCCCCTTGGTGAAGCCATGCTGACTGTCTCTAATGACCCTCTTATCCCTGATATGCCTTGAGATGGCACCAAGGATAAGTTGTTCCATCACTTTCCCAGGGATGGAGGTGAGGCTGACCGGTCTATAGTTACCCGGGTCCTCCTTCTTGCCCTTTTTGAAGACTGGAGTGACATTTGCTTCCCTCCAGTCCTCAGGTACCTCTCCCGTCTCCCAAGACTTGGCAAAGATGATGGAGAGTGGTCTAGCAATGACATCAGCCAGCTCCCTCAGCACCTGTGGATGCATCCCGTCTGAACCCATGGATTTATGGATATCCAGATTGCTTAATTGGTCCCTAACCCAGTCCTCATCGACTAAAGCAAACTCCTCCACTGCCCTGACTTCCTGTGGGGCCTCAGGGGAACGGGGCTCCTCAGGACAGCCTCCGGCAGAGTAGACAGAGACAAAGAAGGCATTCAGTAACTCTGCCTTCTCTGTATCTTCTGTCACCAAGGCACCCACCTCATTCATCAGTGGGCCTACATTGCCTCTGGTGTTAGTTTTATCTGCCACGTATTTGAAAAAACTCTTCCTGTTGTCCTTGACCCCTCTCGCCAGGTTCAATTCTAGGGAGGCCTTTGCTTTCCTAGTTGCCTCCCTACATCCTCGGACAACAGCCTTATACTCTTCCCAAGTGGCCAGCCCCGCCTTCCAAGATCTGTAAATTCTCCTCTTGTCCTTGAGCTTACCCAGCAGATCCCTGTTTAGCCACGCAGGTCTCCTGGCTCTCTTCCTTGACTTCCTACGTGTCGGGATGCTCTGATCTTGAGCATGGTAGAAGCAGTCCCTGAACGCTAACCAACTATCTTGGGCCCCTTTACCTTCAAACAGCCTTGCCCATGGGATTTTCTCGAGTAATTGTTTGAAAAATCCAAAGTTTGCCTTGGCAAAGTCCAGGGCTGTAATTCTGCTTGCTATTTTGTTTCTGCTACATGAGATCCTGAACTCCACCATTTCATGGTCACTGCAACCAAGGCAGCCCTCAACCTTTACTGCTTCAACCAGATCCTCCTTGTTAGCGAGGATGAGGTCTAGCAGTACTCCTCTCCTAGTCGGCTCCTCCACCATTTGCATCAGAAAATTATCATCGATGCACTGGAGGAACCTCCTGGACTGTGGCTGGCTGGCTGAGTTGTCCTTCCAGCAAATATCAGGGAAGTTAAAATCCCTCACGACAACCAGGGCCTGTGATTGTGAGACCGCTCTCAGCTGCCTGTAGAAGGCCTCATCAACTTCCTCACCCTGATCTGGTGGCCTGTAATAGACACCCACAACAGTATCTCTCCTGCCAGCCTGCCCCTTAATTCTAACCCATACACTCTCAACTTGCTCCTCATCCATGCCTGGATGGTATTCAAGACATTGTAGTTGCTCTTTCACGTAAAGAGCGACTCCACCACCTCGCCTGGCTGGCCTGTCTTTCCTGAAAAGGACATAGCCACCCATGACCACATTCCAGTCATGTGAGCTGTCCCACCATGTCTCTGTAATTGCCACCAGATCATAATCTCCTGCCCGAACCCAGGTTTCTAGCTCCTCCTGCTTATTCCCCATGCTGCGTGCATTGGTGTATAAGCATTTCAGGGAGCAAGCTGAGCACACTGATCTCACCCTAGGGGGATGGAAGGCCACCCGGTCCTCATAATTTCTAGAGCGCTGCCCCGCTGCAATCCCAGCTATAACCCCATCCCACTTCATATCTAGTTTAAAGAACGCTCTATGAGTCCTGCCAGCTCGTGACCAAGGATCCTTTTTTTCCTTTGTGTCATTTGAACCCCAGCTTGTTTCAGTAGACCAGGTGCCCTGTAGATTTCCCCATGGTTAAAAAATCCAACGCTAGACCACTGGCACCACCCCTTTAGCCAAGTATTAATCTGCTGCACTTTGTCAAACCTACCACTATTTTTCCTCGTAATTGAGGGAATAGAGGCAAACACAACTTGTGCGCCTGATCCTTCTAGCATCCGCCCCAGTGCCCTAAAGTCCCTTTTGATTACTTCTGACCGTCTCTCTACTATCTCATCATTACCGATCTGCATAACCAAAAGCGGGTAATAGTCCGTGGGTTTGACCAGACCAGGAAGTTTCTTGCTAACATCCTTAACTCGGGCCCCAGGGAGGCAGCAGACTTCCCTGTGGGTCGGATCAGGGCGGCAGACAGGGCCCTCTGTTCCCCTCAGGAGGGAGTCTCCAATTACAATTACCCTCCTTTTTTTCTTAGATGAAGAAGTCCTAACGCGTGTATCCGAGTGACTAGACAGCCCTATGGGTGAACCCTCCACTGACTCTTCCTTTGCCTGGCTCTCATTGTCTAGAGCCCCATACCTGTTTTGCAGGGGCAACCGGGCAGGTGAGGGAGGCCGGGCAGGGATTTTCCTTCCTCTCCTGGCAGGCACCTGCTTCCACTCTTCCCTATCCTTTAGGTCCCCCCCTTTTGCCTGATTGCCAGAGGTGGGGGGATATTCAGCTCTTTGCAGAGCTTGCTGCTCGCCATTCAGGACGTGACTCCACCGATCTGTCTCTCTCTCCGACTCCCTAATGCTCCTCAGCCTTTCTACTTCCTCCTTCAGCTCAGCCACCAGGCTGAGCAGATCGCTCACCTGGTCACATCGGACACAAGTGTCACTTCCACTACCCTCCATGGCCAGTGCCAGGCTCCGGCATTCTCTGCAGCCCGAGGCCTGAACACCCACATGCTTACGTGGGGCCTCTGTCTGGGTGTCCACAGTTTTTCTAACAACCATTGACCTGGTGGCAACCATAGTTGGCTCTACAATACAAAGACTCTCCGGAAAGCTATGCACGGAATAGTTTACAAGTCTTTTAAGTACTTGCCTTTTAACAAAGACTTACCCTTCTAGGTCTCTCGTTCAGTGAACAGGGACTAGTCCCTGCCCTCCCCAAGGATTCTTATACCCTGAGGGCACAGTTAACAGCTGATCACCCTGTTTAAAATCGCAGCACCGCTGAGGGTGGCTCCGCCCACGCTATCTCCGGTGTCCGCCGTGGAGCTGCCGGTGCGACCTCAGGTTTGGTTGCTGTAGCCGGCTTAAAAAAAAACCCCAAAAGCTTTTTGCCAGCCAATTTTTTTTTTTTTTTAATTATTATCTTCAAAGACTCTAGAAATTAAAAGATTAGGGACAGACATATAAAATTACTGTTGATAACAGCTTATGGAAAATAGTAATGAATATGATATTATGGGTATAGGAATACAGTTGCACTAAGGATGAATAAAGAATAATTTTGGTGAAGCATAAATATTTCTGAAACAGCTAGAGGCTGAGCTGTTGGAAAAGATTTTTATCAACCAGAAATAGATGTTAAAAATTGCATTCAGCTTCTGTGATAGGAAGATTAAGAAACAAACCTCAGGTCTACTAGTTTGGATATAGTGGAGACCATGACTAAGGTTGATCTCAGAGTGGTGTAAATGTTGACCTCACCTTCTTGAAGCCCATGAGATAAAGCATGTGTGTAAATCTCAGTAGGACCAGATTATAAAGGCAGTCCCTGGGAAAAGTCTGCTTATTATTTTGGGGACAGTCAATTGACAGCTTGGAGATACTCCAACTGGACGCAGTTCTGGGCAACTGGCTCCAGCTTGCCCTGCTTGAGCCAGGACTAGATGACCTCCAGAGGTGCCTTCCAACTGCAACTATTCTGTAATTTTGTGAATCATCTCTGCTAACGTAAAAATCTTTTGACTTTGTTTAGTCAAGTGTCCAGTATGAGCTTTTGATGTAACTGCAGACACAACAGTCAGTCACGTTTTTCTAAAGCAAATCATTACCTGTCCTGGTTTCAGCTCTACCTCATCCATGAGTGACACTTCTGTGGAAGTTCAGTGTCTCAAGAGGATTTACTCCACTTGTGTCCTTTGAACACGTAAGCTTGATACCCAGACTTTCTGATTTTAGGAACATGTTCTTCCCTTTTGTTTCAGCTATCCCCAGCCAGAGCTGATACTTTCTTAAAGGCTTTCTTGAAAGTTTCATTCAATAACTACAGAAATGTATTGTCCGATTACCTTTCTTATTTACTATTCCTAGTCTAAGATGCCGCTCATTATCATTTTTATTGAAAAATGCCTTAGTTTTTGCCTATCTCTCTTCTCGAATTCACCTCTATTTATTTGTCCAATTTCCTGACATCTGACCTTTTGACCTCTTATAAAAATGCCTTTATAGCAAACACTATTTTTGTCCACTGATTTAGGATTTTTAGCCTAAACTTAATTCACCTTTGCAATGTGCTGGGATTTTACTTGCCTCTTTTGTCCATGGCCTCTGGACTTAGAAAATGTTGAAGCTCTCAAGAGAACATTATTTTAAAATGTTGGTGAGTTGGGTTTCTGTCCTAACCTCCATTTCAATGCTTCATCCAAATAGATCAGAAAAGAGAGGATCTGGCATTTCTTTGACTTAATAACTCTCTTACCTGTTGTGATCTGTAAGATCTCTACAAGAATCTCCAGAAGGTAGATACCAGAGAGATTACGTCATTGCGTGTATTTCTTGCATTGCTAGCTGTATGACTAAATAATTCACAGATAGACTAATGACAGCACATTTTTAATATTTAAAATTTAACTTTTTGATCTGAGAAAAATGAAATAAACTCAACCATTTCAAAACAAACATTGTGAACAAATAATGAAAAATGTTTTCTAATAACATGCTACTTGTAAGCTGATGTTGCCATAAGGAAATTATCAGCAAAACAATAAATGAACTCCACATGTCCTTCATATTGTTCATATTGTTTGTATTTTTGCTAAAGATCGATGTGATTTTTTTCCCCTGTTTGGTTCAGGTGCAAACATACACTGGGATGATTAATTAGATGTCAACAGGACTATACAATTTAGTTATGCTAGGGCAAAGATTTGTGGTTGAAACTCAGCAAAGCTTTTGAATAAGTATCTAACTTCAATGCTTAGGAGGAACTGTTTCAGCACAGGCAACAAAAGTGTTGGCTTGAAGGTTAGGTGTGCGGTAAACTGTGTGATTGAACTCAAGCATTGCATAGTTAAATGAAACATCCTCTTAATGCCAGCTGAAGAGTCTCAGCAACCTCGCCAAGGCTGTATGAGTATGTTGTCCTTCTTGTATCTCCTCATTCTGGCAGTTTTTCTGTGCTTAGCAAATTCAGGTTTGGTAAATCTCCCCTTGTTACTTTATTGTTTTAGACTCTATTTCCGAAGATTGATCCCCATGCTTACAGCTGGTGGTAGGCTGTGGTAGGGCAAGAAGGGCTGTGTGGAGGGAGAGCTCAGCTGTGCAGGTCTGCACAGCAGTGTCTGGATGGCTGAAGGTCACAGGGTGTTTGGCTTGATATTTGGAATGGCCAGTCCTAGCTCTCTCATGTCTGCTTCACAAAATGTCATTACATGTGTGTGTTTCACTAGGGCTTTTAAAGAATTACTACTCTATCCCCACTACGGGATATAGACTTTACTCTGCTTCCTGTTGCTGGAGAAATCAGGTAGGACCAACTTCATCCAAGTAAACTTTTTTTTTCCCTCCTTAAACTAACACAAAGATGTCCAGTGTTAAGGCACTTCCCCCTTTGCAGCAAGAGATAGGAGGCATATGTAACTTGGTGTATAGATCACTCTCCATTTTCCTTCACATCATTATCGTTGACTGGGAACGTTGCACTTTTTAAGGAAATAAATTTGTTCAGCTCTTTTCTCTCATATTTGCACCCCATTTCTTTCCTCTTTTCATGCAAGAATGGGATCTTGATAAATTACTTCACTATGTATCACTATTGCTTCAGCAGTTAGCAAAACTGTTCCCGTTATTAAGTGGTGAAACTGCTGCGATGAGTCAGGTGACACTTTATAAAGAAACTATTCATTCTCTTGCTTTCTTGTGTATAGTACAAGTGAAGGAAATGGGAAAGTTTCCTGCATAGCTATCCAATTCTGTTGTAAGAGAAATATTGTGCCTAAAATTAGAAACTCTGCCTCTTCACTTCCTCACACTTGCTTATGTGTTTGAGAATTCTTCACGGAGCTGCATGCCCCGCCCATTGGACCCAGCCAGTGCTCTGACCTCTGCATTTGCATTCTTGGCCAGTTTGACATAAGCTTTCTATATGACTTAGCCTTGGGGAAGTAGTTACAATTGTTTCAGGTCCTCCCATGTGAAATATATTTTTATTGCTTCTTCATTCACCCTGAATGAAAAGAGCTCAGCATATACATCAAATTTAAACAGGTTAATGATTGATGCCAATCATGAACAAATTCCTGAGTGACATTGACAATTTTTATGTATTTATATGGCTAATACTTTGATATACCAACCAAGATCAGGACCCAGCTGTGCTGGTTTCTGTACAAGCACCAAATAAAAAATTATTTCTGCTGCCAAAGGGTCTGACAAGCAGTGTAGGCAGGGAGTTCATATGTAGAGGAATGATATATGAGTAGGCTGATGACTGGGAGAGTTTTAAATGTGCTGCTGCTGCTATTAGTATTTTAGATGATGGTTCTGGAGGTAGGACCGCTATTATCCAAACAGAATACATGCACCTCCTTGGGTCTCATTTGATTAACACTAAACAAAGAGCACTGATATTTTCTTGTTACCTTTCACCTTTCTGAAAGATGAATGTGTATTGTAATCTCTGTAGTTTAAAGAGGGAAACTGCTACCTGCCCGCATGCTGTGGCTATTTCACTTTGCTCAGGCACAGATTCCAATACCATACCGTTACTGACCTCCCTTCCCAAATAAACACTGCCAAGGCCTGACATTCCCCTTGAAAGCTATGAAAAATCACACTGAAAATCCATGTGTGTACTTCATGCAAATTTAAAACCAGTTATGACTCAGCATTCCAGTTGCTTGTTTTCTGAAATGGTGTGATGTAATAGGTGTCTGCTTGTGAACAGCAATCTAACTTACTTATTCCTTAAATTCTACCATTTTTTTAGTCTTTTAAATTTCATTAAACTAGGCTAATTTCTGTGTGCATTGAAAAATTACAAGTAAGAAAACTTAGAGAATTAATCAAAATGTAGCTTCAATACTATAGAATCATAGAACGTTCGGGGTTGGAAGGGACCTCTAGAGATCATCTAGTCCAACCCCCCTGCCAGAGGAGGATCCCCTAGGGCAGCCACACAGGAACACATCCAGGCGGGTTTTGAAAGTCTCCAGAGATGGAGACTCCACAACCTCTCCGGGCAGCCTGTGCCAGTGCTCTGTCACCCTCACAGTAAAAAGGTTTCTCCTCATGCTGAGGTGGAATTTCCTATGTTCTAGCTTATACCCATTATTTCTTGTTCTATTGCTGGGCACCACTGAGAAGAGATTGTCTCCTTCACCTTGACACTCACCCCTCAGGTATTTGTACACGTTAATAAGATCCTCTCACAGCCGTCTCCTTTCAAGGCTAAACAGCCCCAGTTTTCTCAGTCTCTCTTCATGGGAGAGATGTTCAAGTCCCTTAATCATCCTCATAGTTCACCGTTGGACTCTCTCCAGTAGGTCCTTGTCTCTCTTGAACTGGAGAGCCCAAAACTGGACACAGTATTCCAAGTATATTGTTTATACTAATAAAGTTTGACTTCTAGGTGTTTGGGCTTCACTGAAATAATAAGATGACCATCACTGCAAGTTTAGCAGAGGGTCACATGTACAGTTTTTTCATGCTTAAAGATACAGATTTTAAGAAAAAATGGGTTGCTCATTTATTTTTAAATCACTTTCACACAGTTTGTAGTTGAAAGAGAAATTCAGTTTCTAATGAAGACCCTCCATGTGTTAGATCCACTACTCTAAATTATTAAGTACTGATGACAGGCTCTTGTGTGCTGTGTCTGTAACACCTCTTAACAGCAACAACAATTGTGTGTCTTGCTGTTGGTTTAAATGGGACTTTAGTTGCCAATGACAAGCTGTGTGTTCTCTGTGCTGTTTGTTCTCTGCCTGTGAATAACTCTGAGTACATTCAGCTGGAAAGAGAAAAGGGGTTTTCATATGTTTATCAGGATAAGCAACTTCTATTGTTTTTGGTTTGTAACTGAAACGTGTAATATGGTATTCAGCTTTCTGAATGACTGCCTTTAAGAGGCTCTTGCCTTTTAGTGTTAACTGCCATCTTTCTTCAGAGACCTACAGCAGGTTGACTGGTCACAACTGAAGTCAGAGCTCTGGAGGGAAGAAGAGAATAATTTTCCGGGTTGGGGGAACAGCAATGGGATGTGCACAAGTCAGTGCATAAGAAGATTGAGACATACTTATTATTAAGTGTTGTCCTTACCTAGATGTTAGATTAGCAGAACTTGGTGGAGAAAAAGAAAACCTGCTTGGCAGTGTTTAAAATGACCTCAGCAAATCATGCAGGAAAGAAAGAGGAGATGGTGCTGACTTGGAGACCTAGACTGTGTGAGAAACATGAACAGAAATTTTAGGGTTGTTGAGTTCTGTGTTGCCCTCTAGAGGAAAGTGAGTATGTGAAACAGTCATATTTAGCACTGTTATGATAGGAAGTTCTTATGTGGAAGTAGGTAGATATTTCTTAGCTGTTGTGAATGGACTTTTCACTGTTATCTGTCCTCTTCTATAATTGCTTCCAGCAGTCTTTGACATGAGTTTTTAGAACGCGAGTTTAGGCTGCTTCTAAGAAGTAGTCAAGTGATGCATGGCTTCAGTTTCGTCCTTCTCTTTATGAGCAAATGCAAGACTCCTAAATGGGCATCTTTCAACTTTACTGTATTCATGTACCACTCATTACGTGTGACATTTGTGAAGTCCTCTGAGCATGTTGTCATGACATGACAAAGCAGTCTAACAGGGTTAAAATGTCATGATGGCATGGAATATAATTAGGAAAAGACTTTTATGTTTTGATGAGCCATAGCTGAAGCTCTTGTAAATTAAAATGTGTATCGTTTCCTGCACATTAAGCTAACTGCAGATTTGAGATTGGCATTTACATTCACCCCTGCAACTGAAGCTTATAGAATGCTTCAAAAGGGATTTGTGAGTAAGTGTGTTGAGCTGATGTGCTCATTAGTGTGGTATCAGGAAGCCTAGAAAGTGCAGAGGCAAAGGGACAACATGGCATGCAGCAATGTTACTTCTTCAGCAGTTACAGTTTCTGATAAAGGTCAGCACAATTCATCTTGTTACTCACATTGCTGAAGTCCATATGTAATGGGCAAGAATGAGAAAAAATCACCCATCTTCCTCCATGTTACCCTTGTACTATTTGAAACTATGCTTAACTAGACAGTTTTAAGTATTTAAGACCATATTAAGAGATGTCCCTCCAAAACTCCAAACTCATTCTTTTTTTTTTAACATCCCTTCCTATGTCCTGTCTCGCTACTCATGTCTGTCAGATTCATGATGCTGAACTCTGTGTAGCTGTTTGATGGTGTACAAGTCCATTGGACCTGACAAGATCTATCCACGGGTCCTGAAAGAACTGGCAGATGAAGTCACTAAGCCACTTTCCATCATATTCAAGAAATCAAGGCAGTCTGGTGAGGGTCCTGTTGACTGGAAAACAGGAAACATAACCCCCATCTTCAAAAAGGGGAAAAAGGAAGATCGGGGAAACTAATAGGCTCATCAGTCTCACCTCTGTGCCTGGCAAGATAATGCAGCAGATCATACCGGAAAAGCTACTAGCGCACATGGATATAGAGGAGGTGATTGGTGGCAGCCAGCATGACTTCACGGAAGGCCAGTCATGTCTAACAAACTTGGTGGCCTTCTATGATGCTGTTACAGTGTTAGTGGATAAGGGAAGTGCAACTGATGTCATCTACCTGGACTTGCGCAAAGCATTTAGCACTGTTTCACACAACATCTTGGTTTCAAAACTGGAAGGACGTGGGTTTGATGGATGGAATTCTCGGTGAGTGAGGAATTGGCTAGATGGTTGCACTCAGAGAGTTGCAATCAATGGCTCAGTGTCCAAGTGGAGAGCAGTGGTGAGTGGTGTCCTGCAAGGATCAGTACTGGGACCAGTGTTGTTTAAAATCTTGGCTGGTGACATGGACAGTGGGATGGAGGGCACCCTCAGCAAGTTTGCTGATGACACCAAACTCTGTGGAGTGATTGACATGCTGGAGGGAAGGGATGCCATCCAGAAGAACCTTCACAGGCTTGAGAGGTGAGCCCATGCCAACCTCATGAAGTTCAACAAAGACCAAGTGTAAGGTCCTGCACCTGGGACAAGGCAATCCCAAGCAGAGATATAGGCTGGGTGGAAACCAGACTGGGAGCAGCCCTGAGGAGAAGGACTTGAGTGTGTTAGTTGACGAGAGGCTCAATGTGACCTGGCAGTGTGCACTTACAGCCCAAAAAGCAAACCGTGTCCTGGGCTTCATCAAAAGTAATGTGACCAGCAGGTCAAGGGAGGTAATTCTTTCCCTCTACTCTGCTCAGGTGAGGCCCCACCTGGAGTACTGCATCCAGTTCTGGAGCCCACAGCACAAAAAGAACATAGAGCTTCTGGAGCGGGGTCCAGAGGAGAGACATGGAGATGGTTAGAGGGCTGGAGCACCTCTGCTGTGAGGAAAGGCCGAGGGAGCTGGAGTTATTCAGCTTGGAGAAGAGAAGGCTTCAGGGTGACCTAATAGCAGCCTTCCAATACATGAAGGGGTCTATAGGAAAGCTGGAAAAGGACTTTCTACAAGGGCCTGTAGTGATAGGACAAGGGGCAATGGCCTGAAACTGACTTCTAGCTGAGGAGTGAACTCTTAAGGTATTTAGCTTTGATTTTTTTTTCCCCACCTGTTTGAAGTGCATTTCCTACCTGGTTCAAGAGCAACAATGATGATATTAAACACCCCAATAAACGAATGTGTGAAGTTATGTGACATGTTGATGCAGTTCTGCAGTCTTCTCTTCCAATGTTTTCAAAACAGATGTCTGGAGTATTTGAACTCCCATTAGCTCTGCTACCTGCTAACTTGTATCTTTACTTTTAAGTAAATCTCACCAAATGGTCTTGCCCATCTAAACATCCTGCTCAATAAAATTACAACATAATATTACGTGCTTTCTTGGTGTATTGATAAACACAAGTAAATATTGCATCAGGGTAGAAAGAGCTAAAAAGCAGCAAGCACTACTGTCTCCACTACATTCTGAAACAGTACAGGAAATGAAGTGAGTTCACAGAGATGGGCATCTTCCAGTGGAGCCAATGTACCCCCAAGGACTAAATGATTAACTTCATAGGTGTCTCCATGATTAGTTTTTAACTGATCAATTCTTGTTGTGTAATGATTATTTTCTCCTGATATTTTTGGTTTGTCCTTTGTTTAAAAATAATTGGTCATCACCAGTATCTTACACAATTTGGAATTACTTTTTGAGGATTGAAGACACAAAATAATACAATATATCTGTTTTGAGTACAATATTTCAGATTTTTTCCCATCATTTTCATCTTCTGGACAAAGTTAAAAGACAACGATTTCAACAACGTATTTTATTTACCGGAAAGAATGTAAATATCCTTCAGTAAAATACTCATACTCTACAAATTACTATTGTAGAACCCCCTTCGAAGACTTGAAAGCAGATGTCAGAAGTTCTGAGAATACATTCCTGGTTTGGTAGTTTCTTATGGTTACATGGCATAATCTGTTTGTTCCTTAATGTGTTGGACCCATTTGCAAAATAGATGTAGTGCAGTGAAACCAGCATTTATTGCTGGTTGTGGTCCCATTGCCATACAAACTTGGTAGTTTCACTGAAAGTGATGAAACTACAACGATTTAGATCAGATCAAAGCTAGGTCTCTAAAAAAGTGAAGGAATTAATGAAATACATAATATTGTACCTAGAAAGCTTGCAGAAGAAACAATGCTGCGGACTGTGCAGGACAGAGAGAACTGTCTTCTACTGTTAGTTGATGTGCAACTCAAAGCAATGTGACAAACACTTCCATTTAAGAGCATTCGGCATCATTTCTGTAGTAAACCATGTGTTCCTGTTTTGAAAAAGGCAAACATATTAAAATTCTTAAACACATAAAACACATTTGTGTCAAACACACTGAAGTTCTTCAAGTGAACATGGGGGAAAAGCCCACATGTTGTCTAAACGTTTTCGTATGTTTGATAGCCTCCCACATTTGGAACATACAGTTTGGCATTCATGAACACGAACTGAACATTAATCTCCACTGCTGACTCTTTATAGCTTCAGTCACCCCTGCATAACATATTATGAAAATAATGAGGTTTACTTAAAGGATAACATGAAGTAAAACTGTCTGAAGGAAAGATCATGGGAAACTTTTCGGGATCTGAGTTGAAATACTTCAATCCTAGAGTTTCAGTGCATAAATATCAGCCTTAAAACCACAACAGAAACGATAAATGAACACATAAAATCGTGGTATAAGCTCAAAAATGAATGACTGTGATAGGTGGTGTGCTACTAAACAGAAAATACAGCTTTTGAGTAGCTTGTATAGACAGCTGTATGGTTAGTGGAATGCATCCCTCTGGAGCATGTAAAAACAAAAATTACTTAAAGCAGCAGGTAAAAATGTCATATGCAGATTGTATAAGAGAAGTTGAATGAGGAAATTTGTTTTCCTCCTGGAAATTTTCCAACATTTTTTAGCATCAGTATTAACCAAGAATTTGCCATTACCGCCAAGACAAAATCTTGTCTAAGAAAAAATCTTCCAGGTGAAGATCCCTCTTTTCCTCACTTTTTCAGCAAGGGAGAAAGAGTTCTAAATCCTCTTCTGCCCTCAAAGAGCTGCCAACTTCTTATGGTAGATTAAGCAATTCTGGAGAATAAAAATGATTCGAGGAATACAGATGCTTCATTTTGAAGCTGTACATCAGGAAAACACTGTTTCTGCTGTAACCTATCAACCACTCTCTGGAAGTGGCTATTGGGTATTACATTGATTTCCATTTATTTAGTGGGTTGTTTAAAGGGCAGGCCTATGAGATACAGGATGATGAAGTAAGTTTTAACGTTACTCATGTACTTGGCAAAATGGGCTCACCTGCTCCCTGAGCGTGCTGCTTGTCTAACTCAGACTCTATTGGTGTTAGTAATGCATTTTAATTTACCTTCCCGGAAGCAGAAAAATCTGTGTTCATTGCTTTCAGTTCTACTTTCCAATAACCCACTTCTGTGCTTGTGCTGAGGGTGAGATAGGTTTCACATGTAAGAAGGAGAGCTGCTTCTAGAGTGCAATTAATGCTTAGGGAAGAGGAAGATAACAATACAGAAGAAAAAGGGTTTCCTCATAAACATCCAAAATACTTTCCCTTGTCTTTTACTGGTGAAAAAATTCTTATGATGCAAAGAATACGTTCAAAAAATAGCTTTTTCTGGCCTTTTTCTGAATGTCTTGACCTAGTTAGCCCAAAGCTGCATAAAGATTTTGATAGAGAAAGCACACTGGGGAAGGAAAACCTGCTTTATGTATTCAATTCTGTAGCTCTCCTCCTAACCAATTTTTTCTTAAATTACAGCTCCTAGATACAGACAGTTCATATGTGCATCTCTGGATTATAAAGTTCTGTATTTCACTGCTTGGTTTTGCACACCAGTATCAGACATCAGTGGTGGCAGTATGATTTAGGTGCAGCCTGTCTCGTGATGGGGGGTGGAATTGTCAGCATCAGGGCTGGAAACAAGAGTCTGTCTCCATGCCCAGTGCTATGGGTAGGGCACTCCTATGCCTCAGTAAAGATGTGTATGTGCTGGAAGGGGAATTGGCTGTTTGCATCACATGGGTAGCACCAACTACAGATGAGCCAACTGTCTGTCTTTCACAAAATATACCTGAGAACTGATGGATTACAATTCAAGTATCTGTAAGAGAGTTAGGAGGGAGAGAGCATCCTGTAGCACAAAAAAAATGAGGAGTAGAAGGCTTCATAGTTATTTTTACTGATACATAAAATTACACCAAAAAAAAAAGTATTCTTGGGCAATAAAATTAAGTTGTCCACCCTTTTAAGTCAGCTATCACTATCCCAAGCAATTCCAGCCCTATTTAGGAACTGATGTGTAAGCCTATTCCAGTAAGTTGTTTTGACGTAGCCACCCTGTTTGCAGGACAAGTTTGATATTGGCATTTGGTCTTACTGCCACAGAACGGTCAAAGACATGTTTAATTTATGTGCTGGTGTAGAAATCTGTTTCCAGCTAGGAACTTGCCATGCAGTGGATTACTGTAGATGATCCCAACTCAGACTGGCCATATGGCTGCTGAGAATTGTGCTATGAGCTGTACCAATAGCTTGCAACTTTACATACCAGCTTAGCTGCTTCCCTTGCAGCTTTACACTTTTTTTGGTGCAACGAAAGATCTGACCTTGCACTGTTATATAGTAAATGTATTGCACTCTTTAACCTTTCTAAAGCATTTCAAGTCCGATTTGAGAGAATTGAGTTATGCACTGATAGCTTCAGTCAGCATTGCATATAGATAGTTGCTTAAATAGCTTAGCAATGTGATCATATTTGTTCAAAGAGGATTGAGCTAGAATAGAAATAAATACCATTTATTCTTAAAGAGGTTGACCACTCTGGATGAAGCTCTTAAGAATCTGGTGACTTACCGTCCCTTCATTACAGAAGTCAAACATTATTTTTTGCATCTATGCGCCTATTTGCAGTGTAGGATATGATCTGTCAAATGAGTTTTTTATACTTCTTTCCAGCTAAGAATGCAAGAATAAACTCAAAGTCGCTAACACATCTAAGCCATTAATAAGGCTAATTATATAATTGCAAGCCTGAATTAGTTCTTTTATAATCATATTTTTATATGTGCGGTGCTGATCAAGTTCATAGACAAGCAAGGTCAGAATGAGTTTCTCTTCAGATGTACAAGTAAGATAATGTGTCAGAGAAAGGAAAAAGAAGAGATAGAAAGGAAATCCATTAATAGGTAGTTTTTTTCTAGACATCAATGAGGTTTATCATGCAGAATCACTATTCTGTTACTTAGTCTGAAAGTGACTTGCTAGTATCAGTAAACTAAACTATATATAGTAGCAACTGTTAAAGGTGCATGTTCCTGGGAAGTGAGTAGTATTCTTTGCTTGAAATACGCTATGTTGCAGGATGACTCTTGTGGTGTACTTAAAGGACTAAATCTAGTTCCCAAATTACTTCTGCGGAAAACCTAACTTTTTAGTTACCCTAATTCAGTGTTTTGCTAGAAGAGCCTATAGGAAGTCTATTTTCTTTTAGATTAATGCTAAGTTAATAGTTACTTTTGCATGGGAAGGAGAATAAAAAATTCTGTGGTGCTGCTGCGCTCTGCAACGTCCTGTTCCATTTGCTGGACATTGAGCTATATTTTTTTTACTTTGTTGTCAAAATGAGATTATTTCTCTCTTTGTTTTTAATATTGATACAGGCTACAACTCCCTTGTGAGTATTCCTCTAGAAAAATTGTTATGAATGTTATGTATTATGTTGCTGACATGCTTCTGAAGGTTGCCACTTAAACAAAGCACTGCGCTCACTGTCGATTGAATCTCATTTTAAATTAGTGCATAACTATGCCAAGAGTGAGATTCCCCAACACAAACCATATGGCTTTGCTTATGCTGGAAGATTCAGAAAAGCATCTGAAACTTTGTACATTTGTAGGAGAGCTTTCCCCTCCCCTCTGACTTCCTCTGTGATACCAGTGAAAGTATTGGAAGGTTACTGAATCATGCTAAGGGTAGCAGGACTCTTGGTCTTGCATGTATTTATTTACTTGCCTGATGCACCTTCAGTTGCAATAATTGCAGAAAAGTGAGGTGGTTCTTGCTCGGTCCCACGTGTTATTTTGGGAGTGGAGTGCATTTGGGAATGTATTACACAGAATCACAGAATGTTAGGGGATGGAAGGGACCTCAAAAGATCATCTAGTCCAGCCCCCCCACCAGAGCAGGACCACCTACAGTGGTCACACAGGAACGCATCCAGGAAGGTTTTGAATATCTCCCAGAAGGAGACTCCACAACCCCCGGGCAACCTGTGCCAATGCTCTGTCACCCTCACAGTGAAAAAAGTTTTTTTTCTAACGTTTCTGTGGAACCTCCTACGTTCCAACTTATATCCATTGCCCCTTGTCCTGTCATTGGACATCACTGAGAAGAGCCTGGCTCCGTCCTCCTGACACTTCCCTTCAACGTATTTATAAACATTAATGAGGTCACCCCTCAGCCTCCTCTTCTCCAAGCTAAAGAGACACAGCTCCTTCAGCCTTTCCTCATCAGAGAGATGTTCCACTCCCTTCATCATCTTCCCCAGTGCCATGGAGCTCACTGCAGACACTGGTGTCTGCACAGAGACATGTCTGATACAGCTTTTGGAAAGGGATTAAATGTTTTTTAAAATTATGCTAAAATGTTTATGACAGTTTCCATTGTCAAAGTCACCTGTTTTGTCTGTACTCCAAAAAACAGAGTGGAAGGAAGCATCACTGTCACCATAGAATACTAAGATTCAGTTCTCAGAGGTACAGTGTCTTTAGCAATATGGTAGCAACTTCTGAGGTGCCTGTGTTGTAAGATAATTAACTGTAAACTACATTAAGACACAAATGAACACGGAAGACTAAAATATGAGCTAATCTGGATCTTCGCCAGAACACAGGTGAATCTGAAGGTTAGCAAAGCTCTGATTTATAAGCAAACATCGGGGCTTCAGTTCACTGGTCAGTGTTGTAGTAGCCAAAATGCCTTCAAATCAGTTAGAGACAACTGAATGGCTCTGTCTTGCTGAAGTCTTATAGTTCTAGTACAGTGTGTTGTAGTAATTCACTCTGAAGGACAGAAAGACAGAGATCAAAATGGCAAGAACTGCAGAAATAATTACCATCACATTCTCTATGATGTGGTAAAAAGGACCTATGTGCCAGAGAAACTATGCTCAGGAACTCATCAGTGGGATTTTCTGGAAAACAGGTTAGAAAAGGACCAAAGCAGCTTAAGGAACATAGAAACATAGAATGCGTTGGGTTGGAAGGGACCTTTAAAGGCCATCTAGTCAAACTCCCCTGCAGTGTGCAGGGACATCTGTAACTAGATCAGGTTGCTCAGAGTCCCATCCAGCCTGACCTTGAATGTCTCCAGGGATGGGGCCTCCACCACCTCTCCAGGCAACCTGTGCCAGTGTTTCACCACCCTCATAGTAAAGAAATTCTTCCTAACATCTAATCTAAACCTATCCTGTTTTAGATTAAAACCATTGTCATTTCTCTTATTGCTACATACCCTTGTGAACGGTCCCTCCCCAGCTTTCCTGTAGGCTCCCTTTCATGTACTGAAGGCCACTATAAGGTCTCCCTGTAGCCTTCTCTTCTCCAGGCTGGACAACGCCAACTCTCTCAGCCTGTCTTCATAGGAGAGGTGCTCCAGCACCTCCTCTGGACCTGCTTCAACAGGTCCGTGTCCTTCTTGTGTTGAGGGCTCCAGAGCTGGACACAGCACTGCAGGTGAGGTGTCACCAGAGCAGAGGAGAGGGGCAGAATCACTGCCCTTGACCTGACCGATTGGCCTTCTGGGCTGTGAGCACATGTTGTTGGCTCATGTCTAACTTTTCATCCACCAGTACCCCCAAGTCCTTTTCTGCAGGGCTGCTCTCTATCACATCACTCCCCAGCCTGTATTGATAATGAGGATTACCCTGACCCAGGTGCAGAACCTTGCACTATGACAGCATGACAGCACACATCCATTTAGATGTATTTCCTTATTATAGAATCATAGAATCATTAGGGTTGGAAATGACCTCTGAGATCACCAAGTCCATCTGTCAACCCAGCACCACCATGACCACTAAACCATGTCCCTAAGTGCCATGTCTACGTGTTTTATGAACACTTCCAGGGGTGGTGACTCCACCACTTCCCCAGGCAGCCTGTTCCAATGCTTGACCACTATTTCAGTAAAGAATTTTTTCCTAATATCAAACCTAAACCTCCCTTGGCACAACTTGAGGCCATTTCCTCTCATCCTGTTGTTGGTTACTTGGGAGAAGAGACCAACGCTCACCTCACTACAACCTCCTTTCAGGTGGTTGTGGAGAGCGTTAAGATCTCCCTTCAGCCTCCCCAGACTAAACAGCACTAGTTAAGAGGAGAGACAAGTGTTACTAGAAATGGGGGACTTCTAGAGCAAAATGAGGCACTGTATATTTTAACAGCTGATCATGAAGGACGAAATCGGAGTAGTTTGGTTTCACAAGTCCATACCCTCAGAAGAGAAATCTCAACATTTACTGCTACCATACAGAAACTCTTCCAAACAAAATAACTGTGTGAACAAAACTACCCATTTGATGGGTATTAAGTCAGTAGTACGCACGCCACAATGAATACCCTCAGCAAGATAAGACTTTGCCACTAACGTAAACTGATTTTTGTTCTAGCGTGGAAAATCTGTATGTAATGAATTCAGGGTGAATCCAGATTGGCTGGGTTGAAGAGCCTTCTGGACATCAAGAGACTGAGAGGGTACTCAGCCACCGTTACGCTAGGAAAATTATGTTGCCTTGACATCACAGCCTCAGGAATGATGTTTTTCTGCCTTTGCACAGAATCGTGTCACAGAAGAGTTAAATAATTCTGAACGATTATAGTTATGGAAAATTTTGTTAACAACAGTGTTACCAGTAGATAATCACAACCTGTAAACTCGATTCTAATGATATAAACATAAAATAAAAGAGGATACATTTAAAAGAATAAGAGGTTAAAATTGCAAACGGAGAGAAAACACAGCTGTAGTTACTTCCTAGCTGACTGAGTTGTTCAGGCGGCTAGCAAATTTAGAACTTAAGTACGTAACACACACATATCTTGAGCCTGTACTATTCTTTCTTGCTGTGTTTTTGAAATTGCAAAAAATAAAATCATGAATGTTCACTGGGATTTTACTGATGGGAAAACAGAGAACAGTTTCCCAAGTCAGTACCACCTTGGGCAGCAAGTTACTGGTGTGTAACTCTGTAGCAGGAGGTGATGGTTATATATTTTTTTAATTGTTTTCTTCTTCAGTTTTGTCTCTATACAAGAGATCAAAAAGATATAACCAGTGACCTGGCAGAAGCAGCTTTCCTCCTGTTCTATAGTCCTGCTTGAGTGGGGCTTTCAACTGAGTTTGCTTTATAGTTTATAATGGAACGAAAGGGATAACCAATGCAAGTTTGCTTCCCCTTTCCATCCAACCAAAATAATGAGTTTGGTTTATTTACCTGTGTTTCTTACTTTATTAAAACACATCCCCATTCCTTAAGCCTCTGGGTGTGTGTATATCTTTAGAAACATAATTAAACTTCAAATATCCATACCGCCTGTCCATATTTGATACTGCCAGAAGACAGTCATTAGATTAATAATTTCCAACAAGCGTACAGAGAAGGAAGCTGCCACCACTTTGAGATGGACTTTGCTCTGAGCACGGAGAATTGTCAATATTCATGTCTACTCGGGAGTGCGTGCAGGCAAGGAGGATATAGGGGGTAACAAAAATGACATTTGGTGATTGGGGTTTCCAGGGCATGGTTGCTAATTTTGCATGTCTCAGCTTTGGGTGCTAAGTGAACAGTTCAAATGGTTTGATTTTCAGAGATATGCGGAGACATTCTTGAAAATCAAGATTCTTTAATGTCCTGCAAAACAGATACATTTGGTGTAATTTACAGAAAACTTGAACCATCATTTTCATAGGATTTTTTTTCTTTTTTTTTTTTGCATAAATAGTACCCTCAGTTCCCTCCAGCATTTCTTGAATGAAGAATTCATTAATTTATGAAGAAACTGAAATGGAATAAATAAAAAGATTGTATATAGATATCTAAAAAAAATGTACTGTATAGCAACATGAGCTGTCATAATAAGTAGAGAACCACACAGGAAGGGAATTAAATTAAACCCACTCCCATTACTTTTAATGGCTGTTTTGGAGAACATGTATTGTACTGCTGCTTTTGCCTTCTTTCTTACAAGCTCTTTCTTTCACCCTTTCTGTTTATTCATTTTTTTTCTCTCTTCCTTTTGTGTGTTGTGTCATTCCTTCTTCTAATTTCCTACCTTCCTCTCTCTTTTTCCGTGAGGCTTTGTTTTTCTGCTTCCATCTCTCTGAACTTCTTTCCAGCTACACCAAAAGCTCTCAGGACTGTATTTCTGTGTGTCACTCCTACGTCCCCTGACTCACGCTATTCCTCTGCTGTTTTATACTCTTGCTTCCACGTCTTCTCCTTGTCTTCCTCTGTAATCTTCCTAGTATTTTCTCTTTCCTTTTTTTGTTCACTTCTGAGTTAAAATACACAGATGAGAGCCAGTCTCTCCTCCAGCTGGCGCTGGCTTCTGCCCTCTGGCTCAGCAGTGGACTTCTGGGGGAAAACCTCTGGCCAGAATGGTTCCTCTTCAGTGCATGTGAATCAGGCCAGCTGAGGAGATGGCCTCCTGCGCCAGTGTCCTCCTCTGACACTGTAAGGCACAGTGGGACTCAGGGGACTGCACAAGCACAGGGGTGCAGCTGTGACATGTGTCCCACATCCCTCATTACATGATGCAACAACAGAGTCCCTTGGCCCCACTGGCAAATCTGTGCTTACTCTTCTCCTGCAGAGGAGGTGGAATATGAACTGGAAAGGTTCTTTGATTTCTTCCCCTGGCCGATTTGTAGCTTCATGTCACGTTTGTTCTGAGGTGGTTAAAACACAGCCAGCAGCCAGCTTTCACGACCGAGCAATGCCTGTGGCTACAGAGTGCACCAAAAGCCAGAGGTTCCAGCAACCGAATGTCCTGCTAAATCCCAGGGGCTTTTTATCTTTCCTGTTCAGAGCTCTCCTCTTCCAGGGAAGAGCAGTTCAATGTTTAGGACACTGGCCTGGAATTTAGAAGAACTGCTTTCAACTCTCTCTGTGCTGCAGATGTGTTGTCTAAGTGTAGCCACTCAGGTTCTCTTTACTTCAATTTCTTGTCAGTAAAATCTTTCTTTACCTCCTAAGGGCAACCTTAAGGGCAAGGATGAGATTTTCTACAGACTATGAGTAAAGTGCTTAATTGCCACTGTAGCAAGACCACATATAGACATGATCTAGTTAGATCTGGTCACAGAGGAGACTTACCTTAGCTGTCTGCAGGTCAAGTATTGTGATACAGTGTTCTTTCCCAGTTAATATAGTTGCTTGCCCCTGCAACCCCAGCAACCTTATAAGGAGGGTGCATTATAAGCAAATACAGGTTGTCTAGCATTATGTGAAATGAATCCAATCCCTGGGAAATGAGATATGATAGACACATGGGGTATTTGTGTGTTGCTTAGCTGACTGTATTCAGCAGTTTGTATTATTTGGACTGTGGCTTGGTTTTATCCTTATTGAAAGGTATGAGATTCCAGCAAAAAGGTGTGAAACAGAGAAGGCCAATGTGCGTTGGTCACTAAGTACTGTAAAGAAGGACGTGATCAAACCCATGAGAGAAGGGGTCTCTGCAATAAAGAGAGACCTGTCTGACATCAAGGAGGCAGAGAAGGTGTTTAGCAGAAGCAGGAAATCTCCTCTGGGACCTCATCCAGCCCTTGCTCTAAATGGTACAAAAATATCTTTACTGTACATCAAAATACAAGTAACATTATTTTTTTTTTAAATCAGTCATGCCTTAGGGAAATAAAAAAAGCAACACACTATTTGGTTCATGTAATTTAAATCAAATCATGGTTGAAGTAACTTAACGTTGTATTAAAGATACATAATTAACTAGCAGTCACTGAACTGTACATTCAGGATCCGCATCAGCCATACAACAAATAAACCACAATAACAGACACTTCCCTGCCCATGACAGGGGCAGTTGGAATTAGATGGTGTTTAAGGTCCCTTCCAACCCAAACCATTCTGTGATTCTATGTTGTACAACTGTCAGGCCGCTGGCTCATGGCTCACTGCATGGGATGGGTGGGGAGGCTGCCCTGTATGGCCTAGGCAGAGGTGACCGTGCTGGTTGAGCAACTTCTGTCCATGCTAGACTGGGTTTTGGCTGGTTCTCTGTTTTCACTCTAGATCTTTCTCCCATGTTACAGATGTTCATGTTTGTTCATTTATTTATTTTGTCAAGTTGATTTCTTCTTTCTATCAAACGTCTCTCTAATTCCCTTGCTGATGGCCATCTTCCTCTTTAACCCCTTTCTCAGTAGCTACAGGATTAGGTGTATAGAATCTACACCAGAACATTGTTCCACCCACACTGACTAGCTTTGCTAACAAATAGGATTAAATAGTATCTCTGTAGTCTGTCACATTATCTTCCTCTCTCAGCTAGCTTTTGAGACGTCTACACTATTCTACATAAATGGAAAAATCTCACAAGTGAGAAAGCAAAAATGAAAAACATGACCCACGAGACGTGGCTGTGAGTAAGGGCTGAAAGCACCTTGGCTGTCTGGGAGACTTGCTAGAAGAGGGCATTGTGCCTGCATTTCAGGTCCCTCCCAGTTCATAGTCCTGTCATCTTAATTCAAACTCTTTTCTCTCCTGCAAGAGAGGCTGTCTGAAAGGCAAATAAGGAACAGGCTGATGTTAATTACACTGGTTACAGGCTGAAGATTGAAATATTTCATGAGAATAGGTTTGAATGAAAAGTTAGGAGCCAGCAGAACCTCAATAGACACAAAGAATAATCATCAGGCCTCTTTTGCCAAAGCTCTGACTTGCGTTAGTGAAGTGTAGCATTAGATAAGATTGAGATATACATGTACTTCTGATTTTTTTAAATACTTCTAAAAGCTAGGCAGTGTTATTAAATTCTATTTGAATTAAAACATCCTCAATTTGCAAATGTCTACTGATCAATTTTACGTATTTTCAAAAGAAGGAAATACAAGATCTAATCCCTAAATAGGATATTGCCTCATAACAGTGTCTGTTTAGGAACCTAACTAAACTTTGCAGAAAATAGGTAATTCATACATAAGGAGAATATTGAAGTCCACCCAATTAAAGATGGGAAGTTTATATGCTCAGAAAGACCAGAAACAAAGGCAGAATTCAGAATTGTCAGTAGGCCTATAGCTTCCTCTTCCTGACAGCAATATGAATAGCAGGCAAAAAATGGGGAATTTGAAAAAAGTAAAATGTCAGCATGGGGTGAAAGTGGTACAGGAAGGAAAAAAAAAAAAGAGCAATGCAGACCATTCTTTGTAGTTCTCTCTGTTCTCTTGGAGGAGCAGAACAGGGAAATGTGAAATACTTTGGCTGAGAAAAGATTAGCTAGTGAATTTATAAAATGAGGGAAATTAAATTTGAAATAGATTTTAAAAGATGCAGCTTTTTGTACATACATCAGAAAAGGCATCTTGCACTGGAACTCAACCACAGAATAAGTGAATTGGCAGAGTAGAGTTTACTGAAATATGCAAAACAAGAAAAAGTAAGAGGTCTTGATGGAGGCTAAAGGGATCCCCAAGAGAGGCATGGATAAAGTTCTGAGGGTACCCAGTGACTGGAGGGGAAAGTAGGTGCTTTCTAAACTAAATTCTGCAGTCACTGGACTCTGAAATGTCAGAAAATTGCCACTAAAGAGGGAGCTGGGGCTGCTGTGATAATACCTAGTCATCCTTGAAAGGAACAGGGCCAGCCAACCAAAGGAATGAAGATTGTGTTTGAAATGGATCAGCTGTGCAACTAGCAGCACAAGGAGTCAGTAGATGTTGACAAATTCCATATGTTCAGCTTCTCAGGTGATGTTAGATTATAAATTATCATCTTAGTATCTGGACAGGACTGACAACTGATGAATCTCTAAATGCTTTAGAGAGCAGGTGAATCAGCTGATTTTGAAAGACTGCTGGCACTCTTCCACGTTCTTTTCCCCATCACTCACAACTGTCTGAGCAAAATACTGGATTAAAAGAAAACTTTCTAGAAAATAAATAGTTTGTCTTAGTGGCAGATTAATGGCTGGCTATGTGGTAGGGAAATGAGGATTGCCAACCTGAAAAGAGTTTACAGATCCATGGTTTCAACTGTTCATGTATCACAGGTCAGTCCTATGTTCATTTAAGGTATATTTTTATAAGTGACATTAACTAATGTTAGGTAACTTTAAACTTCTAAATGCCAAGAAATTATTATTATGAAAGTTAGCTGTGTCATTGGAAAGATCAGAGGAAACCTCAAGAAAACTGGTTTTTAAAAGTCTCTGTTTTTTTTTAACCTTTCCTCAAAACATGGCGGTTTGTAAACACCTCTATTTATTTCATCTGAAGGCATTTATTACCATACATGTATGCACAGGTGCAAACACATACATATAAGTGACACCTTAAAAATTATTCATATCCTAACATACGAACTTCTCAGGAAGAGAAGGAGATAACTTGTCTGCACCAGAACACGTCTTGGTGCAGAAAAATATGTCAGGCAAATATTGGCATTGAGACAAGTGGTTTTACTAGAAGAGTGGTTGCTTTACTGCCATAATGATCAGAGACAACTGACTAGTTCTCCAGCAGGCACCTCTCCCCTCCCTCCCCCCCACACCGTCCCTTTTTGTCAAAGATTAACAAAGGGATTGACTGATACCCTGATTTCTCCTGGGGATGGGGGAAGCGACTCATGTCTATTAGCTCCACAGGGCAATTCTCGTTTTTACAGGCTGGTTCAAAGGCCTGGAAGTATCCCAGATAATGGCACATTAGTATGGCACAGTGCACAAGCTAATGAGCCTTGCCTCTTGGGGGAATCATTAGGCTGAGGGCAATGCTACTTTGACATGAGTATTTTGCTCCCGGTGTCATAGTTAACTCAATGATGCTAGCTTGGTGGGAGGGGGTGAAGTCTCTGAACCATTTTATATTATTAAATGGTATTATTAAATGGTGTGGACTGGCTTGCAGTATCTAGTCCTGATACTTAGGTAATCTAAATTAGATTAAATTAAATTTATATCAAATTAAACTAAATTAGATTGCTTATGAAATCATGTGTTGGATCCAGTCTCTAGTCAAGTCAATCCACGGACTTCAGTGGGTATTAGATTAGCCTTCAAATTTTCGTCCAAGGGAAATAACAACAAAGTAGGGGAAGGAGAAGAAGGAAATGTACACTAGCCCCTGGCTCAGCATGTTAGGAAATTTAGACAGATACTGCAATAAGACCACGCTGTCTTATCTTCAAAGGCAAAACAGAGTCAAGGCTCAGTTACAACAATCTATGCAGAGAGAGCTGCAGGGCTAGTTAGATGATGAGAGACTGGTTTTTGTGAAGAAAGATATACCAGCTGACAAGAACACGGAATCATTTTAGAGAGTAGTGCATAATGTGCTGTTTTTTCAGATATTTCCCTCTAGCTATACAGAAACAGGAAGGACGTCCTACAGAAAAGGGTGTTAGCTTTAGTTCTCAAGAGATCCCACCTGAACTTCTTGTTCTGCCACAAACTTTTTGTGAAAACTTGAGCAAATCACTTAGTCTTCAATCCACAAATGTTATTCAGGTTTCCTAGTGCCAGTTTCAGTCACTCACACTGATTTCCAAATCATAATCAGTGGGTGCCAGGCATGTTCTCATGAGCATCTTTACGATCAGCCCTTCAGCTTTCTTTTGTTTTGACTCCCTCTCA
This sequence comes from Trogon surrucura, assembly GCA_020746105.1. Taxonomy (NCBI): domain Eukaryota; kingdom Metazoa; phylum Chordata; class Aves; order Trogoniformes; family Trogonidae; genus Trogon; species Trogon surrucura. Next base: position 124,774,986 of record CM036617.1, on the reverse strand, counting down.
GTAAGGGAGGAAAGGAGGTGCTGAGAATTGCAGCTGTTAAACACAGGGATTTTGGAAATGTTTACAATGCTCTGGGTTTTTTTGATGGGGGAAGGGTTAGTACAAGGATTTTTCCACTTGCTGTGGGTCTCATGTTGCAAGGGCAACACTGTTGGCATTCAGTGATGATAAGTGTACTTGAAGAGTGTGAAACTACACAGGTAGGGAAGATAAGCATCTTCCTAGTCTTATCCACCTAAGAGTAGTAAAGACAGAAAGATTGTAGAGGGTCAATTCTGAGTAACTGAATATTCTGGTGTTGTGCTCAAGGATATGTCTATATTGTGCCACATAGCCTGTCTACTTGGGCTGCCTCATTCGGAGTGGAGGCAGCTGTTTCAGCATACTAATAAGCTCCGCTGTGAGTCCTACACTAATGTGGCTGTGGAGCTTTCTAGAGATGGCTTTTTGAAAACCAGTCTGGGATCTCTGTAAGGTCTGGTACATATGGAGATGCTCAGAAGTATGCGTGATGTGCAGGTCAGCATCAGACTTGGTCTCAGCAGATTTCTGGTGACTGAAGGCAATGTTTCATTACTTTGAAACAATTATATTTTGTTCAGACAATTGGTCCCTAAACCCTCATTATAAGTCTCCTATATCCACTACAGGGTCGAGGAACTGCTATTTTAATAGAGGCAGACAGGTCCTCTGTTGTGTAAATCAGTGCAACTCCCTTTAAATCAATGAAGCTGTTCTGGTATGCTCAAGGTGAGGATCTGACTCAAAAACTAATGGAAGAGAGGTGACAGAAAGAATGAGATTTTTCTAAAGCTTTCAACATTAGTCTGATTCTGTGCCCATTTCTTTTGAAATGAAAAGTCTTCTTGGATTCAGGGGGAACAGAACAATGCCAGGGCTGAAAGCTGTCTGAGAAATCCCATCCCTCAGGCGAAGAGTACCTCATGTTGCTCTCTGGTGACGCATGATTGGCAGTGAGGCTTGAACAGTTCGGTAAGTTCCTTTTTGGTCAGCAGTGACAAAATTGAAAAATCCCATATCACTCAGAAGTCAGGAAAGGAAAGCCAAAACAAATGGGATGACCAGAAAGCAGTGTATTTCCACTGCATCACCAAGTGCTGAAATGTAAATTTACAAAACTTCAGATTCTCCCAGGAGTCTAAGATACCAGTGCCTAACTGATCTCGAAGAAGCTTTTTGGATATCTTCTTCCATGAGGTTTTCAGGAGGTGTTTAGGACTAAGCTGTTTTTTGTTGAAATCAATGTTGCTATGTGCCTAGAAGCACGTGTTATGTGAGTAGGGAAATATGAGGGCTCATTTTTGAGGTTGGGTGAGTGTGGGGTGTGTTGCTAATATATACTGAAAAGCTCAGTACGTTTGCTGATCAATGGTGGAATCTAAAAGCTTTCTAGAGTTTTTTTAACTGACCTTCGATGTCCTTGCTGTATTGGGCCCAAGCTCCAGCAGAGTACAATATAAATAATCCAAAGATTTTAATTAAAGAAAAACTGTCAAGCAAAGGGGCATGGGTGGACACACACACACACACACAAAATTGATCAACCTTTCTCTCAGAAGACCTTTTGTATAACGATACAAAATAAAAAGGGAAATTTAAATTCGTACATTAACTTCTAAAGGAGCAGGGAATGGGTTAACATAACTCGGTAAGATAAGTGTCAGGATAATTTTTAAAGTGCTTTTTCTGCTAATAGCACTGAGCCCAAAACAGCACCAATGTGCTAATGTAACTTGATCAAGCTGATTATGTAACAGCATAAAGACATTTTCCTTATCTCTTGGCCTCATCATCATTCATTTGCAATATGTTCCAACTGACTACACTATACATCAGTAGTTATGTTCTATATGCAATGAAATTACCCCATTACATGTTTGCATTGATATGCATGTATATATCCACTTCATCAGGACAGGAAACATCCCATCATCCTCTCACTTTGCCAGTGCTTTCATTGTGAAAACAGTTTCCCATAGGAATTGTTTCAGGTATCGTGACTGTGCTCTTAGACTAACTCAAGCAGATATGGCTAACTCTGCAACAACCAGGTTCTTGACAAGAATGCAAAGATATCCCACAATAATAATTACTTGCCTCAGCTGGATTTAGCGAGACTTCCTGAAAGTGTAAGGGTTCATTTTTCTGAATAAGGGTCTCAAAACATATCTTGGGTATTCCTGACCCATAGTTCACAGGCAACAATACCATCTGTAGGACCTTCGCCATTACCCACAACCCTAGGGAATAAAAATGTTAAAAGTGAAGCTGGCAGGCAGAGAAAAATACAATATTGTCTGCAAAATATTACTGTGTTATGGTTGATGGGCCAGAAATGGGAATAGTATTTGTGGGATAACGCAGGGCATAATTTTTAGCTCATACTGTGCAAGCAGTTCCCCAGCTCTAGGGGTTCTCTGAGACACAGACACATTGTTGGCACAAACAGATATTCAGGAGGCCATACTTAAATGCTATAATTTAGGGGAGCATACTGTGCATGCTATGTTTTATAGAAAGCAGATGCATTCCTGCTTTCAGCAGTACAATCCAAATCAGATTACTGTTTGGAGCTTTAAGTGGTGCCTCTATATATCATTTTGGTAACTTCTCAGTTTGCATCAATAATGAAATTTTAAAAGGGAAGAGAAAAAGGAAACATCTTTTAAAAGTTAGGAAATAAACAGAAAGTAGTGTTTTGGGTAGGAAACTTTTAATGTTAGCATTCATACCAGAACACACGCAGTGCCAATTCTTTGTAATTATCAAAAAAGAAACTGTAGGCATAGCGGAAAAATATGAAGTTGGAAGTACACATGATGAGAGATATAATGTCTAAATTATTATTTTTGTAATTTCCCCTTTAGTGTTCCTCTTATAGAGAAGAATACATTTCTCACTTTTTTTTTAAAGTTTCACTAAATTGTTTTGTTTGCTTTGTTCAGGTTCTGGAGAAGTTTGATAATCCTAATACTACTGCATGGCCCACAAACAGTAGCCCCAAAATGGAAGCAGCTTATTATGAGATGTTATCTTCACACCAAGGGACATTTCAGGGAAGTAAATAGCAGTTTGTGGAATAAAGCAATTGAAAATATGCAAGTACACTCAGCAAACAGATGGTGTTTAGAATGAGCTGGATTCCTTTTTTTTCCATAGCCCTAGCTCAAAATATTTGATTCAGAAGTTCACTTTGCAGGTTTTTCTACCCTAATCCCTTCGTAAGCTACAGTGGTCTTCAAGGTTATCTGTTGCCTCAGCTTGAACATAGGCTTTCACTTCATGAGTATGATCTTGCTTGCAATTAGACTATATAAAATACCAGATACGCTGTTCTATTAGAAAAGAATAATAAAAAAAAAATAAAAACACACAACCCCACCCAGTTCTGCACACAGCAGTCTTCAGATTCAGGAAATTATCCTCTAATAGCTCCAATAATTCGATGAGGTGTTTCTGCAAGAAATTATAAAAGCTAAAAATATGCCTTCTTGTGATGAGCCCTGCTTGTTCATGGAAGGTTATTTATATCAAAAATATGGAAAGATTTCAAACACCGTTGCAGATTTAAAAGGATTATTCCCAGCGGAAGATAAATCCAGTAAAAACTAGCCAGATCCATTAACTGAAATTTGTAAATATTAATTCTCTTTCCTTTATCCTATTGCTCTGAAGGAACAAAAGTTTGTCTATGATCAATAACTAGCGTAGAGTTAGAGGGACTGAAAACTAAAAAGAACAGGATCTGTGGTCTGTGTCAGAAGATCTGTGGTCTGGGACAGAAGAGTTGTACCTTGCTTTTTTATTTTTAGAAATGATCACTGAAATAGCCAAGATTGCAAAATTAAGAAGTGTATGGAAAGGCTGAAATAATGATCTCGATCAAAAGGAGTGAATACAGGCCCCAGCTTGGCAAAGTGTCTGTCCCCATGTGTAGTTCTGTGCTATAGGCTGAATTTTGTTTCTGAATCAGAGAGGTCTTGAAGGGAACACCAGTTGTCCTACTATGGGAGAGAGAGAACACCTCAGGTACATGCCTTGTCCCTTTGATGAAATTACCAGGAAATGCTTGTAACTGAAGCTTGTTACATGCCTTATGGCCATTTATATGGGGTGTGCTTTTGCCTGTGAACGCTGAATGTGCTCCTTGTGGAACTTGTTTCTACTTTGGTCCTGTCATAGTGCTCCCAATGTCATCTTCAGAGCCAAACTGCCCACCCATCAAGTCCAGACCAACCCTTGATATGAAGTCAGTCAGAACACCTAACCTAGGGGGTGTGCAGTGACCTCTGGCCCTGCCAGCCTTTCCAGAAACCATTCTGGGCACCTCCTCTCTCGTGGTGACTGCCTTCTCATAAACACCCCGAAGAAAGCCACCACAGTGGGCCAATACATGTCCCAGAGACTGCAACTACTCTCTGTCACGCCGTGTCCCTGTGCTCCAGTTTGCTCACGTGCAACATGCCCTTGACACAATGCCACAGCACAAATCCGCTACGATTCCCATTTAAATCCTCTTGCTCAGTGCTAATCCCACCAGCTGGAAGCTGATCCTTTTTCTTCTTTTCTGACAACATCAAGGTCTGGTGTGATGAGTTTGCTCTCACCCTGGAGGAGCAGAGTCTGTAGCAAAGATGTCCTGAGGTAAAAGTCCTTCCCAGTTTACCTCCATTACATGTACTGAATCAGTGGCCTTGCAGTCTCGTTCATCCCTGGTACCTTTGCCAATCTTTAGTTATTCACAGACAGCATCCACCTTGGCCAAGGACAGTGGTGGCCAGCTAAGTCTGGGTTGTCAAGTGGCCCTTGCGCGACTTACAACCAGCTGCAGTGGCAACCATCAAGCCCCGCACCTCTTGCCAGCCAGTGCCATGTGCCATGTATATGCATTCATCAGACAAAGATTTTTCACATCAGCCGTGGCAAAAACTTACTCAGGGCTGCTTTCCTCTTTGACTTTTCATCAATCCCACTGTTTCTTCTAGTTCTCACTGGAAGATATGCTATACCATTTTGAACAGGTAATGGTACTGCCCACATCCTGTGTGCACAAGCACACAGGCAAAGCACAATCTAGTATGGTTGATATTTTAATTAAGAAAATATAAGAGAGAGGGAGAGACGGAGAAAAAAGGTAGGCAGAGGGAGAGAAAGAGGAAGAGAGAAAGGGATAAAAACGAGAAAAATGTCATGACATGTACAAAAGACCAGGGGTTTCTGGAGGGACCTAAGGGGCCAGTGCTGCAGATGATGAAATATCACTCTGGCAGAGAATGTATTTGTGGATATTATTATTTTTGCACCGGCTTTCTGGTTGAGAGGAAGAGACTATCTATCTATCTATGGATACCCATCACTAGAGATAGTTTTAAGACTCTTGATTTGTTTATTCCATGCTTTTCTGTGCAGGTTTGGGTTTTGTTTGGTTGTTCAGTTTTTCACTTTTTGGAAAGGAATACAGCCTCCCTCCCCAAGTTAGCAAGTAGTTTCACATGCAAAAATGGGTTTTTTTTTGAAAAAGCCACTTTTCTAGCACAAAAGAATTTCAGAGAAAAAAATTTACTAACGTGACTGGCACAACTCTGTTGCCTTCTATCAATAGTACTTGCTACAGCAGCAGACCAGAAGCCCCCAATTTTTTCTTGCCTAGATTGGAAAGATGTAGACAAATACACCAATTACATATTCCAATAACATACTCTATTCTGTGCCTGTCAAAACCAATCAATTGGTGGATCAATTAGATTCAATATTCTTTTTTACTGAGGTGTTCGTCGGACACAAGCATACACATGCCACTTACGGATATATTATTTAAAACTAGAATTAGCAATATGTAGTCAGAGCCACAAAAATAGGATACTTATCAGAAACCATGCTTATAACTCACATGATCTGGGAGCAGCAAATGTGGAAATATATCTTCATAAAAAATTCACACAGTCACAAATTGTGCCATCTATTTCTGTACACTACATTTTTGTTACTCCTGGAGAGAGAAGGTCTTTTTATTTAAAGTAATTGTTGTTGGTTTTTCAGAAGACATAAAGTATTCATCTTCTCCCCTCTCCTGCTGCCTTTTAGAAGTAGTCAAAGAACTGAAATTAATTAAGTTCTGACCTCATGTCAGCATTGTATATCATAATTAATGGAAAGCAACATCCTTAAGGTCTAAGATCTGCACAATTAAAGCCAGGAATCTGTGGGGTGCAGGGGGGAAAGTCTAAAAAAAGAATGTTGAGAGAGAGAGTCTTTAAAAGTTGAATCCCTCTGCATGGGAAGATGTAGTCACTGAAAAGTTCACCTAACATACTCAGACACATTAACATAAAATCTGTGCAATTACCTTTCCATTTGTCTCCATGGAGTTCCTGTCTCTAAACCTTGTATGCTTTTCTCATTTATTTCACACTTACATGTTACAGCCCAGACCCTGTAACAATGGTCCATTTGGATAACAGAGGCAATCAGGATTCATTCGGGATCCAGCCCTGGTATATGCGAAACAGCCTTTCTTTATCTTACAGCAGCTGTTACTGGCTGTCAGGAAAAGACACATGCCAGTCAGCACACAATTTTCTCTGCCTTACCTTCCTAAACCCCCTCGTATGTCAAGATCTGCTAGTATGAGAGCTGATTTCATTGCATTTTTACTGATTTTAGAGATCCATTAGACTGGTAGGGCTGGATAGATTGATTCTGCATTTTGCTACTCAATGACTTATACTATGGTTGTTCATTCTTATATTCTAACCCCCAAGAAATGAAAGTTTGCAAGACTTTGCAAGTCTGTTAATTTGCAGACATGAGTCTTTAATGCCACTCTGCTTATTCCTTCATCTTTAATCATGTGGTATGATTTTTAGTTTGCATAGCTCAAAAAGTAACCAGGTAGTCTAGTTTCAAAAGTCAACATAACATTTTTTTGTTTGAAAATGCAGTATTCCGCTTTTTTCCATTTCCACTTTGCCCTTGAAAATGAGAAAATTATATATAAAAAACAAAAAGATTGACTATTTTGTTCCTCAGTTTTATCACAAGAGGGGAAAAAAGGAAAATTAATTAAAGAAAGCTTTTATTTTCTGTTGAGAACAGTTAATTGAAAAAACAGATTTAAAATGTTTTGATGTCTTCATCTAATTGAAAAAACAGATTTAAAATGTTTTGATGTCTTCATCGTGTTTTGTTATTCCTCTGGGCTCATCTTTAATAGTCCTTGGTACAGTGTGCCCTACTGATTTTAGTCAAAACCCCATTTGTTGTCCCCAAATGGTGCTTAAGGCATCATCTTTATTTTATTTTTTTTTCTATTGTCTTTACTGTGATTTTTACTTCTTTTTGGCCAGCAGCACCTTTCTCACAAGGTTGTTTCATACTAGTAATTTATTTCCTATCTCTTGAGTCCTTCTCCTTCATACTATCTTTTAATTTGAATTTCTCACTCCTACTGGCATATTCTTAAATGGATACTTGGTCAGTTATGAATGTATTACCTCAAGGTAGTTCATTTCAAAAGATGTTTAAGGCGAGATGACAAGAACTCATTATTTAGGGCTCTAAAAGGTAGAGGGGCACAAGAGAGGTAGTCAGTATTCAAACTCTAGTTCCACCAAGCTCAAGATAAATGTGTTCCTTTGGAAAACAAAATCAAGTAGAGGAGACAGGAGACCTGCATGGATAAGCGAAGAGCTCCTGCAAAAACTCAAATGGAAGAGGGAAATTTACAATATGTGGAAAAAGGGTCTGAAAAATTGGGAGGATTATAGAAATGCTACCAGAGTATGTAGAGACTCAAAAAGAAAGGCCAAGGCTCTCTTGGAATATAGTCTGGCTAGAGAGGTAAAAGAAAACAAGAACTTCTTCAAATATATCAATGAGAAAAGGAAGAGTAGGGTAAGAGTGGGTCCACTGCTAAATGAGGTGGAGATAAGATAACGGAGGATGCAGAGATGGCAGAATTGCTAAATTTTTCTTTGCCTCAGTCTTTATTCCTAAGACCAGCCCATAGGAATTGTAGTCACTGGAAGTAAGGGAGTAAAACTGGGTGAAGAATACTCGCTATTGGTCAGTGAGGATCAGGTTAGAGACCTCCTGTAGAAGTTGAAAACACACAAATCCATGGGCCCTGATGGGGTGCATCCATGTGTGCTGAGAGAGTTGGCTGAGGTTGTGGCTTAGTGGCTCTCCATTGTTTTTGAAAAATCATGGAGAACAGGAGAAGTGCCTGGGGATTGCAAAAAAAAGCCAGTATCACTCCAGTCTTTAAAAAGGGCAGGAAGGAGGACCCAGGAAACTACAGACCAGTCAGCTTTACCTCCCCCCTGGAAGAATGATGGAGCAGCTCATTCTGAAGGCCGTCTCTAAACAAATGGAAGAAGGTTATCAGGAATAGCCAGCATGGATTTACCAAGGGGAAGTCCTGCTTGACTAATCTGATATCCTTCTATGATAGCATGACCAAATGGGTGGATGAAGGGAGAGCAGTAGTGGTCATATACCTCGACTTCAGTAGGGCTTTTGTTATTGTCTCCAATAACATGCTTGTGGAAAACCTCAAGAAATGTGGGACAGATTATTGGACTGTGAGGTGGATTGTTAACTGACTCAACAGCAGAGTTCAGAGGGTGGTGGCCAGTGGTGTTCCCCAGGGATCAGTGCTGGGTCCAGTTTTGTTCAATATCTTCATCAACAAACTGGATGAGGGGATAGACTGCACCCTCAGCAAGTTCACTGATGATACGAAACGGGGAGGGGTGGCTGACACACAGGAAGGCTGTGCTGCCATCCAGTGAGATCTGGACAGGCTGGGGAGGTGAACCTCATGAAGTTCAATAAGGACAAGTGTAGAGTCCTGCATCTGGGAGGAATAACACCAGGCACCAGGATAGATTAGGGGATGTCCTGCTGGAAAGCAGCCCCATGGAGAAAGACCTTGAAGTCCTAGTGGACAGTACGTTGTACGTGGGACGGCAACGTGCCCCTGTGGCCAAGAGGGCCAATGGGATCCTGGGGTGCATTAAGAAAAGTGTGTCCAGCAGGTCTAGGTCTAGAGAGGTTCTCCTCCCCCTCTACTCTGCCCTGAGACCACACCTGAAATACTGTGTCCAGTTTGGGATTCCCCAATTCAAGAGAGAGAAGGATCTACTGGAGAGAGTCAAAAGGAGAGCTATGAGGATGATTAAGGGACTTGATCATCTCTTCTACAGAAATAGACTGAAAGAACTGGAACTGTTTAGAAGAGGAGACTGAGAGGGGATCTTATTAATGTGTATAAATATCTGAGGGGTGGATGTTAAGAGGAAGGGGCCAGTCTCTTTTCAGTGGTGCCCAGTGATAGGATAAGGAATAACGGGTATAAGCTAGAACATAGGAAGTTCTACCTCAACATGAGGAGAAACTTCTTTACTGTGAGGGTGACGGAGCACTGGAACCGGCTTCCCAGAGGGGCTGTGGAGTCTCCTGCTCTGGAGACTTTTAAAACCCACCTGGATGCGTTCCTGTGTAACCTATCTTAGGTGATCCTGCTTTGGCAGGAGACTTGGACTAGGTGATCTTTTGAGGTCCCTTTTAACTCTTAACATTCTATGATTCTATCGTTCTAAAGAAGACACAATCTAGCTGCACTTTTCAGTCACTCGTATTTTCAAAACTCTGTCTGCCAGCTTGTCTTTTCATCAAAATTGTGAATGATCTCACCTGTTTGTGTACTATCCCTGTGTCGAAAGTGGACAGCCTTTTGCATGGTCCTGATGCAAAGGACTTTTGCATGTTCTCATTTAGGATTATCCTTCCAGTTCACTTTTTCCTCCACTTATGCAGCTTTCCTTAACCCAACACAATCTTTCAAGCTCTTTCCAAAGCACATTACGTGTTAATGTCTTGTGTCCTAACACACAGTCTAATGATAAAATTTTTATTCTCGTTTCCCTTCTTCAGTCTCCAGCACAGGTTTCTATTTTATTACTCACTCTTTCCAGCTGAATCTTATCATCATAGTATATTAGAAGTGCCAGAGCTCAAGTAATCTTGAACTGCTATTCTGCTTATGTTATTCAGAGGGCCTCATCCAGGCCCTCTTTCTTCAAGAAATTTAAGATAATGCTCTTTCACCTATACAGCTTCCCAGGTCTATATATGTACTCTTATCTTTTCTTTCTAACTTTTATGTTATTTGTCATGAAACCTTTCTTGTATTTTTCTCCTCTGTCTTCTGAATTACTTTCTTGTGTAGTTGTGCCCAACTCTGCATTCAAACCCTCATTTCTATTTTGCAAAGCTTACTAAGGCTAAGCCATTTCTGTAAAAATACATCCACTTGTTATGGGAACAGGTTTTACCTCCCTCAGTAATATTAAATAATAAGTAGCTTGCACAGTGTCACAGGTTAGGGCTGGGCCGGCCACTAACGCAGACAGACGCTCTCTAACCCCCTCTTTCCCCACCCCCCAAGCAGGAAGAGAAAAGGGAATGAGGCAGAGAGACTTACAGATTAGAGAAGAAAAAAACTAGAACAACTTTAATGAAAATAATGGAAATAATGGTGAAAAGATAAAAGTAAAGAACTATATACAACGATAGATAGTAACCCGATATCAAATCCAACTCCCTCCCCCAATAGCAATCCCCACTGATGCTGCAGAGCAGGAGCACCAGGGAAACCCCAGGCTCAGCGGCAGCGGGAGCTGGATACAGGGAGCTGGATTCGGGAACTCAGGATCCGGATCAAAATCAGGAGGTCAGATGGAGTCCTCTCTGGACACCGGCCATTGCAGAAAAGGGCAAAAAGACCAAAAAGGCAAAAGGGCCGAAACTCCCGTGATCACTCAATTTGTGCTGAATATGATGTATATGGGATGGAATACTCTCGTTGGTCACCTGTCCTGTCTATTACTCCCCGGAGGTGCAACATTTTACTTCCTTGTGCCCCGCTCTTACTACCCGGCCCCCCCAGCGTGGCACACAAGAGCCAGCAGTGGCCTTGGTCACTATAGGAATAAGTATAAGCAAGAGCCTTTCTGCATCCCAGTCCCAGGCAGTAACTGTAAACATCAGGTGTTATCACTGCCAGTAGCACACACTGGCTGCAAAAACATGCTGCTGACTTCAGAAAGTGCAGCCTTTTGGAAGACACTAAACTGGAAAGTAAAAATCACTGAATAGGACTGGGTTTTTAGCTAAACCCAGGACACACAGAAATCTGTAAAACAACTCTCTAGCGTGAGTGGCTGGATCTAGCCCTTTGATAATATCCAACACAGTATATCATCACGCTAGAAACAAAGTCAATCTGCTAGAAGATTATTCTCTGAATTAGTCAGGGTGGTTTTGTTTCTGAATTACATTCTCTATTTTCAGTAAAAGAAACCCATTCTGGAAAGATAATCACAAGAGCAAAGGCAGAGCAACAAGCTATTGAACTACTAGTTCACTTTAAGTTGCCCCAATCCTGTTTTTAAATAGCAGCACAAAACTGTCAGTTTTGTACAGAATTACAGGGAAAGAAGCCTAGAGGTACAACAATGTGGCAGACATCAACAGTCGTCTCTCAGGTGTTCAGGGCTTCCACTTGCTGCCAATTTTAGCTGACATTGCTGCTTTCTGGAACAGAAAAGAAAAGCTGACGGTTTTGTTGTCACTGTTGTTCAAGCCACTTAAATAAGACTAGGTACAGCTTTTGTTGTTGTTTTGTTTAACAAAGGGCTTGGAAACAGTATGTTTACAAAGCATGTAGAAGCCACTGAAATAGCATTTTCCAGGTAACTCTGATTTCAGTTGTCTCAGCAGTTCCTCTACTGATACTATTTTACTACTTTTTTCAGTGGGTTATTGAACAAGAGAATGATTTCCAAAACACTAAGGAGAAGCTTCTGGCTCAATGCTTCCCTCTTTCCAGATATCTTGAGTACAGAAGTGACAATAAATTTCCATTTTTGAGTTAGTCTTCCATAAAGGATATGTGAAATCTGTATTCAAGATCATAGAAATACAAAGGCAGTTAGGGATGCCCATCATGGGGAAGGGGACAGGCTTTGGATCCAGTGTGTCAGGTTCAAAGGAACCATTTTATAATCTATGCTGGCGTACCATCTCCTACCAGCTGTTGACTTTTCACCTAACTGCCCTTGTCCTGAGCTTAGGCTTTAGAGCTGACAAAAATACAACAACACAAGGGAAATACTTAGCCCTCATCTGAAAGTGTCCTCTGTTTTCCTTAGTAATTTGTTGTGGTGGGCTGACCATCCTTTCAAAAAAGCCAAACAAATAAGAAAGCCCAGCATGTGATTTTTTTTCCTCAGTTTATCTGATTTCTCTTTCCAAATTTCCTATTTATGTCTTTCCTTGCTATAATAATAAAATGCTGGTTTAGCACCTTACATTTTCATCTCATGAGGGTATTTATATACTAGTATCAAGTCAGCTGGCAATCTATTCTTCTCATAAAGTAAACAAACTGAACTTCCTAAGTCTGCTATTGTAAAATATTTTCTCCAGTCCTGAAGTAATTTCTCTGCCATTTCCTTACCCCCTTCCAGTGTTTATAATATATTTAAATGTGTCTATTAAAAATGTATGCAGTTTTCTAGTATCAGCATCATGAATGTAACAGAGGTAAATCATTTCCCTGTATGAGGTCCTCATGCTCTAGCATCTAGTGGATAAGAAATGTACCAGCATTTCTTATCCTAGTGTGGCATTCACCATGGTTTATCCAAAATAACTCACAAAATATTCTTTGAATTGCTGCATTCTAGGACACAGCTCATAATACACAGTGCTGGTAGGGCCTATATCTCTTCTCCCCGGATGTTGATTGATTGATTGATTTCAATTAAATAAGTGTATTTTGTTTGAATGGACCCAAGACACCAAGTAACTCAGTTCATTCTTGCGGATTCATCTGTTATCCTCATTACTACTTCTTTGGCACATCCTCAAGTTTTATCAAGTCATTAGTTCACTGCTCATTTACACAGGTTTAGTTTGGAAATAACTCCACAGAAGTCAGTGGAGATACTCCAGGACTGAATCGTTACCTCTGTATGTGATTAAATTCTTAGCTCCTGGAATATAATTGTCTGTTCTAATAATATATCAGAAGAGTAGAATAGAATAGAATAGAATAGAATAGAATAGAATAGAACAGAACAGAACAGAACAGAATAGAACAGAACAGAACAGAATTATTTCAGTGGAAGAGACCTACAATGATCATGTAGTTGAACAGCCTAACCAATTCAGGTCTGACCAAAAGTTAAAGCATTAAGGACATTGTCCGAATCCCTCTTAAACACTGACAGGCTTGAGGGAGCAACCACCTCTCTAGGAAGACTGTTCCAGTGTTTGACCACCACCTCACTAAAGAAATGCTTCCTGATGTCCAGTTTAAACATCCCCTGAGGCAACTTTGAATCATTCTCATGTGACCTATCACTGGACCCCAGGAAGAAGAGATCAGCACCTTGCTCTCCTCTTCCCCTCCTCAGGAAGCTGTAGAGAGCATGAGGTCTTGCCTCTTTAATAATAACTCTTCAAGACTTATTTCAACTCTGCCTGAGCTTCCCCAGCCCTGAGTGGTGTGATCAAGAGAAGAAAGTGTGTGATTGGGCGTCTTCTTCCTGAAAGACCTTTGTCTGCCCTGAAGTAAAAAGGAGAAATCGGAAGCTGGCATCAGTATTTTGACAGAACGTGAAATAGAATAAAAAACACAGAGTTCAGGAAAGGAAATACAAATGACTCTTCTGTTGCATTTCATTCCAGATTTTGCTATCTAGCTCTACCTAGTTGTACTTGAAGAGTAGGACATTTATCTGTAGAAGAGAGCACTACATTATTTCATGGAATCTCTGACTTCTTACCTGACTTCTATTCAGTCTGAAAACCACAAACATTATATAACTATTCATCCTTCAAACTGTAGTACATCCCACATACTATATAGGTGCAGTCATCCACTATCAAAAGCAGAAGAGGAGATGGGGAACACTTCCTGGAGCAGTTAGTGTAAACGTTACTAATAACTGAATTGAAAACTTGCAGGGACATCAGTAAACTTCATACCTAGATTAGCTCATCCAGTCAGAAGTCATAAGCTTCATAAAGCAATAGGGAAACAGCTGTTTCTTATTGCTAGATACTATGGCTGCATCTCCATGATTAACCAAACTATTTCTGTGAACATTCCCAGGACTGTTTAGTTTACCGATAGACCTGTAGCTGATACAGAGGTATTTTCTAGATCGAAGAAAGTATGAGAAAACTTGACTGCCATAAAGAAACGCATTGTGGAAATACAGCAGGAACATGCAGTTGTTCTTCTACACAAACTGTGATAGTTCCCAGCTTTCAGGCATCTGGTTTGACTCTGCTTTGACCTCTTATGTTCTGAACAGTTGATGTTCTCCCAGAATTTTGTTGGTGAGGAAGAAGGGAAATTTCTTTGCTGCTCAGAGACTAATTATTCTTGGAGAACTGCTAATAGCCAAAAATACATTACTAGTGTGGAAGGTAGAAAACTAAAGTGAAGTTGTTCTTCAATATAGTCACCTGAATGATTCCACTGAATCTCTAGAGAGCTTTGTAAATAGGGTTGTCTCCCTTGGAAGTAATCTGACCAGTGTTCCTATTCAGATGTTGTAAAAATATTTGTCTTTTTTCTATCCTCATCTGAAACATAGCTCTCTGGACTTGAGTTGGTACGCTGCTTCTAGCTGTCTTTGTTTTGCTTCCTTTGGATGTTGTTCTTTCTGGATTTCCAGCCTGTCATACTATTTTCCAATTAGTTCATTTCTACCTAATGATATTAAAACTGTCTTAAAAGCTTAAAACTGGGGAGCTTTCTGCACCTTCTACATTAGGTTTAAGTGTTCCAGCTTTCCATCTCGGTACTCAAATCTCTTTATAACTCCACATCCACAGATATTTTTTCCCCAATTTTTTTTGTTATCCTGCTCAGAAAAAAGGTCTGGGCAAGATGCCCCCTCCCTGGAACTGTTCAAGGCCAGGTAGGACAGGGCTTTGAGCAACCTGGTCTAGTGGGAGGTGTTCCTGTCCATGGCAGGGGAGTTGGAACTAAATAATCTTTAAGGTCCTTTCCAACCCAAACTGTACTGTGATAGAATCTCTGTGAAACAAAAATTGCAATATGTCTACTCTGGACAAGGCTTTTTTATTTTATTTAGAAAACATAAAATTCAGAAAAAAATGTCCTGAAAACTAACCCCTTTTTTGCTGTCCTTCCAAGAAGATTTTCTGTTAATTGCTTACAAATGGAAACTCCTCCTTTTCCCCTGTCTTAGAGAGGAGAAAGGAGAAAAGGAAAGGCAACCAGTTACGATACAGGAACTACTCCTTTTTTACCCTTCTTCTCTAAGCTTTCATTCCAAATTGCTTTTGCAATTTATGCAGCCTTGCTAGCCACAAACAATGCATGTTGTGATGTGCTTATTCCATTTGCTTTGTTACTTTACTTCTCAGCTGCTGCCTGTCTGTCTTCTAGAGCAAAAATTCCTGCAAGCACAGTCTTCCCTGTGTTATATACACTCCGGAGTGCATTCCCAGTGCTTAGTAAATAACCTAAACAGGCTACTGCTTGTTGTGATCATCATTCACAAGAGAATGGGACATATCTGTGGATGTATACCTGGTTTCTTTTGCCTTGGTTTTCAGTTGTGCAGAACAATCCAGTTGCACTGGTACATGTCATGAGGATGTTTTTTCTTTCATTCACATGCAAAAGCCTTGGTATTATGCCATTCTCCTATATGTAAGGTATTGCACTTTGTGTGCACAGACTCCTAAATAATAATTTAAATAAGTGGTACAAAAATGCCTAACGATACTCAAAGTCTCATTGAGACTTTTGTGCAACCAAGTGGAATGAATAGATAGATACCTGCTGGATAATCTACTGAGTCTGGTTAAAGTTAGATTTGAAAGGAAGATGAATACTGACATTCAGTGGTTTAAACAACCCAAGGCATATCACTTTGAAAGGAATCATTGTATAAAGCAAATTTACATTTTTATTTTTCACCTTTTACTAAGAGTGTCACCTTCCAAAAATCCAGTTTGTTTCCTTTAATGACTGAAATTTTAATATGACTGGAGTCACCGGAGTAAAAGGTTGCACACAGGTCTCTTCTAAGCACATATTGAACTAATAGGCAGGTGTCTTCTAAGCATCTATTTAACTAGAAGCCAGCAAGGCCCTGATAAAAAAAATCAAACCAACCAAAACTCAAAAAACAAAAAAAAAAGAGACACGAGCTTTTGTGTAAAGATTATCAGGTTTTATCACACAATAATTTCTACTCTCATTCTAACAGAAGTGTTAATATCACCAGGAAAAAGGGCCCAGAGAAGTCTGAGCCTTAACTGGAGCCTCACCAAGGCTTAGAGAATATTTTTAGTGATACAAAGCTGCTTTTCTACTCCTCCTGATTCTAAGGTGTCTCACTTAAACCGCTGACCTCTTTGTTCTTTACTGCATATCCAAGGGTATTCATGGATGCTCTAAAATTTGCTGGTGTAAGAGTTGCATGAAAGGAGGATGTGCTGGTCAGGTGATTATAGCTGAGGGTCAAGGTTCAGTGTTCATCTCCACTAAAAAATTTGTCTCATCATAACATGGCTTTATTTTCCAAATGGGAGAAGTACTTTCCATACCTCACACAATAAATACAATAATATATGATAAACACTAGTGGGGAAAAAAAAATTCCATACAACTGTCCAGGATATACAGAAGTCCCCAAGATCTCAGTGTGATACTCAGGCTGAAAACTCTGGCCATCCCTGAATGCTTATTTCCTAGAAAGTTGTGTAATATAGTTACATATTAGTGCTGCCCCAGGTATGCTGGATAATCTTCTAGTTCACAGGGGAGTCAAATATTGGCCTGTTTTACCCCAAACAAGCAATTTAAGCATGGCTCAGCATGTGGCACATACTGATTCAGAATACATGAAGCATAGATTTCTGAGGTGAATGTACAAGAGTGCCTCCTCTAAATATGCATCTTAATCACAATCGTAGAAGAACTCTTTTAAGAAATTAAACCCTCTTAAGGAAAATAACATCCTGTAACAAATTATTTTTAAGGAATTAAAATGAATTAATTTCAAAAGGCAATTACATGCAAATACAGTAGAAGGAGAATAATTTGCACTAATGACTGGGATACCCATCGCAAATTACTGAGTTACACAAATTACTGCGTGAAAAAGCAAAACAAATCCAGGCCAAGAGTAATGCATCACCAAATGTCCAGCATTTTGTTTTTCCAGATGAAAACTAGTTTTAATTATTATATAGGAAAGCAATGTAAGGGCCACCCAGGGGAAAAATGCTTCTAAATGCATGAGACACCTATGGCCCAAATGCTGTAATCTCAGCACAGAATCTCAGCCAATAAACATCTCTTTGAGCTATTTAATTGGTTTTTTGGTGTTTCCTATAATAATGTAGGGAGTAATAGAAATGCTAAATTACTGATATTAATCATAAGGTATAAATGGAATGAGTCTGAAAGGGCAAGGACTACAAATGCTACAGAAGTGAGACGTCAGCTTTTAAAATTGAGTATCACTGTCTATGTGCTTGTAAGTTCCCCCTCACCATGATAGCCGAGTATTTCCCAATCCTTGATGGATTCTCTCATCGTTTTGAAGCAGGGAAATTTTCCATTTCTCAGCTGGGAAATAGCAATTAAGGAGGTCACATACAGAGTCTGCTGATGAAGTGGGAATTGATCTGAATCTCCTGAGTCTAGTCAGTTACCTGTTAGAACAATCTTTCATTTAGTAAAGCATCCTAAAGATGCTTTTGTTTGTGCTCAAAATAAAGTATACCTCTGCTCTGCAACCTTTTTATCAGGGAGGGTTCACTACAGCGGAACCTGGAAGCCAGGAATCCCCACAGAAGGTCCACACATGCTGAGTGGTGCCAATCCCCACAGCAAACTCGTGTGTGTAGCACAGAGCAGTCACCAGGTAACTGGATGAGACTGGCCTTCAACTTTTTGGTGAAGTGCTCAGCAAATCCCACCCTAATGGGAGCAGAAAGAGGCTGAAGAGTGAAATCATGAAACACAGCAGTGTAAAGTAAGTTGAAATGACATCAAATGGCAGATTAAAGTTCAATCCAAATATATTCTTCCATACAAGCTCTATTGTCATAAATTTTTCATCTGCTATAAATGAACCAAAGCAGTTCATTGCTGAACTCCTGCTCTTCCTTTCTCCTCTTGTTCAAAGTCACTGATGCTGCCTTTTCTCTACAGCTTGACTGGGAATCACTCTGTGTCAGAAGAATCCCAGAAACCACACATTTCTCTTGTGGGCAGAACTTTGCAAAGTTACAACAAAGCTGTTATAATGCCTTCCTCGAATGGTGTCTCTTCAGTGAGTAGGAAGGGATTTCCTCTGCTTGATAAAAGGGAGAAATTTAAAAAGTAAATGAAATTATTGCGGTATGATTTTGTTTTAGTTTGGGTTTGGTTGTTTGTTTTAAGACTAATAGAAATTAAAGACAAGGAAAAAAGACCCACGAGTAAAATGACAGGACAACTTAGTGGCTGCCAGCAGAGGCCAAGGAGCACTTTGATAATGGAAGCTCCTGTAATGATACTGTTTGGTTTTAGAAGCAGGATGGGGATGTCTCATATAGGGAGAAAAAATTCCTGTAGGTTGATGTTTGAAAACAATTATGTGAGATCATTCGAGTCACTGTATTATAACTCTGTGAAACTGCCTTCACTGTGATTCTGTTAGAGCTCCAAAGCCATGACCAAGGACAGAGATCAGGTCCTCTTGGTCCCAGGGCTACATCAGTGTGGATTGCAATGCAGAACCACTGGTGCCACAGTTAGTCCAGTTTGCTTGGAAGATTATGGGCTTCACCTGAATCTTCAGTGTTTCTGACTTTGGGTATTTACTACACAAGGTTGCATTTGCAGCAAGTAGATACCTGACATGTTTCCCTGCTGTGGTTCTCACACAGCACAGACCACCTCTAATAATACTTTGGGTGTGGCTGGCACTTTCAAAACTTTACTGAGTTTTCCTCAGAATATCACTAAAGGAGTGATTTACACGTGATTGTCGAGCTCAGATAACAGATTTCTTTCCTGCTACCGAATCAACAGACTATCACATTGACCAGGCATATCCTTTATGACGTCTGTTCAAGCCAGGTGTTTAATGACTTTAGAGACAGGCAACAACAAAATATTTTGGAAGTATCTCTCTTCTTGTGTGTGTATAAACAGAGTAGTTCAGGGTGAGAAATAGCCGTTCATCTTTCTGCCATGGTACGTATTTCTCACTGGAGTGGAGTGAGATGAGCAAAGCAAGCCTGGGAATATTTGAAGTGGACTTTGCCATTTCCCCTTTAGAAGTAAACAGTAAATATAGACATTCAGTCATTTTAAACATGTGTCTGTCTTGTTCTCTTTTATAACATGAAGTATTTCTGATTCTTCAGAATCCAGTTCTCATCTCTGGATGTCTTTAAGTGTCGCTTAGATGTGGTGTTGGGTGACATGGTTTAGGGGCAGAATTGTAGTGTAGGGTTAATGGTTGGACTCGATGATCCCAAGGGTCTTTTCCAGCCTGAACTGTTCTATGATTCCATGAATATGAGGAAGCTGTGGAGAAAAATTTTTGTTAAATTCTTACCCTTATTTTCTCCTTGCAAGCTGCTGATACACCAGTATACAGCCTATCTAAATGTATCTAAAGAAGTATACATTTCATATACTCAGCTGTTCCAATCACCTCTCACTCATGGAGGAACCATTCCAGGCTGTTGCTCAAGCAAGTACAAAAACATACTCAGTTTTAACTATGTGCAGATACTTTTGCTTCTCAAATAACTGTTGTGTCTAGTCAGCACCTCAAATTTTAGAAACCTTTGCATGCTATCTACTGGAATTTATGTTGATTAACCATACATACACAAGCCTTTTAAAGATCATGTCTGATACAATTTTTTTTTTTTTTAAATGAAAAAATTGTCCCCAGAATAACAAGGTAATTTGCATTGGGAAAATACAACCACAGGGGCTATCATGTGATCACCTTAAAAGACCTTTGCCTGGGTTTTCTGTCTTGAGAAGGTCCCTTTAAATGTGGGAGGTTCAAGCAATGGCTGCATTGCAAGCTTATTTGCAACTCTTCTCTGTGGGAGGTAGTGAGTATATTTGAGAGTGATTATGTTTCCTGTTGCATTTCTCTTTTATGTTTTTGTAGCAGTGAGAAGTTGTGGTCTGATATCTCTCCAACAGCAGTTTCTATTATATTTTGGAATGCTGTCCTTTGTATATGCATGTGCGTTTCATGTAAACTCTTCATCCCAGGACTTGTATTTCTAAAATAGATTGTGCTAGATGTTCCTCCAAAGTCCTTGTGGTTTGATTTTTTTTCTTTTTTTCTTTTTTTTTCTCTTATTTCTTTCTTTTCCTTTTTTTTTTTCTTTTTTTTTTTTTTCCAAAAAGAAAAGGCAAAACGAAGTATTGGGGGTGGGGGAACTTCTTATTTGACTTGTTGGTAACTTGCCCTGTCTTATGGTTTTGCATGTGTTTTTTTCCATGCTATTCTACAGTTGTGGACACAAGATAGTAAAGAGCAATATGTCAGTATATTGCTACAGTAGCAGGGTTCTATATGTGTGAAATAACAAAGTGGGGCTGAAAATATCAGATATTGATATAACTGTATTGTCTGGAGCCCAGCAGGCATTAGCAGAGTGGCTCAGCACTGCACTTTCAGGATTTCTGTTTTCCTATACTTTACCCTGTTGTCTCTTCCTATTATGGTCCCACTTACATGTCATTATTTTACAGTATTAAGGCTCAGTACTAGTAAAACACAATTATTTAAGGAGGTTGATAGAGTATTCACCTCTGACACTGCGTGGTCTTTTTATCTCCTTTTTAACTCAGTTGAAAATAGTTAGAGGTTGAGGTTTTTCCTCTATTGCCTGTGCCTTCTTATTTCTCTTTCCCTTTATTACGATCTATACGGCTCACTTGAGTCGGTGACGGTTCAGTTAACTGATATTTTGAGGACATAGTTTGCATGAAAGAAACTACAAAACAAAAACTACGCTTCATCTTCAGAGGCTGAGTTCTGAAAAACTCCTGAAGAGACACTGAGAGCAATAGTGATAGTAATTCCTACATCACTAATTATCACATAAAATCACTTACATCTGAAGAATGTTATTTAGGCTGCAAAATCACACACTAGAAATGTCTGATCTAGAAGTTAACCATTTAGCTTTAGCTCTGGTCCTTTTGAGTACCTGTCCTGTGTGCAGGCTGGTTTCTGTAGGAGATATGGTGTCTGTAATTAAGTTGCCACAGCTCTGGGGCCATAAGTAATGTTTCGCTGGCACCCCAAAACTGATTTTTTTCCTGTGTTTTCGGGACACCTCTGCAAAAATTAGCCTCTGTCTGCATATAGCATGTTATATAGAAAATATATATGCAAGATAAATAGTAGATATAAATAATAAAGTTTGATGATTAGATTCTGGAACTAGATTCCTCTGTTTCCACCTCAGATCCCCTCTTCTCATCCCATTAAGTTCATTGGTGTTCCTTGTCAGTATGCTGTCTCTATTGTACTGAGTGGCATGAGCATATCCAGTCAGGAGTAAAAAAACTGCAATGAATTTTAGGTGAGTAGATTTAGGGTATCTCTCAAGACTGTATTTGTAACAACCACTTTATTACTGATCAGGTCATGGATGTTGTTATGGTCACACCTTTTTAACATGGAAGTCTCTGTATTCAGAAGTTGCAGTTGCCTATTTCAGTGGGTTTTATCTTGCATATGTTAGTAACAGAGACTTTTGGATGTGTTTTGCAGATATTTTTTTACTTGCCTATATGGACAACTAATATTTCCTATCTTATTTTTCATTCTGTGAATGCTGTAACAGGGATACTCATGAACTTATTTCAATGGATTTACCCCTACAAAAAGCTAGTAATTTGCAGGTGGATTTGCAGGGTTGGGTCTCATTTATATTCTGCTAAGCAGCTGCTGAAGTCTCTTAGTCTTGGAACCATTATAATACCTTCAACTACCTGGCAACTCTGCATAAGGTCAGGAAAACCAACTTAGCTGCAAAAGGAGAAATATCGTCTTTGGAACCAGGGAGACAGAAGAGGAAGTGGGCACCTTTCCTTTATTTTAAGACTAGAGTATAATAGTATGGACTCTGCCTAGGAGAATGTAACAATGTGTTTCCTTTATTTTGTTAAGAAAGTTATGTGATAAAGTAGTTGTAATGCTAATGATCAAATCAAAAGATGATATTTGAATCTTGGACCAGTATGATATTTTTCTTAAACATTTTTGTTTTTATTTAAAATTCTGGACGCTAACTATAGTGTTTTTTCACTATAGTATTTTTGGGGGTTTTTTGGTCGTTGATATGTATCCAAAAACTGTGCATGAGAACAGCCTGTAAATCTCAGTTCATGTACTTGAGTCATCTGTTGCGGCCTCTTTTGTCTATCGTATCCTTAGAGCAGAAACCCAAAATGTGGATTTTAGTATTTCCAAGAGGGGTAAAAACTCAATTATCACTGCTTCCCCCCATCCTTTTTTTTTTTCTCCTTCATAAAATTGCTAGCAGCTGACAGTCGGTTACCAAAGCTAACATTTCTGTGTCAGGTATTTCCCTCTACTGAGATCTTCAAGGCACCCTCCTCTTACAGCCTGACCTGGCCACTGCCTTTCCTGCCCACTCTGGAGTCCCCTTCCCTCCAACTCTGGGCCGACACCTTTGCATTGCATCCCCTTGAATTAGCACACCTTGGGGCAGGAACACGTCTCTGCAGCACAGGTGTAGTAGTTTTTTCACCCCTTCTTTCACTTCGCTTTCTCACCCTTCTCACATTTTACGTTGTGATTTCTTCCTGGCTTATACTCTTAAATGAACGTTCATTAATTTCCTCTGCGAGGGCTGCCTTGCCAAGTATACGTCGCTTCTGGTGCAGGAACTTGTCTTCGCAAGTGAGTTCAAGGTAGATGGCCTCCACATGGCTAAAAGCTTTCTGATGCTGCATGTGCACCGGAGTAAGTGGTTGTTGCTGCATTGTTTTTTTTTCGAGTGGGAGCTTATGTCTCCCTTTAATTTGCCCAGCCACTTGAGACAGCACTGCTATGAGCAATCATGCTGCAGGAGATTGCCATGATTTTTGGGAGTGCAGAATTTTGTCACTGCCATGAGTCCCTTGCTGAACTTTGAATTCCCAGTGTGAGGTCTGAGCACTTTTGAGCCCTGAAGCTGTAAAGGATTCCCTTCATGGTTAAAATCCAGGTGAAGATAAAGAAGACTTGAAAAAATGTTATCTAAAACATTCCTCGTATAAGCACGCCCAGTTTTTCAGGGTATGCTGATGCTGGCTTCAAATGCTGTGATTTGGATCTATTCCTAAATAAGAACAACCAACATAATAACACATTATCCAGAGCTATAGCTCTGCAAATTAAATGTTTGCTGAAAACAGGACTGGAAGGGGAGCAGTAGTTCACATAATGCTTTGTAATATGTTTAAGCAGTATTTATATAGCTGGAGAATTTGAGGTATATTTGTTTTTCATTGCCATCTTTTGAAGCAGTGTCACTAGACTTGCAGCCAGCTTTCAGATTGTTTCAGGAGACTCTGATGTTCCTCCTTTTATGTTTCATAACTGTCTTCACTGGAACAACCCTGGTGCGTAGTGAAATCTGGAATACCTTAACCAGATTGAAATGGGGCAAGGAACAGCAGTAGAATATTAACCCTGACATGTCCCAGTGCAAAGAAATCCTTAACAGCCTTTCTTAGTCAAGCAGTGAGAGAAACTGAAACAACCTGACTGTAGTAGAAAGTGATACAGAAATAACAGCAATAGCTGTAAAGCTAGCAGAGAAGTACCTGTTCCAATCTGATCATGTTAATCTGAATAGCTGAACACTTTAGGGATTGCTTCTTGGTAAGGGAGCTGAACCTGCTCAGGGTTGGATACATGGCTTTACGCAGTTGGGGCATGGGCTCTCCCATGCTGTCTGGGCATGAACCAGCTTACTTTGGCAGGTGCATGCTGCCAGAACGGTGGGATGTTTCTTACCATAGGTAAGTTGGGTGTTAGACAGAACAAGGCAAAATTCTTGTATAGAGCAGAGCGCCATCACTGTGATTCTTCTTTTTCCATCGTCTCTTCCTAAATCTAATTGATGCTGTCAGAGGAAAAGGAAGTTATTTTGATCACATCATTCTGCCCATTTTGTTTTAGTTCATGTGTTTGGTTCATCTGTTGCAGCTAAAAAAAATGCTGCAGACATGCTGGCACAGACAAAAAAAAAAAAAAGATTGAAGCATGCTGGTGTTAGCAAAGGTCTGGCAGGGTTGATCCAATTTCTTGCTCTGCCACAGACTTCCTGTACTGGCTTGAAGAATTCACGTGATTTCTCCAGACTTCAGTTCCTCATCCGTAAGATCATGATGAAATTAGATGATGAATGGATTTTTTCAGTTCATCATCCACAGTGGAAAACCAAAGGAAGAAGTGAGAATTTGCTTCAGAACAGAAACATCTTAGCAAATGAGACTGAAAAAACCATGAATGTCATTTAGAGTGTTTCATTCAGTCTAAAATGAGCTGTTGTGATTCACTTTATAAATTTAAAGAAAACCCACCTTTTCCTCTTGACAAAAATATTGTACTGAAATGCAAATTTAGTTTTCATGGCAAGATCTGAATGACTACCATTGTCAGACAGTTCTCCATTTTCCTGTTTTATACTCAAGCCATGCTACCTACTTTACAGAGCAAATTCACCAGAGTTGAAGAAATAGCTTTGCTTCTTCTGAAACATTACTAAATTCTGAAACAGTAATAAATTATGTAGTTTTATACAAGCTCGTGTTGCTCTGGTGCAAGTATTTCATTGCCTAATACAGTCTATGTGTGTATACAGAGGGAGTAGGATGGGATAACCTGGGTATTTCAGAGTTTTTAGTATCTAGTTTGTTAAGCAGACAGGTCATCTTCCAAGAGTAATTCTTGTTTTGGAAAGAAGTGAGCTTTCATGGTGGAAAGGTCAGTGCAGCTAATCCACAGTCTGGATTTGATGCCAGCTCTGCCTCTGAATTTGGTCTAATCTCACTGCTGTTTAAAGCAACTTTTGTGAGCAGGATCAACCTCTTCTGTGTGACCTTGATGAGTCACTTAACCTTTCTGTGCTTCATTTTTCCCCTCATTGATTAAATAAGGAATCATCTTTCTTTCTTCACAGGGGTGTATTTCTGTAGAATTCACTCAGTGTTTGCAGCGTGATTTGAGATAATCATTTCTCTCTGTAGATTGTCAGTAATATAACATGCTGATCAAATTCAACTTGGTCAAACACCTGGTAAATCTAGGAGATGGGACTCAGAGCAATGACCATACTTCAATCTTCCCCTTCTGTGTATTTTCCCCTCTTTTATGCTTTAGTAATGAGAACGAGCTTTTACATGGACTATTAACACTGAAAAGGGTGCTGGGGAAATGAGATGTTGTTAAAATGTAAAAGACAAATAAGTTGTCTTTGCATTTTCTGAAGTCTAGATAGGTAAAATTGGTACCTAACATGATCCGATAGAATCAGCAGAGCAACATATCCTGTGGCAATATAGGAACAAACTGGTAATAGTCTGCTAGTTAAAAGATTATCTTCACTGCACCTAAAGAGGCAGAGTTCCAACACTGCCACACAGCTATTTCTGTGCTAGTGTTTCTGTGAAAAGCAACGCCAGAAGGATTTGTGGAGAAATAAAGCCAGAGAAATAGTTGTCGTTCATATGAGCATCTGACACAGTTATATAACTTCTGAAGTCACTGCAGCAAGTTCTGAACAATGTGTAAAATGAAAAAATGCCCAGCAAATGCAGAGAGCAAAGAAGAACTACAAGGCTGCTTGGAAACTGCTGTGTTGTACTGCTCCATGCAGACACATAATATCCAGCCTGGTTGGAGACAAAAGGGCCTGGGATGCTGTAGATTGTCCACCTTCCTCCATAACTATTTGTTTACTGAGGGTTAAATGAGAGCTATGCATGCTCCTGGAGGATGACCCCTACAGTGTTTTAACTTTTTTCTGGATAGAATGCTAGTGACAAGCATGAGAAGCACAGAAAGAGAATATGTGCATGCTGTATTCTTACATTTACTCTCAAGTTAGTTTTTCTTGAGAAAGGTTTGAGAATGCTTATGTACCTAACTCAAAATTAAATACTTCTGCCACCTTTTCTCTGCCATGATTTCACTGGTTCAGCATGAAACTGACCCTATACCCAGTATTGCTGATTCTGACCATCGGCTACAGCTCTCTGAACTATCCACAACAAAAATGGCACAAACCAAAATGGAATGTCAATTTCCATTTGTTTCTTTTCCTAAGAACAACACTGCTTCTTCTTATTTGTTTCCGTTTCTTTAGTCTTTAGAAGTTTTGTTTTCAAGGTTTTCTCTGGGATTTGCCAGGCCAGGAGTAGAAGTAGTCAGAGGTTCTCATACAACTTCCCAAGTCCCAGTGCTGGGCTGAGTAGAAAGCCAATTTGCTTCATGACTTGCAATGATTAGACCACACTACTCCAGTGAGAAGTCTCAATGAAATCGGTGCTGCTTTTCACAGAGACTAAGAGTTTGGCCTGCATCCAGCTACCAAATTGAAGCCTCTAGTGGCTGAAAGACAAGTGAGGGAAGGAGATAACTTTTTTTTTTTAACAGGACAAATGACCTGTTGTATGCATAATCTTTCCTGCTTTTGATAGGTCTCCTGAAAGAATTTAGACCAGCAGCGCTGGATGGCTGTACTCATGGCAATGAGTAGGTCTCGGAGTTCTTCCTTGCCTCTTGATAATTAAACTGATTGCTTTCCAACGTAATAGAGTTCATCCATGGGTAGCAAATTTTTATTTTTTTTTTCAGTAAGTAGATTGCTTGGGATTAAGCATCATCCCAAACCTGAGGCTGCATCTTTTTCCAGGCGCACTCAGTGGGGCAATGTGAGTGGAGAGCCTCCCTTGGCACAGCGGGAGACGGGTACTGATAGGATTAAATCCTCCCTGGATGGCTCCTCCGTGAGAACGCAACTCGTAGGAGTTAGAGGTGTGAGCCTCTGGCTCAAGGGCCAGTAGGAGTTAACTTGGAGAGCAGTGTCGGCGGCTTAGCCGCTAGAGGGGACCAAAGACCCGCACTGGGTTGTCCTGGGTCAGTATCGGGTTTCCTCAGGAGCCGGGCAAGGGAGGAGGAGCGGGTGAGGCTGAGCTGGTGGCTCTGCTCCCCAGGTGAATTGGTTGCCAGCAAGAAGGGGGGAAGGGACGGAAAAGAAGGGGTGCGGGTCCCTCTGGGCAGCAGGAGTGAGGCGTGGAGTCAGCGGCTGCAGGGGCTGGTGCGTTTTGCTCAGCGCGAATTCAGGAGTAAGAGCGAGATCAAGCCCAGGTATGCCTCCCAAGGTGCCTCTGCAATTCACCGAAATATGCCTGTGGAGATCCTGTCAGGACGGGATTTCTGTCGGATAGTGTGTTATGCCAGTGTTCGTTTCACACCGCGTTCACTGAATGAACATAAAGCCTGATCTGTATTTTAGGAAGTATATACAGCACAGGCTTAGTAGTCATCTATTCTGCTATAGAGGGAGATAAAATTTAAAGCTATACTAACTCTCTTATGCTGGAGATTTCATGCTGAGTTGGGTCATCATGCAGTAGACAAAGTACCTTACTACAAATGAGAAAAAAAATATTAGTCTCTCTAAAGGAAGGATCTCCCTGCAAGATGCTCTTTGAGTCGGAATTTTGTGTGTGCTCTTTAAACATTACACTTGTGTCATGCAACTGACTTCAGGAGTGGCCACTGTTTCCAGCTTTACTTTGGCTAAATAATTAAGTCCTGAGTCGAAACAAAGCATGAAACATGACTTATTTAGTGAACTTAAACCACTTTTATGTACAACTCCTTCCACAAAGATCCTTGATACATTTGGTATCCTATCTATCTAACATCCTGCTACAAAAGGTGGGATCCTGCACTCTCTGTTTTTCAGAGCAAATTACTTTCTGAGATATCAGTAATGAATCAAAGAGTAATGAAGTTTTCTTTTATCGGGAGTTCTAAAATACTGGAAAATTGTACTGAGCTGCTGGAAGAGCTTGGCAAAAGCTCTCTAGAATTCAGCTTACGGATAGGCTTCTAGGTTTGCTGAACATATGAGCACCAAATCCAGGCTTGATAGTGGTTCAGGAGATGCCTTATCATAGACATGTGTATTCTTACTGAGCGTTGAATGTACGCCTAAGTGCTTTCCTAATTTCAGTATTTTGATATCTAATCCAGGTCCTTGTGAAATTAGAGAGAAATGTTCCATTTGCAGAAGTAGATTTGAAATCATGACCTTCTTGTAACTGCATAAGAAAGGATGCAGTTCACATATGGACATTTGGGGGTCTGGATTTTAGTAGATCAAACCCAGAATTTATGATAATTTGTTTATGTTATGTTATTATACAAGCATCATGTTTGCATTATAAATGGATAAATCATATTATTTAATGGTAAGGGGCTGGAAAAAAAATTGGTTAATTTGAATCCGATTTGCTTCTTTTTTTTCTTTTTTTTTTTTCTTTTTTTTTATAATAGCACTGCTCATATTATAATGTGAAACAGTCAAGGTTAAGATGATGTCCATTCCGACAGCGGATGAGTCAGCTCTTCAGACCCAATAATTAGTATCCTCATTGATTCATACGATCACTCAACCTATGATGGGTCATTTGTGGCTTCCAGTCTTCTGGACACAGCCATATGGCATCCCAGTGGGATCCAGGGCACTGACCCTGGGCTATTACAAGGGATACATGGTTGTCATGCTAGACTACTGATTAAATATTAACCACAGCAGACACATTATTTCCACTCTACATTGAAATGAGTCTTTAATTAGAAAGAAAATAACAGCAGCAAATGAAGTTTCATGGTTGTTGTCTGAAGTAAATATTTTGACCCATTGCCTATGGTACGAGCTCAGAAAAGTCCCCTGAGATTTTCAGGCTGCCATTCAGATCAAAAACGGGTGTCTTAAATGGCATCCAGCAGTCAATCATCTGACATAGGTAAGGAAGTTTAAATAGCTAAGATGACTTACCTAGATAAAAACAACCTACTTCTGTGGAATTTAGCCATGTCTTTTCTAGGACCAGCTACTTTTGAGGGTTTTGAAGCTGAAACTATTTTTTAAAAATTTTTTTCCTCATAATGGAAATCCTCGTCACATAAATTTACCAGGAGCTTTAATTCAATCCTTTATTTAACAGTCTCTTTTATTACTCTTACATGCCCTGAAAGAAGAGCCATTGGGTTTAATTACATTCTAGGGGGAAATAACTAGTTAAGGATGCACATTTTACATTTCATGAATAATGCATGGTTTTAGGTACATAACTTAATGTTTTATCTCTTTGTTAAGATGCTGAGATAATCTAGAATTTACGTTTTGCCCTCAGAAATGAACATGTAATTTTTTTTTAAAATTCCTTATTCTTAACCCTTTGAATTTGTATTTGCTGATTTCCAAACTCTGAGAAGCCTTTCCTAAAATGAAGTGGATTCTTAATGTTAAAAACAAAGTCTAATTTACTCATAATTAAATAAAAATAGACTTGCTGATGCAAGTCCAAGGGAGAACTTTCTAAAGAGTAATTTGAAATTTTTAATTGCAGAGAAATATATAGTCACCGTTCCCGTCAAATAACATGCATCATCTAAAATTTGTAGCAAGCCAATTCTATGTTTTTATTAAAAAGAAATATAATTAAGCCACTTGCCAATAGAAGTATTGGTTTCGTGTGCATAAATCCTTTTCGGTTGTACACCGTAAAAGTGACTATTTTGTCTTTCAACACAGTTTTCTCAGGGACAAGGATGAGTGAAATGTCTTGGTGTGTCATTGCAGATTTGTCTTTGTTTGAGGTTATATTCATTCAGAACTTAAGTATGACCACAGTCTTAGAAACAATTTCAGCTGTGGATCAAAGCAGAAGCCCATCACAAGCACTGGTAGTACATAGTACAAGGCTCAAAACATGTACATTATAGAAAAACTTTCTCATGGAAGATCCCAAGCAGCTAGTGGTTGTTTTATGCCCCAGAAAGAATTATTTATCCCATATTAAATGCTTGCCCTCATGCTAGTATTTTACAATGTCTGTTTCTTAGAAGTACTGTTACTTTTTGTCTACAATATGTGTATTCTATAGGCTTTATTTCCATAAATAACGCTTGCACCACATGCATTCATGTGATGTCATGGTGAATTTCTAGAGGTTAAATTTCAGAGCAACTGAATTATTAATTTAGGTATTCTAGGTGACTTTGAGCAATGGTAGTTTTGTGTCTTCAACAAATAACAAATAATAAAACCAACTTTCCCCTATGCAATATTCTACCCTGGGTTATACTTCTGCTAGTTGAAAATGTGTATTAATTTTCTTCTTTGCTTTTTAATTAAAGCTGGCTTCTATAATGGAGGTTTGAATTTGGTTTAGTACACTTTAAAGTAGTGATGTCTTAATCCACAAATAAAAGTGAATGTTTTCTCTGTAAACAATTAGGAAGACTGTCTACTTAGGCAGGTGAGAAGATAACAAAATAAATTGTGTGTGTTAGTGTTGAAGAACTCTGTACTTAAGTAAGGACAAAGTGTTTTTTCTTGGAAACAGAGGAGCTGCTAACTAAAAGGCAACACTTGGGAGATCACGGGAGTTTCTGTAGGGAGATTGTGCCCTCTGAAGTCCCACCTTCATCACTGGTGCATGCTAAAACCTGTACTAAACGTTTTAAAAGTGGCAGCAATGCCCATTGCCAGCGGTTCTAAAGCCTTTCCAGCTCCTGATGTAGCTGCCTTAGCACTTCAGTGGCTCTTGTACAGAGGTCTTGGGTGGTCTTCCTCAGTTATGTCCAAAGGGAAGCTCTCCACACAGCAGTCCTATACTTCTTCAGCCCCGTTAAAATAATCAATAGCAAAAAGGAGAATCTTTTCCTTTTGTGCTTATCTGTATGGTGGGAAAGGTGACCATCGACATCTTCCTTTCGTCAGTGAAACTAACCCAAAGACTGATATCCTTAGGGAAATTGATTTTCCAAGTGACATTCCAAGGCTTTGAGTTAGACTTGTTTCAGTTGCTTATGTTTCCACTTCTGTGTGCTCTGTCTTTTCTTCCTACAATATTCATTAAACCTTTCAAAGTTTCTAAGAAGAAATCTATTTTGAGACTTTGTGGATTCGTTTGATTTGTTACATGGTAGAGAAAAATAGCTGTTTTGCTAAGCTGGTATTATTGGCAATAGGTCACCTTCTGCCAGCAGCTTCTCTTCCTGATGCAGAGTAGATCTATTGAAATGCATATGGGTTCTGGTTTCACTTTGGAACAATTTGAAGCAGAATTTAGCCCATTATACTCAATTACATGAAAATCGTCTTGTAAAGGTCTCATTAGCCTTTCTATTTGTGCCATTGTTTTTCTCCATTAATCATTCCAGCTAATATGTGAGTGATATTGGGTCTGGTTGTTTACATACAAAGATTTTTATATTATAATACTCGTCTTGAATCCCTGGCTATGTTCTTGAGTTTTCTTTTGATTTGATTTAGGACTTGATTTAACAAAGGGATAAATTATTTCAAAACTGTAATGAGCCTGGACTAGAGAAAACTCCATTAAGTCCAGGAACTCTGCAATATTGGACTGGTTTCCTTCAAGTTCTTCAGCATTATCAGGGCCTTAAATATAATGCGTATTGTAGGTAGCGGACTCGTGTAGAAATGTGCTGATTTTACTTCAGGGTTGCTGTGCTGGTGGAATGACAAACATTAGTGTTTATGACAATAGAAAGAAAAAAGGAGTAAATTTTTCAGTGCTTGAAGGTGCAGTGTCTATTTATGTTATCTGTTGGCAGATAATTTAGTCTCTGAAGAACATGGCCCTGGGCTGTGTTCTTGTCTCTCCTTCCTTCTTCATATCCAAATGAATGATTGGAACCAAGTCTTTCTGGGGACAACTGAGTTAGCATAGGAAATAGCCAACTATTTGGTAGCAATCTTGCTTGTTAATTGGAATGATATCTTAATAACTCAGCATGTCATTTTAGATACTGTGGTACACCGACTTCTAAAAATAGAAGCCAAAAGTGATGTTCTTGTCACTAGTCATCATAGATACAAAAGTATTTATGGATGTTTTATGACTTTGTACTATGCGACAATTAACTCCATCTTACCCTCATGTAATGGAAACAGTTGTTCATTATCACATCTCAGTCTTTCTGTAAAGTGTGTTGGATACCGTTTCCATCTTTAAGCCTTCAGACTGTACGTAAACTAAGTGCAATATATAATGGTAGATGGGTACATGTTGGTACATGTGGCTTCCAAAATGCTTTCAACTAGATGATGTGGAAAACGTGCAATAATATGAAATGTCATTCCAGTCATGTTTGGTTGTTGTGTGTGGTGGTAGGGGGATTTTTTTTTTTTTGCCTGGTTTTGTTTGTGTGTGTACATGCTATCTTTCTCCAAGTCTCATGTGTTGTATTATTTGGGACCAGGGGACAAAATCCTCCCCCTTCTTGTATGCTGTGTAATGTTATGTCATGCCGGAGCATCAGGACATATCTCTCCTGTGAAAAGGCACTCATGGAAACTTATTTTTTTCCTCTGACCTTACTAAGCCTAGAAAATGCAGCCTGTGAACCCTGAGTACTGATGTGCTAGACCTGCTGAAATACTAATCAGATGGCACACTGGCTGATTTCTCTCCTTTTTCTCCAAGGAGTGCAACAGTTGCTCAGAAATGACCCAAATAATTTTTATTAATGGGCCCAACATTACTTTCATTTCAAAAGAGACAAATCATTTAATAAAATGTGTGTTCAGTTGTGTTCATTAGTGCTAATCAGTAGTTCATTAAACCTTAATCATATCAATTTCGGGCCACTAATATTCAGGTAGTTTAATAAAGGACCCGGCAGTAAAAGAGCACACATTGCACATTCAGGAGCATATTCATCCACAGCAAACCCTACTTGAATATATGCTCTTTGTTTGACTGGTTATTAGGAATGTGATAAAAGCAGTGAAAGCAAAAAAATATACATGACAACGCCACTGATAGGTTTTAGCTATAGCACATGCTGTGATTATGTACTACAAAGCTTTTATCCCATAGAGCATTGTTGTTGACTTGGTTGATAGTGCTGTTTGAGCAAGAAGAGTATCAGGTGGAAACTTTTGACCAACAGCCTCTCCAGTGGAAATAGCAAGTCCAAGTCTTCGTATATATGGAATGTATCTTGAAAGGATGTTTCGTAAAACAGTACACTGGAGAATACTATGTATAGTTTGCAGTTCATACAGTAATGAACACTCTAAAATGTTAGTGTATCTGTAGTACTAGTGAAGTCACTGCTACTGAAGTCTTATTCTAAGCTCATGAATCATAGAATTATTTAGGTTGGAAAAGACCTTTAAGACCATCAAGTCCTGCCATTAATCTAGCAATGCCAGATGCGCCACTAAACCATGTCCCTGAGCATCATATCTACATGTCTTTTAAACAGCTCTAGGGATGGTGACTCAGCCACTTCTCTGAGCAGCCTGTTCCAACACTTGACAACCCTTTCCACAAAGAAAACTAGCTTAGTACTTTTTCTGAGATCTCATACTATCTTCCAAGAAAGGCTGTTACCAGCTGAACACCTCACTCTGGATGTGCAAATCACAGAGTTAGAGAACGTTAGGGGTTGGAAGGGACCTTGAAAGATCATCAAGTCCAACCCTCCTGCCAAAGCAGGATCACCTAGAGTAGGTTACATGTGAACACATCCAGGTATGTTTTGAAAATCTCCAGAGAAGGAGACTCCACAACCTCCCTGGGCAGCCTGTGCCAGTGCTCCATCACCCTCACAGTGAAAAAGTTTTTCCTAATGTAAAGCTCAAACAGTGCTACAGGCAACGCTGAACTAATATGCTTCACTTATTACTATTTATGTATTAAAAGTCACTCTGAATTTCATGGTTTACACTGAAGTCTGAGAGAATGAGTGTGATTTGTATTGATATACTGATTCTGTGTCAGAGCTCTGATGTGCCAGAAATATCCTGAGCTGTTTTACTCCAATTAACATTTTATGCTAATGCATGTTTGTACAAGCATGTCAGTCCTAATTCCTTCTGTGAACCAAACAAGAGTTAACAGCTGGTTAGATGAAATTCAGGGAGAAGCCTGGAATTACTTACTGCTTGTTCGTAAGATCTTTTCTTAACTGAAATCCAGTCATAGTTTCTGAGATGGTGGTTTCTATATTTTAGGTGACCATAAATGAAGACTGTACAGAAGCAAGTGAATCACTTTCCTCCAAGAAGTGCAGTGTACTGTTTTATCAAGTACAGTAAGATGTCATCACACAGTGAGGTCATCCTTCTGATTATGTCTAGATAAGAAAATTATTGGTTAACTCAAATTTGATCTCTAATCTCTTTATACGTTCTCCCTCATTTCTTCTTTCTGAGTTAGCAGTTGTCATGAACAGTGTTGACCCATTACAGTGAGAGATCTTGATGTTTCTATTGATTTTTTTTGTCCTAAAATAAAACATGCCAGAATGAAAATAAGAATTTACCTCATCTGTCCTCTGTAGATTCAATGCCATGTAGAGCCTATTTCCTTTTTTTTTTTTTTTCTCTTCTTGTTCTGTAACCACCCGTTTCTCTTCTTTTTTTTTTTTTGTTTTTGGTTAGGTAAGGAAGTTAAAAACTTATGGGAAGATGTATTCTATAACAACCCAATTTAGTAAATGAGTCGAGACATATTAATGGAGTCGTGTCTCTGAGATAGCTATACATTATGTCTTTACTAAGCACTCTTGCGTAGGTAAGTAAATGGTGTGTTTGTTTTCCCAACCTATTCTCATCAGAAATGAGTTAAAGGCATACAGAATGATCCTAGATCAGTGCTGTTTAATGTGTTGATAGTTTACACAGCTGTGTATTCATCTTGCCTGTCTGAGGGTCTCCATTCAGTCTGCCTTTCTGATGACTGGAGTCTTATGTAATGCACTTTACCACCTCTTTAAAACTCTGCTTAGAATAAAACTGACATTACAGTAGGCTGATGATGCTTTAACGTACTGGATAGGAACTTAACAGCTCCAAGAAGCTGTGTGTTCAGTGTGTTCAGAAGCTGGGTTCAGTCATTCTTGTCAAACCTGTAATGTATCATTGGGATTTCCAGCCCAGCAGGTACAGGTTAAAACTTTAGCACAGCATGGTATTTTTTTCTCCTATTCTGTTGTCACATGACACAGAGAGCAAGCAAGTCTAGTGGAGACAAAAAGATCTGTGTGGATAGATTGGATTGCATGAGTGTAAATAACACACTGTATTCTTGGATGATTTCCCTGCTGCCTCTTCTTTTCTTGTCCTTTGAAGCTTACAAATGTGTTTTGCATATAGTAAGGCAAGGCCTGAAAAAAGAGGTTAGATAAGGACTGGATGGAGAAGACAGCTCAAACCATGTGCAGCCCAGATTAGGCCAAAGGTCCAACACGGTAGGTTCCAAGTATTTGCTTAAATGTCTGACACATATGCTTTGGGGTATGCAAGCTGCTGGCAAAGTGAAAAAGAGTTCAGCCTATAAATGGCGGACTGGCATAAGATCCTGTACTACCTGAACTGGTTATAATTATGAAGGTGGCATGTCAGATGTTGAAGAATTCAAAATGTAATTGGTCCAATCTGAATATGAGGACTCGGGTAGATCCAAGTTCTTCTAGACCCTGTCTGGAGTCACTGACAGTGTTTTGACAGCTGAAATTAAAGCTGTGCTGTTGTAGGTGGGCTTTTTTTCTTCTTTTTTTTTCTTTTTATTTTTTTCCTTTTTATTTTATTTTATATTGTCACAGCGGGTCTCCAAGGGAAAAAATGAATCCATACAGCTTAGCAAAGGAGCAAGGCTTTCAATCAGCAGCTCTAATGGACTCATTCTCTGACGTGGAATACCTATGGTACATTGACTAGTGGACCAGTACCAGAATATAAATAATGATATATTGTGAAGCGAGGATGGAAAGAGTGTAATTAGGAATGCATGTTGTTCATAAAAGTTATGTGCTGGGATTGCTCAGGGCATAAAACAATTTAAACACATGATTTCTTTACAAAATAGTAAGAATCTAGGCTTAAAATACTAATAAAATATTGGGCTTCAGGATAACACTAAGTGGTTATTTGGAACAGATGTATCCCATGGTTTATATAGGCTAATAAAATATTATGAGTTGGATATATTTCTAAAACTGCTACTAAGGGGGACTAGATGATGCGGGGGTAATTGCTAACATGGTGTAGAATCATTAAATTTCACTCGCTGTAGTTCAGAAAATTTTAATAAAACGTGAGCCTTCTCTCTCTTCTTAAATGGCTGTTTGATGTCCTACATGAAATCTGTGTGGGTAGGTTTTCATTCTAATACTCAATAGGCAGATGTCCACACTGTGCAATAAAATGTTGTGTTAATTTGCTGTTGAGTTCTCTATACAAACCAGTATGGAAATGAAGACTAAGCACTGAAGATGACAGTTAGATATTTAACCTCTAGCAGATAGTACATCGAATATGATTTAAATATTTTAAAATAAACATTTTTTTTGTTTGTCTTGTGTTTTGGTAGGGTGTGGTTGTGTGTATATGCTTTAATTTTGTTTTTATGATTACCTTTAAGTTTGCGACAGCTATTCAGCCAGAAGAAATGTCTTCTATAAAGTAGACAACCTGTATTCCTTGTTCTTAGGATGGTCCTTTCCCCATCTCTGAGATGCTATCTCAGTGGATGACACTTTGGTGCCCTCCATTTTTCCTTGATTTTTTTTTTTGTTTTAAAAAAGCATTTAATGTTAACCTGCTGCCTTTGGTGGGTCTTCAGATGCATTTTGTTCTACGAAACCCTATCAACTCTGTTGTTGGCTTCTATTTTCAGAAGAATATTTTTACAGCTAAGCATGTTCTGTCTGTACTCTGATCCACTGCATGAGAGACTAGTGAAAGAGGTGGGAAAAACACACTGAGATGAAGGTTTTGTCTTTTTTTAATTAACTGATAAAAAAACAAAGAAAATGTATTTGAAGTATAAATAAGACTTGGCTTATTTGAGGTGTAAGAAGTTGAAGGAGAAAATTAATAAAAAAAATGTCAGGAATACTTGAGTGAAACATAGAAACTCCAGGATGGAAAAGTAGCAAATAATACCTGAGAAATTGGATTGAACATGCAAAATATATATATAAAAAAAATGTACAAGAAATGTGCAGTCAAACCAAGGGTCATTTTGGGCTGTTGGAAAACCTGAATTGGGGATATTAGTGAATGAGGTTAATGTTGCTAAAGGTGGAAATGGGTTCTTTACAGTGACATTTGTTCAGAAGTGCACCTGAAGATCCCATATAAGAGACTATGATGGCTGTTTCTTCTGGGAGGAAGTAAAGTAAGGGTTATAATACATTAGACCTGGGAAAATTAAAACACCAGCTGCATTGCGTTCGCAAGGATTCAAAATAAGACAGACAGGAAATCGGAAATCTGATGGCAGAATATAGAGGGATGTGGAGAAGGATGAATAGTGTTTCCTGCAGTGTGCGTTGCTGGAGCTGTGGTGTGGTAGTAGTATGTTGTCATAGCAATGCCTTATTTAAGAAAATGGAGATTAAGTTTGCAAACACTTCATCAGCTGTTGGGTATCGCATCCTTTATATACATGTTGTTTGGTAGACGAATATACAACTATTGTAATTCAGCAGAGTTTGAAAATGGACCTAAGGGATTTGGAAGCAGAAATTGCAGTGAAAAAATGTAATGAAACTAGTACTCATGTATCAACTAAAATCCATGAAAATCTACCCTAAAGTGCTGAGGGGTTTTGTTGTTCATTTGTTTTCCTAGTAAACCTGTATGCCTAGGCATTGGGAGAAATTTCACAACTGAAACACTGGCTTCCAAGAAGTACAGTTGTTCCTGTGTTGGGTGGGTTTCAGTAACTTGCATTGTCTAAATTCATTTCGCTTTGCCTTCCACCCACGTTGTGAAAACTCTAATGGAAAGATGTTAGTGTAAGACTGTTTGTTGAACAGGGAAATTTTATCTGACAATGAGCTAATTTAGAGCAAGGACATTGTAAATAACATCATGAAAAAAGGGGGTTAGAACGCCCTTTGAAAAGAACCAAGACCATAGCTGTAGATATCACTTTAAATATATCTTGAGTCTCATGCTCAGCACAAATTGTCAATAGGTAGCCTGCTAAGAAATGTGTATGTGCAGATTTTGTAACATCAACAATAGGCAGATGGCAATGGAGATTTCTGGTGGTGAAGAACTAGAGGCCTTAACATGTGTTTTAAATATACAGAGAACGTGCACTTAAAAATTTACGTAGGTGGTCAACACTTTACCTGAAGAGTACATTCTCGTTTTGTCTTTTTTTTTTCTGCAAGGTAAACCAGCTTAAACAATTGTTGTTTTTTATCTTATGTTTGATTTTTATTCTAAGGATTTTTATTTTTTTTTTCAAGTGAGGGTTAATGATACTTGGACAAAAATCTTGGTTTCTTTTTAATAAAAATCTATCCAAGAGGCACTGTAGACAGATGGAAAGATGTGACTAATCGTTTCGGTTCATGTATCCCTATAACATGAACCAAAACAGCCTAGCGAAACTAAAGGCTCTGGCTTTGCCCCCTTTTTGTGATCCTAGCCTAAGGCAGACCTAAAGATCAAAGCTTACCATGTCAACAGGTATAAAGATGATGTATTGCCTCTGCAGTATTCTCTGAGTCTGATTTACGCTGCATGAAGCTCAGAACTAGTTGAATGGTAGAGCTTAAATAAAGCATTGGGAAATATTTGAAGCACTGAGGATGAACTTTGAAGAGAAAACCAGCTAGCTAGTTCTTTGGCTTGTCATTCTTATGCCTCTATGTAAGCAACATCAAAATGCATTTGGACACCTTTACTTGCTCAGGTAGAGGTACGAGTCAAACTGAATCTTTCATCATACCATTTTCCCCCTAGCAGCTGAAGAAGTCCTTTGATAGAGTTTCACTAGTTCAAAAGAGGACTTCTTCAAAAGTTCAACATTTTCAACAGCCAAGTCCTCATCTAGGGCAGCTTGCTTTGATATTTTCTTTAAAGCTGAACCTAGTAATCATCAGCCTACAGAAAACAGGAATGCCCATTTTGTGGGACATAGGCTTGTCAGGAATCGTTTCCATTCTAGGATGGGGAGGGAAGAGATATTGAACAGCACTTTTCAAAAAGCCTTCAGAAAGGAGACTTTTTTGCTTTTGTTTCTTTGGAAGTATAAGCAGCATTACATGTAACTGTGTCCCAGGTATAAATGCATTGTGGGAATTGTAGCTCAGGAGCTTCCTACTCAAGTTTCCTTGAAGCAAGCTATAGCTGGAGCCTGTGAGACTTGTGACCTGGCTAAAAGTAGAAGGGTAATCTGGTGGTTGTGAAGATGTAGCCCAGACCAGAGGCTGGAAGGAGAGAGGGAGACCCTTCAGCTGCAGTTTCCTTGAGGTATGTGAGCAATGCAGTGACTCACAGATGGGTTTGGCTTAACAAACTTCTGTCTGAGGACGTCATCTTTGAGGATAACTTTTTTTATCTGTAGAGCAAAAAGAGATTTTGACTAAGATTGCCTTCCCCTCCCCTCCCCCCCCCCAAAAAAAAAAAAAAAATTTAGAATCATAGAATCATTAACGTTGGAAAAGACCTCTAAGGTCATCTAGTCCAACTATCTAACCAACACTACCATGACCATTTTGATGGTTAGTATCTTTGCTCACAGGCATACAATGATTCCATCTCTGACCTACTGTAGGTGATCCTGCTCTGGCAGGAGGGCTGGACTAGATGATCTTTTGAGGTCCCTTCCAACCTCTAACATTCTGTGAGAAGTACAGTTATTTATATGATGTTACCACCTCAGTGTTCTGTTCTCTCAGGTATTCTGCAGATCACCTCTCCGGGTAGTCCCACTAAATATTAAGTATCTTTGTTTATCAGCCACGGGCCTGGTTTTCAGTTTTCTTTAAATACAAATTTCCAGGAGAAGACTTGTCACTAAAGCATCTGAATAAAATACAGAGTAAAGGCATCGCAATATTGTAGAAGAAACGCTACAGTCAAACGTGGTCGTCAAGACAAAAATCACAGTGGACATCTGGTGGGCTCTATGCTCCTCCTACTGAAACTTTTTAAGGATCTGTTGAGTTATTCTTGCGCTTAAGGAGATAGGAAAGTTGGATTCAGATTATTTACACAAAGCTCTTCTTCTTTATCATGCCCAAAAGCACACAAGAAACTTCATACCTACAGACAGAAGATGTCCTGCCTCCAAGAACTTGGTATCTAATTAAATATCTTGGTTCATGTGAGTCTAAGAAATGGCTTGATGGATGAGAAGTGGAAGGGCTATACTTACCTTAATACTGTAACATGACAATAGTACAGGCTTTCTGAATTTCTAAATTGACTTGTGTCAAATTCTTTCCAACTTTTTTTTTACATTTCCATTTTTCTTGTAAAGCTTACTTCTGCCAGGTTGTGTACAAGGGATGGTTTATGGGGGAATTTTAAATTATGGTCTGTTGAGTTGAAGATATTCCGTATTTAAGGAGCAACATGGAGCGTTTGAGCAAAAAAAGAAGCTAATACACACTTGCTTTCTGAAGCCTACCTTGGAACGCTTCAGTCAGAGATCAGAATATTTAAAAAAAAATAAAAATATTCAAGGTAACAGTGTAGCTCTTCCTGTACATGAGAACTTACTGGGGCGTTCAGTGATGCCCAGATGGTGGGAATGCCGGCGTTTCCTGAATGCTGACAAGTGCAGATCTAAAATCCCCTGTAGCGGTAGAATGCATCCCAAATACTGCTGTGCACCAAGACGGTGTGAAAGCTCTGTGGCTGAATGGCTTCACCAGGTGCCTGTAAGTGGTACAGGCGATGGCACTGCTGTGGCACCACTCCATGACAGTCTCGCTAATGCCATACCTCAACTCCCATCTGGGAGGGGAGCATGGTGATTTGAGTTGATTGCCGTGAAGCTTCATGAGCCGGGCTTAACATGCAGAACTACAGCTCTGAAACTTGAACTGCTTTGCAGGACTGCAGATGTCTTTGGCCACATTAGATATGTGTATAAATTATGTCATGAAAGCCTGTAGTTATTAATTCCAGAGCTGCTAAGATGCTTTGATGTGCTTGGATTAGATGGTGAGGAAACCCTAGCTCAGCTGGCAATATCCCACAGAGGGTAGAAGCATGCATATAGTATGAATATAAATTCTCTTTGAGGCCTTACAGAGAAACAGGGTTTACATACATATCTGCCAAACTATTTTGGGTTTCTGTAGGAGGATCTGAAAAGTGGAGTGTACAACAGAAACACTGTATATGGAGTGCCACTTTGAAAATTGCAGGTAAAAATCTGCATGTGCTCTTAAGAAGAATGAATAAAGTACTATTTTGTTCTTGGTAGAAATGGGCAGAGGAAGGTCATGACACTGAGCATGGAGTTAGCAGTGGCTTCAGCTGAAGGATAGAGATGAATGAATGGAACTCAAATTCTAGTGATTTGTCCTGAGGGGACTGGAATGGAGCCCTGGTCCATGCCCTGCCCTATCTGTGCACTGTGCTTTTCTTGTGTCTGTAAATTGCTTATATGCAAGAGGGACGGTATATTTGTAACACAGATAAATCAACATTTATTTATTTATTTATTTATAGCCACAGGCTTATCTGAATGCTGACAATTGAAGGATTCTGTGTGAAAGAGCACTGTCAATATGTTTATTCTCTTCTAGATAACAGCAGCAATAACAAGCCCATCATGAATTTTATTA
Organism: Trogon surrucura; assembly: GCA_020746105.1. Classification (NCBI taxonomy): domain Eukaryota; kingdom Metazoa; phylum Chordata; class Aves; order Trogoniformes; family Trogonidae; genus Trogon; species Trogon surrucura. Next base: position 124,732,966 of record CM036617.1, on the reverse strand, counting down.
AACCATGTTAATTTCCTATCTGTTTCAGAAGCTATAGGGTTTTGGTGGTGTTTGTTGTTTTGTGGGCTTTTTTGTGTTTGTTTTACTTGTTTGTGGGTGTTTTTTAATGCTTTTTCTTGTAATGATTTCTGTCTTAGCTTCAAAATGAGAGAATTTCATCCTTTGTAATTACAATTAAACACAGTTTGAAAGATCATAGCCTGGATGTAATAGCCAGATTCTTGGAATTTATTAACTGGGGAACTAAGTGAATAATTCAAAAAAAATAGCTTTCTTGACAAATGGACCCTCCAGCAATCTCAATATTTTCACTGGGCGGATCATATTGTTGTCATCTTTGTTTATATCAAACTGATTTCAGCTGAGGCTTTGTTTTAGAGTAAGCTCTTATCCTCACAGAACACCAAGAAGTGTAACTGCATTACTTCTTTTGTGTGTGTGTGTTTCTTTTAGTCCCATTTTTTGACCTGCACTCTTGAGTTTAGAGGGCTGGTTTGCTTTTCAAAACACACCTGTAGCTGTGTATGAAATGTCTTGAACTTGTTGAGGAGAGGGAGGGATTTATTGTGCAATCTTGAACCAGCATCTCAAGAAAGCTCTGACCTAAGCCTAGATCAGTTCTGTCCTGATTGCTAAGGAGTCTCCCTGTGCCAGAGAAGGACGGATCTCAGCTGCAGCCTTCATCCTGCTACTTAAGTGGTGTTTTAGAAGCAATGTGTCAAAGATAAAGAAGACTTTCAGTTACACGGTTTTGTTGAAAGCAATGCATAAAGTAGAGCTTTGATGCATATGTAGTATTTCTGAGAAGATGTGCTAGAGAAACACTGTGTATAACTTGAGTTTGTAGTGCTGGGACTGTCTTCACCAAAAGCTTTGATTTGTTGCAGCCCAATGATAGTAAAAACATATTTGAGGCCTCTGCTTTACCTCTTTGGAGGGGGATGATCTAGAACAAGTAGGACATTAGAAAGCACTATCTTTGCTGTGATATCCTCCATATGTAAAATATTAAAGTTAACAGGTGGAAGGGAAAAAAAGGCAAAATTATCACTATTGCTGGTCAGAGACATACAGCAGGTTAGTGGTAGAGTAGGATTAAAATTTGTTTCACTGGCAATTCCCCTCAAGATTAGCGTCATGGAATCTGTATTTGTGTTAAAATGGTGTTTGTATTTACTGATTTTCTTTTGACATTTCTTGGGTTTATCCAAAACTATACATTGTGTGTAATCTCTATAGCTTTTATTCAGCAGTAATTTTTTTATTAGCTTATTAAATAGAATACCATAGTTTGAAAGACAGAGTTACGTACTTACTTTTTAAAAAATGTACTCACATTTCATATTCTGCTTCTTCAATTTTTTTTCCATTCTTTCTGTGTACACTTGTCCTTATAAATGTTGATTTCCTTCATCTGAGGGAGAGGCAGAAGGTGGTGGGAAAACATTTCAAAGACCCTTCACTGAAAAAGTGGCAATTGGGGAGGCTATTTTCGTTAACAATTGCTCAACTCTCTCTCAGACAAGAATTGGAAGCAGGGTAAGAAATTACTTACTATAGTAATAAAAGGTCAAAATGTGAACTTTGAGTAGCTAAACATGTAAAAAAAACTACAGCAAATAAAAAAAAATGTTTAGAGTACAACAGTTCCATTGTAATCCTGGCAGAGACAAAACCAGGACTTCAGTTGTCTTCACCAGTACTTTGAGCCAACAGTGTCCTTCTGCACTTCATGTTAGGGATATTCGTGTGCTCTGAGCATCGGTGGGTGGAGGTGAGGAGGTGGCAGAAACGTGTGAGGGCACTTCAAGTTTGCGCAGAACAATGTGCTTGCAAAATAATGTTTCCTCCTTTACAGCTTAAACCTAGAAAGAACCAGCATTTAGCCTGGATAGGTTAGTTATATTTAAGAGGTTTTGGTGCCTTACTCCCCACTCCCTCCAGGCAACCTCCTGACTGCTTGAAATCATTTATTGGGATGTACAGTGAGAGACCTCCCAAATGAAAAGGGAAAGTTTACATGAGTATGTGTTAAAGTGTAAAGAGACAGCAAGCAAGGATATTTATGCCAATGTATACATCTATGGATCATGCTTTTTAAAGCACTTACTTCTGATTTAAGTGTTTAAAAATGATAAACTCTCTCATCAATTTGCATATCTTTACTTGCTGTTTACTTAATAGAAAGTCTTGACAACTACCTAAATACTTTGGGGATGTGCATATGCTTATCTAAGCTTAAATTTCTGAGTAAAAGGCCTTACGCTGCAAAATGAGTAGTTACTAAGAATATGGTGCTGCAGGTGCAACATGTAAGGCTGCAGAAATTAACCAGTAGGGCAAAAAGCAGAGTCAGCACTAATTTCAGGATATTTTTCATTGCTTACTATTTGCATTTTTAAATTACAAGATTATCTGAGTCAGCATAGATTTGTCCGAACAGTCATAAGCAAGTCAGTCCTGCCTTTCAGTTTAGCAGGATCATGCAAACATCTAAAAATTCCTAAAGGAAGAGAAAGGGAATCTTGACTAAAGAACAGCTTTGATGATGGTAGAAAGTGAAGAGTGATTGCTGTTTTGAAACAATAGTGCAGATCTGACCAAGATAGAAAGCAGGTAAGTAAGATGCATTTAATCTAGTTTGGGTATTTATTCCTCCTCTTTAAATTTAAAAACAAGATAAGCTACAAGTATTTAAAGGTAATTAGAGAATTTTCACTTTGCTGGGAAAAAAAACTCAATCTTTCTGTAATGCCTGCAGATGACTAATTGTGTTGTGTTCCTAGAGGAACAGAGTTACTCGTCTGCTTTGAAACTGGAGAGATAATAAAACCATTTAATGTTGTAAAACTTAAACTCTGAACAATATCTTTAGCTACAATTACTTGAAATTATAGAGCCTCAAACTCGACACCTATCAGCGCAATGAGATTTTATGGTGATTTAGTTGTATTTTTTAAAAAAAAAGCAACAAACAAACACAAAATAACCCAACAAAACGACAAAAAAGCAAACACCAAAACACTTTTTTTTCCCTGAAATACACTTGTGAAACATCACTTCTGAGATGTAACATAGACCGAGATTTATCTCTCTGCCATTTGTCCCTGCATTAATCTTCAGGTCTTTTTAATAAAGGTGGGGAACAAGGGGTCAGGGTGATTCAAAGAAATGGTAATGAGATACACCAGCTTTCACCTACAGGTCATTAGATCAAATCCAACCAGGATAATGTTGCCTTGAAGGTTTTCCACCCCTGTATTACTCTGGTGCTCTAAGGGATATAAACTGAAGGATCTTGTTCTTGCTTTCTAGTAAACTGGTGACCAGTGCTGAAAAAGCCTACTGCCCTTTGATCCAGGACAGTGGTGAGGGCAGAGGTATGGGATTTGCCTTCCACATCTAGCTGCTCTGATGAGGGACTAAAACATGCTGGTGGGAGCAGCCAGCTTTTATTGCTGCCTCCCCCAATTGCAGTGTTTTCTTCTTGAACTAAAAAATATGTTAGTTCAGCCCCCTCATTTCAGTAGTAACATAGTGGAGGGGTGAAGGAATAAAAATAGAAGTAGGATGTGTCCTAGATCCCACCTGACAGGAGACTAGTGCAAAAATGAATGAGAGAACTCTCAGCACTTGTTTGTGGAAATCCTCACAAAGCATAGACCTGTGAGTAGGTGTAGACCGTGGGAATGGGCTAGTGAAGTAAATGTACACTAATTTTGCTCATAATTTCGAGACTTAACTGCAAAAATGTATAGAGCCTTGGAGAACCCACTCTTTTAAGGAATGAAGTTAACATAAGACTCTCTGACTCATCTAAATTCCAACTCAAATGAAATAATTAACATAACTTTCAGCTATGGTAACTGAGTGCCTAATTCTTGGTTTATGAATGGTTGGAAACGTGGTTTTTGTGCATGTGCGTAAGGATTGTCTCCTGCTTTTTTTTAAAGCACTCAGAAGTGTAGCTCTGCAGGTGCATAGAATATCAGGAAAAAAAAATTGCTATATCAAGAAATAGATTGTTTGCATATCTTATAAATGAATGCCATACTGTATCCTGCGAATAAGTGCCATGTGTTTTTCCTGAACTTTTTTCTCTTTCTTTTTGAAAGGGATAGTCGTATATTTAGCTGCCTTTGGCTCATCAGAGAGTAAATGGCATGGAGTTCCTCTTCTCCCCACTGCAGTAAGATCTATCCCATTTTGATTTCTCTGTTACCCTCTCTCATCTCTCACTAAAACTAGCATATTAATATAAATATGAACAATTTGAGCACAGGAGCAGCATTCTTGTGTTTTATTTGGCTTTATCAGAAGAATACTTTAATTTAAACTTTCTTCTGCATGTTAACAAAGAAACTAAAATAAACTGGAGGGTGAGGGGGGAAAAAGCCCTCACCTATTTCTTTGTTTCATCCTTTGGTTTGACTATAACTCCAAGGAATTCAGAACTGAATGTGAATTTTATGTTAAAAGACATAAGCAACTCTTTAAACTTTCTCATGCTTCCAAAGTGATACAGTAATTGAATTAGAAAAGCGGTTGGGGGGGGGGTCTTCTTCGTTTCTTCTTTTTAAAGTGATTTCATTATATGTAACTGACTGTGCCAAATCAAGGTCTGGTTTGGTGCAGTAGGAGCTGAATGTGAGTGATTAGGGAAGAATGTAGGAAAAGGGTAGGCATGTGATATTCCCCCTGAGCCACAGGCCAAGAACTTTCTGGATCAGAGGGTAGTTTCTATGTATTTAACAGCCTTTAATGCATTTTCTTCCTTGATCTTGCACAGTTTCGGAGTTACTTCTGGCCAGGAAGGTTGAATAGTGATGCCAACTGACTGTAAAATAATTAGTAGATCCCTTATTACTGGTGACATTACCAAAGCCATCTATGCATTTGGTTGTGTACTTCCAGATAGTCTTGCCCACTGGAAAAGGCATTTCTACCTTGATAACCTGTAGTAATGTTCGCCAGCCCGCATCATCCCTCAAGGCAGCTCCACTTGATGGTGAGGCAGTAATGAGATTTAAGCAGTGAGGTTCGAGTCTCACCTTATCTCAGCTGCCAAGCTGGGTCCCAGCAGTCAGCCCTCTGGCTTCCCTCAGGAGGAGGGAGGCAGTGCTCAGATGCACAACCTGGAAACCACCGTCACATGCAGAGTTGAGAATACCCACTTACTCCTCGTAGCTAAACTAAGGAAGTGTGATCTGGATGATTGGGTAGTAAGGTGGATTGTGAACTGATTGAAGGGAAGAAGTCAGAGAGTTGTGGTCAATGGGACAGAATCTAGTTGGAGGCCTGTGTCTAGTGGAGTCCCTCAGGGGTCAGTGCTGGGGCGAGTGCTGTTCAATATATTCATCAATGACCTGGGTGAGGGAATAAAGTACATTGTCAGCAAGTTTGCTGACGACACAAAACTGGGAGGAGTGGTTGACACACCAGAAGGCTGTGCTGCCATTCAGAGAGACCTGGACAGGCTAGAGGGCTGGGCAGGGAGAAATCTTATGAAATACAACAAGGGCAAGTGTAGAATTTTGCAGTTGGGAAAGAATGACCCCATGTGCCACTATAGGTTGGGGACTGCCCTGCTGGAGAGTAGCGCAGGGGAAAGGGACCTGGGAGTTCTGATGGACAGCAGGATGACCATGAGCCAGCAATGTGCCCTAGTGGCCAAGAAGGCCAATGGCAGCCTGGGGTGTATTAGAAGAGGGTTTAGCTAGTAGGTCGAAGGAGGTTCTCCTTCCCCTCTACTCTGCCCTGGTGAGGCCACATCTGGAATATTGTGTCCAGCTCTGGGCCCCTCAGCTCAAGAGAGACAGGGAACTGCTGGAGAGAGTCCAGTGCAGAGCCACAAAGATGATGGATTGGAACATCTCCCTTCTGAGGAAAGGCTGAAGGAGCTGGGTCTCTTTAGCTTGGAGAAGAGGAGGCTGAGGTGTGGCATCATAAATGTTTATAAATATGTAAAGGGGGAGTGTCAGGAGGACGGAGCCAGGCTCTTATCAGTAGTGTCCAATGATAAAACAAGGGGCAACGGGTGCGAGCTGAACATAGGAGGTTCCGCAAAAAATATGAAAAAAACATTTTCACTGTGAGGTTGTGGAATCTCCTCCTCCGGAGACATTCAAAACCTTCCTGATGCGTTCCTGTGCGATCTACTGTAGGTGATCCTGCTCTGGCAGGGGGGGCTGGACTAGATGATCTTTTGAGGTCCCTTCCAGCCCCTAATGTTCTGTGGTTCTGTGATACTGCAGACACTGCTGGTACCTCCTGCAGCCTGCACTTGCTGGCCAACAAGGGTTCTGAATTCTGCCTGCCTGGAAGGAAAGAGCTGTTGGAGCCTGGTTTAAATTGTCTTTGCAGTGTCTGTACCTGTCTTACCATCCATTTATTGTTTCATTGGCTAGTGGGTTCGTAGGCCTGCAGTTAAGGCTGCTAATGATTGATTAATCTGACTCTGTATGGACAGAGCATAGAAGGCAGTTATAAATGAATTGCAACAATTTCTCAGATACTACCTTTCGTAAAACATACCGTCTGAGACACAGATGAACAGCAGTGGCTTCTTTTCTAGTCTTGACCCTGAGCTAATTAGGATAGATTCTGCTCCCTTCCATCCACACAGATAAAAAAAGAGGATTTAGAAAAGGTTTTCAAATGAATAGTTTTGCCTGGTGTGGTGGGGTTTTTGTTTGTTTGTTTTCTAATGTTGTTTTTTGACGGTTTTGTTTGTTTGTTTTAAAGGAAAACATGCTATGGGACTTTCTGTGAATTCATTGCTCTCTGTAGCCATGAGGGATTAATCAGAGGTATGAAAACCAGCATACTGGTTCTTGGGAGGAATATATCATGTTTGCCAGTATGTATGTGCATAATAATGATTTTTGTTCTAAAGCTTTTTTGCTCTTGGGTTTCGTTGGAATTTTTTTAAAAGAGAGGGTGGAGATGATCAGACACCCTATGTCTATACAGCCTACTTGGTTCTTCAGTCCAGTGTGCAGCTGGTTGCAAAACAGAAATGCATGCTTATTATAATGCCTGGCTGATCTCTAAGTCAGGAGAATGAGAAGAAATAGAAAGGAAAAAGAAAATAAAAATGAGCTAGAACTCTAACTGCACAGCTTTCCATGAGGTTATAGCAGAAGGAAAGATAAGTTCTGCCTGTGCAGGTGCCAGAGACTCCTTCCATTTATATGTTTCTGCTATATCTTGCTCTTGTACACATAGACTGTGCATCTTTATCAGAAGCAATCAGTTCTAACACATGTGGACTTGTTCATCTTGTATAGAACGCAACCTTCAATATTACACTGAGTGTAATAATGACTATTTAAAAATAATCTTCCTATTAAAGTCGGTGCCTGGCGAGCAACATAAAGCTCTTTTGCATCCTGGCAGCTAAAAAGATGAGGTATTAGAAAATCAGTAGCTAGGGAACTGGGATTTGTGCAGAGGCAAGATTTTGCTGTTCTGTCATCAACAAATCTGTCTAGAGAACTTCTTAGCAAATAGAAGTCAATTTGCCCTTACAACTGCATGCATTCATTTATCCAAACCACTTGGTGTTTGTTCCATGAACATCTGGAAGGAAGATGACAGTGGATATAGAGAGGAACATATTCAAAAGAAACAATCAAAGCTAGAACAGAAATCAGAGCTTTTGCATTTAAAGCTGCTTTTTGCTGAAACTGGAGACTAATGTAATTCCAAGCTGCTCAGATTCTGATGTTAACGTATCTCTAGGTTTTGATGACAGTTAACATAAATATTAATGACAATTTCATCAAAACTTGATTTCATACAAAAGTGGATTATTCTTTTTATTTGTTCCCTTGTGCTAACTGTCATTCCCTCTTGAATAGATGCAACATCATGAAAATTGTCGTGTATGACAACTATTTTATTACGTGCATAGAAAAACAAAACATTTTTCAGATTACAGGTACAGAACAAGAATATGGTAAACCCACATCTGATGTAATAACTATCAGTTATCCTGCAGAACAGGGTAAGAGTGTCACAGGAGAATCTGGGGACAAAGCTGAAGGACAACTTGTATAGGAGGTGAACAAAAGATTGTATATTTTTAGAAAAAAACATTTGTTCTTTTGTTTCCTTTTTTAATATTCATTATCATGGGTTACTTTTTTAAATATTTGTTGCCCTGTTTTTTTGTCGTGAAAAAAATAAAATTAATTTCCAATTAAGTGATTCAAGTGAGGTTCACGGGGTGTTTTTTGTCTTATATATCTTGTTTGCGTTTATGTAGTACTTGTTGATGGGCAAGCTAGTATTCTTCACTTTCTCTAATGGCTTTACTGTAAATGATTCCTTTTCAGAAAACATATAAATACTATGATTCCCAGCATTATGATGTCATAGCACCTATAAATACTTGAAGTACAGAAATGCATCCTTCTAAATGGAGAGTTTATAGTACTCTTGTGGATACCTTCCAGCCAAAAGATGAGCAGCTCATAATTCTTTTTTGACAGGATAAATAGGAAATCCATGATTCCTATCAAGTTCTGTAGAAAGACCCAGACACCCAGGTCCATGTGCCATACATTGCCTTGTAAATGTTTGAAGCACTAGCAGACTTAACTGTTACGCCCCGGGGAATCTTCAAAACTACTTCTTGCAGGTACAAGTGATATTAACAAGACAAGTATGTCTCAGCATATTCATGAGGTGATTACTGCTGTTTCAAAAGTCGTAAATTGTTGTATTTATTAATCTATGATGCTTCCATGGGAACAGAAGTCTGTTCTATACAGGCTGCAAAAGCTGTTTCATTTATTTATTTATTATTTGTTTGTTTGTTTATTTAAAGTTCTGGGAGGGTTAAGGATAGGGAAGGAGAAAAAAGGAAGCAGGTTTCTATAGTGCTGTGAAGGCAGTCCAGTTGCATATTTTACCATTAACTTTTTTTTCACGAGCACGATTTAAAGTCACAAGGTTTTCATTCTGTGTATGCAAGTGATTTATAATGCCACATACCCTATGCGATAGCATATGTAGTCTCCAAGTGTTTCATCAGTGTTCAGGCATTCTGTTTTTTAAATCACTGCAATATGTTGAGTAAGTGAAGAACCTACTGTATAATGTGATTTTCTATGTACGTTTGTTTATATTTACAAAGTGTTAAATATCATATATCCTTTCTGTTTCTACTTGCCTCTTCCCCAGGACATTATTAACTGACACTTAAATTGTGCATCCCTACATGTTTTGACTGTGCTAATAGTTGGCTTAAGGAAGCTAAATCACCCCTACCATTTTCAGCATAAAATCTTTAAACTAAAGCTGTTCATGAGAGGAAAACAGTATCTTTCCCCTTTCCCCTCCTACTCACACCATTAAGGCTGAGCCAGACCATGCTTTTTAAACCAAAGCTTCACTTCAGGGTGAGCAGATGTAGTTCTGACTTGTTTCACAGAGGCTGAGTGTGAGTTATGTGACCACTGATGTACTGATTCTGCTTTTGCTTACTTTCTCTCTCAGCTGGAAAATCCCCTACAAGGTGTATATAGTAGTGAAATCTTTTTATGGGATTCAGGAATTTATTGCAGTGAGATGCTATTTTTCCCATAACATGCAGGAGACCACAACTGAAATTGCAAAATCAAAGTTGCAGTTACTAGGAAGGAAATGCCAGAGTTAAGATTAGGTCCTTTCATATAGTATCTTACAAGGTACTTGGAATTCTAGAATATGTTTTAAATTTTTTTTGCCTGTGAAGCTCCACCTTGTTTGTCAGGTGGGAAGTGCTTGCTTAATGAGTTACTACTTTATTTTCTCCCCATCTGTCAGTAGAGGTCTCTAAACCTTACCTGAAACATGCTATTTAAAATTGTCTTGGGAGACAGCATTATTTTTTCAGTGCTTATTCTAGTATCTGCATACTGCAAGGTGCTTATTTTCAGAAAAATACTGTGAACTGAGGTAATAGTAGTGGAAATAATGTACGAAATTACCTCCTTTGGGTGTCTATTTTGTAATGCCTAAGGAATTTGTGTTTTTTTTCCTTTTTAGCATACTTAGCATTAGTTAACACTATACATAGACAACATGTTTATAACACACTTTATATATAGAAGTGTTATTCTCATTGAGCAGTTCTGAGTGCAAACACAATTCCCACCTGCAGCTGTGAGGGCTCAGCACTTCTGCAAATCATGTTGCAAACTGAACATGAAAATGGGGAACAAATGATGAGTAACCAGCAGTAAAGCACTCAGTTTAAGTGACGTGTCTAGCTTGACATGGGATCATTAGTTCTAACGGAGTAAGACCTAGCATTATTTGGTTTTCTTTTTCCTTCCTTAGATTTTCTCCTCTCCTTCTGTCCATTTCTGGCTGCAGAAGAACGAGGAGACTCCAGGAAACTTGAATACTAAATGCAAGTATGCAAGAGGGGTGAGAGCTCAGCAACCACAGCCCTGACCTCCTCTTCCCATCACATCCATGATTCTTCTTTACCCATTGACCCTTGCTTTCACTCTACTTGTTGTTTGTTGTTGTTTTTCTAATGTGTCAGTTCAACTTTTTCCTCCTTAGTCTTCTTACTCCATTACTTGTTTCCCTTGTTCAGCCTGTTCCTGCTTTGGCTGCCTGTTCTTTATGACACATCTGCAATTATAGACAGAACACCTTTTTTAGTTCTGTGGGAAATTTCTGCACAACTATATAGCATTTGTAGCTAACTCAAGACTCCTGTTAGTCAAGAGAACATTTAGAATAAAGGTCTCACAGCACTGCTGGAGACAGTGGAGTTGCAAGGATAAAAATCGATGTAGACCTTGGCTCAGGGTCAGTGATAGGGTGTCTGTGTTTGAGACTGGATTTCGAAATACTTCTGGGTTTACACTAGCACTCCCTGGGCATGCCTGTTTTGAACAGGAAAGAAGCTTAAGAAATCCTTAGAAACTTTCACTTGTATGGCAATGGGCAAGACTTCAGATTTCTGTGTAAATATAATAATGTTAGGTCACTGCTGCTGGCAAAGCCTGGAAAAACACACTTTGTCTGTTGTTCAGTAGAGTACAGTATTCTGTTGGTGTGATTGGTAGGAGGCTTGAGAAGGGATTAAAGGTTTTAAAGAGTGTTATCTCACATGGTAATGTTTTGGAAATATCTGCCGTGAGTCAGATCAGGTCCTTTGCAAAGACAAAGAATTTGTGGCTCAGAAATGTTTTTTCAGGAGCCTTGGGGATAAACAGTTTCTGTCAGAGATGATTTAACAGCATCCAGAGGGGAAGCGAGTCCAGCTGATGCACCATAATCATCACCCCAAACACCCCCTTAATTTTTTTGTAGGGGAAAAAAAAAAAGGCAAGGGCTGCCTCGCTGCCAGCTTTCCCCACAGAAATTCAGCCAAAATAACACATGCGGCTGCTCTTTTACTGCAGTGCAAATCTAGAGTATCTGCTCTAGAATCGCACAGACATACTGGATAGCAGAGGCTAGTGATGGGCTTAAATGGGGATAACATGGGGCTATCTGGTGAAACAATCATTTCTTTCTGTTCTTATAGCTACTTCCTGGTAAATAGGGAAGAAAAATAAAACCAACAAATAAAAAGCATGAAAATGCTCAGGGTTTGTTGTTTTTTTTTTCTTATAACTGCTTGATATTTTCTTTTATTTCTAAGATAACTGTAGTTAACTAGTAGATGCCAGATAGAGAGTTTGGAAAATGTAGTACATTGCTGCAAAGACTTTCCTATAACCACTGTGTTTCTACTGGGGAAAACTCATTCTATGTAACTGTTGTCCTCTGGTGATCACACTCTTACTTACCATCTGTCATTAAAACACCAAGTTAATTGTCAGACCTATCAGTCTCATAGCTCTGCAGCTGCCTATACTGAAGACCTTCATCTTGCATACTATTTGTTTTGCATCCATTGTCTGTGGATCTTGGAAGTCAGATACTTCCCCTTGATGCCTTTGACAGACAGTTGACAATAGCCTGGTGAGAAACTGGAGATGTGCATAGCCCTGACCATGTTAGGGACCCTGTAAGAAATGTGTTGCCAGCAGAACCACACACAGATGAATAAAACTATGTTGGCACACGTAATCCCAACTATGATTTTTTCTTTTTTTATGTGTAATTTCTACTGGGATGAAATTCTTGCACATACTCTCACTGCATTTCTACCAGTATGCTTTTAGCAAACTTTAGCCCTGCCTATGATATTGAAAACTTGCCCTCTGACAATATTTGAAGGGAAGGGAACTGCCTTCCCTTATATGCTGAAAATCTACCCTGCTTTCTCACAAAACACAGTGGAGACATGGGGAATTCAGATTTCCAGATTAAACAACACTACTTGTTTATTCATACCTTCATGACCTGATGATTAGCCCAACCACAGCATCCAGCTATGCACTTGTCTTTGTATTCCCCAGTTCTTATGGGACATCCCTTACCTCCTCTGGCTGTGTAGGGATCAACAGACACAGGTTCTGGTGTGCATCTGGCTGTGTCATAGATCTGGAAAGAGCACTGTGTTGGACCTCACCATGCTTGTGAAGGATGAGGTAAAGAACCGGGGCAACAAAGCAACGTAAATGTACAAAGCTTAAGATAATGCTGCCACAGCGGTTCTTAGAGAGGTGATATCAGCTTAGACCAGTCCCTGAATTGTTTGTGTAAGGACTAGGATGGGACTTGATATATCTAGTTGTGGACATTTTGGACAGGGAGGTAAGCCTCACTGTGCGGTTACAGGTGGTTTTATAAAAGATGCAAAAAGAAATGTATGACTGTACTCTGATCCTTTTTTCAGATTTTTCTGACTCAGTGGCTGGCTAGTCTATGGTGTTTGAAATTCAGATTTCTATTGATTTTGTTTAGAAGAGAGAGATAATTCTAATCGTGTAACTGATGGTATTTTGTGCTCACTTTATGCCCACGGATCTGGGCATCTGTTAAGTCTTGTATCTGTATTTAAAACTGATTGTTTCCACCTTAGGCAGACATAGCAAATTATGTGCTTTGTAGAAAGTGCAAATTAAAGGTCTTAAGTTATTGTGAGATGATTTGAAAATGCTCTTCCACTGAAAGAAGCTTGTGAAGTAGTTAATGGAAACTTTTACTTAAAGATTTATCATCTTGTTTATTATGTATGGTTAAAACCAGTGAACCTACAACAAGGCCTTTTAGCTTGGATCGCAGTCATCTTTATTTTTGTGAAGATCAATCCCAAATGTCCTACATGGGTTTTGTATTTCGTAACATTTTTCACAAGCTTATATTTTATTCAGCTTCACTGATATGAGTAATTCGCTGAATTAAGCTGAGATAACACTAGGTTTGTGTGGAATAAACATTGCTTTAGAATAGGAAAGGAAAAATAATTGAAAGAGATGTTAACTGACATTTTCATATCAAAGTAATGCTCTGTGACTGTGCCAGCAAGTATTATTTTCCAGCTCTGTCAAACAATGTCTCTAATGTGGCAGTGAACTAACTATTAATCTCAGGTCGATAACTACAGTCCTGTTTTTCTTGTTTCGATCCCTGGTGAATCGAGTCAACAGTTTCTTTGGCCTCACACACCCCTGTTGAAAGAGCATGTGTTCTTGAGGCCTTATCTGTTTGCAGCCTGGAAGAAAGTATTTGAGCTTATCCGTGCTCTCCAGTGTCTCCAGGAACCAACACCTCATGTTGGGTATTTTTAGGATGTCTACTTTGGCATCCAGCTGTGGTTGGACAGTTCTCCTGAATGTTGGCAGTAAGTTATACAGAGCCCTCTCTTTCTGCTGTTCCTCTGGGATTTGTTGTTTGTTTTTTTTTTGGTTTTGCTTGTGTGCCTGTAACAGGTCTTACACAGCTGAGCTGCACTTGCATAGGCTCTGGCATGAAGAGCTCAGCTGTGTCTGTGCTCTGGCATCTGCACTTCTGCCTAGTCTGTGAATGTGCACATTCCCATAAAGCTGCAGTTCCTTATCCTTTATTTCTATATTTTTTTTCGTTTTTTGTTTGGTTTTTTTTTAGATCATAGAATCATAAAATGGCCTAGGTTGGAAGGGATCTTAGAGATCATCTAATCCAACCTCCCTGCCATGGGCAGGGATGCCCTTAACTAGATCAGGTTGCTCACGGCCTCATGCAGCCTGACCATGAACGCCTCTGGAGAGGAGGCATCCACAACTTCTCTGGGCAATTTATTCCAAAGTCTTGCCACCGTTGTACTGAAGAATTTTTTTCCTAAGACCCAATCGAAATCTATTCTTCTTTAACTTAAATCCATTTCCCATGATCCTGTTGGTGGACACTGTTGTAAAAAGTGCCTCTCCAGCTTTCCTGTAGGTTCCCTTCAGGTACTGGAAGGCAGTTATAAAGTCTCCCCAGAACCTTCTCTTTTCAAGTCTGAAGAATCCCAGTTCCATCAGCCTGTCCTCATAGCAGAGGTACTTCAGCCCCTGGATCATCTTTTGTGGCCCTCCTCTGGACTCATTCCAACAGGTCTATGTCCTTCTTATGGTGGGGACACCAGAACTGGACACAGTATTCAAGGTGGGGTCTCACAAGAGCAGAGTAAAGGGGGAGAATCACCTCTCTTGACCTGCTGGCTACGCTTCTCCTGATACATCCCAGGATGCCGTTGGCCTTCTGGGCTGCATGAGAGCACTGCCAGCTCAGGTTGAGCTTCTCAGCTATCAACACCCCCAAATCCTTCTCTTCAGGGTTACTTTCAACCCACTCTGTGCCCAGTTTGTACTTGTGCCTGGGATTGGACCGATCCAGGTGCAGGATCTTGCACTCTGACCCAGTCTTCTATCTTTTTGTCTGCAACAAACCCATAGGTACAGTAGTACTTCTGCGAATCAACATAGGTACAGGACTTTCCTTCTTCCTCTTTAATCTGTATGGCCTGTGCCCCAGTGGTACAATTTTTTTCTTTGCCTGCAACACTCACTTTTTCTTTCTCAACATCTGTATATAGCCTGCATAAAATGTCTGTCTCAAGAACGTTTTCTCAACTCTAACCATTGCTGGGAATCTCCTACTGTTTCTTACCTATATGAACAGGATGCTGCTTCTAGCCAGTTTTTTTTTCCTCCTTTCTTTCTTTGTTTTTTCCTACTTAGTTCCCTGAAGTGCCATGTAATGAACAGAGTTAGAGGCAGAAAAAGACCTTCTTTGACCTGAAATATTGTTTCCTACAGTGTATTTTTTACTACTTCATTGAGTCTTGTTCTAAGCATCTCCTGAGATGGGATTCCTTCTGGAGACAATTCTGTGGTCTAATTCATCTTGTTTTTCTTCCCTGCTGTTCAGATTCAATGGCCCATTTTTTAAAATGACTTCCCATTACTTATAGTTATATCCTTTCACACCATTCAAGCACTATTGAACTATCTTCTTGCTTTCTACATTTCCCATGCCCTTTCAGTACTCCTGTTGACATTTTTATGCCTGATTCATTATGACTGTGCCAAGTTGCATATTGTTGGAGTCAAATTTGCCTCAGAGTTGCTAATTTGGTACAGAGGTATGACAGAGCAAAACTGATATGTGGCAGTGTGCAGGTCTCAGCTGTCCTTTTAATTTTTTGAATACATGTGCTCCTTTCTGTTTCTCTGTACTCACCCACAGTTCTGCGCGTTTCTTCCCTGTTGTACTTTGCTAAGTTCCCTGCCATACTAATAGCAGTTTTTTCTCTTCATCCCAGCTTCCTGTTTAAGGTACAAAGAGGACTTCACAGAGCTTTCAATTTTCTTGTGGCCATGAACCTGCTTATTCTAAAAGTGGACTAATCCTCACAATTTACCAGTAACCCTCAGTCTACAGAGTTATCATAATTGATTCTAAGCATACTTAGAGCAAAACTAAAATCCTGCCTAAATGACAGCCTGAAATATTCCAGCTGAGTGATAAACATGTTCGTCGTAAGAACTATTAGTATTTATTCTTTCAGTAGTGTTTTCGCACTTCAGATTATCAGTTTAAAAAAACCACATTCTTAATTGTCATGTAGTAGCAAGCAGAATTGTGCTTCTGTCCAGCTTCCACAATCTGTTTAATTAATTTATGTGCATATCTAACCTAAAGGCAAAAGCATCAATCACAGATTATTGGAACCTTTGAAATTATTGAAATTATTATAACATAAAAGATGAAAACAACAAATATTCTGTTCCAAGTGTAACCGCTGTCTTGGTCTGTACCAAGCTATTATATAGTCCAGCCTCAAAATCCAGAGTAAAGAGAGAAGTCATAAAGTCAGAAACCAGTGGAAATTTAAGGATTTGGAATAATTTCCCCATTTAACACAAGAATCATTAAAGTCCCTGTTACTTTGCAAACCTTTGTGAGTCCTGTTGGTCCCTTATGTCCAGAAATACAACACGTAACGTGCAGATACTCTGGCAGTAGATTGGCAGATGAGTGAAGGAAAGCTGCTGACTTCCACTCATCTTTGCTCTCTTGGTAAATTTGAGTCATAACCTTCATTAAAGCAGCCTTCCAACCTCAGCAGAATTAGATTAATGCAGGCATCATGGCAGAGTAATAGACACTTTTAAAGGTTGTTTACAGTCTTTTGGCCACCCAAAGATTACAGGGAGAATATTGACTGTATTGCTGTAGGATGACCTAGTGTTTCTAACAGAACTAGATAAGAATATAGAAAGTATAAGGAGACACTGATACCCTCACCTGTGTAAGAGTAATGTAATCCTTGCTACCTCTTTCCAGGTAATTGTCCCTCAAGCACCAGGTTCGTAAAGTGGTTTAATATTGGGCAGCAAAAATTTATTTCTCTGTTTGGTGAACATAATGAGAAGATCAGAGTGCTGTGGACTACTTGGAAAAGAAGGGAGTAAAGTCATCGGATAACTGTCTGGGAGGTTCTGAGTCCAGCACCGAGCTGTAATGAACCACTATATAATAGATTAAGGTAGTGTCAGGATTGCTTTCACTTTAACTTCTTTTTTTTTTTTTTTACTCTGGAAGGTAGTCTGTATGTGACGCTTGGTGTAAGACAACCTATCAAGAGCTACTGTGAGAAGTGTCTGGGTGCTAAACCAAATAATAATCTTATGAGAAGTGGAAAATTCTGGGAGTCAGTTGCCACCATCAGGAGATGAGTATACTGACAGGCAGGTATGCACAGGTGCCTTGGTGGGAGTTGGCAGTCTTAAGAAGAACCCGCACAGAAGAAGAAGAAGAACTAACACAGGACTTCGTCCATGACAATGATCTTTTCCATAGCTTTGGATCACAAGTTACGGCACAAGTGTGTCTGGTGTGTTTCCAAGGGACAGGGTCTCCCTTCCTGTGCACATACAATGAAGGCCACTTATATGTGAGCACAGAAGACCTCCATATTTTTCCTCCAGAGGGTGTCTGTGACTGTAGAATGTTCTTCTCTCTTAAGTGTAGTAATATACTGCATCTCAATAGATCATATCACTGTCTTTTAAAATATAATGTACCAAAGTATAAAGGGAGATCTCTTTCTTAGTAGCGTGTTACTTCTAGTAGTGTGCTACCTTTTTATTTCTTTTCTTTCTTATGCTTAGAGGGGCTTTGAGCAGCTGGCTTATTTTTCTTTTCATGTGGGTTTTTTGTGGGTTGGGTTTTGTTTGGTTTGACTATTTTTTCCCCATTGGGAAAGTAAAAGGCAATTGTCTATGTTGACAAGAAATGAGAGAGAAGTGGTGATTTATGATTCAACCAGACCTGTATGTAATAGGCCTGAGGCTGAGGTTTGCAACAGAACAGCTACTGATGGTGGGAAATCTTCTGCCTTGATAGCTCAGAGCTTAAGGTTCTTGCTTTTGTCCATAAAATATCAGTAAGAAGGATTCAAGTAAACTTGATTGAGCGGTGTATAATTATTCAACATACTGAGTACATCATCCCTTGGGAAGAATCTCATGATGTAAAACCAAATCTCTGACATATTTAAAAGGTTTGAAACCGGTTAGTGCTTAGTGGGTCAGTCAATCATTTGCCTGTTTCTGTTAGAGCTATATTAATGTCTGCATTATTCTGCTGGGGATTTCACTGAGGTATACTGGTCACATGCTACATATCCACAGGTACTGAAAGCTGTATTGGTCCTCCTTCTCCATAGCACTGGAAATATGAATTGCATTATAGGGTGTAAGTTTTTTATTATTTACTAGAGTAAAATGCATATTTGAATAGAAATGTGATTCCATTTTATTTGGCCAGTTGCGAAATTTTCCTCTTGCCTGAAAAAAAAAAAAAGCCACTGAGGTGTACATATCCTCAGCTGGAATAAATTAGCGTGGCTCCATTAAAGCTGCTGGAACTGAAAAAAAAGCTGTGTGACATGAAGTACTGACCTTTGGCATTTTTAAGAGGCAAAACATAGCAGAAAGCACAAAATTCTGAGTAAATCTCTCTGCTAGTGAGAAAAGTGTTACTAGTTATGAGAAACTGTCTAAAGCTG
This sequence comes from Trogon surrucura, assembly GCA_020746105.1. NCBI lineage: Eukaryota > Metazoa > Chordata > Aves > Trogoniformes > Trogonidae > Trogon > Trogon surrucura. The sequence continues at coordinate 124,714,527 of CM036617.1, read as the reverse complement.
TGGTGGGACTGCATCCAAACACACGTTTACCCTTTCAATTTTATGAAAGCAGAGGGAGGGTTATGAAGTGAGTGATAAATGATTCCAAGCAAAGGAAGACAGCAGCTGTGTGTATGACATGTCACACTTATTGGATGTCTCCTTTGGAGATGTGTCTAAGAACAAGTTATAAACTCCTATCCACAGCTTGTCTTTGCTGAGGTAAAAATCTCATTCCAGGTTGTCTTTATACTCTTTGGCTAGTGTGTAAGACTGCATGGGAAGGTTAAGAGAAGGAAAGACAGATAGCAGAAAGGAGAGAAAAATCTGTGGTTTTGGATGTGAAGATTTAAATTTTGAAAAGTCAACATGTTCACTGATTTCATATGAGAGATGAGGGTATTTTATGAGGGAAAGTCAACAAAAATGAAATGAACTGGGCTTCTGATTTGACTTGTTTGATATGGTGTTGGTAGGAGCTGTACAATGGGAATATGTGTTAAACAATCAAAATTGCCTTTTATTTTTTTTCTTCTCGAGACCTTGTTCTTCAGCTTCAGAAAACTGGTAAACCAAAGATTAATACTGCAAGGAGAGCTGGTGTAAGTGATTAGCATTACGTGGAAAGGAGATGCACCTAAATTAGTGCATTAGCAAAGAAGGCATTATTCAGCCTGAAAACAGATGAAGAGGAGCAAGTTACTAATGACACTGTTTTCAGTATTGAGGCAGTCTGATAAGGTATTATGAAACAATGTCTAGAGCAGGGAGCATGTCTGTCCTCATAGTTTGCACATCACTTAGCACACAGATTATGATAATTAATCACTCATTGGAAGACAACAGAATGGAATTTAAATGTCGATTTCATAAACAGATTTTATTTTCAAAAGGATGATCCAGATCTACAGTACTGTAAATCAGTCGCACTTAAGAGAGACTGAGCAATTTTATGCCAATTGCAGGCTTGGTACTACATTTTAATAAGGGGCTGATGTTGAGAATTTTGTTGTTGCTGTTTTCCTTTTTCATTGAGAAATACAAATGGGAAGAAAGGAAATGTGGAAGTGGGAGCACTTCTGAAGGAAGAATCTCTTTGATCCAGCTGTGGAACAGGCCTAGAAACCAGCTCCCTGTGGACACCGCTCGCTGTGTGTTTGCAGGCACTAAATGTCAGTCTGTGTTAATGCCTATACAAACGTCTTCAGGTATGTTTGGATAAAGGCAACTTCAGGGCTGACAGAAAATTCTTGTGCTTTTTCCCCACGCAGCTGTAGAGCTAACAGATCAGAAGCATGTTAGTACCCCAAAATCTGGTGTACAGAACAGTTTCTGAGTTTGTCACGTATCAGTCTCAAGCAGACAGTGAGCGGCTCCAAATAGATTTTGTGAGACCAACTTTACTATATCTTATTCAGTACAGCATAGCATTGTCTTTCCTGAGAAACCCTGAACTCAGTACAGTTCTAGGCAACTGTTCTTTTTTTTTTTTTTTCCATATTTTCCCATGTCTGCTACCTAATGAACTCTCATTACATAATAAAACATACAACAAAAATCACATGTATTACATATGTGTCTTCCATTTGAGCTTGAAGACTGTCACACACTTCAGTAAAAATTTTGATTAAAAGTGTTTCTTCTGTCTTCTCTAAGTCAGTTTGCGTCACATAAATCTGTATTTCTTAGACAGTAAACCTGCAGAAAGTTCTAGTTACTCAGTTCTGCAAAGCTGTCTACTTTCAGGAGTTGTAAAAAAAAGAAAAAAAGGCATTTCAGACCCTTAGAAGAGAGTACCCAGTGGTTGCTGTATCTGTTACTATGGTGCTGCAGAAATGGAGGTTTCATTCTTATATGTAAATGTAAATGTATAGTATTTTCTAAGAAATAGCTGAGGTCAGGGAGATCTCTTTTCTTAATTTCCTAGTTTTGTCAGGTGTGTAGCATGTACATGGAACTTCACAGATGGAAGGAGGAATGTGATTTACTGGAAGATCCAGAAAATGGTGTAGAGAATGCTGTAAAGTATCCACCTACTAAGCTTTTCTTTCAAGAACATACAGGGCAATGAATGGAATGGAATGGAATGGAATGTGTTGGCTTGGTAGGGACCTTTGAAAGTCATCTGGTCCAACCCCACTGCAGTGAGCAGTGAGCCCCTTATTAAAGACTCAGACGTCTTTAGCTAGATCAGGTTACTCAGAGCCCCATTCAGCCTGACCTTCAATGACTTCAGGGATGGACGGTCCACCATAGATCAAAGAAACATGAGTATTTATTTTTGTGTGGGTGTGGTGGATTTTTTTTGATTTCTGGTGCTCTTGAAAACTCAAGATGTTGCCAACTGAGTCACAAGACATAAATGTATTTGTTTCACTTATTGGTAGTTGAAGGGGGTTAGCTAGAAAATGCTGAAACTTACTGCAAGACCAGTATTGGAAACTCTTAGTTTGCGTGCCTTCCTGTTTTTTTTTTTACCAATGCTGTTGTGTGTTTTGATTCACATAAATTTGTACTCAGAGTTTTTACTTGGCTTTTGAGTTTGGTCTTTTAGATTTGCTGCCAAAATCCAGATTTTTTGCATAGATTTGTGCCAAGTTTTAATGCTCGAAACTTAGTCCATGTTTGGAAAATGTACCTGTGCTGATGTTTTGAACAGAGCCATCTGAGATTAGTGATTGGGAAAACTAAACTGCAGCCATAAAAGTTTCTGAAATAGATGACGACAAATTTTTTAGCACTCACTCCTTGAATGTGGCTTCAGTGAGTGCCCATGGCATGCAGAGGTGTGCAAATTGTCTATCGATGTGGCTAATCTCTCTCACCTTGATACAAGCACTGATAGCAAAGGAGAGGGAAGTAAGCATAGGAAGACTACTGTACAAAATATGACTGGGACATAAATACTTAGGTCTGAATCAATAAATATTCATGAAGAACATATTGGGCATTTATAGGTTATCCCCAGAGGCAAGCAGTGACTTCCACAGTGATCTGCCAACAGCACAGACACGTCCTAGGAAAATAATAACTCTCATAGATAGCTGCTTGGCACCAGTGTATTCCAGGCACAGTGCTTCTGCCAGCTGCCTAATCTGCAAGGCCAGCTAGCTTCAGATTTTCCATTTCTGGCAGGTGAATAATGGAGCATCTACCATATAAGAAGTCCACCCTGTGTCTCAGTACTGCTCTTTCATGACCAAAGACCTTCACTGGCTTTTGGGAATCTATTTTAGTGTCATACTGTAAAGATAGCGTTGAATAAGTGTGTGATGTCTGTTGTTTATGGTTTGTTTAGAATGATCTAGGGGACTGTGAAGCACACAGTTTCAGATTTGTTGTTGTTCTTGACTTTTACTCTTTTTATATGGAGTAATTTCTTTTTTTTTCCCCTTGAATATCATTCTGGCTAAAAAAATAGTAGAAAAAGAGTGCAACAGTTCAATAGTTGGCAACAATATCTCCAGTTCTTTTGCCTACTCCTAGTGCGATCTGCTGGTTTCCTTTGCCTCCATTTCATATCAGGGATCCGCTAACAAAATGGATGGCATCTATCCCATCCCCAGGAATGTCTGTCTGTCTTCTAATACTGCTTTTATCTTGCTTTAAGTCATGTTATGTTTAATTTACTTACAATATCACACAGTGCACCGAGAGTACCACAAACATCTGTGATGCAAGGCAGAGGTCTGCTGAGGTACATGTTTTGAATTATCTGTCAACAGACTGGAATCACGAAACAACTCTCTGAGCCCGGGTTATTGCATATACTTGCTCTTACAGGGAGAAAAAAAATACTGTTTTTTTTTTTATCTTAACTTAAAATAACATTATGTATACTTTGAAGAAGCAAAATGTAAATGCCAGCCCTGAGAATGAAGATCTTGTGCTGCTCTTTGTACCATCCTGAACTAAACATTTTGTAGGGCTTAAAATTGTGTTATTCTGGTATTCGCGTAGCAGCTTTTGCAATGGGGAGATTTAACGTGTTAACAGATGATTTCCTACTTGCTGTGTAATGAAGGGCTGGTTTTTTTTGAGGATTTTCACTTGGTGTAGTGGTGCCTGAAGTTCAAAAACACCATTCCACTGCTGCTTGTTCTCTGATGTTAGGATAGGGTTGCCGTCCAAAGCTGTGGCTGTAGAGGACTGCCACAAAACATCCATGCTATCAGAAAATTTCTTTCAACTTCGTAATTTACTGGCAAATTGTTCTAACACCTTATACCTCTGTTGGCTTCTTATATGTAGGTGGCTATTGTGCAACAGGTAAGATGCTACTGACCCGCTGTATCTTAAGGGTGAGATATAATGACAGTAGCTGCAGGGATGCATGAAAGAGATATTGGCATGGTAGTATTCCTCTTCCTGAGTACCACTTTTAAGGGTTTATAGCCAAAGTGTGAAGTCCGCTCTGAACTGAGACCTGATTTTTATAATTAGCTTTCTTGTTAAAAGGTTTTTTTATTCTTTCCCAGTTAAACTATATTGCATATATAATAGGTTTAGCTACGCAATAAATTAGAGGTGTTATGGTTTCAGTTTTCGGTTAATTAAAAAATTAGGGTATGATTTTTATATTGAGCTTTGCAAGTCTCTAAACTGAACAGCTTCCTTTGGATGTATGTAACTCGTGTTTACACAAAACACGAAACCTGTGTTCAGCCATATCATTGGAATCTATGAATAATCTTTCATAACCTTTGTGGCTGTTGCCTATTATTTTGAGATTTTGATCCAACAAAACAGTTTTATGTGTATAGGAGTTAATATTTCTGTAGAATAATACATGTGAACACTGCCAGATTGGAGCCAAAACAGTAGTTAAATGTGAAGAGAAGATTCTTTGTTGTCATTACAGTTCTTCACAGACGTATGAGATGATACTTTGCCTTTAGTACATTCGTAACACAAGCACAGACATTTAAAATTCTCTTGGTTTATGACATTTATCCGAATGTGTGGATCTTTAGAGTAGGAAATGGGGCTTATTTTCAGGTTTAGAGGAGGATGAACTTTGGGCAAAACTTGAGGATCTTCTATAAGATAGAGTGTGAGGTTGTCGTTTAGTAGGAACTGAGAAAAGGCATTAATGGTTTTTTTTCTGTATTGAATAAGATTGTTGGTTTGCTCCGAAATTGGCTTTTCATTTTATTTGCCAAGGATTTATAGAAGCGCATTGTATAAAACCAAAGTAGGAAATCTATAGATAAAGTACAGCCCAACCTAATTAAATACACTACAGTTTTTCTTCTTTAATCAAAGAACGAGAGAAAGCGTCACTGCTACATATCTAGTGATACTGAAGAACTGAACAAGATCTTCAGACTTCTGCCAGATCTTTTTTTTCAGAGAGCTGTTTACTGCAGCTCCCTATTCTAAGATATTAGAGAGACCTAGTTTGTTATCAGTGATGGCTCTTGATGTACTCTCAGTACTTTGAATCCTTGCTGTCGTGTCCATACAGCAGACCTGCAGCTGGCCTAATTTGAAAACACTCTCACCTCTGCAATGATAGAGAAATCTTCTCCTTTATTTTTAGCAAGACAAAATGTAGGGCTCAGTTTAAACTTTTCTCTGAGCTTTATGTTATTGAAGTGTGTTTCCCTTTAGAGGAGAGGGGTGCAGCAGGCAATGTAAGAACTGGGATCTTGTATTGTTTCTTAGGAGATCGCTTGTAGCAACTGAAATAGAGGGAAGGTGCCTGCATTGATCTTCAAACCTGATAACGTATAGATGGCTCTGGGCAGAACAGTTGTCTACATTTAAGTTCCTGCTTGAAATGCATAATTGAAGTGGTAGGAGTTGTACATTGCCTAGGCTAGTGGAATCTGTTAGAGGATCATCAGCAATCAGTGACTGTGTCAGAATTTGCGGAGAGGTCAAAGAGTGCATAGATTTGACCTCTATCCTGGGTTACGAGGAAGTCATGGGTCCTGTGCTATTTGCATTGTCTCTCTGACATATCCAAACCTGACGCCTATTTTCGAAAAGCTGCTTAATGCTGGCAAACAGCATGTGCTGGGCTCTTGTTTTTCACTGCCAGGAAAGGGAAAGCAGAGCACAGAGAATTAATTGGTGAGACCATCTTTGAATGTAAACTTTGAGTAGCTGGTAGATAGTCTTCTCTAGTAGAGAGAAGCAGTTTTTCCACAACCCAATATATAGCTTTCTCAGCATGGAAGCAACTGTGACCAGCTTAATTAACATAGCATCTTCTGCACTTTCTGCTGTCTTTGTGTTCGTGAGGAGGCTAAATCACGGCACAGTGAAGATCATCCTGACTGTGTTGTGGCATCTCTGTCACATGCAGTTCAATGCATATGTAGTTTCTATTCTCTGTTAACTCTTCATTATGATTTTTCTTGCTTAGCTTGTGAACTCCTGTTGGCCCTGCAGTTGGATTTTGTAGTTCATTTAGGAAAGTGATAGTTACTCCAGTCCCAGCATGAGGGCTGCCTCTGGGAGAAAATAGTCTTCCCTCTTGATGCTTTAGTAACAGAAGTTTTGGTGATGCCATTGCTTAGTTTCCCTGTGATGAGCTTGGCAGCACCGACCTTCTCGGCTTACGTGCATGTGTGTGGTAGTCAAAGCCATAAGCCTTGTAGAGTTCTGAATTCTTACCAGGAACCATTTTGGTTGAATGAGTTAGCTTCATCTCAATGTACTTTTCTATAAAATGGCAGAGGCATGTTGAGTTATAACTGTTGTTTTGTAATGCATAATGTGAAGAGGGCATAATACAGTTGACACTGATGGGACTCAAGCATTCTGGGATATAGTGGCTCTCTGATTTCATGAGAAATTAGAAGTAGGGATAAATATATCCTGCAAATGCTGCACTCTATAAGATTCAGAGTTCCTGGTCACTGAATCAACTTTGTGGAAAGTCAAGAACAATCTAGTTCTGTTGCGTTTGTATCTTTACAACACACATTTCTCATTTGGTGCCGATCCGCAAAGACCTTGCAGCCCAACCATCTAAAATACAATGAAAGTTAATGGCTCTGGGAATTAGAGTTGATACAGCAGTGGACTGGCAGAAGTGGTATATAACCTGATCCCTCTTTAGCCTTTTGATGTTTTTCTGGGCAACTTGACTTCAAGTGAAACTGATTCCCACCTATGGAGTTTTTTAGAATTTTTATGAAAAGTAAGAAAAGAAACAAAACATGATGATAATTTAGTTTTATTATGTGAACTTCTTTTCCTCCTTACCTGTATATGCAGCTGGCTAATTGGCCACTCTACCTCCTAGGCGGCTCTCAGGGTACAAGAGAAAAATGTCTGTAGGCATCTTGGATACAAAGATATCTGCATTTAACTCATTTTCATCCCTAGAAAAATAATAGAGGAAGGATATGATGAAAAGTTTTTCGTTGTAAAGGATTTTGATAAATTCAGGAGATAAATTTCAGTTATGATTTAAGTAAAACAGAGATGATGAGGATGATGGCAAATCTAGCTTTCTTCACAATAGCAGAACATAATTCAGTTCAGCATCAAAGGAGGATAAATAGGGATAAATGTAATAGTAACCTTTTGTTCTGTGAATGCTGTCACAGAGGGTTGAAAGCCTGGCAAATAATGAGAGGCAGAAGGAGGAACAGCAAGCACATGAGGTAGACAGAACAGCAGAGAGTAGGAAAAGCTAGAAAGAATATGTCGCAATAATCATAGCAGAGACAGAAGAAAAGCCTAGGAGCGAGCAGAGCTTGCTGTGAGCAGTACTCTGAATATAAAAGCATAAGGTCTAGAATGGGAGATGAGATTTAGCAGTGTTACTTTCTTAGAACATCTTCATCACTTCCCTCCTGACTGGCTTGATTACTTTGCAGCTCATGCTTTGGTTACCCCCACCCCTCATCATCTTTTCCTTTTTTGTTCTTACTCTTTAATGTGATTAGAAGTTTTAGCACAGTGGAGGGGTAGCCAGCCCTCTTTTACCTTCTGAAAGCTCAAGTCTTGTTAGTTGCTGTAGTTACTCTTCCCACCAATTTCAAGAATCAAGCTTTGTAGGATAGAGAAAAGACAAAAGAGCAAGTCAATAGTTTCCTACATAAGAAAGCTGTTCAAGAAAATATAAGCTCTTTTTCAGTCCTGAAGTGTAGCTTTTGGGTTTAGTTACAAATATGCAACTCAGGAGTTGCCACTGACTGTAAGTAACAGAGCAAAGGTGATAAAAGTCATCAGCTTTGTAGGATTTTTTTTCCAAGTTCCACAAAGAATTTCAAACAATGAGTCATTCGGTGGGTCTTCTTATTACTCAAAAACTTTCCATCCTGCAGCAAGTGAGATGTTCTTAAGGAAGTTAAAAGACGGCATGGCTTGTCATTCTGAACTGTTTTTGACTGCTGGTTTAGCTCAGTCGGTTGAGCATGGTGCTGAAACATCAAAGGTCGCGGATTCGATTCCCATTCCGTCCTTATGTCTTGCATGGTCTAGATGAGAGGCATCCCTGCTCATGACAGGGAGATTGGATTAAAATGATCTCTAAGGTCCCTTCCAGTCTAGGCCCATCTATGATCCTACTTTAAGACATGTTTCAATGATGTGGGAAAAGACCTAACAGCACCACTCTTTTGGGGAAATATGCCAAGATGTAGGTAGATTTGGAGAGTACGTAATTATCTGGGAGCATTAGGCATGAAAAATGCATATCCCAGTTAGAAGAAATCACAGAATGAACAAAGAAAGGACTTGCTGATGGTTTGCAGTTAACAGCACAACCATCTCCAAGGATCTTTGAGAAGTCAGAGAATGTGCTGCCAAATTTGTCATGCCTTTGGATTTATTTATTTTTTTAACTGTACGTGGTTTCTCGTTTACAGCCAGGCAGCCCCACAGAATCATTCTGAAAGAGTAATTATGAAGCATTTATTTCATGAATACCACAAAAGCAGAATCAGGATCACTTTAAATGCCTGGATACAGAGAAATATGATTGCAACCAGTATTTGGTTAAGAAAAACGCCAACTTGCAATTCATCCTTGACTGATGGTGTACATATATTTCCATACATAAGGAGCTGTGTGAGGGTGCAGCAGAAGTCTAGGTAGCCATGTGATAAGGAGAAACAACTTGAGTTAATGGGTCTGGAACATTTACCTTGGCAGGTGGGAACATGTACAAGCATTTATTGTGTTTTACCCTATTTTAAAAAAAAAAAAAAAAAATCTGTGAGCAATGTGATGGATAATTGCAGATTTTATTTTATTTAAAAACTTACTTCATACAATAAAATAAATTACAGCAACAGTTTAAAGCTATTAACTACACGTATTGCTGGCAGACATTGCATGTGGTTTAGTTCAATGATGGCAATATATTCCAGCTTGCAAAAAAACTAAAACAGTGCTAGTATATTCAAACTAAGGGTTATCTGAGGCTCTAATTATCTTAAAGTACCTCTGTTAATTTGAAAATTAATCACATTCCTCAAACCGTACAAAGCAACAACAACCTATACATGATCATATTTCAGTATAATGTTTAAGGTGATACAACAGAGTTTAAATGTCTCAATCTAAACAATTTAACTTCAAACCTGCCCATCTTCAGTTGGGTTCTTTGTGGCAACCTTCCTGTTTTCCCTTTAACAAATTGTTCTTAATGTGAGATGTACAAATGGTAGCACTTTTCCACTTTTTTGAACTACTAGTGGGAAAAACATATGAAAGCTAGTCAGATGCTTGGATCATACAACAATATTATAAAGTCCTTCAGTTTCCCAAAGAAAAGAACCACATTTGCCTTGTCAAAATAGATATCTTGGGTAGCAGTAGATATGGAGAAATTACTTCTAACTCCTCAGCAATATTAATGAGTAATAAATAGTAAAATATTATTCCTAGCTAAAAGGTAGAATTTCCAGTTCACAGGAAATTTCACTTTTTAAAACTTCCTGTGAACTGAAATTTCAGGTTATTTTTGTCAGTGAAACAGATGCTCATGTTTCCAGAGTGTACAAGAAGTGTGTTCCTCAGATCCTGTAACTGCAGCAAATCTGATAAAAAACCCTCAACTAAAACATTTGTAGAAGAATGTTAGAGGTGGTCCAAAGGCTTGTTGAACTGTGTGAGAGCTGTACACTGAAATCCCATGAACTTGGACCTGGGAGAACCTGCCCGGTGAGCTTCTTCCAGAGCTGTTCATCCTGCAGGATTGAAGAACGCTGACTGGAGGTTGCGAGTACCCCATCTTGAGTGGTCATTTGGCAGGCTGTCCCTGCACTGAAATTCCATTTGGGTGATGTTAAAGTAGAAATACTCTAAAAGACCCCCATACTACTGGAAATGAGTTTCTTCAGGGCTTACTGGGAAGTCGTGCAAGCCACCTTCCAAAGTTATACACAACACATGTCTAGAATTTTTGTGTTACTGAATTTCCCTATCAGTCTCATCACTGAGCATGATCTGCATAGCCCAGGCTGCTGCAGCCCAGCCCTGCTATCTGGAACTAGAATGAATGAATCTTAGAATTATTTTTTTTTGTGTGTGTGTGTGATCTGTTACAAGCACACTGGAAAAGGTATCAGCTTTCCAAGTGCAGTTTTGCAGTGTCTTTGTTTTGTTACCAGTGATGTTTTCTAAATCTGAAAAAGGGTTGAGTATTTAAAAAAGCATTAAAAAAAGACAAAAAAAAAAAGAAAGCTTGTGTGAATCAAGAAAGTGTCAGCTCATGGGAATTAAATGAAATCATGTGATAAGGTCACTAAACAGGTGCATCTCTGGTGCAGGTACATAAATTTACTTTGTTTTCACATAACATATAAGCATACTAATACATGTCTCTTAAGTATATGTTTAAAACTGTAAACTCTAAAAAAGTATACTTCATGTAAGAGCATATCCCATTCAAAGCAAATATTTTAGAGGAAATAGACATGTTTTTGCATACAGAGAGAATGTATACAAACCCAGTCTACAAAGTGGATGAACCCATTATGTAAATCTAAAGTTGTCAGAGTGATCTATTATAACTATTTCTACTGTCATCTGTTCTACATAGCGCAAACTCAGCAACATACTAATCCTGATAGGGGAGAGTATTTAGATATTATACCAACTATTTATTAATTTTACTGATTTCTACAGCACCTATTGAAGTGACAGTATTTGTTATGGGGCTTAATGCACAAAACAGATGAAAATCAAAAGCTAACAAAAGAAGTATATGTTTATGACTTGAATATAAATTGAAGGCTGTGAAGGAGTGATATGGCTCAGAGAATTGTTACTGGAGGCCAGTCTTTCATCAGAGGGTCTTATTTAGAAACTAGAGCAGGTAGGAGGGAACCAGATGTCATTAGTGATGGCTGTGTGTCTTGAGCTATGTGAATGAGATTTGTCTCCATTCAGTTCCTACTATACTGCATTCAAAAAAAGAATCTAAATGGGCACTAATTTGAACCTCACTGACATTCCCTGCAGAGCTTGTGGACTACTGTTTTGGTATCCAGAACTAGTCACTGAGTGTTTCTTCCCTCTTTTCCCACAGAAGATACTTCTCTAGGCTTAGGAATGAGGCTGTATTTTAAAAGATTTTTCCATCATTATTGATGATACTTTTTTTTTTTCTTGGCATGCTAGATGTGAATTTGCACTGCTGGAATTCTAAGAGTTCAGTGCAAATGCTATTCAAAGATTTTAACAACATTCTGGTGGTAAAAGTTGCTTTAATTATCTCTTGTGGTTTCTGCTTTTTCTTTAAAAAAAAAAAAAAACCAACCCCAAAAGAAACCAAAAGACAAAGTGAAATATGTTGCTGCATCCTAACAGTTGTGATTCCTTCCAAACTGTAGGAAAACTCAGAGCTTTGAGGCATGTCCTACAAAATTTAATGTCCATTTCCTGGGTGTTGCGGTTTCACAAAAAAAAAGAAAGAGTGCATTAGACAGCATTATGAAGTCAGTGTATCTAAGTTTGAAAGGATTAACCATCAATATAGGCATGAAATAATAGCAAAACCAATGATTTTGTTTCCCCACATTTTTAGTGACTGACCCATGCAGAGTTCTCTTTTGAATTTGCAGTTTCAATAGATCTGGCACAGACCAAAACTACATAGAGCACTACAGTTTGCTGCAGGTGGTTGAAGGTTGTTTGAAGAGTAATACAGTTCTGTAGAGGTAAAAGAATGAGGCTTCCACATTTGTTCGAAAGTAGGATTAGAGGGAGGGAGCAAAGTGTCAAGGTGTACCCAGTGGCTAAGGGTGCAGTAGCTAAAGCCAAGTCCATGGGCTGAGGTCGATAGAGTGACTGTTCTGAGCTTTGTCTCTTCTTGTTCAAAGTTGTGGTTGGGTTTCAGGGGTTATTTGTGTGTTTTCTTTTGTTTAATTTTACTAAAGAGTTCACTTTGGGTCTGCAGAACTTTCTTTATGTTTATGTCATTGAAATAAATTGAGAAGTTTCCCCCAAAAAATATTTTTCCATGAACTGCCATTTTTTTGAGTGGCATTTAATTAGAGAAAATAGGTAGTAATTATGCATCTTATCTAATATGTAGACAGTGAATAAAAACAACAAAAGTTGTCAACACTGAGCAGCTGAATGTTACCTGACATTATTATTTGCTCATATGATATATGTTACAAAGAACATCTGAATATTTTGAGTCTTTGCTTTATAGTTTGCATTAATTTTCCTCTGATTATTTTTCAATGTGGAGCAAAGTTCTTTCTTTTTCTTTCTGCAAATGCTAACTCAAAATGCATCATGTCCCTAATTACTTCGGGCTGTGGGAGCAGAAATCCTAACCAGCAGACTTCCGCTTTGCAAAAAAAGCAATTTGATGAGAAGAAAGCTGATAAAATTCTTGACTGAATTTCAGAAAGAAAGATGGATTTGTGTAAGCATCAGGCAGCTTCCACACTAGGAGGCCTCTGGCTTTCAACAGCACTGACCCCTTCCCAGGCAGCACACCAGGCTGCTTGCCATTCTGGTAGAACTTCACAGCCATTCCTGGTCTGGGATCTTGAGTTGCGACTGACTGGGTGCTCCACAGTTGGAGAGCCAGACTTACTACCTAGATGTCAAGAACCATTACAGAAATCAGTTCTTGTCCATCCCTAATACCTTGCCCTGTGGAGATGGAAGGGAATTTTCCATGAATCCTGATGTTTTGAGGCTACAGAGTGTCTCCTGTAAATTAACTCTGTGCAGAGGAGGGATAAGCTGGACAGGCTGCACAGAGGTTGGGCTTTTGATGTTCTCCTTTAGTGCCAGTTTTTTTTGGAGCTGTGCTGTTGGCACTTTAAAGGGTCTCTGATGGCTCCACATCTAATATTGGTGATTTTTTCTCTGTAGGCTTGTGGCAGAAGTGGAAGGCCAAGCCAAGAAAAAGGTTATGTGCCAGATAAAACACACAAGGCAGTGCAGCCACAACATGCTGCTAAATCAAATGAGTTTGTTAGCATACTTCGTGAGTGATATTCCTTGCTACGACTGGGAAGAAATGTCCAAGAGTAAGCATCGTGTTTCAGTGACGTTTTCTGCAGAGCATGTGGAAATCACGTTGTAGTTGATTTGTTGTTTTGTTTGGTGGTGGTTTGTTGTTTTTGTTTTTTTTTAATTATTTCATGTAAATAGATCTTGAAGAGTTTCTTTCCAGTAAGTTCAGTTAGAAGCAAAAGATATGTCCTGCACACTTAAGTCCTGAAAGCTCCTTCTTCAAAGCTTCAGATGGGAGGCCCTACATGAACAGTAAAGCACACATTTTAATATGTGAGGGATTCTATGCCTTTTAGTGAATTCAGATTGATTTTCTTGGGTGTCCCTGTGAACCCTTTTTTATTGCATTAATGAGAAGTAAAGCTGATTCATTACAGTGTCTTCGTGAAAAGCATTATCTATCATGGTATTACTGATGAAGGGGAAGGAGGTATTCTAGTTGCTTAGGAATATTCCTTGGGCTCTGTTTGAAGTCATTGTTACTAGTAAGACTGCATTTGCAGAGTATCAGTTTTTTCTCTTTTCACCATTCTTGAAAAGAATCTGATAACTTTGAGATTTGTTGAGTATTTGGAGAAAAAATATTTCGAGCAAAAAATACATAATTTGGTAAAATGATGTTGTAAATATTTTTATGACTAGTTTTAATGATTGGAGAATTATGTGCTTCAGAAACTGAAAGTTATCTGATGTCTACAGTTTGGGGAAAGAGGAACTTTTCCAGTAAGTCAGACCAGTGCTTCACTTTGTCTCACATACCTTTCCAAGGACAGTCTGGGCATTTCTAGCCCTCTGCCAGCAGATGATGAGGGACAGGCCTATGCTAAACCAGAGTTTTGCTGTTAGTCTGTTCAAACAAGGAGCGTGAGTTTAGTGAACTTGTAACTCTGTATTGTTCTGCAGCAGTTTTGTGTGTAACTTGTGTTTTTATTACTGATTCAGTTCAGTAATTTATTGCAGGTTTTTTTATTATACAGTTATGATTCCTTTGTGTTGCCAGGCACTAAGAGATGTCTTACTTTAATAAAACAGTTATTTGATATGTATATTTCTCTGTACAAAATACTTGCTGGATATCTAGTACTGGAAAAGCAAATTGTTCCCAATCTTTCTAAGAGTAATAGAAATATTTTAAAGTAAATTTTATGACTTTTACAAAAGACAATGACTATTAAAAAAAAACAAACTAAAAGATTCAGGTATCTCTTCTACAGATCTGTGCAGAGGCTACTCTAAACACTAATATGCATTCCGTGCATCATTCTGTAGAAGTGACGGCATAAGCACTATGAACAGTTGGCGTATCACTAGTTCTAATCTAGAGCATGTCTTTGCAGAAATAATGTGGATCCCCAAGAAGTGTGAGCTATGCTATGCTTTTATGACTTTTATTGAAGAGAGTCAAGTTACACTAGATTGTATTTCAGAACAACAGGCAGTTGTAGTCACCGTATTTTGGAGATAGTTCCTTTCTGAAACTCTCTTAAGATTGGTAATGATACTTGAAATTGTCTTTAAAAGTCTGTTTTTAATAATGCAGTTTGTTCTATGTTGCATCAAGCTGACAATTTTTTATATTAAGAAAAGTTCTTTAATCTTTCCTGATTTTTAAAGAATGTTTTCCTAGGACAGAGAGAAACTGCATACAATTCAAATATAAATTCATTTTCCTGCATGGGCTAGCGTAAGGAAGCATCTGATCATCCTGGTAGTCTTTATGATACAGACCCTTCATCCAACAGGAACACAATTTAAAGGATGAAGCTTAAGTTAATTTCCTGGGTGCTGTGATCACACTGTAATGTCATAAAATCCATTTGTCATACCAGTGTTTCCTGTGTTGGCAACTGACTATTCATTCATACTCCCTCCAGGAGGTATTGTGCTCACCAGAATTGACCAGAAAGGGAACATTTTGTCTACCATTTTCATGGGCTGATAGCCTCAACCCAGTCCTCTTACCAATAATCTTGACTGAAGCAGAAACTGCTGTTCATGTAAGTCTTCATTGTCCTTTTAGGATTTTGACTGTGGCGAGATATTTTATATAATCATTTATGTTTAGAATCTTGTTCATGGAAGGAGAGAATTGCTGTGTCCTGAGAACTGAAGTACAAAGGATGATCTATGATAAAGTTTTCAATTTGAAGTTTCTGTAAAACTTATTTCTAACATTCCAGTAGACTTTTTTTTTTTTAGAGAAGCTGAATGACAGTAGCCCAATTAGGATCTCTGAAAAATATTGTCCCTTTTTCTTTTGAGTCCATGTCATGGAAAGCCATGTCTACATTGCGGTCATCATTTAGCCTTCCTCATTTCTTTGATTTTCTTCTTTCTCCTCCCATAATTCATAATATTCAGAGAATTTCTGAAAAAAACACCAAAGTCCTTTCAACTGAATTACATCACAATTTGTGATGTATTGTTGGGAGTTACTAATATGTTTTTATGTTCGGTTCCATGGAAATCTTCAAGTGAGAAGCTTTTCTGATAGTGAGTTGTCTGTAATATGTGATGGTTCCTTAATTCCACACCACACTCAGTCATTGTATTGTCCTCTCATGTCTACAGAATCTTTCTACTCCACAGAAATTTGTTCTAAAACTGGAATAATTGTGTCCAAAAGGTTTAATCTTATTTTGATATTGATATCGTGAAGAATTGAAGTGTTGATCATTCTATCTTATCCAGTAGTTCATCTACTAAGACAAATGACCTACTTATTACATGGATCTAGAAATAATTTAAATGTTCTCGCTAATAAGCTGGATGTAATTAATACAAGTAATTGTGTAGCATGAAGTAGTGAACTATTAAATAGAAGATTTTAAAGAAACTGTAGATCATAAAATCACAAAATACATCGGGTTGGAAGCAACCCATAAGGATCATTGAGTCCAACTCCTCCTGATAGGACTACTATATGACTAAGAGCATTGTCCAGGTGCTCCTTGAACTCTGACAGGCTTCATGCTTTGACTTTTTCCCTGGGGAGCCTGTTACAGTGACTTTCCACCCTCGGAGTGAAGAACCTTTTCCTAATGTGCAGTCTGAATTTTCCCTGATGCAGCTTCATCCTATTTCCACATGTCCTATCACTGGTGACCAGGGAGAGGAGATCAGCACCCTCCTTTCTGCTGCCCAGCTTGAGGAAATTGCAGACTGCAGTATGGTTACTCCTCAGTCTTTTCTCCAGGCTGAACAAACCACGTGACCTCAGCTGCTCCTCATGAGTCTTGGATTTTACTGTTCATGATGCTTATTGTTTCCAGTACCACTACCTATTTTTTCCTCCTAAAATATATATTTATTTTTTTTAATGTGAGAAATACAAAATTTGGTGACCTCTGAAAAAAGTTTTTGGAATTCAGGGGCACCTGAGGGTCATTCAGTGCTCTTTGCTGTGGCATTCTTCTTCCAAACTGTTATACCCTGATTGCAGTTTTAATATAACAGCTCTTCATGGGTCCCTGAGTTTATGAGGGGCTTTTGGCAGATCAGTGTGTTTTTTTGGATTATTTCTTCAAAGTCAACACTTTAAACAATGGAGAGGGCTGTGAATCTCAAAATACGGGGTTTAGCAGGACTGTACATTGTAGACATGCAGCATTATAACTCTGAATTATTTTCTGTACGGAAGAAGCACAGAGTAAAACCAAACTGAAATATGAGGTTTGTAAACAAAACTGCCCCCCACTCTTTTTTTTGTCCTGATGGAGTGAGTCCTTCTTTCAGACTCCCCCCCCCTCAGTGTGGCAAAGTTCTTTCAGACTGCAAAGTCTCTGTACAATCCCCTCTGGATCCCAAGGGTGATCTTCCTATTGACACCCCAGCCCACCTGGCTGTTGGCTCCAGGTTACAGCCTCCTGTTCTCCGTGCCTGCTTCAGATTCTCTTCAGACTTTCTTTCCTCATTCTGTGATTGCTCTCACTTGTCCCAATGCAAAAGGGTCCCCACAACCCAAGCAGACTCCATTTGCTCTCTATGGCAGGAACCTTCTTCCTCCGCTGCAGGTGATCTGACTGTCTGGGAAGGGAGCCTTTCTCTTAGCCATGATCTTCCTCCCAGTCCCACAGCCTTCTGTGTGATGGAAAAGAAACTTTTTCCCAGAAGCTTACAAGAAGTGAAAGTGAGCTGCAATCAGTTGAAGTGAGTAATACTTGTCACAGAATTTTAAGTCCAACAAACAGAACAGTGTTCATTTCACTCTTCTTAGCATCTACAGCTTTGTGGTAAACTTGGTGGTTTTCTGAGCTGCAGTCTCAGGAGAGGCTTCACATACTTCTTGAGTTTTGCTGAATTGATACAGAAGTAAACCAAATTTCAAACTGCATGAAAGGAAGGTAAATATAGACTCATGGAATCATTTAGCTTGGAAAAACCCCTTAAGATTGGAGAGTCGAACTATTAAGCTAGCAATGCCAAGTCCACCACTAAACCGTATCCCTGAGCACCACAGCTACACATCTTTTGAAAATTTCCAGAGACAGTGACTCAACCACTTTAATGGTTCCAATGCTGTACAACCCTTTAGATGAAGAAAGTTTTCCTAATATCCAGTCTAAACCTCCCCTGGTGCAACCTGAAGCTGTTTTCTCTTGTCCCATCACTTGCTACTTGGGAGAAGAGACCAACCCCCACCTCACTACAGCATCCTTTCAAGTAGTTTATTTCAGGGATGTATTTACCACATTCCTGAGTATTCTACATTTCACATTAAATTAGCAGTTTTGTAGAAGCCCAAAGTCTGATCTGAACCAATCAATCCCACCTGACAATTCCAATAAAAACCCCATCTCCTAAATCAGCTTTATACTCATTACTAGAGCTTAAAGGCCTCCACTGAGAAGCCCAAGTGCACTAAAGCCATTGTGCAACCACACAGTAGGAGATGGTTCCTGCCTCAGAAAGCTTGCCGTCGAAACAGATGAAATAGTGTTGAGCATAACACTATTACTCTGATAGAAAGGCTGGGTTTGACTGACACACTCCCTAGCTCAAGGTCACAGAAGGACTGTGACAAAACTGGAAACTGAACCAAGATGTTTACAGTCCCAGCTTAGTGCCTGAACCAGAAGACAATCCTTCAATCCATGCAGAACATCACCATTTGTTTTCATACGAAATGCTCTCTTTCATGCTGGTGGTTCTCCAGCACCTTTTTGCATGGCTTTCCATCTCTGCCACAGAGCTTTCCTCCTCTAGGTGCTATTCTGACAGCACAATTGCTATTAAAGTAAGTCATGTGCATCCATACCCTCTGTAAGCGGTTTTCAAAAGGGAAAGCTTTTAATAAAAATAACCTGCACTGACCAGTCCTGCATTTTTTTTTTTTTTTTTGTAACTAATCCTGTCTTCCTCTAGTCTGTCTTTTTTCTTTGCGTTCTACAGTCTTACAATGTCAAAGCCTGTGCAAAGATGAAATATTTGAGGTAAGTTTAAAAATAAAACACAGAATGTCACAAAAATATTTAATTTTTAAGTAGATTTTCTGATGTAATGCTCTTCCAAAATCTTCCTTCTCCAAAATGTGAAACCAGAGCAAAATAATGCAATGTTATTGTTTAGCAATCAAATTTATTTCCTTCTCACTCTAACAAGCTTTTAAGTGTTGCATGTGTTCAGACAGTGAGCACAGCATTTACCTTTATTAAGATGCTAAAAAAGCATAATTGGTGCCAGAATCTGTTTCCAAAATAAGGCTGATGTTATCAGAGAAAAAAATGAGGCCATTTAATACCGTATTCCTTTCTCTCAAATACAGGGCTTTAGTTGCCCTTTCCCTAGGGATAATGAATGTTTGCAAGTGTGAGCTACACAGTATGGATTCAAGAATAATATAGCACAAAGCTTCTTGAAATCAATACTGAAATTTGCAGTATTGTTTCCATTTAAAAACATGGACAATTGTGAAATAGTATGTGCTAATCAGATATTAAATGGCCTATTTTTCTTATAAGGAAGGGACAGATGTTTGTTCGAAACAAGTCTAGTGGCAACTTGCAGAGATAAGAGGTCCACTGCTTAAAGAATTTTGAGGGAGGCTCAAGTAACAAATTTAATTGACTTGTCTGCATGCCTAGCAAATATATACCTTCTTGTCTTATACATGCTGTAACAGGTTTTCTGCCTAGGAAGGAAAGTCTCAAAAGTGGATATAGGAAATTCTGACAGGGATGAGGTTTATTACATAAAACAAGAACAAAAGAATGTGCTTCTGTAGTTTCGAGGTTTCATATTTGTTGTGGGGAGATATGTCTAAAGGCAACATTTTGTGAATTGGACTTGAATAATTATCTTTCTATATTAAAAATCTATTTGTAGGCAAAGCAGTTCTTTTCCTGTAGTCGATTTAGGAAGAAAGGCAAAAGGTTTTCAGAGATACTTGAAAATAACTGATCCAGCAGCTATGTGTGGCGCAGGGGAAAAGGTGTGCTCAGGAAGAACTACAGAAAAGGGAGGAAATGTTGGTCATCCTGCTGTCCTCCTCATTTCTGGCCTGCTAGTGACACTGTTACACCAGGGATGAGGCCCTTCGTGGAAACACGTATGGCAGCAGGGAGAGGAAGATTATACAGGCAGGCGAGGGGAGGACTGACGTGTGAGGGCTATGTATCAATAACACGTCAAGAACTTTGTTGCTCCAAAAATGTCAGATTAGTAAACCTGTCTCTAGCAGAATTATTCAAGATAGTGTGCAAAAGTGCACTGTGCAGTTGAGATTGTGGAAAAAACTCAGTTGTAGATTGACTACAGAGACAGTAAAACGAGACTAGCCAAGATCTGGTTAGTTCACTCTTCACAGCAATGGTGGATTTATAGACATTTGCTTTGTTAATGTGGTAATAAAATTAAATTTGGTTTTTCTGGCTGTAAACAGAAAAAAAAAGAAACCATGGCTTGGATACATTGGGACTCTGCTTTAACCCAGCTAGGAGCCCTGAATTTAGTAAGGAATAGCATTGCCCCTTCTGTGATTTTTTTTTTTTTTTTTTTTACCTTTCTAGAATTTTTTAGACTTACCTGTCACCCAGTGTCTCACTTACCACTACGAAGCAACTGGAAGACTTTTAGGTTTTTGTATTTGTTAATTTCAAACATCAAATCCATAGCATATATGAGCAACAAATTTTCCTGAAGCACACTCTTCCAAGATAGTCATGTTAGTCAGTAATCAATTACAAACCCATAAGCTATGCAGCCCCTTTTATATACAATAAATTCTAAGTAATAAGCACATGTCAGAAACGTGAAGTCCAGCCATGGAGCACTCTTAGGAACAAGGACAAAACCTGTTGCATAAATCAATTTCTCTAAACGAATGACCTCTCCATTGGTCAAGTGGTTAGGATGGGACTCTTCACTTTATTTTTGCCAAATCCCAGGCACTGCAGGCTTTTCAGCAGGAGGCAGGTCAGCAGATCCAGCCCTGCACATCTGTGGGGAAATGTGCACTTGTGTTCAGCTGCTTCCCAAGGTGAGCGCTGACTGCCCTTTTTACCAGGCACTGTAAGATTCAGCTCGGTGGCCCAGGAAAATAAGCAGTAGTCTTGGATCTCTGCCAGGAGTGGGAGAGACAATGCAATTGAAATTTTGGTGAGGCATAGAGAAAACTAGCTGTATGCCAATCTGCCTTTTTTTAGACTATAATCTGATACCCTATCTTGTAGAATGCAGAGGAATTACTTTCTAGTCTGTCTCTCTCCCTCTAATAGGAAAACTTGGTTCATCTTTATTTTATTATTTTCAAAAAGGAGGAAAGGAAGAGACAGCTAAAATCTGGTATTTTTAAGTTAATAAGAGCTCTGAGAATTTGTTTCGTCCAGTCTTTCTACCTCACTACCTAGGTCCTATCTGTAAATATGTTGTCCCAAATAAAACGTGATATGATGAACAATACCAAAAATCAAGTAGGATTAAGGATTGGTTGGTATTGTTTTTTTTCATCCATTTGATAAAGCTTAGTGAGCTATATTATTGATTAGTAAAAGGATAGTTTGGTTTGTTATGTACAAAATAAAAGTTCCTCTTCTTCCTACACAAGGAGAGGAACTTAACCGAGTTCTCAGCAGTAAATTGAAATGGACAGTTTGAAATTCGTACATCATTTTCCTCTTCCAAAAACCGAGCCCTGTGGTGCCTTGATGTGAAATGTCTTATGCCAGAGTGCAAACTCTGCAGAAAGTTGGCAGTTGGAGATGAACCCTGAGCCAGCCAGAAGGCCAAGAAGAAAGGTAGCTAAGGTCAACGCACACAGTTTGTAGACTTCAGGGCTTAGCCATGAGAAATTGTGGGGGAAAAAGGCAAGGAGGAAGTCTTATATTTTTCAAAAACTCACTGGCTCACTTGCAGCTCTAGGAAGCAACTTCGTCTGCTCAGGTCTACATGTAAGCTATGATATTGCCAACATGTATTGCCTGCAAGGAGATGACTGAAGTTCAGCTCTGCTTTTTGAAGTGCAGGCAGGGAAAGAAGGGTGCTGGCTGTAGCACCAAATTTTACATAAAAGTATGAATGCTTGTCCAATGGCTGTTGCTACCAAGGGTCCAGATGCAAATCATGGGTGTATCAGCTTTTTTTGTCTGATGTTTGCTAGTGACTTTAATTTGAACTAATTTTGAGTTACCTGGTAACTTGCTAACTTAAAAATATTGAACCTCTTTCTGTGCCATGGCAGGGCTTAAGAGAGATAGACAGAAGAGATTCCTCAGACAGAAGAGATTCTCTCCTCTACTGCTAAAGAAGTGATTTTTGCATTTCTCTGCTGAACAATGTGTGTAAGTCTATGATTTTCATTCCTTTCTGTTGCAGGGGTTTTTTTTAATTAATGGGCTTTCTGTTCCTTTAGCCTTCCTATTCTTCCAAGCAGCAGCTGATTCAGAATCACCCTTTTCTCAAACTTTGGTGAGAAGAGGCTGGTAAGCTGCCTCTAGAGTGATTTGGTCTTTAAAAGGAGTTGCTGATTTCGGAAGAAATCGGTAGCAGTCCTAGGCCAAGTGTGAGATCTCCTGGATCTAAGCCTACTTAAGTCAAAATGTAACTCTCTGTTTCACATGCTAGTACTTCTGGACTATTTTAGTAATATGTTCCCTCCTCCCATGTCTTTCTGCCTGGCGCTTTGTTTGCATGTTTCTGTTGTGGGTTGTTGCTGTGTATCGTGATCTGGAAGTGAGTTTGTGGCATTTAAGCCACTGGCTGAGTGGTGCCATTCTTGGCACTATAATTCAAGATCTCAGTGTTTTCATTATGTCTTATTTTAGTAAACGGCTTCTAGTGTAGATCCTTCACTTTTGACAAGTTGGGATAGTAGCTAGAGGAATTAAATAATTTATCATGAGGTTGAAAAGGAAAAAAAAAAAGCCTCATTTCAGCCAATTTCTGAATCCTAAGATGACATCAGTAATGTTCATCTTCATTTTAACAGAAAACTAACAGAATCATCAAAATGTAAACATTGTCTAGAGTGATGTTTCATGATTACACATTACTATAACCTTTCTTCTCAATGTTTTCTTTTTTGTTTGCTGAAGGATTCTTCTGCTTCCTAAAACTAGCCCAAAATCAAGTAAGAAGCAATAGGTGCCTGTAGAAACAATTTCTGTGAAAGCAATGGACAATTCACAGGAGGAGGGTTATACGCGGTCTTCAGGGCTGGGATTGGATATCTTGTTATATCAAAATCCAGCCCGATAATTCATTTCTGTATAGTAAGAGAACAAGGGAAATATTTGTAGGATAAGGGTTTAAAGAATAAGTTCTTTGAGACAGGGCCATTTTATTCCTATATCTTCTGTGACTTGTCTGCTTGTTTCAGCAGTGCATACATAAGAACATTTGTGTAATTTGCAACATGACTTTTTCAGGTTTTTGCCAGTAAATGGTCTGTAATGTGCCTCATGCTGGTTTGCCTTTTAAAAATAAAATAAATATTTTGAACTGACTTTGATCCCATTCAGTTAACTGTTTTGAGCAAACTGTTCCTACGATATTTAGGACGTGGATTTACTGTCTGCGTGTGCTATCTGTAATGACCCAGTAGACCAGAACTTCTCCAGAAGAGCTGTCACAATCTATCAAGTCAATGATCTGTGAAATATAAATTCTCTACGGAAGTTGTTATGGGCCATTAAGTAAATAATAATACCTATTTTATAAACTCCATATTAACTTTATATTTATTACAGAAGATGAAATTGACATGATAAAAAGCAGCCTGAGCCTCCAAATAAAACTTAAACTGCTCCAATAGTGAAAAAACTTTTGTTATCTTTTGTCACACGTATTCTTTTTTAGGAAGGTCTAGTGTAAAATGATGTACAATCAGTATAAAGTGCCAGAATACCCAAGCAGTCTATTTGCATAGCATTTTCAGACTAGTTTTGAGAGCAAAGTTCTTGTCTAAGCTGGCTTAGTTAAGTTAAAATAGTCTTTATCTGAGCTGAAGGAGAAACTTCTTGAAATGTGTACAAAATTCCAAAATACAGCAATTAACTAAACTAATTGCTCTGAATTGTCTCTGCGTTCCGTGGAAGGCATTAATTTTGAGAGTTCCATTCCAAAATCTATATCAGAGTGTTTCAAAATATTTAATGTAGTTTTACTCCTGAGATACAGGGCAGGACTCTGATCTCCATGTTTTATGAAGGAGAAACTGAGACACAAAAGTTAGAATTCATCTCTCCTAATAAAAATCACGTAGAAGTTAGGTGCTGAGCCAAATAGACTCTCTTTATAGGCTTGGAAGGAGAGAAACAACCCCATTGGCAGGATTCAGCCTAGAAGAGGTGTCTGAAGCATATGTTTATGCTTGTGTTGAGAGCTGTGCTTGAGTTGACAAAACCTTTTTTTTCTCCAGTCTGTTCCTCCAGCCTGCCTTACTGGTAAATTGGTTTCTACTTGTGACTCTTTCCCTAGCAAATCCAGTTGCTTTGCTCCAGAAGGGACATTCTACCACTATCTGATGATAGGTGGAGGTCAGTGTGATGAATGCCACCCAATATTTACCTGAGGTAGCACAACAAGTCTTGAGTACAGCAAAAAGTGAGATGGCTAGACCAGGTTGCATGATCTAACTACATTATTTAAACTTAATATTTTTAATAATTGTCCATTTTCTTTGAGATATCTTTCCTTTGATACCTTTGTAGAACCCAAGTTTGATTCAGATGTCAGAACCCTGTATGGGGGCTCATGTTGGGAGAATCATTGGAGGACTGAACTAAGTTTGAAGCAACCATGGAAAAGGTTAAGGGAAAAATAGACAAAGCAAGCACTAACAGATTGCTAGAATCAGCTACTATTAGCAATATAAGATAACTGCCTGATAAATTAGCTGAGCTACTAATAGTACTGGGAGATCTTACATTTCTTCTGTACCTGAAGACTCAGGAATGACAAACATGACAACCAGTCTTTACAGCAGTAAATAGGGACATCTAAGCTTGATCATCTTCCCAGGCTAATTTTCAGAAACTATAAATGATGCATATAAAAGTTGGAAAACATGACCTACTTGAGAGAAGTCTTCATTACTTCTTTAAAGGGAAGTTCCACTTTGTAAGCCTCTTCGCTTATAAAGCAAGCTATAGCTTGCTTTAACTTTTAAGGGACTTTTGATAAAGGCTTTTCAGAAAACCAGGCTAGATAAGGTAAATTATCATGGATGAATAATCTGTTGAAAATGGTTATGGAGTCCATCAGAAAATGGTCAGTGGAGTTCTGCAGGTTGAGACCTATGGTTCAATATATGGATCAATATATTCGTAGAAGATGTAGAAAAGAAGATCAGCCATGGTGATGATACAAAAGTTTATCACAACAAGGATAAATTGAGGAAGTGCTGAGGGATTTAGTAAAACTGAAAGACTAGGCAATAAAATCGCAGATTAAATTCAATGTAAAATGTGAAGGAATACGCTGGGAAAATATGATCTAGATCCTTGTATGAAACGGTGAGCTCTGAGCTGACCATTACCATTCAGGAGTGAGATCTGGGGTTGTGATACTTATAGAAATGTAGGGATTTTTCATGCTGTATAAACATTTTGTTAGACAGATATGTTCAAAAAAGTCTGCAAAAAGAATTATCAGATGGCACTACCAGTTTGAAAAATAAATCATCACATCTTTCCATCCACAGTGAGTAATTACCAGCATGTAACTTGAATTCCATTTAGAACATGACTGATTACAACTAAAATTGTATAGCATGACTCATCAGTTGATAATTAGATCTCCCCTCATACTGTACCTAAGTCGTGTCACCATAATCTATAAAGGAAATAATGACTGATTTCATGCTTTTGGCGAGTAGAAACTGCAGTTTTTTGATATAGTCACAATAAGGAAATGGATAGGTTTCTCTTGTGTTGACTTGCATCTTTTTATACTTTTCATTCAAAGTATTCTTGCTGTCCTTTAATAGTTTTTTTTTTTCTTAATTTCCCCTTTAACTTCTTGTCTTACACTCATATTTTCCACCAGCAAACAAAAGACAAATGAGAATCAGAAAGGGAGTTATGGTTTCAGTATGGACAGACTTTTTAAAAAGACTTAGATGATAGAATCACAGCAAAAAAATCCATTGCCAGAAACCACATGATATTACAACTACTGCACTAAGGGGAGCTACTGCTGTAGGTGCTGTGTTGAAATAAGGCTGGTAAATGTTAGAGGATGATGTGCTGTCTCAATAGAGTCTGGATCTAGAGCCTGATTAATTAAAAGTAGAGATGAACTCAAATCATGGGGTTAGGTTTCAAGCATTGCAGTCAGTTTGTGCGATTCTGCTTTTATGTCCAAGAAGTAGGATGGAAACTGTTAAGTCTCTAAGCATTTGGATGCATATTTATCTTAGTAGGTTTTCCCTACCTCATTAGCACAATAAAAAATTACAGGTCATTAAAAGATGAACGTTGATTTGTATTCAGATTTTGCACATAATCCAATCTGTATTAGAAACAGTGAAATAGCCAAATAATATTAGTATATTGAAATACTTAGACAACAGAGGCAATGAGAATTGAACACAGATGAACACTTGACATCATCAACTTTATAGCATCTGCATGATGTAGTCAATAAGCAACTAATTTGTACTCCTGTAAGCACAAAGATGACCAAGGAGATCTATTTTGATCCTACTTCCCCTATGCTTACTAAGCAACAAATTTAATCTGTCTGCATCAATCTTAATCCTGATCCACATATTGAGTCCACTGGGTCTGCTTTAAGTAGCAACTGTAATCACATGCGTGTCTGCCTGGAAGAAAGGATCCTTTGTGTTTGACCACACAGTTCTCTGATCCAGTTGCAGATTGGAAGGAATATTAAGGATCCTTCTACATCTGACTGATAGCTCAAATGCAGAGTCAGTGGTTTTGAAGCTTGATGAAAATCTTATTTTCATAACTAACCTTCAACTGTAATCCCAATGCAAACTTAAAAGATGTATCTACACATTAATAATACTTTAATCATTCCCAAATGCAAATCAAGATGCATAATTTCTCCATAAATCAACACTGTTTTACACTTTATGAAACTGTATGTTCAATGCTATTCACTGGAAAAGCTAATTAAAATTGTCAGTTGATAAAGTTAACGAATGATAGTATTTCCCATGTAACACTTAATATAAAATATTTAGAAACTAAAACTAGTACAACAAATATATTGAGAAAATCCACAGGTCAAAATTAAGGTTATTCTCTAATGGTGAAAATGCATTCCTTTTATGTAAATGTGAATAATATATGAATAATGTATGTTTGTTATGTAGGCAATGCAAAATTTATTATGTCCTTTAATATTCACTGCTTGGGTTTTAAGTGCTTTGCTTTGTAAATGATGCAATAGGTAAGTACATCTGTGCCGTTTAACAGCCTAAGTATTTTGTGTTAGAACAGAGCTCTAGTCATCTGCAATGTTTAGAACTGTTTTAAAGACTCCTGAAGTTTTGGTGTAGTGGAAATTTAAATCTGGTGATTTGTTTGGGGTGCTTTGAAACTTTTATGAAAACCTCCCCAAAGAGACTGACAGTTAAAATAATTGAATGATAACAGGTATTCCAGTAGTGTTAGCAAGTTCCTTTGTGTATCTAACACCTACACAGATCTATGAAGATCTGTTTGTGTGTTTTCTGAGGTTCCTCCTACTGGTTTAGTGCTTCAGGGCTGCTGCAAGCAGCTTCCTCTGTTCTGGCAGCTAGTCAAGGGCAAAGCAAATTCTTCCTCCTCGGGCTGGTAGTGCATGTCATATCGAGTATTATTTTAAGACGTGTACTGTAGGAAATGGAGTTGTTCTCAAGAAGGCAGTAGTTCAAAGGTTTGCTGGCTTGAGATGTAACAGGTCAGTGGTGGAGAGCAGCTGGTTAGTCCAAATCAGAGTCTAATGTGAAAACTAAATGAGGCGAAAACTGTATTCTCTGCCCATGTTTTCTGCCTAGTAGTGAAGGGCTCTAGGGCTACTCCTTTCTTTGTCACAGCCTTCAAACGGGACTAAATGAATGAAAGCCTGTAGCTGCTTAAAGAGGGGAGTCACAGGGCTTCCCGTGACCTCCCGGAGACATGGTGCTGCAAGCCCTGGCAGCAGGGCATGGAGTGGGTCAGCTCCTGCAACAACCCCTTTTCCCCTCCTTTTTTTGGAAGGAGAAAGGGATCGCTTCTGTGAAAGCCAGCATATCCTCTTACACATATGCCTTTGGGAAACAGATGAAGTAACAGTTGTGAAGCAGTGAAGTGACTTTAGAAAGCTTTAAATCTGGTTTATGTTAGACCAACAGAGGAATGCACAGAGCCACCCCCATTCACCTGGCATAGGAATTTTAGGACAACGTGGACTTTTGCATGAGGAGAGATCTTTGCTCATGTTGCAGATCCAGCATCCAGCTTTCACCTGCAGATCCTGAAGGGCTTTACAAAAGAGGGAGGTGTCACAATTGCCATGTATGGATGCACATGCAGCTCTAGGGGGGTGAGATGGCTTGTATGGAACCAGCATTACAGACAGGAATGAAGACCAGTCTCCGTGAACATTTGAGTGTGGTACGGAAAGCCGTCTGTGGGGACACAGTGTTTCCTTTTTGAGTTTTGCTTCTCCGGTAAACATTGAGTTTTTGATGCTGAAAAACTGGGCTATTTGCAATGCATTAGAAATAAATGGATGCAGTTTATGCGAACCCCGCAGAATATGTGGACTGTCTTACAAATCCTTAATTGTTCAGAAGGTTGCTGTTTAAAGTTACTCACCAGGGTGCCGTGTGGGCTGCTTGACAGGAAGAAATCTGGGGATTCCTTGTAGTTGTAAAGTCAGTGTAAGATACATGCTTACAGCTCTCTGTCTTGCTGAAAACAGTCCTTGTTAGACAGCTTTTGCCGGCTGAACACAACTGCATTTTTTGCTTCTAGTCTTGTATTCATGCTGCCAGATGGTACTAAAAAGGAAAAAGAGGAAATGAATCACTAATAATTTTCATTGTTGGCTCTGCCACTGCGTGCCTGCTTCATCTGGATGAACATTCCCACGGGGGAGCTGGTGATCTCCAAACTATTTCAGACTGATCTTCCTTTCAGTCCAGCTTTACCAGTCCTGGACAAAACTGCTTTGTCTGGAGGGCCACAAAATTATGCTGCAGATAAAATCAATGGCTTAAAATTTTCTCCTGCACTTTCCATCCTTCCAAGCAGGAAGCATCATTTTCTGATGAGAAATCTGACATATTTCAGCACCTGCCCCTGAGAAAGTCATGCTAAGTCTTCTCTGGCCTTAAGTTCTATGAAGTTTAAGGTGATGAGTCACTTTCCATGCTTCAGCATGGGTGGTGGGATACCAGCAGCTGAACACTGTTGCTGAGATACTGAACAGTGCCACTGTTGTTAGAAAAGTTAACTATTTCTCTGTAATAGGAACCATGTTTCATGGCTTTCTTTTATAATTTAGGTTTCCAGTCAGACTGATGATAAAACTTGCATGTTTAAGCTAAAGCCAAATAGCTGTCTCTTTGCAGCGTGTCTTCATTTTCTTGGTGTTATTTTGTTCTTGTTATAAGTGTGGAAATATCAAGGTTGATACTAGGTGCAAAATTAAAACAATAACAAGATCCTCTTCATTCCCCAAACACTGAAGCAATAAAAGTTGCTTAGCGAGAGGGATTGAATGGACTAGGCTGTATGCACTAATCTCCAGAAAGCACATCTCATAGCCACTTGTAATAACAACCGGAAAGCTGGAAGTAGAATTGAAAATCAGGACTAATCCTGCTTCCCCAGAACAAAGTAAAAGTGTCTCAGGTACTTGAGCTGAAACCTGCATCAGAGCTATGTACAAGCCTACCTGAAAAATCCAGTCTATCCTAGTCCACCGTTGTTGCATCACTCTTGCATGATAAAAATATAAATCCAGTACTTCTAATGAAGTATTTATTGAGTCTTAAATCCTTGACTTCACAAGCTCACAGCCCAAAATGTATTTTTTTTTCCTCCCTTAACAGAATGCAGTTTGGAAAAGGAACATTTCTCAGTTTACTTCTGCTTGCCATTTGCAGTTTACTGGGATCTGGAAGTCTCAGCAAAGACGGACTGCAGCCAGCAAACCATATGTGGTAGCAAGTTTTGCACAGTTGTGATTCCTGTTGTAATTAGCTTTTGTGCTCTTGTGTGGTTCCTCTTTCAGTGAGGCTGTATGTTCTGAGTAGAAGAAAAAGATGATATCCCCATTTCATAGTCAGGGACTTCACACAGGTCAAAGAGCTGCATCTGAAACTAGAACTCTGAAGACTAGTTGCTTCAGGATGATCCTCACTACCCCAGTTTTTAGCCTCCTCTGTTACAGCCAACAGTTTCTCTGATGTCTTAGTTGCCTGCAGCTCCCTGGCTAACAAGGTCAGGCCCCTTAGGAAGCAGTCTGGGGAGGGGGTGTTCCAACTACTGCATAGTTGGGTCTGCCTTGCTATTCCAGCTGAGGCAATCCTGAAACCATTGATATGACCGCTTCAGAGCGGATATGCCTAGAGGAAGGGAATGATCTGCAATATTCGGCAACCTTCCTGACTTTTTCTGACACTTGCTATTAAAGCATATTAGGCTCTACATGCGAGTGCCTCATTTTCAAAACCCCTTCTCACACGTTCACTCAATAACAGTTTCCAGCATATTGTACTCTTGTGTGCTGTTAATAGCTGTAAATCTTTTAGCAGCAGAACTGTCTGCTTCAATAGTAGCCAGGGCATTTGATCAAAGTTTTCTACTGTTGCCTGCTAAAGCCGCAGACCTCCGTTAATAGGCAAGGCACTAGCTTCCATTCTTTTGCTCTTTATGGCTGTGTATGATGGGCTGCCTTAACCACGGCTCCAGACAAGATAGGTTGTTTTGAGACTTTTAAAGTGGAGCTGAGAGACTTTGCCAGTTCTGCTGTGGTAGTTTCCTGAGTGGTAGATAAGACGAGACTGAGAGCTCTGCGCTATTCCAGTTATCTCCTCTTGTGTCCCTGCTGTGTACTGGCAGTTGTATGGTTGCATTTGCAGTCCTACTACAAGACAGAATGCAGCTTCTCTGATATCTTCTTAGGCCACAGT
Source organism: Trogon surrucura (assembly GCA_020746105.1). Taxonomy (NCBI): domain Eukaryota; kingdom Metazoa; phylum Chordata; class Aves; order Trogoniformes; family Trogonidae; genus Trogon; species Trogon surrucura. The sequence goes on along the minus strand of CM036617.1, from coordinate 124,683,524 downwards.
GGCTGACAGAGCCCCAGGTCATGTAGCTGAAACATGCTAAGAAGCAGGAATGAGCCAGCTGTCTTTTCCAGATCTGTTTACAGATGTTACCCACTCTATAGGGAACTGTTGCCTCACACCCTCCCTCTCCAGTGCCCCCCACCCCTCCCATTCCCCTGATAATTTCATTTGCTATAAAAACAACAGCTTGACTTAGTTGCGGTCAGCTGTGATGCGCTAATGTGTGGAAATGACAAATAATGCCAAGTGTGTTCTTTATAGTGTGCATTCTTTGAAAAGGTGAATGTGAGAGAGTTTGCATATCTTACGAGATCAGACGCCAAGCTTGGAAAAATACAGTGTATTTTCTGCTCTAAAATTCGAATATGGACAGTTCAGAAAGCAAGTTTCGTGTAAGTGTGGGAGAAGAAGAGAATGGAAAGTGTGCTGGAATCGAATTTAACTGTAGAATGAAGCACTTGAAGTGATCATCCTTTTCTGGTATTTTTCCCCACACCTCACAGATTTCTCTCTTCACAATGATAAAGCTGCTGCTGCTGCTGCAAAAGCTGAAGCAAGCAGCAGAGAGCAGTACCGAGCTGCTTGTCTTGGATGGAAATGGTTGCCTTAAGGATTACTGGTCTACAGAAAAGCGAAGGTCCAAAATGCAGTGCTAATGTCCTGTCTTCGATTTGGAAACTGTTGTGATGGTCTTCCCCTCTGAAAATTGTGCATACGTATGAGATGGAGAGCTGAGGCAATGGGACAGCTTGTCATCAGTCCCCTCGTGCCTCTGGGCTACTCTCCATTGGGATGAAACCGGGCTTTGCTTTTCATCAGGTTATTCCTTGGTAAAAGCTTTCAGAGCAGAGCAAAAATGAATCATAGAATCATGGAATGGCCTAGACGGACACCTTAGAGATCATTTAATCCAGCCTCTCTGTCATGGGCAGGGACGCCTCTCAACTAGATCAGGCAACACATGATGAGATGAATAATAGATTTCTAAAAGGGAATGGAATAGAGAGAGCAAGGCAAGGAGAAAGAAAAGGAAGGTGTATTTTAATTCAAAGGTTAAATTGCCACTTACAAAGCCGTGGGGTTTTGTCCCTTTTAACAAAAAGTAATCAACAAACGTCATTAAACTGATGAGGCTGCCTTCTTTAAGATCAAGGCAATTTTTTAAAAGGAATTGCTGAACAGTGTAATTTATTATTTTTTAACAAGAGCTTTGTTTTTCATTAACAAAATAAAAATCTCCGGGGGAGGAGGCCATATAGAATGAATTATATATTCCAGATTTGACAGAAGTGATTTAGTGCTAACACATGCTTTGTGCTTCAGATGGAATAATGAATCTCACGTGATTTAGTTCTAATAGAGTTTGGGACCAATTCTGCTTTCCAGAGGTGAGAGGAGGGCTGTACATCAGAAGCACTAGCAATTTCGATTGTATTTATTTCTTACCTCCCATCAGCGTCTCTGTGCATTCCTCCTGTACTATATAGCACCACCGATTCAGAAAGAGGAAAATAACATGCTTACATTTTGCTTGTCTACGTTGCATTTGCTCCACAGATGAACTGTTTCCCGTGAGAAATTAATTTGCATAACTCCCTCAATACATACTCCTGACTGAGTGGCTATCTTCCAGTGCCAAAATAAATCTCAGGTTCAAATATATAGTGAGCCTGAGTTTATACTGATTGTATCTGCAGCTTGTACACTCTGTTAGTGAAAATCTTTCAAACACTCAATATGTTGTTAATGTTTTTCCTTAGTGAAAGAGAATAGAAATATGCGAACTTGTGCCTTGAACTTCATCTCTCTCTATCCTTTATCAGATAGTTAGGGATTATTTATTTTTTTTTTAAAGTTATCTATTTTCCCCTGAACAAAGAATTCAAGAAACCAGATGTGAACTTACCAGTCAGCTGTTTCTATATCAGCTTATCTGGATGTTATATTTGTTACACTCTATGTATTAGAGGAGTAAAGGTGATATATTTGTAAGAGGTTTGATGTGATTTTATGTAGGTTGAAAAGATTTCTAAGAGCTATGTTTGTAGTGGAGGGTGCTGAATGCAAATATGTATAGAAATGACTTCCATGTTGTGTTAAATTTCTTATAAGCTATGCTTTTACAAGTTATGAGTTTAATAGCTAAACTTACACACATTAAGACTCTTTAAGCCTAGGCAAGGGTGAAAGGCTAGCTACAGTACTCACGTCAGCTAAGGCTTTTAGATGCGTTTGGCACTAAAATAAAGGTGCAGCCTCCTTCCTTGTGAGTAGAAGGTGAAGTGAAAGTTCTCCAAGTCTGCAAGCAGCCTGGAGAACCGACGCTTAGAGGTGTGATGTCTCCCATTCAGCTCCCTAAAGAGTATCCGATTTGTGCAGGTCTACTTCTCTGTCATTCTATTAATACTGCTCCAGAATCAGATCCTGTCTGTAGCAGATAATAAAGTCACTTTTGTTTTTTTAAATGGCATGGCATTCCCCTCTTGGCCAATCTGGTCTGGCTGTTTGATGGCATTCTTGCTACGCGATGTTCAGGGGCTTAATGAGCCTTAATCGTGCTTTGTACTCACATGCTCTGTTGATACTCAGTGCTGCCTATCACTCAGCTAAATGTGACAACTGTAATCTCCCACATGAAACGAAGCAAGAGAACTTGTTTCATCTAGCCAACACTCAATATCTTCAGAGCAAGCTATGTGAATTTAGCCTTGGCTTGTATTTAAACTCGTATATGATATCTTGTCCAGCCTTATTAAATTTCAGAAAGGTTAATATGTATCTCCTTAGGATCCCCAGACAAGGGCAACAGCCACCCATTCACTAAATGAAACACTGATGTTTCTGAACATTACATTCATAAGATAGGTTTCTATACTAACGTATATGTATAGGGAAATGAGCTACAAAAGAAGTGCTTGTAATACTGCAACTATTTATGTTTGCAAAAATCAACAACATTTTACCTAGACACAGTGTGTATCATCTCTCCTGTGCATCTACAAAAAGCAATAAGTTTTGACATTTTGAAAAGTATTGGCCTAAAAACTTAAAATAGATGAGCTTTCTTTTATTTTTTTTTAAATATTCCTTGAGATTTTTCTGAAGGTCAAATGTAATGTGTTCTGAGCATCATCACTTGATTTCCAAAGCAGTTTCATGTAACACTTTAGTGAAATGCAGAATGATCTTGAGCAAAATTAAACAAGAGTAAAAGCCAAGCCTCTAAGGAAAATTAACCTCTGCTCCAAGAAAAGAGTAGGAACCTGCCAGTTACAGATATAGGAGTGTACGAAGAAACAGACAGTGTATTCTGAATAAGACCAAGCTGGGGAGCTATATGCAGGTATGGCAAAAATTGGTTGTAAAGAATAAGATTGTTGAACTGATACTGGAAGACTTACGTTTGATTCTGTTAATGGTTTCTTCTATACAAGGGCTAGGATGTGCTTAATAAACTTTTCTTCTTGGCAGTGATTTGTCTTGTTTTATAACTACCTTTCTCTGAGCATCTGGTGGCTTGTCTAAGGGTGGGGAAGTGTCTCTGACACACCGTAAAAACTATAGTCGTCTCTTCAGAGTCAGTGTATTCTTTGACTTTCCCACTCGCCTTTTGTTTGGTTTTGGCTCTCAGTGTATTCTGGTATGAGTTAGAAGTAGCAAAAGATGAAATTGTCAAAGTTCCTTCAGCTGATATTTTGCTTGTAATGCTGCCAGAGGCTATATTTGGTAAGGCCAGCAGTGTGTTCCCCTCAGGATTCTGTCCCCATCATTCTCCATCCACTGATGAGTAGGACAGATACTACTTCCTTAGTAAATGCTGTCTGGCATTCTGTGTTTTGATGTCTGTCCCCACTGAAGTATATTTTTGATGAAACAAATAAGTGACATACTTGAATGCCCACTGTGAACTACCAGTAGTGATTTTTGTTTGAATATTTGTCCCATTAACAAGAGGACAGCAAAATTCTTCCTCAACTTCGCACTCCTCCTCTCCCCTTTGTTTGGAAGTAATAGTCTAAGGGAATCTCACACCTAGAAATACTCAGTGCACAGTCTCTCTTCCTCTTTGTAGCTAATTACAACATCTTGTGTTGATAATGTGAAATGCTTACATCATCAAAATCAGGTAAAGACATTTTGAGGACACAGTGCACAGTCCAAGAAGCAGTCACTGTCATTGTTTATTTTCTTCCTTTTTTTGTGCAGAGTAAAAGATTTTTGCGCTAGCTGGTGTAAGTTAGCCTAAAGCACCATATCTCTATGAATAGAGTAGTGAAAAGATAATTCTGAAACCTTGATAGCTTTGTGTCTTCAAAGCAACAGAGCCTGGAGGATGGGCAATATGGATGTTGAAGAGGAAAAAATAGAGGGGAATGGGTGGATAAATCATGATTTGGAAATTTGGCCATCTGCTGCTCACCTTCTTATGTGAGACCGCAGGCAACTGGAGTTCAGATAGATGCCTGGAGAATGGAAAGTGAAGGTATGGAGGCTGAATAGGATCTCTGAGTAAAGAATGGCTTTCTTCAAGGATTTTAGAGCTATTTCTTCATAATTTTTTCTCAACCGTTCAGTTGCTCTGGATGCTACCTTGTGCCTGTAAATACGCACACGTAAATAAAATAACATTGTCTCTTTTGAGAAATACCTATCCAAACCAAATCTCACAGTTTTATTCGTAATCTTTATGCTTCTACCCTCTAACAAAGGCTCAGTTGCTTACTCGTTTCCAGACTGAATGTATGGCTGTGAACTACATTGAATCTAAAACATATTTCCCAGTAACAGCAATATGTTATTTGAATGTAATAGTTATATTGCTGGGATAATAATACATTGTGCAAGTCCTAGTGTCTTCAAAATCTAAAACGTTTAGCTGCACACAAAATGACAGTTCTGTAGCTAATCTTTCATAATTATTTGTAGAGACATTTCAGCAGTCATCAAATGCCTGTCTTAAACTGTTCTGTGGGTGGCTTCCCTCAGGTGACTCATTTTCCTTAATCATGATTTTCTATACAAAGGCCTTTTCCTTGTTTGGGCAATCGCATGTCATGGTATGTTACTTCTGGTTGTGTCTCAGTCATCCATGATTTACATTGCATACATATTGTTTGTGTTTTATGTAGCAAATGCAGGATACATTTTTCTTGTACTGGGAGAGAATTGGAATTTAATAAAAAACCTCCTCATTCTTTTTGAATTTAAAAAAAATAATATTTTTTCTTGTGTCCTTAAAATGGCTGAAGTGTTTTGTTTTTTCAGCCTGGAGCGGCCTGAACTGTTGACAGTGCTGTTGACTTACTGTGTGAGTGGGAAGAGTCTCTGCTTCATTCACTGACCCTGACTAGATGTCACCAGCAGCTATCAATCACATGACATGTCCAGAGAAGGAAAAGTTTTCTCTTCAAATTTTGTTTTTTACAGATACAGATAAAATAAGAACTTCAAATTTCCTTAGAGATTGTTATCTCTGAGGTGTTCTGTGCTGTACAGGAAGTCTATTAGACTCTTTTCACAGTTGTCGTTACCTTTGTTATGTTCCTGACATAGAATCGCAGAATTGCTGGAGTTGGAAGGTATCTCCAGAGATCATCTAGTCCAATGCTTCTGCTAATGCAGGAGTGGACACATTCTAGTCCTTCCTGTCAGGTATCTTCTACCTCCATCTTCAAGTTATTACAGGGTAGCTACTGTGTATTTTCCCGAGTGACTAAATATGAATCCCTTCAAAGAGTGTGAATATTGCCCCAGCTTCTGGAGGGGCCACTAATGAGCAATATGTGATTTTTTTTTCCCTTCTTGCCTCCCTTTTGTAGCTCTTATACAAAGCACATCCACTCTACAACATGCAGTTCATGTAGGAACGCCTCATTTTGCATGCAGGTAGTTTGCTTGTCCATGGAGCTTTGTGTGTCTAGTTCTGAATGAGCTCCACTATAAGTTTCTGATGTTTATATTCATGTTTGTTGACTTTCTAATATTTCCTGTCTAAACTCTTAAGCTGAATTCTGACTGGGAAATGAATACAGCTAGAGTTCAGGTAATTAGACCCGTTTCCTTCTCTCACATCTATTTTTTTGTGGGGTTTTGTTTTGTTTTTTAAGGAAAAAAGAGTCATGTTTCAGGTAGAAAATAGACCTATACCTTAAGTATTGTCATTCTAACAAAAGAAATAGAATCAATCATTAACCATGGGAAATATCAGCAATACCTGAAATGGACGCTGTTACATGTACTTGTACAGTCAGACCAAAATAGTGGTGCGTTGTCTTTGTTTCACAGCTTGCTTTTTCAAACTAGGAGCTGGATTATAATATTGAGATATCCGAACAAAGTTACTAGTGAACTTCTGTGTGGGGGTGGGATGTGGGGAGGGGGCGGGAGGACGAGGCGGGGGCGTGGTCTCCTCTGCTTGAAAAATTCCAGTTAAAAACATTTGTTGTTTAGCAAAAGCTGTCCATGTCTTCTGCTAGATTTTGTCTAAGAAGCAGCTCTGGGGGGTGTCTTCAGTGCAACTGGTAAGAGAATTTCTGTCTACTTTGTACAAAGTCACTAAGGACCAGTATTCAAAATCGTCTGAGATGAGCCTTTCTTGTAGCCTGTGCGTATGCCCTTGCATTGACAGGAAGGTGTGGTATTTGGCAAGAAGTTCTTCCTCTTGTACCCACAGAACAGGGGTTTTATCCCTTCACACTGCTTTGGCAATATTTGCGCTGCATTGTGATAGCACAAGTGTCAAGTTAACATAAAATGATGTAAGTAACCTCATACTGACAAAATTGGGGTGATTAATTCTACTGAGGAGAACATTGTTGAGATAGATGGACTGGTCACTAAGAACATCTGTTGGTGTTTTTTTGCTGATAAAGCAATCATGGTATGGCCAAAGCACTACAGAAACTTAGGGAAAACCTTGCTGTGGCTGTTTAAGTCATTACTGCCCTCCAGTTACTTGTTGAGACTCCTCTGCTGCAGCTCAGTGCCCCATTATAGTAAGAGCAAGAGGTGTATGCTGCTTTGTTCAATGGCTTTTTGGCTTACACCGAGATGGAAAGTCGAGGTGGCCTTCCCATGGATGAGCTCACAGAAGCAGCTGAGGATTGAGTGCAGGAGCTTCTCTGATGAATCTACCATAGAAACTGTTACTGGAGACATGCAGGTAAGGGGTTGATCACTGTAACATGGTAGTGGAGTTGAGAGAAATTGTTGAGTAAATTTGTTGATCATTAAAGTTTTTGAGCATCATTATCACCTTAATTTTGTTAGCAGATAACTAGTCTTTCAAAAGAATTTATAGTTCTAACTAGTACACGTTTATGGAAATTTTACCCTTCTCTTTGTGAAGAGAAGAAAACTTTCTGATAATTGTATGATGATCCTTTCCAAATGTCTGTCAGAGAATTACCCCGTCATGCTAACAATGCTAGAATTATCAGAAATCCTGCAGTTTTGCCAAACTAAAATTAGTGAAAAACAGTTTAAATATTTTACAGCTGTGCCACATTACACAGTAATTGCATACTTAATAATACAGGATGTACACTACTACTTACACTGAAAGTTAATTAATTTGCTTTTTATATTAGTTCTTTTCTTTCAAAAAATTGCTGAGTACTTCATAACTTACATGTGTTTGTTTCATGTTATTGATAACTTCTAAGTAACAAGATTTTAATTTGGTAAGAATAAGAGTATTACATGTCCAAACCTGATTTAAATGTCTGTTAAACAACTCTGACCATGTTTTTTTTTTCCTTAAAACTCTTAATTTGTGTGTCCAATAGTGATGTGGATGCTTAGGACAACAAGAAAACCCACAAAAAAAACCAGCAGAGAAAGGAGAATGAAGTCAAAATAATCCCCTCTAGAAATTAGTTTGTACATGTATAGTTGATAAAGGGAGTGAGAAACCAAAAGGAAAGAAAAATTGAGGTGCTGTTACTCTGCTACTTGAATGTGTGTGGTGATGTGCACATAGAAAGATTTTTGATAGGGTTTTTTTTTTCTGTTCTTAAACCAGAAATTATTTAAATTTTGTTTTTTATTGATGTGAAGTCATTAGGACTAATCACTTATTATTAAACATGTCTTTAAGTTATTTCGTCACCAGAGGTTAATCAAAATACTTTATTTTCCTGAAATGGAGCCCAAAGCTCTGCTAGTTCCTCTCACAGAGGCCATCATAATTCAAATCAGTTTTCTCAGCATACGTTGTGGTGTCACCTGGGCTTGCACATCACTCGTTCTAACTAGTATGATCCCAAAAATGTTTTTCTTTCCCAGCCAAACATAATACAGAATTTCTAATGCTTATGACCTCTGTATATGTCAAACTCATGATGAAAGTTTGATTATTTTCTGGGATTCTGTGTGCTTTTGCAAGCTCGTGTCTGTTAAAATACTACTTATTATACCGTCAAGAAGCATTAAGACATTACTTTTAGGATGTGCTGTGCCCTGGGATTCAGCTGGCCCAGCCTACTGTGGTTACTCTTTGCCTAGGACAAGTCAGCTCTTTGTCATTTTCATCTGTCATGGGAATTTGGTAAAAATGTCTTTTTGCCACGATAGGGCTGGGATGAAAATCCCACAATTCCCACAGGTTTTCTCTTTTACTTCCACTTGTGTTTCTGACCATTAGACGTTACAGTGTTGCTGGAAAAGCTGTGGCCATTTCTGGGACCCCAATCTAACTGGGATTTTTTTTCTAGGTATTTTTTGTTTCATATCTTTGGGGACTGTGATGTGAACATTTAACACAAGCCGTTTTGGGGAAGAGAATGTCAGCAGAGGCCAACCTGCGCTTTATTATTGCTCTGCAATTGCGTGACCTAAATATATGGTAGAGCTTGCCTTCTGCAGCCTTTTTTCAAAACTCATACATTTTGAAACTGTTTTCTGTCAATACTTCAGATGGGTAATAGTGGATAACTATGGTGACATGTCTAAACCTTCATTCTGCATAAATTCATGCCCATTAAACTGTGTGCTGTGGTCAGACACTGTGGAGATAAGTTGTAGCAATAATAGTGAAAGTAAATTTGAGATGTACAATTATTTCTTATCTGTAGCATCTAGTTCTTTGCAGAGAGGGACAATATTGCTCCAGGGAAACTCTTGAGCAGCTTATTTGGGTAGCTGGTTGAGCTGGCGGTTTGTGTTTTTTTTTCCTTTTTGCTTGTTGCTTAGTTTTGCTGCTTTTTTTTTTTTTTTCCTTTGAGGACAGAGGAGTTGGGAGCTGTGGGGGTGGGAGGGTGTTGGTTTTTTTCCTCGATCAACAGTTTGTTTGTTTGTTTCCTAGTGCTACCAGTGTTAGTGATCTTTTGCTTAAAAAACAAAATCTTCATTTCATATCCTTCTGAACTTGGCGTGTTTTCTTCAGTATACCTTTCCATAAAAGTTAGCTGCCTTTCAATAAAATCAAACCTACTATGTAAAAAGCACTAAATTTTTTTTTTATAAAGTCTGAGGGGAACACTGTCAGCCCACCGTGTGATCAAATTTTTAATTACTTTTCCCCTTATTTGGTACTTTCAATACAAATGAATTCTCCTAGCAACCTGGAAAGCTGGGGGTTTCCATCTCTGTCTTCTATTCTGCCGAGAGCTTCCCAGTTACAGGAGATGGAATTCTAACATTCCCATGGGTTTTTGGGTAGCCTTGCTGTCAGTGTTTCCTGCTCAGATAGAAGACATGGTACTGTTTAGCCAAATACTGGATATATTCACTTCTGCCTTTGTCTAAGGGAGTGGGATGATGCTTCTTATACGCGCTACTGCTTTGCTCACCTACCGATTCATGGAGGTAAGATCATCTCCCTCTTCTACGTGCTCATTCCTTCCTACCTGTAGATTTACAAATACTTTTTCATTTGCCATTTGAATTACATTGGAAACCCATCTTGATTTAAAAATAACAGAGGCCTTTTTGTTCACTCATCTTCTGCTGAATCATTTTCTTTGGTCCTGTGAACAACTCTTATCTAAGTCTTGAGTTATCTTGTTCATTTGGTCCATCGTTTGCATACTGTGCTATATCTTGAGCAGGTGAAAAGCTGTATGTGTTACTGCAGTTGTATGGTGTGGTGTTTTTCCTCCTGAATGTGTAATCTTGCCTTAGCTTCTGTTGTTTGCCACTGATCTCCATTCATAGGCTGTGGGAGAGAGGTTTTTTTTGGCAAAAGCTGACCTTTTGGCAAAAGCTCTCAATGTCTTTCTTCCTTAGGATGTTTTCCTGTACTATTTTGAGTTCTCTGTCACTGTGATAGTGTCAAAACATCGTGTCAGACCACTGTGACTAGACTAATATAGAAACTTCAATTCACTTTAAATGACTGCTATTACAAACCTAATTTCAGTTGCCTGTGCTAAAACCTGATTCTGGGTCTTCCAGCACGTCTGAGGAGTTTTATCCCAGATCCATCCCAAGAGCAACACACCTTCTTATAAAGAACTCAGTTAAAACCTGCAAAATGGCAAGACAGGCTTCAGTACTTTTTGTATTTTTCATTTAAAAACATGTGTCTCTCACCTTTCCTTTTACATGGAATGCAGTTTCTTTGAATTTCTGTAATACAGTTTCAGTACAGCTTCTTCTGCCAAGTTAACTGAAAGCTGTAAAACTCATCAAGTGCTTCGAGTCAACTATTGTCAGAAATAACACCCCTTCCTTTTCTGTTTTCACCCACTGCTTGCAGACAAAGAGAAGCAGTGTTAAAATCTTTCTCACTTGCTTTCCATGCTTCTGGAGAGTTTCGGTTCTACTGTTGAGTTTTTAACTGCTCTATTTGTGGAGTTTTCTGTAGTTTAGTTCAGCTGTAGCAGCGTTTGTGATTCATAAATTAGCTGCAGTAAAGGGAAACATAGTAAGGCTTCTTCTTCTGTTGGCTGCCTTTTAACTACCCTGCATTGTTTAACACCAAAATCTGTCTCTTAATGGACCACACCCCAAATTATTTAGGCCGAGAATTAATTTCATTATAAAATCAAACAAACTTTTCCTTAAAGACCTCAAGGCGAGTAAGAAAATTCAGTCTAAACTACGTCTCATTCAGTATCTCTTAACCGTGTCATGCTTCTCTTCCTTTGTTAGTCCTGAATCTGTCCCTCAAATATTATACAACGTTCATCCATCCTTCCTTGTTCCTTTGGAGAAATGATTTTTTCTTCTTTGAAAGTTTCAAAATCAATTTGGAAGGTGTGATTCTGTGAAACTTTGCTTCAGAGACATGCTTTGGATGTTATTTCTGCATATACTGTACCTTTGGACAGAAACCCAGCTTTTTCATTCGCTTCTCCAGCCAATCTCATCTGTAGAGATTCATACAAGTAGCCTGAAATGGGCAACCAGCAAAATCATATCACTTTATACACCCCAAAATGTTTCAGCCAAAATGTATAATTAAATCAAAAACTTAGTACATTTTAACTAGCTTTTCACATTTTTCTGTAAAGTGAAAGATGGGAGAGGTGTCATTTGTCTTCAGAGAACTAATCGTAATAAAATTCAGAAGTAGGAAAATGGCTATTACATATGAATAATTGCATGGAGTATTTCCCAATTTGCGTATTTGATGCCATATCAAAATATATTGCAATGTAAGCCATAGGATTGAATATAAAAAGAATGTTTTTAATTAGAAAAGAGCTTTTATTCCACTTTCAATAATGCCTATCAAAAATAAATTTTTTTTAAAATCTGCACTTTATTCAATTAGAAAAGCCCGATTAATCAACAAGAACCAAATGAGTTCTGTTCAAACTAATGAAACATAACACCATTTACTCCCTTGATCCATTCATTTCTTTAGAGGTCAATTTTTTGACTGTGCTGCTGTAAGGCTATTTCAGTATTGGTTTGGTCTTTTTTTTTTCTTTTTCTTTTTTTTTTTTTTTTCTGATATATTTCCAATCCCAGCTTTTAGAATGGAGTTGCAGAAGGATTAGTCCATCTTGCAATTATTGCATGTATAGCCACCAGAGTGCCTGGTAATAACATCTTCCGACAAGAATGGATGATTATTGAAATAGAATTCTATCTCCTGTAGAAATAGTGGGGAATCAATAAATTATTATTCTATAAATTATTAAATCTATAGACATAAGATGACCATAAGTTGAGTTCCTCCTCATTAATTAATTAAATGAGGACATATGCCCATTGTTACCGTCTGTCTATTAATTTAATAATTTATTGAATAATAGATGCTGCTAATACAAGGTCGAACATGACGATATCAATCTTCAGTGCTACTCCAACATTAATGAGCTTGACACTACGTCAGTCTACTCCACCCTTTTGGCAAATGTCTGTATTTAATGTGATCCATCGGAATGTGTTTTCCAGACTTCTAGTCTGGCAGGTCCTTCGTTTCTGACAGATTTCTGTTCTACCAAAAGTTTGGCTTCACAAAAGGCACTTATTTTTTGAAGCAGTGTGGGTGGGTGAGGCTCTAAAATGATGTCATAAAATAAAGAGGAAGAAAGGAACAAAGCTGATGTGTTTGCTAAGTAACATGTGGTAAAACTGTAGCTTTGCTGGGAAGAATCGGCCAGTGCTTGCAAAAGTAGATAACAGGGTCTTGAGCTTCATAGTGAATCTCCAAAGTTTTTATTAACTCTTCATGTGACATTGAAAGAATTGTATAAGCTCTCTTAATGGCATCCTCTCCTATTTCTAAAAAAGGAAATGATAATTTCTTTCATTTTTTTAAAACCTTGTTGCATCTAGGGTTTTGAAACATTGTGTAATAATTATTATACATTGTTCCTAGTAAAGATGATCTTGTTTCAATTTTTTTATCCAACTTTCTAATTAAACCAAGTTTTACTTAAACACAGCAGCTCCTGAATGTAGCTGAAGTCATTGATGTTATTTTCAGTGCTCTGCAAACAACATCTTCTGGTGATGCTGACTTCAAGATAACTCTGTGCTATTGTACTGATGGATATCATTAAAAACTAAACCAAATCAAATGAACACTTGTGTCTTCCTGTGACCTCCTGGATGATTTTGTATAGAGCTTTTGCTGGCTCTTGCGGGCTATATTGATTATATATTATCACATACATGAAATCATCTTTGAGAATCACATTAACTAAATAAATGGCCTAAATGCATTTAATTGAATTCACATGCCTCTCTTCAGTAAAATGAAGGGATGTCAGAAAACAACTTACATTTCAGTTTGTTTCTCTTATCTATAACGATTAATCAGAATTTTGTTTTTGCTTCTAGATAATCATAATCACAGTCATAGAGTCATGATGATATCAAATGGAAGATGATGTCTGGGAAAATTAACTAGTGAGAAAATTAACTGTGTTATAATTGGATTGGACCTAAATGAATGAAATGGATAGAAAACAACAAGCCTGAACTGTCATACAATGGAATTAGTTCAAATATAACATGCCATATTTTTACGCATTTGAATTTCCTTGAGTAAGTGGAGATTTATAATAGCTGCAAAAGAAAAAAAAAATGCTTTTTTATCATACACTCGTTGTTACATAGTTACCTGTGCAAGTCATCTGTAGTTATAAACCGTTACTTTTCTTCAGTTACATGATCTCTGTCTTCAGGTCTGTGACTTCAACAAAACATTAAAGCATGCACATTTTATCCAACGTGGCAATATTAAATATTTAACTATAAGGACAGGCTTGGGGATTTTAGCATATGCTTTATTATTTTGGTAAGGATAAAATGCAAAAAACCCCAGATGGTTACCTTACCCAGAAAAATGCACTGAAATTGGTAGAAGAGTTATCTTGAGCAAGAGCTTCAGAATTTGACTGCTGTTGCACACTGGTGCACACTGAGTCTCATATGGTGCCTGCAGAGATAACTAATGGCATACACATAACATTGATATAGCTGTCCCTATAGTCTTCTTGCAGGGAAAACTCCTACCGAACACATTTGATAGGAGTTTTTCCTGTAATGGAATACAATTTTACCCTAATTTGGACTGAAGTACTGCTGCTGAGAACTTATGAAAAGGCTTGTAGACATTTCAGTTCCAGCTGGAGCAAGTTCATGGTGCACAGAAAACGCAAGGATCCCTCTCTGTCCTCCAAAAAATCACCGCTGCAAATACAATCTAGACAATGGATATATTGAACTGGAATTATAGTATTGCATGTCACCAAAAAAAGTGGAAGAGATGACGTTTTGTAACATGATCAAGAGACTTCCATACAAACACGTATTTTTCTAGATGTGGCAACAGATGGCTCCACTTACCAAAAGAATACGACCTTATTCATATTTATATTCTCTTAGTCACTCCTTCAAGTCAAATTCACTTGCAACTGAGCCCACCAGGGAAATTAAAACACGGCTTGAAACAGCAAGACTGGGGGTTACAAGAAAGGCATACTTGCATTCAGAAGAGGTCCTTACCAGTTTTAACCTGCGCAGAGAACTGCTGTAAAACCTGTGCTACTGGTTAGCCGTCAAAACAGAGGTAGTAATGAAGTGACACGTATACTTCATGTTGTCAGTTCAAAGAAGGATGTTTTACCTTCCTAGTAAATCATTCTAAATATGCAACACAAACTTTACCTCTAAATCAAAGATAAACTGTTTTGAACACAAAGAGGTTAGCGTTGCTACTACGTATGCATTTTAGAATTGTAGAGTATATAGAATGTTTCATATAAAATATGTATTAATACTTTTATATATATATATATGAAGACAAAATTAGGGAGAGGAGAATGAAACAGGAGTTCAAGAGCAACACCCATGAAACAATGAGTAGGTAGCAGCATCGTGATTTAGTAGAATAATGGCATAGAAATAGACTTACTTTGTCATAGACTCATGGGCAAACTATTTTTTCTTATGTTAATCATAAATCACCATTTTGCTTTTATGCTTGAAGAGAAACACCTCAGAATACCTCAGGCAGTAACTAAGGAAAGAATGGTTTTCATCCAAAGGTCAAGAGTGAATCTTATAGAAATTTCCATTTTTATGTCATCTGGATGCAGATAACACGGAGCAGTATTTAGATCCAGATCACTGTTAATAGCTCTGGTGGTAGAAACTTCCCCAAGGGTAAGAATCTTTAACGAGGAAATGTCAATGCCCCACTCATGGAGAAATAATTTTCTGTGACACCTAATAGTGATTTAAGTGACCACTGTTGGGATGTCAAGGTACAAGTGTGTGATGTATCATCAATACAGCAACCACAAGTAAGATCTGTTGGGGAGAACTGGTAACGAGATGGAAAATACTGAACTTCTCTAACTCCATTGATTAAGATTACCTTGGTTAAAAGCCAGCAAATCTTGCACAGCCTTCTAAAACACAGTACTTGGCTGCTGTTAACCCAGGTGTTGTATTCAGTCTTATCTTACTCCATGGCACTAATGGAGAAGATCAGGCAAGAAATCTTACTGTTTTGAAAATGCTGTCTGAATGATCGGTGACATACTACGATGTGATGAATTTTGGATTGAAGTTGGTCCTATGCTTGCTTTGTGGTCTGACATGGAAAATACTTGATATGGTGTGTGATGTTGCTCTGTTGTCTTACTGCTTCTTAATGGTATTGCTGACTATCCTTGCATGCAGAAGGAAGGACTACTGAAGAACTCGAGTACTGTGTGCAGTTCTGGGCTCCACAGTACAGGAAGGACATCGAGGTGCTGGAGAGGGTACAGAGAAGGGCAACCAGTATGATTAGGGGACTAGAGGGTAAGGCTTATGATGAGAGGCTTAGGGAGCTGAGGCTGTTCAGCCTGGAGAAGAGGAGGCTGAGGGGGAGACTTTATCTCTCTCTACAGCTACCTGAAAGGCAGCTGTAGTGAGATGGGTGTTGGCCTCTTCTCCCTAGTGAATAGCGACAGGAAAAGAGGGAACGGGTTCAAGTTGTTTCAGGGGAAGTTTAGATTGGATATTCTTCACCCAAAGGGTGGTGAAGCATTGGAATGGGTTGTCGAGAGAGGTGGTGGAGTCACCATACCTGGATGTGTTTAAAAAATAGTTGGATGTGGCACTTCAGGAGATGGTTTAGTGTTAGGGTGGTATGGGGCTGTAGATTGGACTTGATGATCTTAAAGGTCCTCTCCAACCTTTATGATTCCATGGTTCTATGAACTTGTATAAAAAGGCACTTCTTTTCCTCCTTCCATCAGACACCATGTAGGGTGCCCTGAGCACAACCACTCAGACTTTTTTGAGAATGATGCTCCAGTTCATTTTTAGACTTCTTTTTCTCTTTTTATTCTTCGGGGACCTTGAAAGAACAGTTAAATTCAAGGGAGTGCTGGGATGATTATGAACACTGCAGGTATTAGACAAATCTTTTTGGGTCAAAATTTTAATTTATCAGGAATTCAGATGGATGGGAAGATGAGACAGAGCCTGCATGAAAAAACAGTGACTTTTGTTTGGGAATCAGTCTTATTGATTAATCTTTCTGTTTCCACAAATCATTTGGGTTTATTCACGAGTTTTTTTTTATTTCTGTGAATTCTTGTCATTGTTAATAAACTACTGAATTAGCTGGGTCCTACTGGATCAATCACAGCTGGTGCCATTCACGATGGCTCCAAATGTCCCATTTTCCTGTAAATCATTTGTGCCTTCTCTGAGACCGAGAATAATTTTTCTTCCTATATACCATTGCTACAGCTTCTCTCACAAGAACTTGGCTCAAGGTCACCTGTCTGCCCAATTTACATTACTTATTAAACTCACATACAGCCCAGAATGTTTAAAAAAACCCCACACCTCAGATTTGTGACAAGTTTTTGGCTGTGTAGTATATGGAAAGCTGGAACGGTAAAGGTACAAGTTGTTTTGTATGCTATTCACTTTTACTGATGCTGCTGGATAGAAGCGAGTCTAATTTTGGGATGCCTTCACTTTTCTCTTCTGGAATTGTGGATATTTCAGAATTATGCATGTAATTGGTTTTAAGAGATTCAGGAAAGCATCTATTTTAGATATGAAATGGGACTCTTGTTTTAGATGTGATCTATAAAGTACGTGAAGAAAAATGGTGTGTATTTAACGTAGCCCAAGCAGCAGGCACTGGAACAGAATATAGTCTGTTCCTGTGAGGTTCAGTCCTGTGTCTGACACTATTGTGCTGTTACTTACCAGGAGAACTCCCAGCAGATGTGGGTCACTTGTACTGTTATAGCTCTGTAGGAATACGTCTCATGGTATATAGTTCACGTTGACAGTATTCACTCTGGTAAAAAACCAACCAACCAACCAAAAAGATTGTAACTTCTCCGTAATAGTAAAAACCAGTTAAATTAGGGCTGACGTGCCCCGCCATGTAGATTGGATGGAGGATTAAAATTTCTTCGTTGAATCTGGACAGTTGTATTACATATGATTAAGTTCTGCTTAGTGGATGGTGGATACAGAAATGCTTACAAGCAAGTATCCAAAGAGAAACTTAAATGAGAAATAAATGGCACCCTTTGCCTGTGTACACATCAACTCCAGTCCAAACCAAGGAGACTGGCAGCGTGTTTGGAGCCAAGCAAGCTGCCCTCATCTCTGCTGCCCCAAGGCAGCTCCCATACTTGTAATAGCCTCTTACAGGGGGAATGTGAGCCCTTCCTGTGGACAGTAGTTCCTCTGGGGGCTGCTTTTGGAGTAACAGGGTTTATGCATCACCCTTTACTCAGTACAGTGTTTAAGGGCACCACTCAGTTCTGAAACTGCAATAGTATTAATTGAAAAGAAAGAACAAAACAGAGAGGATGTAGTGTTGCTACTAACCATCATCTAAAATGCCAACAGTTTGTGATGTGCTGTGATTAATACTAATAATTACTAATTAATGCATGTTTTAAGTGATGGGAAAGAAGGTGCTTTCAAAGTGCTGCACTATCAACTGCCTGGCTATATCAGTAATTTGACACTGAAAATGCTCACCAGAAAAAAACACCTCTTGCACAACAGATGTCTTGAGGAGTATGCAGGAGTTGGAAGACATTAGTTTCCTGCAGCATCTATGTAAACCTTGAGATCAGCTGAAACAGTAGTAGAGGAAAGACTGCGTGCATTTTCTTTTTGCCATGAAGATGCTTTAGGTGATATACTCATCATTTACTTGTAGTCATCACTTTGCAATTTTCTTTTCAGAAATCTTTATAAGGGCACTAAAATATCTCTAGAACAATGTGAATATATAAGCTGGCCTTCTGACTGGAAACACTGCAAATACTGGAGCAGACTTTTGATTATTTCTTTTTTTAATATAAATTTATTAATAGGAAAACTTTCTCTTGGTCATTTGTTTCTCCTTACACTGGAGAGCCTCTGACCTGCTTGAGTATGTGTGCTTATGTACTGCAGTGGTCACTGATAATCCTGTGTGGGCTGGTGATGGTTGTCATGGGCTCAGGGAGTAGCATTTCTGAAGCAATAGGAGAAAGTCAATAGATGAGAGGGGCAGGAGTAGTTATTTCATCAGACTTCCAAACGATTGACTTTTTTATCTTGTTTTGGAAATGTTAGCATCACTGTAAGTGGTATCATCTGCCCCAGCATTAAAGAGACAGCTATGAGTAGATAAAATTAGTGCTAATTTAGTTTTGGAATAGAAAATTTGTGTAAGAATGGGAAAGGAGATCCTTGGTTGGAAATAGCCTTCCCCAAATGTTTTGGAATATAAAGACAAATACCCAGCATACCAACTCTTCATGTAACCTAGTGGTGTAGGATCTTGTAGAATTAGATAGAATCATAGAATCATAGAACAGTTCAGGTTGGAAAAGACCCTTGGGATCATCGAGTCCAACCATTAACCCTACACTACAATTCCGCCCCTAAACCATCTCACCCAACACCACATCTAAGCGACACTTAAACACATCCAGGGATGGCGACTCAACCACCTCCCTAGGCAGATCTTCAACCCTGAGTCTGTGAAGTGTTTGCATGACCTTATTAGTAAAGTACTGGAGGGAAAGCAAGGCGTTGGGTCTAATCTTACTAGTAAGTGGCTAGAATATCTGTAGGGTGGGTTTGTTTGGTCGGTTTCCGTTCACCAGTTTCTATAGCTTTGCAAACGTGCTGTGTCTGTGCATGGATGTCTTTCTTCTTTCATGACAGTAAGACACACAAAGGTATTCAATCCCTTTGCATCTGCGGAAGCTTTAGTGTGCGCCTTACATCATGTCTGCTGTGTCCAGGACTCCAGTACTTCTCTCTGAGACCTCCAGAGGTTAGGAGAGTGCTCAAGCCAGTTTAAGAGCAGACTGTGGCTGAAGATTAATAATCTGCAGTGATTACTGCTAGTCAGTGTCTGTTCTTGGCATGCAACAGGACTAGGGCATGGGGCTGAAACTAAAGAGTCCCAGGGGGGCAAGTAATGCATGATAAAGAATGAATGATGCCTGGAAAAAAGCACTGAGAATGTACCTGATTTATATTATTGGTAAGCTCAAGACTGTCACCACAAAGGGATGGTGAAACAGCCAGTTTTTGTGGATAGGATGTTGGAAACTTTGTTCAAGCACAATTGTTCTGTGCATAAAGTTGAGCCTTAAACTTCTTTAAACTGCCTGTCATGTTTACTATAAATCTAGGCTGGGTTTTTGGTTGAATAAGGGTTGTTTTCCATTTTCTGATTTCTGTGGAAAGTTAAGTGATTATAATATACTGAAAGTATTCTTAATAGAAAAGAAAAAAGAAAATATTCAAATTGAGCCAGCCTGTACCCTCCCTGTTTTGTCTCACCTAATCAGTCAGCCAGTCTTAGGTGATTACATCTTAACTATACTTAAGCACACTCCATTTAATCAAGATTAAACTTGCTTTTGCAAGTCATAAAAATTAGTCAGCTGAAAATTTAAAAACAGTGTAATTTTCAACTGGGTACTGTGTTTACCAACAGATATAGAAAAGGAATAAAACTGTTTATTAGGCATCAAGATATATCTGTGAAAGACAAGCTCTTTTCTTTTTGTGGAGCTTTCAGCTCAAGGAAAAGATATAGATTAGACTGATGAGAAGTGGGAGAACCATAGGAATAAAGAAGCAGAACAGGGGATTTTATGTATATAAATCAGTAAAGAAAAAGAAGCTTTTTTAGTACAGTTGGAAAGGTGAGTAGATGTTCAATTGCACTATGGGTATACATAAAATTCACAAAGGAAAGAAAACATCATAATGCTGAATCCTCTTTTATTAATCATGGGCCTTCTATTTTTCCCAGTGTTTGAAAAAAAAGCATAGGATCAAACCGGTAACCTCAGTAACAAAAAAAAAATAAATTCTTCTATGAGCAGCTGTGTCAATAGGAGCTCTCTGTAATCAGTTCTGTGTTTCCATAATCATCTACATTTCTGGAGGTGGATAAGGCGGGTCGATCAGGGAGCAGAGCTCCTTTGGGAGAGTTGGGGAATCTTCCCCTCCAAGCTCCGGGTCTGGTGGTGTGCAGCCTTGCAAGTGCAGTCACACCCAAGCTTGGAAGTTGTGGTCTCTGTCACTGCTCCCACATTTCTAGGTCTTGTTCACCCATACTGGCAGATAGTGGGAGAACCTGGAAGCTGTTGAGTATTTCTCTTAGGAAGCTGGGGAGCTGAAATACTCCAGCACATAATTCCCTTGTAATTTTCTACTGAACAGAATTTAACAGGCAGCCAGAGAAGGAAAGGGAAGCTCATATTTTTGTCATGGAAGATTTGGAAACTTACTTGAGCAAGTCTTTTCTCTCAGCACGGTAAAGTTTTGAGTACTTTTGGTAAATATTCAGAAGCATTCATGTGTGGTGGCTTCTCCCGGTGTGGCTGGGTAACTGCGTAAGTAATGCTGGTAGCACCACGGGCTTGGGGAGGAGTGATGTCCCAGTCAGGCTGCCACAGACTGGCTCTGCAGTCCCTGCGACTTTAAATCCCATGCTAGCTGCTGGTTGCCCCTGTTTGCCCTAAGTTCCTGTGGCTGGCATGAGCACAGCGTTCTGGATGTGAGTTCATGAGAAGCGGAGCATCAGAAAAAACGGCATAAGCATTTATTTTTTGCTGTGTATTTAACAAGGCAGGGAAGAGCAGCCAAATGGGTCCATATTTTTTTGCCTTCTTGGGATATTTACCATATAAACATCTGAAGCAGCTTTGAAACTCCTCTGCTGTTTGCATGGTTCAGGCAGAGATTGCTGAGGCTCTGTTTGCCACAGCTCAGATATGAAACAGCTGTTATGCTTCTGGATTTTTGTAACATTGTTAATATAATTAGGTTGCATACAATTCACTGTTCCAATCTAATTTTGCAAGGATGCTGCTTTTGACATTCTGTAGAGAACATCATCTTCCCTCTGTGCAGTTGAAGTTTAAACATCTTTTTCTACCACCCAAATGATTTTCTTGCTTTTTCTTTTGGAAAAAATATTTCTTTTTAAAAATTTAATCTCACAAGAAAGAGCATCCCCAAAACATTCCTTGCTACATGCACATTCAAAGAGTTCTCTGTTCAGAAGCAGAAGCCTAATTGTTAGTGAGTCACTTTTAATGTCTGATTCTGTTAAATGTACTGCAGACAAGATCTGGGCAAAGATAAAAGGAATTTTAATCCTGAATTCAGGAGAACAGCTTTGCAGTAATAGCTTGACCAGGCAAGGGAGGACACCCTTTCTTGATCTGCACGTGACGTTATTGTTTTAAAATCTCCTTTGAAAAGAACAGATTTCACCGTTTAATGTAAACCTCACTCCAGTTGGGTTTAATTCAGGATAAATGTTTTGGCTTTTTCTCTGCAGGTACAAATTGCTATCGACACCTGTACAATCGTTCTAATGCTGTTACCCTGTTTTTCTTTGTGTCCTTTAATCACCTGCTGATCCAGTACTTCCCTGATGTTTTCTTCCCATGTAAATAATGACCAGCTGACCTCATCTCACCTTTCTGTGCACACTGCAGGTGGGGCAGTTGGAAGGGTTGCACGTGGTGCTTCTCTCTCCCTCCCTCCCCACCCCTAAAGTGCTATGGTCTGAATAGTGGCTAATGAAATTTACATATTCATGAAATAAAGTCTTAAGCACAGGAAAACAACATGCAGCATTGCATTGATATTACAGGTTTTACAGTACTATATTTTTACGTGCAGACCATTCTCATAGCTTTGTCCATACCAAAGATTTGTCTTCCAAGAATGCCCACATGCTTTTACCTGCAGAGCAGTGACACTTCCGTGCGTGTTTTGCCATCCAATGATCTCAGACTACTTAGGAATGTGGGTAAGTTTCATATCCTTGTCTAGTGGGAGATTTCCCTCCCCATGGTGGAGGGGTTGGAACTAGATAATCTTTAAGGTACTTCCAACTCAGACCATTCTGTGATTCATAATTCTCTCCCATTGTATGAATGAGGTAAACAGCATGTTCCTCATTTCACAGATACCAACAGATTAACTGACTTCTTCATGAACATAAAGCAGTTGTGTAGCGGAGCCAAAAATGTTTCCTCTAACTGCTAACCCGGTCCTTAATCATGAGATTGAGAGAGGATTTTGCTAGGTATAACAGCTTCTGTGGAAGAAGCTTTTGGAATTTTGTACAGAGGCTTTGCAGTTGTTGAAGGACATATTAACAGCAGGAGTCTCCTGTGTTTCAGATTACATCCGGCTCATACGTGAATTGCATGAGCAATATAGAGTGCAAACCTTGAGGGTCCTGTACTCCAGGCACTTCTTGACTCTACGTTCTACAAATGGAACTGGGGGGCAATCTCAGAAAATTATTTAGTCCATCTCTTTGCCCCAGGAGGAAGTATTCCTGTGAATTATTTGACTCAGCTCTGCTTTTGAAGTCTTGTGAGCGACACACCACAACCTCTATATCCCCGCTATCCTCATTTACCTGAAACTCACTTGTTACAAATATAAAGCCAGTATTGATTGTCCTGACCCAGTACACATGGAAAACAGTGTGTTACCCTTCCTCTGTGCCTTTTTCCTCATTTTCATATTTGCACACAGTTACAAGACCACACTTACAGCTGCTTACAAAATAATGCCAGTACTTCAATCATTCCCTGGCACTGTAGGTTATGACATTGGTATCAGCCAATGGGTTGGACTAGATGATCTCTAGAAGTCCCTTCCAACCCCTAACATTCCATGATTCTACAATTGTAAACTCTGAAGTATTCACCAGGAAGGAAGGTTAAGGATTTTACTTACTGAACATCATTTTCTGAATTTCATTGACATCCACTTAAGCACCACAATTTTGTACCTATGTGTTAGTGCTGACTTTCCATATTTTTATGATTACCTTATCCTCTTTGGCAGTATCTCTTAATTCATCTTTACCCATTTGTCTGTGTCAGATCATAACCTAAAACCAGCTTGCACCCATTGCCCCTTGTCCTGTCATTGGACATCACCAAGAAGAGCCTGGCACCTTCCTCCTGACACTCCCCCTTTACATATTTATAAACATTAATGAGGCCACCCCTCAGCCTCCTCTTCTCCAAGCTAAAGAGACCCAGCTCCTTCAGCCTTTCCTCAGAAGGGAGATGCTCCACTCCCTTCATCATCTTTGTGGCTCTGCACTGGACTCTCTCAAGCAGTTCCCTGTCTCTCTTGAGCTGAGGGCCCAGAATTGGACACAATATTCCAGATGCGGCCTCACCAGGGCAGAGTAGAGGGGCAGGAGGACCTCTCTTGACCTACTTGCTACTCCCCTTCTAATACACCCCAGGATGCCATTGGCCTTCTTGGCCACAAGGGCACATTGCTGGCTCATGGTCATCCTGCTGTCCACTAGAACCCCCAGGTCCCTTTCCCCTGCGCTGCTCTCCAGCAGGGCAGTCCCCAACCTATATTGGCACATGGGGTTATTCTTGCCCAACTGCAAAACTCTACACTTGCCCTTGTTGTATTTCATAAGATTTCTCCCTGCCCAGCCCTCCAGCCTGTCCAGGTCTCTCTGAATGGCAGCACAGCCTTCTGGTGTATCAACCACTCCTCCCAGTTTTGTGTCATCAGCAAACTTGCTGACAACATTCTCGAATCCCTTGTCCAGGTCATTGATGAATATATTGAAAAGCACCGGCCCAAGCACTGACCCCTGCAGGACCCCACTAGGCACAGGCCTCCAACTGGACTCTGCCGCATTGACCACAACTCTCTGACTTCTTCCCTTCAACCAATTAGTGACCCACCTCACTACTTGGTCATCCAGACCACACTTCCTCAGTTTACCTATGAGGATGCTGTGGGAGACAGTGTCAAAGGCCTTGCTGATGTCCAGATAGACCACGTCCACTGCACGGCCACCATCCATCCACCTGGTTATGTCTTCGTAAAAGGCTATCAGGTTGGTCAAACATGACTTCCCCTTGGCAAAGCCATGCTGACTGCTCCTAATAACCTTCTTATCCTTGATATGCCTAGAGACAGCGCCAAGGATAAGATGTTTCATGACCTTTCCAGGGATGGAGGTGAGGCTGACTGGTCTGTAGTTACCCGGGTCATCCTTTCTGCCCTTCTTATAGACTGGAGTGACATTTGCTGTCCTCCAGTCTTCAGGCACCTCACCTGTTATTATGTTTTGATAGTAAAGGTAACATGAGCGTGCTGCGCTGTGTTGCAGTCACAGCTTCATCTTGCCATGGAGGCATAGTCTACAGCATTAGGAAAAAAATTTCTCTCAAAAAGCGTTGTAAATTTTCACCATCTTTTTGTTAATCTTTAATTTTGAAAGGTGGTATGTCATCTTAATCTCCAGAAATAATATTCTAAAATTTTAATATTTAGCTCTATGTAAAACCTGTATAAATTTAAGTTTTTCTCTGTAAGCCTTGAATATCATGTCTAGCACACATACAGGTCTTCTTCAGTAACCAGTCTACTTGTCCTTTCCCCACTCGTTTGATTTCCCTTTGGTCATATTCATACAAAAGTATGGAGGAAAATCAATATAAGGCTGATGATCTTTCTTTCATATAATGTAATATGTGGTTTATCTAATAACTGGTCTAACAGCTCTGGTTTTAGTTCAGGCTTTGGAAAATTTTAGCTAATCTCATAACTGCCACATAAGTGAGTGTAGTCAGCTACCATCATACTGCTGACAGAAGATAACCTTTTACGCTGGATTATTTAGTCATAGCCTGATATCAAGAAAACAGACTGTTTCAAACATTTGTTGTCTCATATAGTAAAAAAAAAATACACACAGCTTCAGCCGTGGTAGTGACCTTTAATAACCACCCTAATCAGTGGGTATTAGAGGCTGGGAGTTTTGAGTTACCATTAATGCAGCTGCCATCAAGTCAACTGAAATTCTCATACTGACTCTGGAAAGAATTATATCAGGCCTATAGGTAAGAGTATACAGCATATATTTATATGTAATTCCTTTAGTCTCAGTAAATTCATAGTCCTTTAAAAAAGGCAGATACTGTGACTGTAGCAGTAAAGATGAAGCCTAGAATACTAGGAGGATCTTTTCTTGAGTATAAAAATTAATGTATTTTCTAAGCCTACCTTTCATAATCTTGTTTACATCTGAAACCAATAAATTGCAGGGGTGATGATATGAATATCAGCAGATTAAATATATATATGGGAGTTGTTCAGCTGAAAAGGATGTTCATCCTAACTACATTTCTGATAATTATGTTTGACTGAATGTAGAACATAATTTCTGATAAATAAAAGGAAGTGTTATTGTAAAAATGCAAATCTTTTAAAGGTTTAATAAAAATAACATTTCTTTTATTTATCAAGGTACCATAAAGAAATTAGAAGAATACTATTCAAGGGGAAAAACACATAAGAAAATAATTTATCTGATTCTTCAATTTCCAGAAGCACAAAATGAAAACTATAGTGAAAAATAATGGGTTTGTAAGAGAGGGTATTGCACCTCAAACGTGGAAATCTACAGTTAATAGATTATGCAAGTAGTTCAAACAAGCCCCTGTTTTATGCTCTTCTGCTGCATTAGATTTAAGGAGAGAGAGCAGATTGTCTTGTTTTAAAAAATTTCGGTGTAGTGTCATATGTGAAAGTTGAGTTGCCTCTGCTCCCTCTTGGAAGCAGTGCTTGTTTCTTTTATTAGCTGAAACTTAAATAAAATTTACAGTGATACCCTGGTATATAGTAAAATGTGCTCGGACTTCTGGGGAGCATGCTTGCTGTTGATACCTAAGGAATGCTAATGACAGGTTAACAATTCCTGACCCTCTCTGTGGAGTATTTCACTCTCCTCAGGCAAAGGCCATGGATTTCAGACTTATTCTGGCAGGAGTTTGGATTTTTTTAAACCCAGTGGTAGCATATAGCAAAATGAGCAGAAACGCCAGTTTCATTGTGTCACCCTCAAAGGAAATTTTTTTCCCTGGTGCAGCTGTCAAGGGAACTAATGAAACACTGAACATTTGTTAACTAACAAGATTGGTGAATACTGAGTAACTAATTTACGTGACGTGCAGCAGCTCTGTATTAAAACCTTCATTTTTCAGCAATGTGGGTATAATAATGACTGTTATCACTGCTGTCATTGGGGGCCGACTGTTCTCTTCATCCTCTTGAAGTGGGCAGAGGGAAATGTGGGAACCGTACAGCTGAGCAGTAGCTGGCATATGATGGTAAGAAATCTGCTGCAGCTCTTGCTGTTATTTTGAGACTGGTTAGAGGCACAGACAGTTTAACTGTTGACGATTTATGTGGCCGGGTTTGTAACAGCCACTTTTCTGCTGTCATAACTGAGGGTAGCAGATGTTTACATCAACAGGGGAATGTCTTAGAAACAAAACACGAGCATCCCTAACTGCCTAATCAAGAACTAGGTCCAGCAACTGGTAGTATGGATGGGCACTCCTAATAGTGTCACTCAAGGAGAAAAGGTGAGCCCTCTCTCCTCCTGTTACTCAGTGACAGGCTTCCCACAGAGCGCTGGCAGGGCCTGTGTGTAATTACAAGTCAGTGCTCTTAGCTGACTGCTAACTGTGTGCCGTGCAGCAGGTTTCTCGCTGGGAACGACCTGAGGCAATGGCTCCACAAAAGCAAATATTTTGAGTGGCATCCCAGAAGATACAGAGGGCATGACTGTGCCAAAGTGCTGCAGTGCCCACTGCTGAGCAGAGCAGGACTGACCCATGGCACAAGGTTCTTCCTTTATGCCAGGAGAGGTACCTATCTCATGGTGGGACACAGATGCTACCCTGCTGAATTCAGCACATGCAGCCAGCGGGTTACTTAGGCTGAACTGGTTGAAAATTCTAAGATAAAGCTGTAGTCTGAATTGTGCCAGAGCCCAAGTGGGATCCTTTCTCCATTAAGAGCAGCAAAATGCAATCACTTCTGTAAAGTAGACCCTCACATCCTTTCCTTGGAGCCTACAGTATGGAATCTCTCTTTTTAAGTTAAAACCAGGAACAGATGGTGCTGCCCACACCTCTTTCCAGTCCCTTTTATTCGTTGGCCTCTTTGTGAGCAAACTTGCACAGGACCTGGAGAGTTAAACTTACTTCCCTGCCTCTTGATCTTGATCAAATTCAAACATAACGCTCACCTCTTCCTGGGAGAGTCTCGGACCCACTAGGTGTTATGAAAGTCTGGATAAAGGGTAGAATCCATCCCTGGCTAGCATGAAAACTGTGCCACTGTGCACCACAAAACACTGAATGACTGCAGAAACAACGTGCAGAACTTTCTTGCAGTTAAAGTGGTTTTTTACTAGTAGACTGTAGCAAAGGCTTCTGTCTTTAAAGCTAAAAAATCATATTCAGCCCCATAAAATGTAAAACTTTTCTTTTTTTTTGTTTTTTTGCATTGAGAAACCATTTCAACAAGAAGCAAAAAAGCATTTTGAACCAGTAGCAGGCACTGTCAAGACTTTATCACTAGCTAATGTGTTATAATAGGTTCATACAGAAGGGGACGAATGGATGCATCCCTCATCCTCCTATAATGCTAGGTTGTGGCACACAGTAGGATATAAAATTGGCTATCACATCTGCCTTTCATCAGGTGCCAGTCCAATAAATGCTCTCGGAAACTGGGGAAATATAAGAAGACAAGAACATCTTAATTTTTGTGTCTTGATCAGGACTGTGTATGAGGCAGGTTGATGGCAACCAATATGCTTTAACATAAAACGGAGATACTTAGAAATTTTAAATGCTTCCAGGGTTCAGTGATGTCTTGGTAAGACAAATTTCACAATCTGCCTATGTGTAGAGTACAGACACCAAGTCCTGCACATATTTATGATGATCTTTTCCACATCTGCATGTATTTCCACTTTTGGTGAATATCTGACTTCAAACACAGGCAATGCCAGTTGTATGGATATCATGTGGTATCATTCTGAGAGGCCCTGTTCCTTTGGCTGACTTTCAGAAATACTGCAAGTCAACGTCCAGCTATTGAAAAGCTCAATTCTGCATGTCTTTGAAAAGAGCCTGCAATAAAGTAACATTGAGAAAGGTGTGGTAGAGGCCGAGGTGTCTTCATTACACAGTTCAATGACTGTTTGCACATTTTGTGTCTTCTGCCAACTCTATTAGCTACTGGCTCTAAGAAGTAATACATTTGACCAAAAAAAAAAAAAATTAAACACAATTCCTTGTTCAAACACCCTACAAATATCTATTTAAATATATTTCTACTCAAATTCCATATGTTGACAAGCTTCTATTTGAGAAAAAAATGGCATTTTCTAATCCTATATTTGATTTTCTCCGTTATGGAGTAAATCCAATTGCCTATATGGGAATAAACCTTGGTAAAAGATGATATTTGTCTTTGTTAATTATGCAGAACACCCACAGCTCAAAAAAAAATAACGAGGTGGAATAATGCAACCTTGATATCCATCCTAGCAAATAAATTCTAGATGAAACGGGCCCCATGCTAATAGCCAATCTGATAATTTGCTCATGCAGGAAAACCTACTGAAAAATTTCATAGAGGGTTGGGTTTTTTTGTTGTTTGTTTTCCTTTTCTGTTCCTTCAGTGATTCTCTTGCACACGCTTTTCAACTATGGAGGAATGCCCTTGCTCTCCCATGAGCATCTCATTTGCATAGTTCATAGTGAGCTTTCCTCACAAAGATTACCTAGATACTCCTCCATGATAGCTGGGTCTTATGGTGGCTGGCCATGCTACAGGGCACAGTCATTATATTTGAGCTTCCCTGGTGTGAGCTGTGTCCTACACCCATGAGGTTTCGCCTTTGTCAGAAAATAACCTGCTCTAATGGAAATTTGAGGAACTGTGTTAATTAACACACTTGCTAGCATGTCTTGATCTTCTCTATACTGACTTGCAATATCATCTTTAGCATCTGTCTTGCCTGACATGACTCTACAGTATCATGAACATGCCGTTCTAATTATCCTAAGGAAATCAAAGTCTTAGAGGAGTAACATTATCACAAAGGTGAAAATAACAGAGGAAAACTAGAGCACCTTGGTACTGCTTATTTACCTGTAGACCATGAATATTTATTTGATCCATATAATCCACCCCGACTCAAGGCAGAGGGGATGATCCATGCATGGAAGGTTTTCGTGGCTTAGCTGGCATCTAAGCTCCGAAGTAAAACTGTCCAGCTCTGTATATTCCTTTTCCTAAGTCTAAAGGCTTAAGGCAAGCCAGATATTGGTAGGAGCGACTCTTCCTGAATGTTTTCTCTTTAGAAGTCTCCCCTCCCTCCTTGTGAAATAAATTTATTGTGTTATAAAGAAGGAGATTATCGTCGGAGGATTCTGCTTTTCCTCTTACCCAGGTAGTAAGCGAATTAACAAGCCTGGCTCACACCATACCCAGTGAATGCATAACTACCCTTTTTGCCCTCTTCTCTTCTGCTTTCTTTTCCCTTTTTTAATTCAAATTCAATTTGATTTAAAATAACTTTTTTTTGTCCATTTGTCTATGTTTCTCAGTCTTTGTTGTCTTGACTCTCTGTTCCTGAGTTATTCCTTGTTGATGGGTAGGCCATAGTCATTTCAGTAGACAGATACAACATAAATGACATATTCTCCTTGTAACCACTTTTGTCTCATTAATTTACATTTTGAATCCATTGGTGTTTGCCTGTGGTTAAAAAAATGAATATATCCATATGATTTGATATTTTCAAAATCCATTTATCTTTACTTAGTAGATTCTTTAAAGACAAAAGACTTCCAGATCATGATGGTTTCCGTGTTTGTACTAGGCAGAACAAAAAAAAAATTCAAGGTGGAAAAACACTTGCACACCAAGGCATAAGTTGTCCAGTTAACTGCAAAACTTCAGCTGTAGTAAAAGTTCTCAGTTACTGAGAATCATTTTGATGCCCTGTGAAACTGGTATATCAATTAGATGAATCAGTAGTTTAATCCAGTGTGCTAATTCACAGTGTGCTAAAGTCACAAATAGTGTCCAAGAATTTTAGTAAAACAAACCTCTCTTCATGTATTAGATCCAAATTACCTGTTCGTATTACAGGCTGTGACCACGAATGCAAAGACAAATGATGGTGGGTAACAAGACTTTATTTTACGTCAGTGACTAACTATTGGGCATCACTGGCATTAATGTTACTAGCACAGAATACTTCCTCTTTGGAAGAATTAAAATAAGAACGGCTGAATATTGAAGAAAAATTTGCACATTTCATAATGTTTTTCAAGATAATTACTGGACTAAAATTCTGGGGATTTTTTTAGGATTCACAAGTTCTTGCAAATAAATTGCTGATGAACTGAATGTACATGAAGGACTAATTTTGACCTCCTTGAATAATGATAGCGCTAACTTGGTACTTTCTTTTTGCGCATATGTTAATGAATCACTTTTTGTACTACTTGACTAGCTCTAATTGGTAGCATTCTTTCATGTTCCAAGCAGCCAAGTCATATTTTCCCTCCTAAGCACAGCTCTAAGATTACCTATCCCTCATAATTGCCTACCTAAAGAATTCTGTGATAGAATGATGGAGAATGGTGTAGTGAGGTATATTTCAAGGACCTGTGTATAGCACTTGTTGTATTTTTCCATTTAAGCATAGTTTTAGTGGTTCTTTCCCTGAAAAAAAATTAAAATCTGCTTTGCACGATAGAATTAATGCAATCCAAATATTAAATGTTCAGTCTTTCAGAAACTGCCCAAATAATGCATCTCAACTGTGACACAGAAACTGCCTCTTTGTCAGAAATAGTATCCCACCACTACTGGGAACCTGATGTAAAATCCAGTTGCATCATGTGGTATTCTTCCAGTAATCTCTGGAATTTTTTAGAATGGGTAACATTTTAATCGTGGTTTCATCGAACACAATTCTTTGCAAAATTTACATATTTTGTTTTGTGGACTTAAACATTATCATAGACTCATAGAAGGTTTGGGGTTGGAAGGGACCTCTAGAGATCGTCTAGTCCAACTCCCCTGCCAGAGCAGGATCCTCTAGGGCAGCCACACAGGAACGCATCCAGGTGGGTTTTGAAAGTCTCCCGAGAAGGAGACTCCACAACCTCTCTGGGCAGCCTGTGCCAGTGCTCTGTCACCCTCACAGTAAAGAAGTTTCTCCTCATGTTGAGGTGGAACTTCCTATGTTTTAACTTAAACTCATAATTTCTTGTTCTATTGCTGGGCACCACTGAGAAGAGATTGTCCCCTTCCTCTTGACACCCACCCCTCAGATATTTGTACACATTAATAAGGTCCCCTCTCAGCAGTCTCCTTTCAAGGCTGAACAGCCCCAGTTCTCTCAGTCTGTCTATATAGGAGAGATGTTCAAGTCCCTTAATCATCCTTGTAGCTCTCTGTTGGACTCTCTCCAGTAGGTCCCTGTCTCTCTTGAACTGGGGAGCCCAAAACTGGACACAGTATTCCAGGTGTGGTCTCACCAGGGCAGAGTGGAGGGAGACAAGAACTTCCCTAGACCTGCTGGACACACTTTTCTTAATCCACCCCAGGATCTTTTTGCTGTTTCATTGGTACATTTTTGATAGTTACGTAGTGTTTTCTCAGCAAAGGAGTCTATTTTTCCTTGACACCCATCCCATTTCTCTGGGAAAATACTGATTTGTGAATTTTTAATGAAATCCAAAGAACCTTGAATTTCAAGATGGCTTTGATTTCTTACAACACTTCTCTCACCCATCCTCTTGCAGCTGGACTAAGAGAGGGAATATTCATATATGCTGTTAAGTTACTGGAGTGACATCCTGACTTAACTGACATCAGTAATTTTTATTAATTTCAGTGAGACAAGAACTTCTATGGGGAGCAGACAACTAATGGAAAAATGTATCCAGCTAACAATCCAGTCAGATAGAAAATTGAAATTCTCTTTGAAGGTCTCTGCTGTCTCTTTGGCTTCTTATGATCATACCTTCACATAAATGATTTACCAGCATGTTCACGGATATCCTCTATCTTGATCACTTTTGTGTGAGGGTATTTTTCTATGAGTATTTTTATTGAGTCCTGTTCCAGCTACTTCTCTCTGCATTTTTTCTTGTTTACACTTTAGACTTATCAAGAAAAAAAGTCGAAACAGAAGGAAAAAGACCTAGGAACAGATCTATAATATTCAAATAGAGACTGAACCATTTCAGTGTTTGCGGTGATCTTCAAGAAGGTTCACAGGCTTCATGGCTGCCTTCTCTCCTGGTATGGGTTTCCCTCCATGAGTCAGGCGACCAGCTGCTTATGGAAAAATGGGATTCAGTGGAGGACTGATTATATGATTAGAGTTCCAGGGATCTTGGTTTTAGATGAGAACTGGATGCTTCAAGTAGTGTTTTGGCAAGGAGGGATGAAGGGAGTAGTCCAGTTATTTACTAATACACAGGTTCCCTTGAACTCAGTGGCAACAGCCAGGGGCAGTTCTTTGATCCGGAGATCTGCAATTCTGTTTCTCCAACACCTTTTGAACTCAGGAGGCTGTGTTTTGTGCATCATGATGGCTTCCTCGTGACTGTTGCGGTTTTAAGTCCACAGTGTGAAAATTTCAGTCTTCAGTGCTTGATTCTCCAGGAAAATCCCAGTAAATATATCTAGATTTTTACTGAGTTTCAGTTATATGATACAAGGTGTTGAAAAAGAGTTACCTTACTGTCTCCATGCAAGGATAGGCATGAGTGTTCTCTCCATGTAACATAGAAGACAGACACTTAATATATGAATTATCTCTATGCAGGTACGTGCTTGTCTTTGGATTGAATAATATTCTCATAGCACCTGCAGTCATCTTTCAGCATGAAAATTTAAATTTAATTTTTTTTTAATTAGTATGTAGAAGTCGTCTAATTTTATTTTAAATCATACAGAATGGATCATGAAACGTTGTGACAATATTGTTGTATTTTGTAATACTTGGCTATGATGACATTTGCAGTTCAGACAACAGATCATAAACAGCAAATAATTTGCAAGCATTCCGTAGGCTGACACAATGCATAAAACATGTATTTCTGAATGATTAAATGGTTATTCATATACTGTGAACCATTATTTATGAACTGTTCACAAACAGAGAAATTTACTGATATTAATTGATTGTTATAGATAGTTCAGTTGCTCATGGTTTGGACAGGATTTAAATAACTGGTACTGTAAGTGTTTGAAATCCATTGACGATACCCTCAGAGCATTTAGACCTCCTCCTATGAGAGTTCTTAGTCTAGTCTTATTCTTTCATGATTAGTTTATATGTTTGTTACTAGTGTTTGCAGAATGTTCTTGCTGGCATTTATGTTTATTTTGAAGAAAAATGCTACTTTAGCCCTTAAAGGCAGCACACTATTATTTATTTTTATGTAATATCTTTTTTATGGTTAAGCTTAATCTTTATTAGTATATGTAACTTCCCTGCAAACAATTCTCAGTACGTAATTAGATTGTGTTGACTGCTGCTTCTTGTTCCAGCTGATGATTAGAAATTGTACTGAACTCAAAATATTTCCAGCTCAAGGAAAAAATTTCATTCACAGACTATGTGATCGGATCCTTTATCCTAACTTTTTAATGATTCCAATAGATGCCTCTGGGCAAACCAGAAGTACTAATAAATAGGAGAGATAAAGAAAACTATCAAAAACCGTCTGTAATAGCAACAGAAAAGCAATCAGAAACATTTGGCAGTGCTCTGGAAAATTAGACATTCTCTACAGAGTCACTACACAGTGTAACTGTGAAGCAATAAGATCACTTACATGCAAAAATGAATTGCTTCATAAAGTTACATTTATAATCAAAAAAGTTTATATAAAGACCAAATATCTTTGAAAGAGATTAAACTCACCTGGGTTCCAGTCTCTAATACGACTTTAGAAAATGGAATGTTCTGATTCACAAGTGTTAGAAGCTACAGAAAATAAGCCATGATCTGGCGTAGATAAAAGTGCTAAGAAAAGCTCCCAGTACTGTCACTACAAGTCAGTCTTGGCATTTTAGCCTGGTGCTAACTCTGTTGAGATCAGATTTCAAGTCTCCACGTCCCTAAGAGTGAACTTGTGACTGAGAGTAACAGAGTGTGCGAGAAGGAGGAACAGAAGAGAAAACCCTTGTATTAATCATGAAAAAGCATTTGGAGAGAGCAAGAGGCTCCCAGTGGCCTCTGGATGCGAAGGCTGACTGTCGTTGAACAGAGATACAAGCACTCTTGCTAGCCAAGAGTGAACAGAGAATTTTGTGACAAAGGTCAGACAAGAAAGAGCAAAATGGAGCAGTGAAGGCAGCCATGGTGCACTTTGGTGGCAGACGGACCAAAAGAGGTACCAGACATGGAGGTACAAACTAAGGTTCTCTTTTACCAACATGAGTGATGGTAAGTGGAAAGACGTGATATCAATTAATAAGTACCTAGATGAGATGCTGGGAGCAGAGGTGAGGAGGTTAAGACTTTTATCACCAAAAATAAAAGTGTGTCTTGGAGGGACAGCACAGCAGGCTATGAAGCTGTGAAATGTTACTTTTGTTAGTGAATGGCTGCTTTTAGATATGAAAAAGCTTTTCCAACAGGTACTGAGGAATGCCAAAGTGTTCTTGACTGGTGGGCATCTGGAAGAATCCCTGGACGTGGTATGTTTGCTTTGCAGGTTAAAGACTGCTGTCCTCCTATCTGCCCCTGCTTCTGTACACTGACAGGCTATATGGAAGCGTATTGACAGTGCATTGGTGCTGTTCCTTTGCAAAACCATAAACGTAGTTCTCTGTAAACCCTGGTGGTGTTGCATGTTTTCTCCTGTCCAGTTGTATGTGTGTATATACTACGTCCTGCTTCATCGTTCCAGCATTGCTGGCAGAGCAGCTGGGAACTTTGTTCTGTGGTCTACACTCCCCTTACCTCCATGCCATATCAATACATCTCTTATGAGCATCATACAGTTGTATTTAGAATGATTTCACATCGTACAAGCTTGTGTGCGATTATATACCTCTGTATGTGACTTTTTGCTCTTGTTCTTTCTCCCTCTATTATTAGGCCATCCTAGTTGGTTGCATCAATGGGTGTTTTAAAAGAACTATCTGTAACGTTTAAAAACAGTGTGTGAAATTGACATAAAGATGTTCTGTAGTGCTCTGGCTGGCGAATGACTGTATGATTATGAAGAAGAGAATAGGGATTTGCTTGTTTCATCGAGTAGCCAGAAGGGTGTTTTCCACAAAGCTAAGTACCTTTTTTTTTTCTCACATTTGACTCTCAAAGCCTTATTAGTGCTATTTATGTGTATTTTCATAGCTGTTTACCCCATGGGCTGGGCAGTGGTGGTGTCAGCATATTAGTATTTCACAGTACTGTACAAGAATTTTTGTAACGCCACCAAGTACAGAAGTACTGTGAAACCAGAAGGTCATGGGGCTGTTGCTTACCTCGGATGGCTGATACTGTAGAAACCAGGAAAATGTGCTCTGCCTTGGAGCACCTAAAGGTTAAAGAGAAGCAACTTGGGGAAGAGGACAGTGTTTGATTTGCAGAGTGACTCGCAAAGGCGTCACAGGGAGAGAAAGGATGGAGAGCAATGAACTAGGCAGTAGCTGACATAGATCTTCACCCAAAGGGGGTCATTTGTATGAAAAAGGTAGGGAAGTAGTTGGAGATTGATACAGAAGAAGGAAGAAGAGGAGAACAAGGATCTGGCAGGGGAAAAAGATGTCCAAATGGGGAGGTTGCAACAAACAGGTGATCAGGGACAAAGTGACAAAAGAGTCTTACAATGTCACTGCAGCTCCAGTAACTGCTCTTGCCAGCTTTGGAATCTGACTGCCTCTTACCAGCACCCTCACCTCTTCATTGCCACCTGCTAATTAATGGCTGCAAATTGCCTCCGAGCACCTATGCATGCAGAGGGTCTCCTGAGCTTAAGAGAGATGCTGGGTAGGAGAGAGAGCCCCAGCTGCATCCACATCTTTAATTTTGCCTCCCACTGCCGTTTCAATATTCTTATATCACTCTGCAGGTGTTCCCATTGTCACAGTCTCTGGCTGTTGTCCTGGAGTAATCTGGGCTTCATTGCAGCTTTACCTTTCCAGGAACAAGCCCTCCTGCATAACTGTGGTGTGCCCTTATTCTGTTAGGTCTCCTGCTGTTTTGGAGCTCTGCCTGATTGGAATTGGGTCCTTCATGGACAGAAGCGTTCCTGTTCAGAGCTTCCACCCAGCAGTGCTGTGAGACCTATGCAAGAATAATCTTTCTCATTTTCTGAAATCCCAACTCTGAAGTAAGTTCTTAACAAAATGAACAAAGCAGAGCACCTAAGGAGGCTCTGGTAGAAGCTAAAGCCAGAGAAAATGAAGACAGCTGAGTAGTATTACTGCAGTGCTATTGTTTTCTGGGCTCCAGTTTAATTTATTCTTTTGTATGTCCTAAACATTTGTGGATTTGACTTAAGATCACTTTAAGACAAGCTTTAGCACAAGTATAGATTTGAGATGGAGAGGATGATGTCTGTTACTTGTTCATTCCCTTGGTATAATCTGCTCAGTCAGATATGCTCATGTCAAATTAGAATATGAGGGTTATGTCGTTGTGTGTGGTTATCTAACACATGGACAGACCACTAGAAAATTCATTGGTTTTGTGTGCTTCTGTCTTTAACAGTTTTCGAAGGGGAATCCTGCCATGCCAAAGTCTGATTGTTGCCACTACCCAGTGCGTTTTTGTGTATAGAAATAAATTAAATCAAATTTCTATACTCCTTTCCATTGAAATCACCCCAACTGTGTTACTGCAAGTGATACATGGGGGGTTTTATCCCTTTGCTGAATGTGCATTCTTTAACAAGAGACTGAGCCAATAATGCCAAAAGACTCCCACAAGTTTTTTGATTTACCTTTTAAAAAATCTGCTTTTCTTAAAAATAAGGTTTTTTAAAACATGATAATCAGCATTTCTACTGCTGATCCTTATGAAGTGTGAATCTAGAGTAAAAAAAAAAATCTGGAGATATCTGGTTTGTGTAAGAAAAATGAATGGGGGCAAAAGAAGAATTTATAATGGCCCAAGTGTACAGCCAGGGTCTAGGCTGCTCTGCAGCCTTCCCTCAGCACACAGCCTTTTCATCTTATAGCTTGGGGCTATTGGACCTGAGTGATTGTAGACCCCCAACCCTGTGCCTTGGTCCTGAGCAGAGACAGTTCTTGTCCTGTCTCAGAGTCATTTGTTTATGCAGAAGCTGTTTCAGTTGCATGATGAAAGTTGAACAAACTCTTCTCTGAACAGCATTTCAGACTTTCAGCATCTGTCTGAAGACTGGCAAGATCTATAGTTTGCCTATCAATTTCCCCTCTCATACCTTTGTCCATTTGGGCTGATATATCTTGGAATCCATAGGAAAAACCTTCAGAAAGGTGTTCCATAGCATGTATGCACACGTCTACTCACGGAAAAGCCCTGTGTGTCATATATCTATGTTGAGGATCAGAGTACAGTGGCATTTTTCACAGGTTTTCATTCAGTTCATCTAAAGCATCTAACTGGAGGGCATTTCTTCAGGGTGCAATTCTTAGCTCAGGGAGCTAAGTCACCTTCTGAAATTGGGTGTCCATCTCCAACTATCGGAAGAACCCAGCACAAGTGGGCCCAGAAAATCTGGGTGGTGGTATGAATCCAGGCCGTTGTCTTTCTCAAAATACAGGCATTAGCATTAAGAAATGAATATTGTGAAACAGGTGTGATGGGACTTGTCTGATTTTCTGGGAAGGTATCTCTTATGACATGTTGCTTAATAGAATGATGACTTGTAAATTTTTTCTGATTGACCTACCTGCAAACCACGTTAAAGGCAGACCGTACTGGTGCTGAACTGATTTCTTTCAAAGTAATTCCCATCAGCATTAGGATGCTCTTTTTCCATTTTATTTTATGTGTCATTAGCATATGCAGGCCAACACTAGTGATTAGAATTTACCTAATATATAGTATCTGTTGACATGCCTATCTGAAAACCCACTGTGATACTGTTAAGGAAAACAGAGAATGCAAACTATGTCTTGCCACAAACAAGTTAATTTGGGTTATATTTGCAGTCTTGGAAGCTTACAGCAACAATTTGAGGTGAGGGAAACGGACACACACTCATGATATTCTCACTGTAATTATCCCACTCTCTTAACAACACCAAGAAAAATATCCTAGAGGACTGTAGACAAAATCAAGCACAAAGGTAGGAGAAAGTCTCTGAAATAAACAGAGAATGTTCATGAGGAATTTTTGAAAGGGCATGGGCTCAACCTGGCTACAGCAGCATGTCATCCTGCAGAGAGATCAAATTCTTATTTGTTCTGCTTGAGAAATATCTCATCTTATTTAGCTGAAGATAAGAGAATGCAAGATAGCGGTGCTTTCTCGTGGGCAGAATCAAGCTGAGAAAGAGAGAAAATTAACCCAGTTTGTCTGCAGCTGTCATGAATCACAGCTTGTAATCATTTTATAAAATCATGGGCCATTCTCAGTGATACACAAATGCCCCTTTAAGCTTATTCTGGTGCTGCGTGACTTCCAGGTGACCTGTCTAAAATGGTTAACTCCGAGATTTTGGCAACATGCGTTTATTTTTCACAGATGTAAGCAGAGTGCCAAGAAATACACTGCAACTGCGGAACCAGTTGAAGAACCCTTCTAGTAAGAAATTATTGATACTTAAATCCAAGAGACTTTTTAAACACATTTCAGCCAAGAAAAGTCATGTAAAGGAGCCTTTTTAAAAAATGCAAAAGATGTGAAATAAAGCGGCAGTGTCACGTTATTTTGAACATGAGTCAGGCTACATTTAAGCTGCCTTTCACCTTGGGGTAGGTTTTCATAGAGGTTTACTGGAAGAAGCCTAAGATTTCTGAGTACCTGTCCTCTCAGAGGAGGACTTTGTTTGTCATTCAGCAGCTCTGGGTTAGCATTTTACAGTTTGGAATGATCCGGTTCTCACTGTCCAAAACAAAATGAGGCCGCTTTGCAAGGAAATTTCTTGAGCAAACTTTCCATCTGTTTACAGTGTTAGAGACTTAAACCCTATCACAGAATCACAGAATCATAGAATGTTAGGGATTGGAAGGGACCTCGAAAGATCATCAAGTCCAATTCCCCTGCCAGAGCAGGAATGCCTAGATTATGCTACATAGGAACATGTCCAGGCAGGCCTTGAATGTCTCCAGAGAAGGAGACTCCACAACCTCTCTGGGCAGCCTGTTCCAGGGCTCCATCACCCTCACTGAGAAGAAGTTTCTTCTCGAGTTTAAGTGGAACCTCTTATGTTCCAGTTTCAGCCCATTACCCCTTGTCCTATCAGTGGTTGTCACCGAGAAGAGCCTGGCTCCATCCTCGTGACACTCACCCTTGATATATTTGTAAACATTAATAAGGTCTCCCCTCAGTCTCCTCTTCTCCAAACTAAAGAGCCCCAGCTCTATGCATGGAATAAATTCATCAGCCACCCAGGAAGTTCAGTAATAATCCCTAAAGACTATTGCATCTGAAATGCCTTATTGATGTTACGAAACCAAAATCATAACAGTAAAAAGCTGAAGTCAGAGTATGTATTTGACTGAATATGAGGAGTGTGGTGGCCAGTTGGCCGTTTCATTTGTACCTGAATTACTGTAGCCTGTTCCTGAGTAAGAAATAACCCAGAAATGTAAAAGTCTGAGTGAAAGTCTTATGTAAGATCTCTAATAACCTTGCTGTAACTTTAAAACCAGTAGGGAAGTAGGCACCTGCATAATGAAATGTCTCTTTCAAATTACACAGCAGTATCAGTATATTGTTACCTTTTCAGTCCAATATGGCTGCTTTGATCATATCATGCAGAAGAGATAGGTTGTGTCCATATGTAAGACAAAAAGCTGCTGAAGATCCATGCACTGAAAGGCGCCATGCATTCCGTAAAGTATTTTTTATCATGCTGTACTCCTCAGCATATTTTGTATTCTATTCAGCATATCATGCTTGTTAGAAATATCTATAAATATATGTTTTCTGATTTTAAATGAGCAAGAACAAACCCCATGAGTTATGACATTCATATTACATAGGAATAGGAAGATACTTCTGAAGTTAACTTTTAATCTGGCTTAGCAGTGCTTTAATTCTGATTTTCATGTAATGATGATACATTGAACTGTTCAGATTATTGTTCTTTGCAAAGGATAAATTCCTCATCATATAAACATTTGATGGCTTGGTCTGTTAATTTCTGATTTTAAGAATAACAGGTAAGATGGATTTGATTTTTAAAAGCTTATTTGGAAGCAGCAGAAACCACTTGCTTGAACAATAATTTCTATGGGTAACTAAGCAAGCATTCGTTATTAATGATTTTGCCAACTGCGCCATGTAATTAAGGTTGCAAAATGATTTCCATTTAAATCCTAATCCTGTGTTCTTACGTGGCAGCTCAGTCTCCTGCATTTCTGGAAATTTTAGTTGATTTCAACATGTCACTAAATGGCGATGCATGGGAAATATTCGCATGGCTGGGAACCCATGTGCAGACTGAAACTGTAGAACTGCAAGGAAGAGTGTGGTCCATTAAATACATGTTGTGGCATGCACTACTACCAGCACAACACTGCGGAGATGGACAACTGTCAAATTCTCAAGCAAAGACAATTTGACAGTCATCCTTTTATTTTTTTCCCATGACCACCTATGCAAAAAATGCAAATGTGTCCTTATGTAGTTGAGGAGAAAATAGCATTATTCTATGTACTTTCTCAGCAGCTGAAGTGCTCACATCCTGTGATATTAGGAAGTGAGATCAGTAGAGACTACACGCTCCAGATAGTAGGTAATGATGAATCATAGAATTGTTTGGGTTGGAAAAAAACGTTAAGATTATCAAGTCCAACTGTTAACCTAGTGATATCAGGCCACCACTAAATCATTTTCTTGAGCACCTCATCTACACATCTTTTAAATACCTTCAGGGATGGTGACTCCACCACTTCCCTGGGCATCCTGTTCCAATGCTTGACAACTCTTTTGATGAAGAAATTTTTCCTAATAGCCAATCTTAACCTCCCTTGGTTCAACTTGAGGCCATTTCCTGTTGTCCTATCATTTGTTACTTGGGAGAGGAGACCAAACCCCACCTTGCTACAACCTCCTTTCAGGTAGATGTAGAGGGTAATAATACTCTAATTAGCTAACTTCAGACAGAGTGATGGGAGGGAGAATGAGCTAACATGAGGGATTCTGGTGAATGGATGTGATAAAGCAAAACAGCAATATAATCAGAGCTTTGGGTAAGAAACCTAGATGTCTGAAATTTTACTAGGATCTGTGACTGCAGTCTTCAAAGACAGATAGGTGAACATACGTGTAAAAGATAATACTTTGGGTAAAATCTACTACTCTAAATTGCTTCGTAACAAATAACCTCACAGGTGTAGTTTGATCTCTGGACATGAAAAGTTAAAATTCACATAGTCAGGTAGATTATAGTGGTGTATCTGGTAGAAAAGATAAGGAAAAGAATTTGCTGGACCTGGTTACTTTCTACCACCTCTTTTCGTCAATGGGCAGTGGGTATTTATTTTCCATGAATACAGGCACTTTGCTGGCACACCTGAGATATGAGGCTACTATCCCCTTTTTTTTCCATTTCGTCATTAACAAGAGCTTTGCCCATCCAAAGATTCAGAGAAGCAAAAGCATAATACCAGTAAGAATCCTGAATTTTCTAGTTTTATGCCCATTTGGAGGGAACCTCTTACTGGGGGCCATTCCCTCTGTTTCCTTCCTTTTCTAACCTTCAACAATTCTGTGTCCTTGGTAATCATCCCTTCTAATGACAGTAAAGGTTTAGGAATTGTTACTGTTGTCACACAGAGGACTGTTAGATAAGGAAATGGTATTACAAATAATTGAAGTCGGGTGATACAAGTTCTGACAACACTTAGCACCCTTCAGGTATTGCCAGAAAGCTAGAGAGCTCTGCAGGCAAATTCTTCAATTGGACGAAGTGTTCAGGTTAGTTTAAAACTGATGGCAACAAACGAATTGAGAAGACTGGGGTTAAATTGTGAAAAATACAAAGTTAAACGTTCAGCATTAAACTTTAATGTTTCTCCATTTTATTTAACATTTTTTATGTGTAAAGTACTGGAAGCTACTCTTCCTCCTTGAAGCACCCTCAGTTCCACTAATGACCCTTTAGAACAGGAGAAAATGTGTATCTTTAAGTCCAAAATTAACTAATAATGCATTTTGGGAGAGTGGCTTACGTAAGTAATGTGGGTGTACTGGCTGGATCCTGAAATACTGGCTGGAATCTGAAACAGTCTACACTGAGAATTGCTTCTCTCAAAACTCCAGAGACAGAGAGTAATAATACCAGCACATGTATTGCTATGTGCTCTGTACAATTTGGGCTGCGATTTTGCAGTTATTGAACACTGTTACCTTCCTTGGAAATAATTGTTGATGTGCAGGATAACTTAGAAAGCTTTAATTTGATTCTGGGTTCCTTATGATTCAAAGGAGTATTTGCTCTGTTATTTGGACAAACTCCATTTTAGTGTCTGTTGAACATTTTCAGATATGGATTTATACTGAGGTTACAGAGTTCCCCTAACCTTTGATATTTAGATCTGGAGAACTGGCTGGCATCCATATCTTAGACAGCATCTCTTTGATTGCAGGAGCATAATTTTGAAGTTTAGGATTCTTTGATTTATAATCCAACGCCAGGTACATGTTTCCGTATAAGCCACCACACCTAGATATTCAGAGAAAAACACAATCTCTGATTTATTTTTGCAAAAACTTCTTGAATGTTTCAACATAATTTACATTGCCATTTACAGTACTGTCTTATTAACTGCAGTTAAGATTCTTTATGAACCATGGGATTTAGAGGTCACAGCATAGGGACACGCTGTAAATTCAGAGGTAATATTCAGATTTTCACGGAGTCCAGGATGGAGGAATCACAGAATCATAGAACATTAGGGAGTGGAAGGGACCTCAAAAGATCATCTAGTCCAGCCCCCCCTGCCAGAGCAGAATCACCTACAGTAGATCGCACAGGAAGGCGTCCAGGCAGGTTTTGAATGTCTCCAACTCGAGAAACTTCTGTTCAGCTGTAAAACTCCATATGTATTATTTCCAGATATAAAATTTTAAAGCTAAACAAGCTGTGCTTATAGTTTAAATTCAGTGTAGAAATAGGTTGAGGCTTTTGGGGTGTTACTTTTACCTTAACTCTCAATTACATTGAACTTGATGTGAAGAAAACCTGAAACCAAGTTTTACCTGGTGTTCCCAAGTTTAGGAGCATGGATAAGACCTATTAGATCACCTAGTGTGCAATCCTGAAGAGAAAGTTCAAGATATTACATTTTTTCACTTTTGCACACAGTTGATTCTGAAAGTCTTGACTGGTGGAACTTCCATTGCATTCCACAGCTGGAGGCCTCTTACTGTGAGAAAAAAATAAATGCATCTTGCAAGATGTTTAAAATGTAGAGCCCTCATCATATTCCGCTATTTTGAATTTCCCAGATAGATAAGAAATATGAGGGGGGAAAATGAGGATTTAATAATCTGGTCAAATCACCACCGTTACTCGTGTAAGATGTCTCTACCCCAACTGTGCATGTGACCCTGATAGAAATGCAGCTGCAACAGTGGGGATTGCCAGCCTGAGGGAAATTATGAATCCTGAAGTGAAACCAGGTGGGAAGCAGTCTGTTTGAAAACTTAGAAACCGCTGCCAAAAATGATGAGAGCCCTCTGATCACAATGATTTTTCACAGCAATTAAAAGAACAGCAAGGTTATAATAAGAGCCTTGCATACGTTATGAGAAGGAAGGTGAGTAACACCAGGTTACTGAGGTAACGAGAAGAACTGTAACATTGTTACTGATCACTGAATTATGATGGTTGTAAAACTTGATAACTTTTTTTCCAAAAAAGTGCATTAAGAGTACAATTTTGGAACAGCATTTTTAGCAAATGTCAGAAATGAGCAATGCTTTGTGATTTTTTTATTTGGTGTGCTTTTTTGTGTTTGTTTGTTTGTTTGTAAGCTTTTGTGACACATTGTGAAATCTCCTGGTGTAAGTTTGCTCCCGTTAGTACTAGACAGGATGGATTTGAGAGCAAGGTGAACGCTTCAGGTTGGAAAACAGCACTGAGAAAGAAGAGCACTACACAGTACTGATTTATTCTGAATAACTGACAGTCTGTGTTGGTGTGTCATTCT
This sequence comes from Trogon surrucura, assembly GCA_020746105.1. Classification (NCBI taxonomy): domain Eukaryota; kingdom Metazoa; phylum Chordata; class Aves; order Trogoniformes; family Trogonidae; genus Trogon; species Trogon surrucura. Next base: position 124,638,890 of record CM036617.1, on the reverse strand, counting down.
CTACTGAGTGAACATCTCAGCAAGAGTTCCACCTTATCTCTGTAAACCTGGTAGTTAAGCCAATTAAAAGTGCACAGAATCAGCTGTAGCATGTGCTTCTAATGTATACCTTTAAATTGAATTTTTATCCTTCAAACATGCTGGAACAGCATGTACTTTGTTAATCAGGCACCAAATAGCTGTGGTCAACTTTGTTCCTTTTCTCATTCATGGCCTTTGCAAGTAGAAAAGAAAAGGTTTTCGTTTGGGACAACTCACATGAGGAAGCTTTCAGATGCCATAGCATGTTTTTACTAATTTCACTGCTACTTTTGCATGCTTTGTAACAGTGTGGTGTCTAGGAGCCAGGACTGCTCAGGAATTGCCAGAATAGTGCAAGCATTATCAGAGGAGAAGCGCACCCACACCCATGTAGGTGTACTTTCTAGATAAACAGTGGCAGCTACTGATTTCCAGGGAGGACGGATGACATTGCAAGGGCTGTAAAACTTTGAGCCAGTGAAGATGAGTGCTGGACTAACTCAATTTTAAGAAAAAATAATTTAACATAGCTCTTTCCTGCATCTGCCTGTTTGCAGTGTTAGTATTTTTCATTTGCAGTAAGCCACTGTGTGCCATAGAGTGGTGAGGAAACGAAGCAGAGGAAACAGAGCTGAGATTTGTGAAACAGGCAAATATTTAAATTAGCAAAGGCAAAGACTTCAGCAGCATTCTCTGAAATGTTATACATGTAAGAAAGTATTTGGCCAGTGGCAAATCTGCTCCTGGGATGCGTAACGTACTGCCAAACTCAGAAAATGAGAAAATCAATCTAGTGTCAGTTCTTGCCTAGTTCTGCTCTCTATGGGTTTGTATTCACATATGAAAATACAGATCCACAGATTGGTTGTGAATAAACATTAATTCATTGCTTTCAATGTGTTTCCACCAATTTGTCCCAAGTGAGAGACTGAGCTGGATTTAGTAGAGGTAGCAATGTCAATGATTTGTCCTCCATTCTCTTTCCTGAAAAAAGTATTCTAACAGCTGAGAAGCTGATAAGTTGTTTGAAAAGACAAATAAAATACAGGTCTTGCCTCCACTGCAACCACTATTGTTACTTCCGCTGCTTCCTGCTCAGTGGGAAAAATGTGTGTAAATCCCCCATACAGATAAAGCCCAAGTGATCTCAGATCAGGAACATCCAGAATTGACAGTGTAGCCATATTTTCTTTACTCAAGAGAAAGAAATCAAGGTTGTCTCACAAAAGAAAGTTTTCACTATATATTTGTGAGGTGTTTGTTTCGTTGCTTTGGGATTGGTTTGGGTTTTTTTCTTCTTTTTTTCAATCCATTCTTGCCAGTTGAAGGCCGATTTAAAAAAAAAAAATAATAAAGGCAAACTGAGAATGTCTTTATTCTGCAACTGATGACAGAAATTGCCAGGCAGGATTCCCAGTGACTCAGAAACAGGGACACATCTATCTGGGATCTTAGAATCACTGCTTTGCTGTAGCAGAAGTTTGTATCACCCTTGTCATTGCAAACAAAATAGGTCAGGGTCAAGAATCTGGCATTTTTCAGCAAAACTTTATTTCTTCTGAGAATTTCCAGATAGATTTGCTTTGATGTGATGGAGTCAGAAGGACTAAATTATCATCTTGTCAAAGCTACTTTTCTTCCAATTGCCTATTTAAAATACAGTGGCATAGATGCTCTCTACCTTAACCAGAGTGTTTCAGAGCCATTTGCTGTTTAACTTTCTTCTGTTCTCTTGATGTCCCTTCCCATAATATTGTTGATCTTTTTGAAGAAGCAAACAAATTAAATAAAAGCTGAAACAAGGTGGCCTTGTGTGCATATGTGGGGGAGTTTGTTGCGTTCCTTGCTCAACAAGAAAGTGACTGGAGGTGTAGTCATGGGAATGCTTGGTGGCCGATCCCCTCCTCCTTCCCTCACACACTGTGTCTTCCTGACCTTTGAAAGGTGTTCACCTAGTCTTCGGCAGGAGGGAGAAGGACAAGCACCTGGTAAGCCAAATGGTGCAGCTCCTTTGTGAAAGTAGGCTTGAAGACTGGTCAAGGCAACCTCAGAAGAACTCTGTACAACAGCAACAGACCAGTTTATGTTACTGGTGAGAGCGCTAGGGTCAGGGAGACAGTCTTCCTCAGGGAATCATGTCTTCTGCATGTTAGGAAGGACAAAGGGAGAGAAAAGCCACTTCCACTTTGCCTTCGCTTCACACTGTTGCACTTCTCCTAATGTTAAAGCTGCTCTTTGCTGGATATTCAGGGGTCAGGGTACATGATGCATCCAGTACAGTCCTGTCTTGCAGAAGTCTTTCTGTAACCATGAGATAAAAAAGTGGGAGTATTCTTCTTCCTCACTCCTTGGCACTTGTATCAGCCTGTTTTGGGTCTCCCATAAGGAAGCAGCACCATCTAAATGCTGATTATAGTCTATCCCTGTGCAACATTGTCTTCTGATCCCCTGCACCTGAGCCCAAGATAAATGTGATTTTTTTTTTTCAGGTTACAGGAACATGTGGTTTTGGTTTGGTTTGCAATCTACCCTAACATCTTGTCTCCATTTTCCCTGCATGTAGTTGAAGCATCAGGATTAATTGTATCATAAACTCTAAGTTATCTTTTTCATATCCTATTTGAAAGTGTTTGCTCACAAGATGGTATTTTTGTGAGTTGAAATTGTACATGCTATGGGTTTAATTCCTTTCTCTGCACTTTTTTTTTGCAACTTTTGTCAGAGTTCTATGTTTGTACTTTTGGGTGACATACAGTTGTCTTAAATTTTAAAAAGCAAAAAAGTGTTTTCTCAGCTTATTCAGCTTTTGAAGGTGCTTTTCTATCCATTCCTGTGTAAAACAGGGTATAAATATTTGAGCAAACCCCAGATATCAGCTTCATAGCCTAGGTAGCTCATCTGCAAGTTAAAGGCATATTTACTTCCTCACTGTATCATACGATAGAAGTGTTGCCTCAAGATCTGATTCAGGCTTTGAACATCCGCCAGAGATCAGCCCAGCAGCCTTCCTGAGCTGATCAGGCCAGTTTGCCAGCCACAGATGGGCCCCTATCATCACCCATCAGGCTGTGCACGAATGTTGTCAGTCCCAATATGAGTTAAAGGAACCTCCAGTGGGGCAAGCCAGCACAGGGTTACAGCACACTTTTGATACTTTCTCCACATCTCTAGTTGCTGTTGTTTGGCTTTGCTTGGCTTTGAGGGGAAGACTTCTCTTTCTGTGGCCTCTGTACCCAACTGGGATGACAAATCACATTATTACTATTAAAAATAGTAAAGATAATAATATCATAACTGTACAGGTCATCTCCAAGTATGACACAAGCCTACTAAAGCATCAAAAAAGCTCTTGACATAGAGTAAAAGCTTGCAGAGAGGTGTTTTATGAAGCTTAGAAACCACTACAAGGGATGTATAGTTTTTAGATTCACCAACATGGTGTCTGTTCCTTTGACATCATGCTTCTCACCAAGCAGTAGGCATCTTCCCTGGTTTTTTTTCCAGTCAGCAGACCTTTCTTCCCTCTTGACTCCAGCCTTCTTTCTTTTCTTAAGTGTTTAAATGTATGAAGTAATTTCTTACACATATTAACGTAACTGATGCCTGAATAAAATAAACCATCCAGGTAGCTTTAATGTTGCTTGTGTTGTCCCTCAGTATTCATAGTAAAGAGGATTTTGAAGTCAGCTGAATGAGAGCATCCATTAATGTAAAAGCCTTGCAGCTCAAAATCATTTCGTAATGTCAGGAGCAAGGAAAGGTAAAAGAAAAAAAAATGCAATAGCATTTTACACATAAGTACATCCGTACACTTGAAATGCATTTATTTTTGAATAATGTTCAGAAGCTCCAGCAAAGGGGAAAAAATAAGAGAAGGGAAACTGTTACCCATTTACCAACTGGAGACCTCATTTTAGCACATTTAGAAACCATTGTTGCACTTGCATTTCCTCCACATTAGAAAGTCATTCTCAAAGGGAAAAAAATGTATATGTATTATTTTTTGAAAAGGAAAGCATATTTTATTCACAGTCCAAAGTATAGAAAATCTAGATGTATTCATGGCTGCTCCATGTTGCTTGACCTGGAAGCTGATCCAGCAGTACTACAGAGAGGTTCTGTATCTGTTTTTCTGCTTCGTCTGCTTTCTCTACTATAACAGTTAAATTCGATGTTATTTTTGTGCTGGTCCTCATTTACTTGACCTCTTTTTGCCTTCTCCAGTCCACAGCAATCAGAACCCCCTAGAAATTAGAAAAGCTTTCAGGTTGCCCTTTGTCTTTATTTTCACCAGTGCCTTCTCCCACCACTACTTTTTTCTTCCTTTCTTTACACCACAGTCTGTCATTCTGACCACAGAAACAGTTTAAAGTCCTTTTCCTTCACTGTACACTGAGCTGGATAAGAAAATGTTTCCATCTAATTTTCTAGAAGACAACTCCTGAGTCCACACTTTATTCACAGATACATGCAGACAGCATCCAGGTAAAAAACCACAACTTACAGTGTTTTTTTTAACTCAAGAACTCACATACCAGAACTGAAATCTTAAATCAAAAGTATTTCTATCTGCTGAGTACAGATGCTATTGAACTCTCCTTAATGCTCCAGAGTGGCTTTTCAAAACAAAGGTAAAAATGTAAGTATTTGCTGAGTAATGGTGTCATATTGATAAAAGTTCCTCTGCGCCTGTTCTGCAGACAAAATTAATCTGTTACTGTCCCTCATTAGTTTAAGAATCCTGTCTCTGGGTCTGTAAGTCCTTGCTTCATTCTTTGACCAAGATGACAGTACTCTAAGAGGTTTCTGTGAGGAACCTTTTAATTTCTTATTTTTTTATTTTTATATCTGTTTGTTGCAGGTGCATCTCATTGAGGATTATTTCAGCAGTTGCAAATACTCAGAGTGAAGTACTGTATGGTCTGTGTCAGCTGTTTCAGTAGGTTTCTGATATAATGATTTCACCTAAATCAGTGTTATCAAAGACACTGAGATCAGGAACAGAATGGAAGGACTTGCCAGCATGGAGAATGGCAGCCTTCATGTCACATAAGTTTCAGGATGTTCACCCCTGAAAACGCTTGGAAACAGGAAGGAAAAGAGAGTCCATTCTTTTCCCATCTGATTGTTAAGTAAGTTTATTTGGAGAGGTGTTCGGTAAAGGGCTTTCTCCCTCATAAGTCTGTTTTTTCTATTTTATGAACCTGCAGCAAAATCATAATCCTTTCAGAATGCCTCCTTTAGCACAGCTGCCTACAGTAGGGAGGATAAAACCCAGTAGCATTTTCAGCAGGAGTTCTGGACTAGCACAGCATTTCAGCAAAGACGCTATTAACATCTGTTTATCCGCTGTTTGTGATTTAAGTCTCAGTGGGAGCTCATGTGCTGGGGGGAAGGGTTTCAAGTAAGGTCAAGTGAGAAGTATACTCTGCCCCTCCCCAGGTCATGGAGGGTTTATTTTCACTGTGTCTTTGTTGTTTTTTCCTCAAGCCAAAGTACAAAGTCGTCTGTACTGAAAAACACATGTTGTTCGTTGTGCATGAGAGATGGGTATTCCATGTGTGGAGGCAGCACTGCCATTCACCTTTTCTCTCCTTCTAGATAGTGGTAGTGCCTGCAATGAATTCCTCTCTGAACAGAAAGGTTATGCTGGTATATATTAGGCATTGATAGGTCTTTTGTTCTTCCTGCTGTCTTCCAAATATAGCTCAGTTATCTTTCCCTGTGTTGGTGATTTCTTTGTACTCATGACTAATCACTTCAGCTGAGCTGCAGCAGGCTTCCCCATTAAAAGAAGAAACAAATAGACAAGCAAATTGTGGTTATGGGTTCAAGTGATATAAAGTTGGGCAGGTGGCAACTTCAATTAGACCAGAACATTTCATAATTCAGGAGCTGAGGTTTCCTGTGCCCAGGGTGTAAAGGTTCGAAGTCTTTGCATAGACTTCAGAGAAGGACAGAGTGGCATTTATTTTAATGTTATTATTTCTACACATCAGGAAGTGGCTGTTTATTCTAAGGTAGCTGAAATGGAGCTAAGCACTACTGTTAATATTTGCCTTTCAGCAGGTTTGACGGTGACCTTCCTCCCCCAGTTCACCAAATGAAATTAAAAGGTGGAAGGAAAAAAATTTGTAAGTTCTCGAAAAGGACTGTCTTCAAAAGTCATGCAATAATGCTGTGGCTGGATTTTAAAATAGGGCTTGTTAAATTTATGATCACTAATAACATTTGTAGTTACAGTATGCAAGCAAAGATAAGGCTACTCTAATTTCATGCTTCAGGAGCTGAGATGATTGCCCGTGGGGGGTCAGGAAGGATATTTTCCCTCCATGCATATACAGCACTGAACAACTGATTGGGGTCCATAATCACCAACACACCCAAAGAACATGCCCAGCTTTAAGCATGTGCTTAAGTGATATGCCAAGCTGGGGCTCTCAAGCTTTCTTCTTGATGTGGATAATATTACATGCTCATGTAGCATTCTTCAGTTCCCAAATACTCTAGAAATACTGAACCAAATTCTGCTCATTCTGATAATAACTCCCTTCAGTTCAGTCTGGCATTTCCAAGATTGCCAATCACTGATTGTGTTGTCTGATTTGTTACTTAACACATTTAGTTCTGTAAACTTCCTCAGAAGAACTAAATGTACAAAACACAAATAATGCAAGACACCTAAAATACTTTGTAGTGCTCCACTAGAATCAGTAGCTTTCTCTAGCCTTAAGTTTGTGATCCTTGTTGAATTTCTGAGATAATGAATCATTTGTGATCAAAATATAGGGATTGTATACGTATGATCTATACATTTACCATTCATCTATGTGAATGGTAGGCAACCAGCAAATTAAAGTTGGTATCGTATTTAAAATCACAATGTTTATGAGAAAAAGCAGTGGAAAGGATAGTAGAAACTAGTTTTTGATTTCGAAGAGGCTGAATAGATACGCCAGGAATTGAATTTCATACTGATTTTTTTTTTAACATTTGTTTGAGAGAGAGACTACCAGTAAGTCTTTTACTATTCCCATTCAATAGATGAAAAAAAAAATAAGACAAAGCAATTAAGTAAGTCAGTGGTTTTTGGAGTGTTTTGGAGAGATTGTGTCAATTGCCGGAGAAAGAATATAATACATGATCTTTCTTAAAGACCTGGTTCTGGCTGGTCACATTGAAAGAGAAAAGAAAGTAACCAAGTCATATACCTGTACATATATCTATTCATTTCATATCCGTGTAGAATGAATATAGATGTTTTTATTAATTTTACATAAGGAGGCTGTTGGGTGGTAGATGTTTTACAACACAAATTACATTCAAATAGTTATAACGAGATATTTTAGCAATTCTGGTCCAGTTGAATTTTTGATGGATACTCTGAAATCTAGAAATTTTGATGTCATAAATAGAAGTGATCCATTAGTCAAGTATCAGCTGGCAAAACATGGGATTTGCCTTCTTCTGTCAGTCTTTGGATGGAAAAAGCAGTCATTTTGATATTGCCTCCAGGAGAGAGATGTACCTCATACAAGTTTTGTTTGATAGGAATCCATTTGTCTTGTGTTAAATCACTTGATGTTGGGTTGCTGTAGTTTCTACCTCACCCATGTGCTCCTGTTTTTACTTCCCTGGACTCCTCCAAAGAGCATGGGTGCTCATTTTGTGTATTTCAGTCTCATTAAAATCCAATGTTTACTTGTTTCAAGAACTGAAGATTCATAAATTCAAGGCATTTGAGACAGATTGCCAAGCAAGCCAGATGCCATAGACAGAAACAGGACACAGCTCTTTACTCCATCCTTGAGCAACAGCAGGAGAGTTACATGGAAGACATTTGTGTGTTCTCAACCTTTGATCAACTTCTGGATATATCATTTCACTGCATGATGTGATGTCAGCTAGACAATATAGGTAAGGCTTGCAACAATAGTAATCTGAAAATCACTCCTTCAGAAGCGCACGCATTAGGAATCAGACTGGTCCAAAACCACTTTTGACTATTGTGTTTCGTTTCATTTTATCAAATATATGTCCGTGGTGGGTTAAGAGATGGGCTCATTTCCACAAAGTGATGTATCAATGCAGTATCGCCAAAGCAGCACATCAGCAGGTTTGGTTTTGCTTGCCCTCCCTCTGTGTTTGCAGTCTCTGAGTCTTCACTAAGAAACCAGGAGATTGACAGGTCTCTGGCTGAAATACAACCCGTTCCAGAATTTCCTGGAAGAGAACCGCAGGTATCATGTTTTCAATGTACTGTAGGGTGACAGCCTTATATTAATCCATACAAAGAAATTAGTAAAACTGAAGTTCACTGTCTCCCCAAAGTTGTTTATTCAGGCTGGTCCAATTTTGAGCAATTTTCTTAGCAAGCAGCAGTGTTTATTCTCAGTAGCAGCCATTCATTTATTCCCATTAGGACAACATGGGTTTTTGGAGGTAAAATGCAGTAATGTGACAGAAGCCTATTACCCACTGTATACTTGGCTACATGTGTATTGGGGAACACATGCCGCCCATCTCAGCAATGATTCTGTCCACCCATTAATCCCTACTGAGAAAAGTTATAAAAGGCCCAACGGGAATCTCTGTGTAGGTGGTCAGGTGGTTGCTGCGTTAGGGTGATCAGGCACTGGGATGCACTGCCCAAGAAAGTGATGGAGTCACGGTCCCTGGAGGTGTTTAAGGAGAGACTGGATGTGGCACTTAGTGCCGTGGTCTGGCCAGTGTGGTGGTGTTGGATCATAGGCTGGACTTGGTGATCTCAGAGGTCTTTCCCAGCCTCAACAATTCTGTGATTCTGTAGTGAGACCTATTTTCAAGAGGTGTAACTGCCAATGGCCAGCTGAGAGTGCAGGACTTGGTTTTTTTAATTATTATTGTTATTAACTTAGAATTTTTGCAGGTTTGTTTTTTTTTTTATCTGGGACTTTCATTTCTTTATAGCTTAATATCCATCTTTTCATATCACTTTATAGTTAAACATTTATAAACAATTGGAGGTTTTGAACAAAGGAGAAAGCTAGATACAGAACAAAAGTAGTTGCAGCAGTCTGTGAAAAGTGGATCTTAAAACTTCAGCTTGAAATGTGGTGGGAGTAGATGTCCCACATCTGTAATCATGAGTCTGATTATGCCTTTGTTAGAGATACTGAAATTGGATACTGTGCAGAAATAGCAGGCTAGGCAGGGAAGAGAGGCTGTATTTTATCTTTAGAACCAACTGTGTTAAAATTTAAAGGAAGTTCAAGAAATGCCTGTCAAAAAGCTTTGTATTTAAAACTGTCAACAGTCTTTATAACTTCTGCCTTGTCCTTCACTCTTCTTTTCCTTTTATTTTTTTAACCTTTTCTAAGTTAAGTCAGAATGAGCACTTCCGGATTTTACGATTTGGTCATTAGTTGTGGTTCAGCAACTTAGGTGTTGGCAGTTGTATGCTTCGAAATGCAGCATCCCAGAGGAAGTAAGCATTTACCCTGTATTATATTGCATCATATTACGATATAACACAGCTTGAATTGCACGCTCCAAATCTATGCCCTAGAGTGAAGTGTGATTACCTAAATAAGCATAGAAAGAAAATAAGGAGGTTTCAGAGAGTTGCCATTAACTAGCTCCTTGGGGCCAAACTGATTTTCCCATCATGCACTCCTTGGAAAATACAACACTGCTGGCTGGAGATGTGATGTATTGTGCTCTCTATGTCTGTGTAACTGGGATACATGGAGTTATGCTGAGAAGAACAGGAAGATCTAGACAGGAATGCTTATTTTCAAAACATTCTGGCTTGATACTGAACCCTGTCGCTACTGGTAAATTTGCAGGAGAGTGCAGGAGGACAGGAGGGTTTGTCGCCATGTGATTTCACCCTGTTCCAGAAGTACCTATAACATCTGAATCCTTAAGGGTAAGTAGAGAAATGATGGTCTAGGGGTTGGAATGAGAACTTGAGATTCTGGAACTATGAATTCAATTCTTTCTTTCATCTCCAGGCTAATGCCTAATTTTGAGCAAGTTGCTTATCTCCTCAATTCCAACTTGTTCAAGGGAGGTAATAATAGATTTCTGCTTCGCTGGAAATAAAATTGTGTGAGAGATTATGAGAAATAGGGTGTTTTAGAAACCAGAGGGGTAGGGAGAGGACCAAAATCTAGTTGTGGAAGTCCTTAGAGGACTTGCCCTTGAATTTCAGCTACCTACTTCTGGTAGCCTGGAATATCCCTGGATTTTGTTGGGTTTTTGTGTTGGTTTTTTTTTTTTTCCTCTCTGCCTCAGACATGCTCCCAACAGAGGCTCAGAGCGTAGCGTTGCTGGAGTAACTCCTACAGTGACAGCAAAGAAGGAGGATTAATGGCAAGTTGATGGGTCTGGGTGAGCTCATTTGTGTGAGCTCCCTATTGCCGAGCAGCTCTTCAGAACATCTCAGCAGACACTCTGTGTTTGTTTCAAGCCAGACCTGACTTGTTTGACACTGGGCTATCAGGAGAATATGAAGTTGACACATATTTCTCTCACTACAATATGACTGTGATCCAAGGTTCCTTCAACTGTTTTCTGTAGAAAGTTGATGTGAAGTTTCTGCAGCACTTTTCTACCCCAAAAGACAATGTTTCTCAGAATCTTTGTATGCCTACCACAAGTGAAAAACTGCTAGTTTTCAGGCAGCAGTCGGCAACCAAACAACTCCGAATGTCACCACGCTTAGTGAAAAGACATTTGATCGACCATTTGAACAAGGACCTTTAAAGGAAACCCCTATATTATGAAGAGTGCCTTGGGACCATTCATCACCAAGGCTCAGAACAAAATGCTAGTTAATTGTTCACATAAGTGTATATCAGTAAGAAAAATATTTCTTTCTCTGATGTTTCTCGGGAGTATTCAGATGCATGTTAGAAAAAACAGAGTAGCAATACGGTTTTCTCAAAATAGGATGTCTATCCCCTGACTTCTTGAGCTGAATGAATCGGAGATGAATCCCCCCCTGAAGTCTACCAAATATTAAGCCAACAAATTTTGCCCAGCTTTGTTAGTACTGTCTGTAAAAAAACGGATGAATAACCCTGATAGAAAGAATGGCTTTGCAGAGAATGGTCATCAATCACTAACCATTCCTTAACTGTAAACATTTCCAAAAGTAATTATCTTGAAAAAGAGATTCTTGCTGTATCATCTTGGATGACCTGATTTGAAACCTCACTTGGGTTAGATGGCACTTAATGTTATTCATTTATTTGTTTGAAAAAATAATGTCACTTAATGTTATTTATTTATTTATTTTGAAAAAATAGTGTCTTTTTGTTGGTTTAGGCATCTCAGTATGACTAATCATGCAACAAATAAAATGAAACTATGTGTCAGTAGTATTAAAATCCTTTTCAGGTGGCCACTTTTTACCTTCAGTATCTAAGTCAGTCTTTGGTAGAGACCCTCAGACAAAGTTCTGAAACAAAGGTTGTAGCTTTTGGTGGACTAACAGGTACTATTAGGAGGAAAAAGAAAACAAAACAAAACACCAAAAAAAGCAAAGCAAAAGCAAAACCTGTCTGACACAGAAGTTGTGCAAATTCCATTATTTCCTACAGTTTCTGTTTCACACATAAAGAAGGGTTTGAACACCTGGAAGCTTATTTGATGTTGCTAATTATACCAGCTATTTGAATTGCATTCAGAAAATTACCAAACCCAGGTTATTTTGAAGAGCATGTTGGAGAAGTCTTTTTGTAGTGAAGTTGGCCATGCCTTCCTACTTCAGAAAAGAAAGGAAACTTCAGATGTATTGTCACTGATAGGCTTACTGGAGCAAAGTCCTTCTGTGGGAGTTATAATCCTGTTGAGATTTTACAATACCAAACTGCAATAATTTCTGGTTGAGAAGGGACAAGGCAATGCTACAGATATTGTTGTCACGTAACAGAAGAACTTTAATATTATATTATATCAGCTCCTGCAGCCCCAGGCAAAATTGAGGTCTCCAGTGTTTAAGGCGCAATAGAACTGGAGTGCATATATCTGGTTTAGGTGTTTAAGCTAAGTAGACCAGTAAGACAAAGTCTAGTGCCTTGGCTCCCTATCCATTGCAGCCAGATGTGTCAGCTGAGGGACCTGCAGGTCCTGCTTAGAAGCTGCCTGGTGATAGTGGGAAAGGCCTGGCAGAGGTGTGGCAGCCCCTTCTGGGGAGAAGGATGGCAGGGAGGAACCCTGGAGGTACCTGTTTTCTTGGGAGGCATGCCTCGCAGTTACTTACGGAATGCAAAGCGTGGGAAATGCAACCTTTCCTAAATCAAGTAATTAAGAACAAAAAACATTGAATAAATAAGAGCAAACCACCATGTGTACCTGCCTTTTGTGGAACTGAGTGGTAGTCAGAAATCTTACCAGGTCTACCAGGCTACAATGGTTTGAATTCTTGTCTTCTGCTTGCCAGGAAACTACCCTACTAGTAGGTGTTAAACGCAAAAGGAGAAGGCTTGCAACTGGTACATGATAAAGGCCATTTCTGGCCCCACGGAAGAATATCCTTCCTCTGTAGCCATTCTAAACGCTTTCCAGTGACATACTGATTTTCCTTTGTCATTCAAAATAAAGGCTCATGCTGACACCAGCACCCCCAATGTGTCCCCAGCAGCTTCAGCCACATGAGGGAAAGTTCTGTCAATGGGATGGTTTCTCTGGCAGGTATATCGATGTAGCTGGACCGTATACAATTTATTTGACTGCTAAACTTCCCACCTGCCACTTATTTACATTAGTGAAACAGATGCCACCTTCCCTTTCTTGAATTTACTGTTTGACTCTCAGAAGTGGCCATGGTCCTCTTAGTGTAAAGATGTGTAAGGTAAGCAATAGCAAGAAGCACCAGCAACAGTTGTTTATCGCACTGTGTGGGCTGCCACACGGTGGGGAAAAAGTGAAGTCAATTTTAAAAAGTATAGCACAGGTAGGAAGGGCTTAGAAGGAACTGTTCTTGTCTTACATTGGCTTTGTTCTGTATAACCACTTTAACTTTACTAGATTTATTCCAGATTTACTTAAATGGAGGTTATATCAGGATTAGGTACAACTAAGTGTCTGATTAATTAGATGTCTGACTCTCACTCAAAAGGTGTTGCAATGCCACAGTCCTAATCCTCAAATAAAACTTATGCACACGGCTAGATGTAGCAACATATTTTAAGAAGAAAAGAACTACTTTAATGCTTTTAAGCTGGGAACTTTGGAGTTGCCTCTGCTGCTTTTTTGACTAGCATTTTCATTATTATGCCAGACAGTAAAGAGCTAGTAATAAAGAGAGATTTGAGGTTAAATCTGTGATAGCTCTAAAATCGGGAACAATTGTGAGGTATAATTAAGTTGAAAAGGCCACAAAGGAAGAGTTTCTAATTTTAACATGAAATACACAGTTTAGGTTATTAAAAAAAAAAAAAAAATCAAAAAAACCTTCCAAAACTTGGCAAATTTTACAGAGCGATTGAAGAAACCACATAAGACTCGTAACTAATACATTTCAATTTTCAGATGTCATAAAGATTGATTTTTTTTAAAGGACTGTGGAAAAGACTTTTACTCTGAGTAAATTTTCTTCTGTGTTCCAATAACTCTAACTTTTTTGTGCATGTGATTTTTTTCCCATAATATTTTTTTAGAATGGGGAAAGTAACACACTGAGTGCTAGCTTTGTGTGATTGTAGATTTAAGCACTGATCATCTAAACAGTTAAATCCAGGTTGACTAACACTAATGCAGATAATTTTCATAAATACATCTCAGCTATGTGCATGAGTAAAACCATGCATGCTTGCTTAACTGTGAGATTGGGGTTTAGGTCTTCTTGCACAAGAGAATCATGGAATTGCTCAGCTGTCCATTGCCTCTGTAAGTTGTTCAGTATGCTAGCTAGATGCAAGAGTAATGATCAATAAACTAAAAAAATCTACATAGGCATTCATATTCACTAAATCTTTGTATGATGTATTAAATATAAAAATGGTTGTGTAGATGATGTGTACAGTTTTCAGTGTTAACTGACAGTAAAGATAGCCATGAAACAAAACTCTGTGATTGCTTTGGACTCCTTGTTGTGGAGACTAGGGGCGTAAATGTTTGAAACTTTAGTGATGTATCGTGAAACATCGCTGTCCATTTTAAGGCAATCATTTTAATTCTTACACTGCTTTAGAGTTTTTCAATGCACAAGAGGAGAGAGGAAAGCAAATAACTATTTGAAAGTTTTCCTAAATTATAGTTACAGTTAGACTGAAGCAAAGTAGTAATAACCGTAGTAATATGGTGTGCATTGGTAGAAAATACAGTAAGCAACACTTGCTGCACTAGATTTGCAGAATTCCTTAAAATACAATGGCAAATTTAACTACTGTAGTGGTGAATATTGATTTAGTGATTAGGGTATTTTCAGTGGTAGCTCATGGTTTTACATCATTTTTGCATATCTTACATGACCTGTACACAGTAAATGTACTGTGTCTAGTAACGGTAAGTGCAAAATAACTGTGTGAGTTAGAACAAAGCTCAGTCCAGCCCAGGATCCTGTTACCGACAGTGGTTAACTGGATACCTGGGAAACCATGGAAGACTGAAACAAACAAGTCGTCGTAGCTCCCTGGTATGCACTCCTAGCTATGAGCCATCTCTAGGCCAGACATTCTTGTGCAAAGATACTTATTTCTGTATTGAATAGTACTTGTTGGATTTTCGTTCCATGGAATTTGTCTAATTGCTTTTTTGAAATTGTGTAAACTTTTTAGAATGCATAATATCCTGTGACAGTGACATGTATTCTCCATGGATAAACAGTGCTGTTCACACACTGTTTGTGGTTTGCTTCCCTAAATGAAATAATGGTGTGCCAAATGGTTAGCAGCTCTGGGTTTCACAGACCCTTCCCCTGGAAAATCATCCAGTATTTTTTTTGTGTTAAGCGATAGCAATTATTTCTGTGTTAGTCCCAGTTAACCTTCAGTTATCTGTGTAAAGCAGTTCAGAAGTTTGATGTGAGATCTCCCAGAAATAGATATAAGCAAGCATTAGCAATGCTTTAAGGAAGAGGCAGAGCAATTGGTAACATGGGTAGTTGTGTTCCACTTGTTTACAGTTTGTTCTCCAACTTCACATGCAGTAGCTTGGAAGATTATTCTAAATCCAGAATAACTACTGTGTTGTTTCATAGGTGTAACAGAGACCAAATCTGACCCAGTGTAATTTTCATTTTCTGATCTCATCTGTAGCTGCCTTTGTTAAGCAGCTGCCATGTTTCATCACAGTGATGGGTGATGCTATGCCCGCATAGCATGAGAAATACACTGCACTGAAAATAATATGCTATTATGCTTCTCGGGTGGTATTGGTTTCTCAACGTGGGTGCTATTGCTCAGTGAAAAAGCGATTGCAGACTTGTGTAGGACCCTCTCCTCTTCAGTAATCCACTTCTCCCTTCAGTTGGAGATACTCAGTGGTAGCTTTACCAAGTCACTAAAGGCCCTGAAATATCCCCAGTTAACAGCTAGTTCCGAGGTCCATGTCACAAAATAAGAGAAACTGCATAGCTCCATCTCTTTTCTCCCCTTTTATTTGTCTTCACATTGAGAAGGAAAAACATCTTCATTCATTGTTTTTCATCAGTTCAGTGATGTTTTACTGACGGGACATCAAAATAATTTTGTTTTCTTCATGTTGTATTGGCATTCTCAGCACACAACGGCAAGCGTGGAGTAAAAACCCCAGGTAATTTTCAAGAGAACCTGAGGGTTAGTTCACTTAGATCCTGGATGACGTTAATTTATGTGGCCAACATAACTGTGAGTGACAGATTAAAAAGCCCATGCAGGTACTGATGTTAGCAACATTTCAGCAGCAACACTTTTTCATGAGTTCCTTGTTCCTAAGCAATTTCTCCACTGTATTGTTTTAGACAAAAAAACATTCTCTTTCTGTTTTTGCCAGCTGCATCACACACCTTACGCTCCTTGGCTATGCCTGTGTCTGCTGATCAATGCAGAAGAAAGACTAGTCCTATTTATAGGTGAGTCTCTTCAACCTAGTCCAGCATATGCATTATTCTAGGCTGATAGAGATCCGGTAGAAACTTCTCTCCTGCAGAGTCCCTCTTGTGTGCCATCAGTCAGCTGCTGTTCTAAATCTGCTTCTTCTTCTTTATGCATTTTTATTCTTTTTCATTCTGTAGTAATCAGCAAGTTCAGAAGTCTTGTGTTTCAGCAACTGTTGCCTAAAATCTGTACACTAAATAGTCATTTATATATATATATATATATGTCTATGTACAGCAACTGGAGTAGCCTCAGGGACATTGTTACTTTCTGCCAACTGAAGAGGAGGGATGGATGGATAAGGGTGGCTTTGTTGTATGGCTGGTCTGTATATGGTACATTCATTATACTTCTTGACCATTCTGTCTTTCCTTCCTCTCTTTCCCTATCTATCAGACTTTATGCGCTGGGAGATTGCTGGAGGAATGCACCACCACCAGTCTGACCAAAATGCAAACAAATATGCACTTAAGTTTCCCTCCCTAGTGACTGAAATCCACCTGTGTGCTTGAAAGTCTCTGGAGAGCAACTGGGTTCTGTGGTCATGGCTATTTGGTGCTGTCAGAATAATGTAGTGAGGCAGGAACATATTCCCTACTCTTCTGTCGCCTGCGGGTTTACGATTCAGCAATACTGGTTGTTCAATTAAAAATATAAATGAGCTGAAGGCCTGTATTGGAACAGTAGGCAGAATGCACATATTCTTTCTGTGTTTTCATCTCCTAATTAACTAAATATTATGATACGGAATCGTTGTTTACTGACCATTTACACCACTAATTACTACATGCAGAGGATAAATTTGGCCCTCCTATAAATGTAAAAATTATGCTGTTTTCCTCACATATATTCATCTATGACAGCCTAAGATCACTGTACAGAACAGGACTAAGCCTTTTTTATTTTGTTCCAGATGTGATGGCTGACGTTAACTGAGAAATACTAGAAGGATAAGTAGACAAAAAATGGTAAGAAGGGACTTACTGGCTTTTATCATTCCCACAGTCTCAGGTTGCTCTGTCCTTCAGCAACTAGCATACAATGTTTACCATGAGACCTGCAGATAATCAGAGAAGGTCTCCTCTGTATTTGGTACACCCATGTGGTGGTGTAATTTTCTTCTCCCTTTTTCCTCTGTTGTTCTTGAAAAATTTGGTACCGAGTGTGATTTCTTCTTTATTGAGGGCAAACCTTCCTGAGAAGAGTGTGGATTGTGGTTGTGAAAGATGGAGACCACCAGAGCATGAAGGCACTCCCATGATGTTCCTCACTCCTGCTTCCCCTACTACATGAGAATAGTAATGACAATCAGTCGCCTCCTGACAGGCTAAAACCCCTGCTCCTGCTCCTGCTTTCCCTGTTGTACTGGAGTAGCAAAGGTGTTCCATCACCTCGTTGCAGCCCAAAATTCCCTACTCATGTATTTGGGGTGCATTTCAAAAGATATAACATCAGTCCCCCCAAAACATGTCAATAACATGAACATGCACAGTTGATGGGAAATACCAGAATATTTTGCAACCAGAGAGAGGCTGGTATGGAGAAGTACCTGACAAAAGTTAGTTATCTCAGACCCTATAAATAGTGCTTCTAAGGGAGACCTTTTGAGCTTTCCTGGAACACAGCGGGCTGTGACTGACATCTTCACTGAGTTGGGGTGCCTCTCTGATGCCAAACTCCTCGAGTCCATCTGCTGATGGAGGCCATGGCAAATCATCGCAAGTCGTCTTCCTTGAGTCTCAAATATTGCCTACTGATGGATGCTAATGATGTATTGTGAGTGTTTATTCTAAACTCAGGAAGGGGGAAATTTTAACTGCAGGCTAGCGTCCACATCCACCTTCTCAGTTATTCATGTGTTTAAATGCATATTTGCTTTCACAAGTGTGGATGTCCACAGTGCAAATTTAATTATCCAAATATATCTAATTGTATAGGTATACACCCTCTATTTATGCATGCATACATATATACACAAACATATCCTTTGATTGAATTACCTTGTGCTAAGTTAGTGTGACTCTTGTCATTTAAAGAATAGGTAATCAAATCACTAAAACCTATTCTGCTGTCGGTTAATGATTAAAGTGGTACTAACACTTAGCTCTCTATATACCTTACATCATTAGTAAATTTTAAATAATCACTAATGTTAACCTTGATCAGTTCATTTTTCCTGTAACAGCCCTTGACTCTGGGAAAGGCTTCATCTATAGACAAGGACTTCTGTTTTGGAAGTTACCCACCACAGACACTTACTGGTGCACAGCAGGAGCTAGAAAGAGGCAAATGTAGACTAAGAAAGAATGAGAGGAATGGGTAAAGAAAGGATATACTTTGAGCAGAGAAGAAATTGCCTTGAATACTTTGACCCTGGTCTATCTGTTGCCTACGTAGAAAGGGAATGCGAGAGGGAAGTAAAAAGAAGTAGAAAATGTCTATAAGCAAGTTCCCTGAATCTGTTCTCTAAGGCTCTGTCATTTTATCAACCGCAGAGAAAATAGTCTACACTCTCAGAACAACCCAGTTGTCGTACTGGGCTTTTCTGCTGAAGTCTGGAATCATAACTGTGATAACATCAATGTGGTCAGGCTGTAATGAAAGGAGGTATTTTTTCCTCTGAGCTGTAAAATATTAATGTCTTCAACTCCATGCTAATAAATATAAATTAATAATACTGTAGAAACCAACTGTCAGTCTGGCTTGTGTTCTGGCAAGATAAAGGGACTTCAAACGCCATTTTTGTCCCATCTGGGCATGCTTCGGTGGGATCTTTACATGTAAATATTCAGGAGAGTTTGGGCTTTTTGACTGCTGTAAAAACATATTTTGCAAGTTTAAATTCCTGGGCAATGGATTTTAAAAGCTATCTTGGGACTTCTGAATACAGTTCCTCAAGGGTAGTAGTGAAATTCATGAGAACGAAAAATCGACTAGATTCTGATGGAAATGACAGTACTTATGCCACTTAGGACTTTGCATATTATTGGTTAAAGTGTCCTTGCAAAGGTTAATCTTCCTTGAAGAAAAAGAAGAAAAAAATTGTCCTCAAATCCTTTAACCTAGTGTTTATCTTTAAGAGTAGTTGTTTTCCACTAACTGCTTGCAAGCAATGGAGGTGGTTTAGAGTAGACCTTCTGCAGTGCAAGCACTGCATCTTGCCATTTTTACTCTCGTGTTGTGCCTGTCACTCTACCACCCGTGAGGCTGGAAAAACTGAACTTTTCCTTTTGGACTTGGCCCTTAGTGTGGTTGCCTCTGCTTCTGTTATTTTAACATTCAATATTTTCACCATCTTTTGCAAAAGGGCTGTAACTTTAAATCATTTGGAAATCACAGCTAGCAAGGAATGGTGCTATTAATTATGGGAAATACTTTGTGTGGGCAAGTGTGATCCCAGTGCTCTAGAAACTGTAGGCACTTTAAGCTGAAATCGAAGTTACTGGCTCTGCCGTGGGACTTGATACATGGGGAGATTTCTCCTCTGGGCCATGCTGTAGCAGCTGTAATCCTTAAAGTAGAGCTTTCTCATTATGAAAGAGGGGAGCAGCTCTAATGGCTCTGAGCAAAGTGAAATTGCTGCCTGTCCTGAGGTCAAAAAATGCCTTTCTGTGGTGACTTTTCAGGCTGCTATGAAAGCTAGCTGTTTGAAAAGTATTTGGAGAAAGCTGCGAGGAAACTTCTCACAGGAATCATGAGAGAGTAAATAATTTCGTTGCATTCTCACTGAAATTACTAGATTAATGTCGCTGGATTTTGTTCTGTTGTATAAGTTAATGAAGGTGCTGTAGGAGCCTAGAGTCATAGATATGTCTTTTTATTATTGTAATTCTAAATAAATTCTGTAGGCGCTGCAGTACTCTATATAAGTGGCAAGGGAAGTGATAAAACTTAACAGGACTGCCTTCTAGCTACAAAATGACAGTACAGGCAGATGAACATTAGCAACAGATTTCCAAGCACTGTGTTTCTGTGTTCTCAGCATCAAGATAAGTGCTTTTTTTGTCAAATATATATTTTTATTTCTATAATGTGATAAATTGATATTATCTCAGCCTAGCCTAATCTTAATTACGTGTGATTTACTTCTGCCCCCACAAAAGGTCACATCAGCTGTCACCACAGAGATGGGTCTTCAGTGTTGTGAGGAAAGCCCTGTAATGCACAGTGCCTCTTGGCAGAGTGTCTGCCACTGGAAGGTGGGCTCGCACCGTGGTCAGAATAAGGTAGCCCTATATGGATGGAAATGACAGTAGCATGATACAGGGAGTAGCATGTTAGGACTGTTGATTGCTTGGGTAACATTTTTTGGAGCTGGGTTCCTTTTCTCTGCAAATAAGGAACAGGTTCTTGTAGGAGTTGGCAGAGCTGGCTGGATTTCCATTAATCAAAAATTGTGGCTGGAATTCTGTAAATCAGCTAGAGGTTTACCTCACCTCTGCAATCCTAACCTGAGGGAAGCTTGAGAAAACCAAACCATGTGAGAAGGAAGGCACACTTCCTGAAGCCAGATGATGACATCCCTGTTGTACTCATATAGTTTCTTATTTTACATGCTAGATTCCTTCCCTTCAAATAGAAATTGTAGAGTATGTTTGCTACTAACTTCACTACAATTTTAAGCTAGTCCAACTCCCTTGCATTGCTCACTCTATGTATTCACCTACATAGAGTTTGAAGTCAAGTCAGCAACAGTGATGCATGAGTGACCAAGACTAGAAGGTACTGACTTTGGTGAAGGACACCACTCCGGAAACACATGGTACTTCCTGCAGTTTATCTACTGGTCAGATGGAAACTTCTTGTTACAGCTTGTTACTGGGTTATGAACTAATTATTTATAAGGTGGAAACCAGTGCAGTCAATCTATGATTTCATGTGTCCAGCTGAGCATGGTTTAGATACAGTTAATAGCAACTAGTCTATAGTTCTTGTTGCTGTTAATTAACAGTCTTACAGCAAAAGGACAATTCTTTTTCACTCCAAGTGGAAAGAAAAATAACCTAATCAAAATGTTTCTACCGAACAGGAGAACCAGTGCCCACAGAGGCTGTGAAGCCTCTCTCCTTGGAGATGTTCAAAACCCAACACCGTGGAACCAGCTCTGGCTGACCTTGCTTGAGCAGGGAGAGCTGAATGGGGTGGTCTCCAAAGACTTTGTCCAACCTCAAATACTCTGCGATTCTGTAATCAAGTAAACATAGCATCTCACATTACAAGGGTATGCAGGCTTTTGCATTTCATATTAGTTGTTGATATTTGCAGGCTTAAATGCTAAAGGCTAGAATTTTGGGCTCTCTTTTAGTTTAAATTGAGAATACTGAATCTAAGTCAAAATAATATACAAGTACAAAAAAAATGTAGGCTTCACTCACGAGAAGGACTTGCAAACATTTGAGTGGAGAGCTGAATCACTTCTTACAACAGTGAAAAACTAAGTAAATGTGGAGTGTGGAATCTGCTCTTCAGTGTCTTATGATAACTAAGTAAATTATTTAAACCCCTGTTTGAGAAAGAAACATTCAATATCAAGAAATGTCAGTGAAAAATAAGTGTTCTCAGCCTCTGTACAGGGATGCTAGCTCTTTTTTTTTCCACGTTTCACTGTGATTACACGGACATGACAGAGTTAAGGGGTTTGCAATACGTGCTACACTGAGAAGAACAGATTGGTGCAATGTATCTATTTTTCTCAGCAGATAAACACTATTTTTTTCCTGGCGGGTGGTTTCTCAATTGTATTTGGGCAGTCAGCTTTGCATATGGATGCCAGAACACCTGCCACTCAGGAATATATTTATAGAAACTGTAAACTAATTAATTCCCTTAAACATCCCAGTGGTTTTTAATGATACATGATGATAGTCTGTCCAGTGAGGATTACATCACTGCTTTTCTGAAGCTAATTTCCTTACCTGCTTCCCTCTTTCCTTCTACCTTTCCTTTCTTGTCACCTGTTTCCAAAGCAAAAATAATAATAAACACTATTCCTGCAAAGCTGTGTGTCAAACCCTACTCTTCTCTGAGACTTGCTCTGCCTGTGAGCAGGTGTCTGCCTCCACTTGAATCTCTTGGCTCAGAGACCAAGGCAAGAGTTGAGCACCAAAGCCTTTTTGTGAAACGAGGAGTTTCAGAAGATGCAGCGCTGATAGATTGCTTTCTCCCAGTTTGGAGTCTTCTGCACAGAAGCTCTGGTACTGAAAAATGAGCAAGTTCCTTTACCATGTTTTTTTACAGTGGTGTTTTTAGTAGCTTCTCTCTTTTTGTATGGGTGCTGCAGTATCCAACAAGAGTGAGTTTAAACTGCTATCCCTCCCTCAGCGAGGAGGACAGCTGTGCTGCTGCTTCTCTGCATGAAACTGTAAGAACTTTATACCTTTGAGACCACTGAACCTTGTCAAATTTGGCAGAAATTTGCCACATTCAAGCAGTTATGAAGAGATAAATGGACAAGCAAGAAAGCCCTATGACCGCATAAGATCATTTCCACAGGCATAACATATGCCAGATGAAAATCTGAAGAAGATTTGGACTTTTCTTCTGAAGATGGGAAAGCATTATATTCCTCCTCTGCAGTTGCTTCAGTCAGGTAGTAGTACTGTGGCTCCATGCTTGTATTGTTCCTTCATTTCCTGACCAGTGTTCAAAAACGTATTTCATTCCTAATAGACCACCCTAACTCAACTTACAAACATGTTGTGAAGGGCCCCTTGGATGTGCTTTCTGAAGCTGTTTCATATTGCTTGATATAACTGTGAGCTTGTTGGGCTACCATGAGAGTCAGCATCAACCCTCCAGCCTAGCAATTATGAAATTTCGGTGGGAATAAGAATGTCTTGGATCTAGTGCCATTGCTAGTTTTTATCACTACAGAAGAGGATTTGTGAGGAGGCAAAGAAGGAAAAAGTGGGGAAGGGAAGCACTCAAGCAACACATGTGCATTAGGTTATGGTACAAATGCAACCATGCTTTTGTCTACCTATTTTAATTTCTATCTCCAGTCCACCAATACATGCATACAACCAGATGGTAGTTGCATTCATCAGTGAATGTGCTTCCTGGATGAGAGTTTACACCTCGCGTAAGTACAATGTCAGTTTAGTTCTTAAAGTCCTCAGTTCAGTGTCTTTCTCTGCTGCAGACTTTCTATATACTTTTGCAATGCTACTGCTCAGGAGAGGTCTTCAGTTTCCTATACTGACTGTAAAGAGGGAAAGTAAGGAGACTAAAATAGCCAGCCAAGACCAATACATTGAAACTAGTTGCTGTAAGAGCTTTCTTCATGTTCTCTGTGGCTTTAGTTTCCTGTCTAATAAAATGGGGATAATGTTTCAGTGATGAGTACCTTGCAGGCTGTGAGTCATTCATATAGTCCAACTCCGGTGGGCTTCTACCATGCCTACATGTTATTCTCGGACACTGTATAAGCAGCTTCTATGAGTTTTCTAGAATAATCTCTGTTGTGAGCTGTTTGGATAGTTGTAAAATGCAATGAATAAATTAGGAAGATGTGCTGACTGAGCAGGTAGCAATAACATCAAGCCCTTTATTCACATAATAATACTAAAATGTCTGAGACTTTAATCAGACATTTTCCTATTATCTATGGTTCTGGTTTAATTACATAATTATTTATTTCATGAATATGTTTACTTTTCTCAGCAGATACACTATTCAAGCTGTAGGATTTAACAAGCCTTAGTGAACATGGTCCCATTAGATGTGTCATCAAATGGGAGTGTGCCAGTTTCACCTCATTTTCATGAACTAGCAAAGGCAATTCATTGTCTTAATAACAAAACTGATGTTAGTAACAATAGATTTGGCACCAAAATGCATAGAGTCAATTCTGGGTGGAAAAGAAAGTATTTAACTGGATAACTAATACAGGGTATAGTGTTTTCAGAGGGAAGGATGTATTACTGAGTAAACTAAAATTAGCATACTTTGTCGTATTTCTGAGTTCTGAGTTCAGAGTTTTTGCCTGACTTTGGATAAGTGAGCTGAAGACGCCATGGTGATGTGGTGTGCACAGTTCTTGACCACAGGAAGTCCATTCTTCAAAACCACAAACAGAAATCAGCAGAATGCCAGTTTTCACCCTCACACCAAAACAACTTAATTCACTAGACTATGAGACTCTCAGTTTACCCAACCACAGTAACCCCATCAATCTAAATGCAGTGCACTTTTAAAGGAGAAAGAGAATATCTTTATTTTAGACATCCTTTTTTAATCAAGAGTTTCTGTGAGCAGTGATAGTTATCTGAGAAGTAACACAGGTCTGCAGCTCTCATTCCTAGCTGACATTCATCTTCATGCTATCTCTGTTTGTATGTCTTGACTACCAAGAAAATTAAATTAAAAAAATGTATTGATTGATTTACTTTCTGGTGTCTCAGCTTACTGTTTGGGATAGGGTGCATGCTCAGCACGTATCTATTCTGCAACATTAACTAGGATGTGTTTTCTCACAATTTTTCTATAGATAGCCCTCAGTGTTTGATGGTTCTCTATACACCCTGGCTCAGCACAGAATCAAAATTTACTTGCTGGATTAGTTTTTTTTACAGAGTACTACATACTTCTTAATTCACTTTTGTTCCACTCTCTTTCAGTAGATTAACCTTTCTTCCTTTGATGTTGTCATGGGTTTGAGTCTGGTGGGGTTTTTTGTAAAATTGGGGGTAGACTCGTGTGAAGATTTAAGAGCCTCCCCCACCCCCAGGTAGGAATTGGACCTGCCTCTGGCCAGAGCCAGGCCAGTCAGTGCCTCTGCCATCAAGGTATTTAAGAGGTGACCCCATTGTTCTGTCTTTCTCTTTTGGTTTTGTCTTTTTTTGAGCTGTCCTGTCTTTAATGTTGGGGAGTTTTTTTTCTGTTGGAGGAGAGGGAGGTGAGAGGAGAATAAAGGAACATCACCCTGAGAAGAAAGAAGGGGAAAAGAGGCCCAGAGGAGAAGGAGAGGAAGAAGACTGCTGGAGCAGGACCTTTCCCTGAAGCCCGTGGTGGTTGAGATGGCAGGAAGATGATTGCCTGCCAGCTGAGGGGACTGACGATGAGAACATCCAGGATGCGTCGGTACATGCAGAGCCCCGTGCGAGAGGGGAGAGAGACCAAGCATCAGTGAGGGGCATGCCCGAAGTGATCCTTGGCCCTGAGGAACTCGTGAAGAGGAAGAGGATTGCCTCCTGTGAGGTGGATACCGTGTGGCATGAAGGAGAGACTGTGAGAAGCCCTCTCTCTCAAGGAGGAGCTGCCGTGGACAGCGAGTAATGGCCAAATGGACTGCACCCTCCACTCCCTGTCCCCCTTGCACTGATAGGGGGGTGAATTAAATCTTATGTTTTTCTCCCCAAGTTGCCAGGTTCTTTCCCCATCATCTTAAATGGTAGTTTATTACCCTCCCTATCCTTAATCTCAAACCCTCGAGCCTTTTTAGTTGAGTTGTCTCCTTCCACATCACTGTGGAAATGGGGTTGAGGGGATGAGTGAGCTGAAGACTGTGTGTTTTTTTGTCCCAGTCAGCTTGAACCACGACAAATGTTAACTGAGAGATAAACTCTCATTTCAAGTGTATTTATCCTCTTTACCGACTTTTTAAATAAATACAGGTTGTGATCTTCATACTTGGTTTAGTCCACATCATAAAGTAAGGCTCACTTAGGCTGGTGATTACTGAAGTAACTTTATAACCTTCTGCATTCTATAGTTGCATTCACAAAAGAATTGGTTGTCAATTTCATATTATTCTGTCTCGTCTTGCATCTCTGAAGCAGCATTGTGGATATTTCTCAAAACAAGAAGAGCATTATAAAGTTATTATTAAAGCCTTGGACATAACTGTAATCTGTTTGGGCTTATTGGAGCCCCAGTTCAGATCCTTCAAATTCTCTGTAATAATGAAGCAGAACATATTACGCTGAAAAAAAATCAAGTGGCTGAGGAAAAGCCATCAAGTGGTTTCAATCTGTTTTTGTCTTAGCCAGGTTTAAGCAATTTGCATCAGATTTATAGGTGTAAATCAATATTGTGCCTTATGCTTAACTTCAGCATTTGACTGAAAAAAGTGAATTTGTTTTTTAGCCACCCATGCTAGAAGGTGAAATGGGAGCTTGTAAGATACAACTCTGAGAGCTGTATTGTCGTGTGTAAGCGTATTTAAGGGTATTTTCTTCTGAAGTGACTATGAATCCTTTTCAGTCCCCTGTCCTCCCAGACATTAAGATTTTAAGGGTATTCTTTTAATTTTTTTTTGTTGTTGCACCAGAGAAGTTAATAGAATTGATTTATACTGATATTTATGTGCGCATATGCATAGCTGTAATGTAACTTAGGCCTTTCTTGCTTTATTAGAAAAGCCGCTTCTGCTACTGTCTGTGTAGGAGGAGTCTTCTTGTGTAAGGCAATATATTGACTGAGTAGATGTATCAGACTAGGTAGCTGGACAATTCCCCTAAATAAGCCAGCTAAACCACGAGAGACTCACTTCTCTCAGCTTGTGTACAAACTATAAAACACAGCACAGAACTGGGGAGGGCATGTTAAAGTTTTCACAGACTGAGTCAATATATGTATGTAAGTCAAATTTTTAGTTGTAGAATTTATCCAGAGGACTAGATTTTTAATACATATGAAAGAACAAGTGGCACTTTTGCAATTTCATGGAATAACCTTAGTTTTTACAGGTGCTTAGGCTAAACATCAAGTTTGAGGACTTTTTTAAACTTAGAAAGGAGTTTTCTTGGCTGACTTCTTCCTTCTTGCTATTCGTTTTACATAGTAGTTTTTAATATTATTGTAGTTCTCCCAGGTATAGTTTTATACTTGCATTGTTTGTTGTATAGCATGGGAAGTAAAGATGCTGACTAAAATCTAAAATGCTACAGAGAAAATTCTGTTTTAAATATTCGAGTATTCATGACAGTATTTAAGTATTCATTACAGTACCCTTTCAACTTGATGAGTTGCCAAATGGAGCTATTTGGCAAAATTATGACTAAACAAC
Organism: Trogon surrucura; assembly: GCA_020746105.1. Classification (NCBI taxonomy): domain Eukaryota; kingdom Metazoa; phylum Chordata; class Aves; order Trogoniformes; family Trogonidae; genus Trogon; species Trogon surrucura. The sequence goes on along the minus strand of CM036617.1, from coordinate 124,611,794 downwards.
TTGTGTCGGAATTTTCGCACTCTCTCAAGTTAAAATCTATCACAGATAAGTTCTTCTTGCAGGAAAGAGTGCTTTCTTGCCAGCTTCTCTGTCGTCCTCAGCAGTCTGCTAAATAAATTGCCATTGCATTTGCCAATCTCCGAGCTGTTGAACAACCAATAGGATATCTCAATTACTGATACAGAGTCAGGAGCCTGTTTATTTTTGCAGAGGGGGCTTGCTTCTGAGGGCAAACAGATTTCAAAATATGAACATCCTCAGAGAGAGAGGATTTCCTTTTTTGACATAGCTCTATTGCCAAGGCAACCTGTCCACAGATAGTACTTCAGAGATATTGGATGGTGCTGTTTTATTTGTAATAAAAGTGCAATCAATAAGAATATCTAACAATGAAGTGGTGAGAATATATTGCTTTATGGTAAACTAAGTTTTAGTTTGATACATAGAGAAATGAATATAAGATTAAAACCTTCAGGGTTAATTTAATAAAATCTCTTAAAGCCTGTGAGATCATTAGGCTTGAAGGACTGTTTGACTAGCAGTTACACATACTGCATAAGAGATCAACAGATCCTGTTAACGTACTGGACTACAAATACGGGTGAAATGACCTCATATTGGTTCATGATGAGCCGGTAAGCTGCCACAGAGCTATCGGACAACAGGAAGGAATTCAAATAAAGACTCCTTTTACTATAAAATGCTGCAGCCAGCAGATAAAAATGCTGATGGAAAATCTGTGACTTGTGGAAAAGACATGGAATTGTGAAAAGTTTCCTACAGGGAGCGTGACCCAAGGGAACCAGTTTGCTCAGGTGACTTGTTGACTCAAGCAGATCAGCACAGGGATGCCCTGTGATGCTTGGCATGAAATCTGTGGCAATTTTTTTCCAAAAGCAAAATTGCAGAGCTTCAAAGAGCAACTACTGTATTTTCTGTGTGATGAGATGACACCCAAAATGTCATCTTTTGACCCAAAACTTTACATAATTCTATTTGTTCAGAAAGCTAAAAAGCATATGAAATTATTCCTCTCTGCCCAATGAGTCATTCCCTGATGTGAAGATGTTTGAATGGGAGACTGCTTGAGGCTGTTACCATTTGGCTAGTGAGGGTATTTCCTGAGTGGTAGTAAATCAACCCTTGTCAGTGACAAGCAACCTATTAATTCAATTTCTTTGAAGTCTTTTTTAGAGAAGGCACTATGAAATCCAGAAAGAAAACAGCAATACAGCTGTCAGCATCTTGAATGAAAATTGCCTGGATGAACTTTGTCTGTATTTCAAGAAACCAGTCACTGAAACTGCAAAACTCACTTTAAGATAAAATGTTTGTGCAAAAGGCATAAGACTTATTTTTGTAAGTGAATCTTTTGTTCTCTATCTCAGAAACTGCCTGCCCATGTTAAAGGCTTTTAATTAACTTTTGAATACTTTTATTCGACCAGCAAAGTAATGTTTAGCCTTTGATTGTCAAAAGCATTTAGGTAATGAACACCCATTGATTCCCCCATAAAGGAATATAGGGCAAGAGAGATTGTCAGTCCCGATTTCTAAATCCTTCCATTTAAATCACAGCAATAAAAAGAGCATTCAGGTAGTGCATGTTGGAGACAACCGAGTTTATATATTTTGCATTGCTTTTATTTTGACTTCATGGGCATGCATGCCGTTAAGGCCAAAGTCTTGGTGGGATACCAGAGAGAAACCAAGTGGAAGGCAGGCCAGGTGAGCAGGCAGTATCCTGGCTGGTAACCTGCTCTCACAAAAGAGTGTGTACTCTGCACTATAGATCGAAACTCCTCTCATCCAAGTGGGAGGTTTCCATTAAGCTCCAGGGGCATTGTAGCAGGCCTTGTGTTCAAAATTGTGACCAAATTATGGATCCAGTGCATTCAGTCTGTTAACAGTGGTGTACTCTCATCAGAGAATAAGCCACAAGAATGACTAAAGCACTCAAAAACGTGTGTTATGGTCAAAGACTCCAGCGGGCACAATCTGTTTATCCTAACAAAGACAAGGCTAAGGGGGCACTTAATCACATTTTGTAAGTAACTACGTGGGGAATGACAATGTCGTAATAAAAAGCTCCTCAGTCTAGCAGATGAATGTGCAGGAAGAGCTTATAGCAGAAAATGGAAAGAGGATAAATTTAGACTAGAAATCAGATGCAGATATTTAGTAGTGAGGTTATTTAGCCTTTGAAAGAGCTTAAAATTACCAAGAAGTGTGGTGGATTTTTCATTCCTGCAATTTTTTAATTTTTTTTTTTTACCTAGTTTGAACGTATTTTGGGGACTCTCTATTCACTGTGCTATACAGAACATCAAGCTAATGAATAGAGGTGTCCCGTCTGGCTACATTACGAATGAATCCATTCTGGTGGAAGCACAGAGCATCCTGCCTCTGAAAAATCAGGAAATATATTTAAAGTACCTGTACATGGGTTTTGGCTAGAGGTAGTTGAATTTTTCACCAAAATTATATTCAGCTATGAAGTGTAATTTCCAAGGGGGAAAAAAGCATGACAGCACTTTTTTAAGTGTCATATTTATCTGATGGAGAATTAAAATTAAAATTGCTATTTTATTTCATGTTAGTTGACCTGAATAAGAGTATTGATTTTGTTTTGACACTGATCTAAATTATTTTGCTTCGGATCAATATTAAATAAATATAATATAAAATAGCATTGTGCCATAAATAAATTTTACCTTTATAGAACTTATTTTCCTTTATAAGCTCCGGTTTTGGTTGAGTGTGTGTTTTCTAAGGCACTTTCTGGAATTGTAAGACTCACCTGAGCTAATATATGCTGTTGTTGGGTTTTTTTTGGTTCTGATGCTTGCCTGGCTGCCTGCCATGGAGATGGTAGGCAAAACTGCATTGAGAAAATAAAAAGATGAAGGCTAATACTGAAATATAACAGCGACCAAAACAGTTATTTCTAAGAAATTCAGGTGTTTTAACTGAACATGTCAAAATGGGCCTTTTTGAGGTTTAAGAAAGCTTTTTTTCCACTTGGAATTTGTTCCAGGTTTCTATTCTCCTTCAGGATGAAACCAAGCATTGCAGAAGGTTTGACTCTGAATTTTGCTCAGTTCATGTTTTCAGATTTGCTTTTTGAAAATTTGTCTTAGGAGAGTCAAGCTTGTGGCAATACCAGGTCTACTGTGGTTATGCCTGTTCTTTATTATAAAACTTTTATGGATGGAAGGGGTGCAAATTCCATATTAAGACAGATAAAACCTGAAGAAATAGGTGAAAATTTGAGGGTTAAGTTGCCATAAGCAATTCACATAAAAATCAAAATTCTAAAACCCATTGGTCTCATCCACCCTCCAGTATTTCCCCTGGAACAGCCAGCTTTCAATATTAACCATTTCTCCTCCAAATTAAAAACTAAAACTATTTCCAACACTCCTTTAAAATGCCTTCTTTTCACTGCCCTTGAAAATATTGGTTTAGGCCCAGACAGGTTTGGCAGTGTCTCCAGAAATTACGGTAGAATTTATTTGGTTTCAGGGAACACAGAACATTATACGTCGTTGGGCTTTCAGGACCCACTTCTAGAAGTAGAAACTGGTTCTAAAAATTTAGAATGTAGAGACTCAGAGGGTGGATACTGGAAAGATAAAGGGAGGAAGAAAAATATTGTAGGATAGCTGTGGTATAACATTACACCAGAGAGTGGTGACCGTGGTGGAAGAGATAGCATAAGGAACAAACTTATCAGAATTAGTTGAGGAAGAGGAACTGTTTCATTTTAAAACAAATTAACAACTTTAGTATCTGTTTTCCTGGAGGAAAACATTCCTTTTTATCCCTCTTTTTACCACTAAAATTAAGGAAATACGTCAAGAAAACACAGGAAGATAATTTAAAATGCTAACCTTTCATTTTTTTTTTAAATTCAAATATTTATTAGACTGGGAAAAAGTGTTATATTTTTTTCCAGTGGTTAAACATTTGGTCCAGAAAGCCAGTCACATCATGGGCTGTATCAAGAGAATTGTGTCCAGCAGGTTGAGGGAGGTGATTTTCCTCCTCTGCTCTGCTCTGGGGAGACCTCACCTTCAGTCCTGTGTTCAGCTCCAGGGCCCTCACCATAAAAAGATGTGTACCTATTGGAGTGGGTCCAGTGAAGGTCTACAAAGATGTTCAGCGGGTTGGAGCACCTCCTCTGTGTAGGCATGCTGAGAAAGTTGGGGTTGTTCACCCTCACCAGCAAACAATGCACAGAATGCAAAAGTAGAACAATTTTGTATGGTGAAACAGCATATGAATCAACTTACTCACTAGACAGATTACTATTTACAATATGTCATATAGAATCATAGAATTGTATCAGCTGGACCTAGAAGATCATCGAGTCCAGCCTTTATCCCAGCCCTATAGTTAGTTTTATTTTTCCTGAGATACTGTGGACTATTATATGTGTTGCCTGATCTAGTTGAGAGGCGTCCCTGCCCATGACAGGGAGGTTGAATTAGATGATCTCTAAGGTCCCTTCCAGCCTAGGCCATTCCATGATTCTACGATTATACAGTGTCCCATGGTTATTTTATAAGCAACTCAGGTCACTACTTTTCATTCAAATAGGCTTTTTTTTTTTTTTGTGGTTGAGCTGTTGAAGTAAAAAATATTAATTACGAATTCAGCTGTTTCTTCTGTCTGTGAATCGGTCGTGAATTAGTCCTGATTTCTGTGAATGCCATTTTTATTTGTCAGTAGTCTTTGAATATTTTTAATGCATAACTTTAAGAGCTTTTTTCTCACCTCTGTTTTCCTTGAGATTATTCATTATTTATGTCAAACTGTTAGACGTATGACATAGTTTAAGCAACTTTTCCCTAAGATCATAGTATTTTAATTATGGAAAAAAAACACCAAAAAAAAATCCCAGAATTGAATCTGGTAAAATACTTCAGTCCAGATTTGCAGAAAGGTTATCAGAGCATGCATCTGGCCTAAGAACATTATCTATAAAAAATAAATCTCATCTCATTGATCATATAAGTCATTATAAATCAGCTATCATGGTAGATTTTATTTAATGGGAACACATAAAATATGCAAACATATGATTATAATAGTATACATGCACCCTCTTTTGTATGATAATATTGATTTAGGACTCCACTGAGGTCCCCTTTGGTGTTTACATTTGCTTTCTCCTGTTGTTTTGTGCCTAATTATTCATTCTAAATGTGCATTATCCAAATGATGGCCTATTGCTTTCATTTGTGCTTTACTTTTTTTCCTTTATAATTAATAACTCCATGACAGTTTTGCCAATGAAGTTAGTCATGTTTAATTCTCCTACATCAGAACTCCACTTTCATGTCCTCATCCCACTCCTCCAAATGCAGAATAAAATCAGCAGTGGTTTAGACCTAGACTTCAATTTCTAAATATAACAATGTGACTTCGAAATTAATCTACCCAGCAGAGAAAGGGTTACTATTATTTTGTGTTAGCTCATTTCAAATGCAACTATTAACAAATAGTTCTAGTCTTCAGTCCTGTTGCATCTGTTGTCTGCTTCAGTGTCCTGCATGGCCTGCTGAGTTGTGACCAAGCAACTTTTTTTACTCAGTGCTGTAGCAGGTTCAGACTGCCTGCTATTATCTTCCAAGCTCTGCCAAGATACATACACAGAGTGAATTTGTGTCCAAGGGCAAGTTTTTGACTAGTTGACACTAAAAAACTACTCTTCAAAGCATTAAAAAAAAATAAAATAGGTGTTTTCTAAACATGCAAAGCATCTGCTAGATATCAGATGTTCTGAAGGATGCTTTTTGTGTGATTTAGTATTTATTGGAGAATTGTATTGGAAATACCTATTGAGGAAAACAAATAACTTTCAAGTAACATAAAAAAGGTAGCATTTTGTTGGTAAGGATTGGATCACAGTGGGTATGGATTTTTCAAGTCCTGATCATTTACAGTTCCAGCAGAAATCAATGGAAACTGCAGCTGCTCAGCACCTATCTAAAATCAGACCTGCTAGAATCAGTATGGTAATGGCAATTATGCTATCAAGGGTAAAATTAGTAGACCTATAAATTCTTGGGCTTCACTGTTACTCTCTGAAAAGTGATTTACAAAAACCAGCATCTCGGAGATTTCCATTTTAGTGCAACTCAGTGACTTAGTAGCTCAGTTGTTCCATTTCCAGGGAAGAGCACATTGCAGCTATATGAGAGACCTGGAAGTTAAACTTTTCTTTGACCGTTTTTTATTTTCGCAAGCGCTTTCAATAAAAGTTTGAGGTGATCAAATTCTGTCTTGTAGTTGCACCCCCTATCACTGTCCTGTTAAAGGAAAAAGATAGAGGGTTGTAGCTAATGGCACAATGACTACAACAACAATCTTGTGCTTTTTGGGGGGGATGAAAGTGAACACCATATTGAGGGTGTAAGCAAGGGTCATATTTGTAAGCGAATGGTGTAATTCTCTTCAGAGGAGGTGAGGCAATCCTTAAAATATTTGGTCTAATTCTAGGTACTGCAATTCAACAGAGATTTGCACCAGGAGAAAAGAATCCAGAGGAAAGTAAACGAAAATACCAGGTGAGACATAGTGACGGAAACGGGATGTTTAGTTGCTGCAGGTTGAGAGCAGCTGCCAGCAGGACTGTGCAGGTAGAGCCAACTATACATGGAGAAAGGGATTTTACCAGATCACCAGCACTGTGTTCACTGAATGCATGGTTACACTAGAAAAGCCTTCCATGGAACTCATTGGCTTGAACCTAAATATTGGAAAAAAAGATTCAACACAGCAGGGAGGAACAGAATGTGTTCCTTATCTGAGCCTGACTTCTCCTCTTGTCTGCTCTTGCTGCCCTGCTGACCTGCTTGCCACTCCTGAGCCAGAACATTTTCTCTCTTTGCTTCATTTTCTCATGAGAAGTTTTGAAAGACCCTGGCTATACCCTGATCTGCTTATGCTTGGCTTTCGACTAACAAAACAAACAAAATAAAAAGGAGGAGGGGGAAAAAAAATAAAAAGAGAAAAAAGAGAACACCTAAATCTGGACGAGAAAACTAATTTCTATGCTGCTCTGGAATGATAACAGCAGCTTTGTTCACATGGTCCTGTTTCAAACGCAGTTCTGATAGAGCTTCCTGTCGATGTTCAGTGTGAGCAAAATTCTCACTTGGAGACAGTTAAGGAAAACAACCCTGTATAAAAACAGACTGTCTGGCAACAGCGGAAGATCCTTAGTTAAACAAAATAAATTCTGGGCTTCCTATATTAAAAAGTTTCTGACTAGCTACTACTCTGAACAGGGATGTAACACTGAACGTCTCAAAAATATTTCTAAATTAATAACCTAATCTGGAGGGGGAGGGGTTGGATTGGCAGAGTTTTTCATTAATTTCCTAGCAACTCAGAGTACAGTGAATTTTTCAGACCAAACTTCCCAGTGTTTCATAGAATCATAGAATCATAGAATGTTAGGGATTGGAAGGGACCTTGAAAGATCATCAAGTCCAATCCCCCTGCCAGAGCAGGAATGCCTAGACTATGCCACACAGGAACGTGTCCAGGCAGGTCTTGAATGTCTCCAGAGAAGGAGACTCCACAACCTCCCTGGGCAGCCTGTTCCAGGGCTCCGTCACCCTCACTGAGAAGAAGTTTCTTCTCGAGTTTAAGTGGAACCTCTTATGTTCCAGTTTCAGCCCATTACCCCGTGTCCTATCAGTGGTTGTCACCGAGAAGAGCCTGGCTCCATCCTCGTGACACTCCCCCTTGATATATTTGTAAACATTAATGAGGTCACCCCTCAGCCTCCTCTTCTCCAAACTAAAGAGCCCCAGCTCCTTCAGTCTTTTCTCATAAGGGAGATGCCCCACTCCCTTAATCATCCTAGTTGCCCTGTGCTGGACTCTCTCCAGCACTTCCCTGTCTTTCTTGAACTGAGGGGCCCACAACTGGACACAGTATTCCAGATGGGGTCTCACCAGGGCAGAGTAGAGGGGAAGGAGAACCTCTCTCGACCTACTAACCACCCCCCTTCTAATACACCCCAGGATGCCATTGGCCTTCCTGGCCACAAGGGCACAGTGCTGGCTCATGGTCATCCTGCTGTCCACCAAGACTCCCAGGTCCCTTTCCCCTACACTACTCTCTAATAAGTCATTCCCCAACTTATACTGGAACCTGGGGTTGTTCCTACCCAGATGCAAGACTCTACATTTACCCTTGTTATATTTCATTAAATTTTTCCCCGCCCAACCCTCCAGCCTGTCCAGGTCTCGCTGGATGGCAGCACAGCCTTCTGGTGCGTCAGCCACTCCTCCCAGCTTGGTGTCATCAGCAAACTTGCTGATAGCACAAATCAGTCCTTTTGAACTAGAATACCTCAACAGTAAAAAATACTTAAGAAAAAAATAAAAAGAAGCACCAACTTTTCTAAGTGGGGATCCTTGTAGAAACTGAGTCCTTTGCCCCCAAAAAGTTTCAGTTTTGTTGAGCCAACAAAAAAGTTTCCTTATTGAACTCTGACTTTGTTCCTAACCCTGGAAACTTGCTTGAGTAAAATAGTAGTCTGTAACACCAGCTAATGTACAGGCGCCCTCTTGACAGCGCATGTATTTGTCACCTCATTCACTTCAGTGGATGCCTTGCCAGCAGGCTTTTGATTTCCAGATTTTTGTTGCAAATTAAGGCCCTCCAATGTCAGCTTTAACCCCGTCTCTATCCTTTTGTGCTATCTGGTTTTTTTTAATTAGGTGGTGCAACTTACTCCCCTTAAATCAGTGTGATGTGGTAAAAGGTCCATACTCAGTGCCAAAATTTTGTTAGTAAAATAGCATTTGATTCCCAATAAATTGTATTGCCCTTTCTTTGTCATGGCACAGCCTGATAGCTGAGACAACATCTTTGCTGACTTCTTGCTTTGTTATGACAGCTTATTTGTCCCTCCCAGGGACAGATATCAACCTTTTCCTCATCTGTAGTTATTCCATGGCATTTTGGAATTTAGGCAGCAGCTGTGTTAAATACCCACAGAATCAACTTGTGCTGTTAATGGGAAAGACCTCTCCCTCTATGTAATAGTACTTGCTAAATCAGGATCATTGAGCTGTTTCTGGGCTTGACCTGTAATTCTCTGCATATTTGGTTCATTTCAGGGAACGTGCAAACGTTGCAGGAAATCTCATTCCTAAGAAGCATTAATACAGAACATTGTTTTACTGCCCTGTTAATAGGACTTTCATATTTCTTATTGCATCAACTGATAAGAAGGAAGGGAATGGAAGAAAACATAATGCCTGATCATTCTTTCACCATAAAGAATGCATTAAGTGAAAAATCCAGAAACGGATGGCTCCGAAATAGTATGGGGGCCAAACAGTGGGCTGTTTTGAGGAGGTCTGTCCTGATGAAGCTGGAAGTATTTCTGTGTGCTGCCCAAATGTAACTTGGAACTAGAATCCAACTCAATAGCAGCAAGTATGCAACCTGAAAGAAAAGAAATGTGTAAAAATATTTTCCAATATTTCCCATCCCTTTGTGTTAGGCGATGACAGATTATGTTGTGGTTCATTGGCTTACACTATCATGCGAAATAAAAAGGCAGTATTATTTAATGCAAAATGACTTAGGAAGAGTGAAGAAAATAGAGAACAGAGAACCATGTTGTAAGTCCTGAACAGAACTTTTTTTAATTACTCAGGAATGGGAAAGACATCCTTCAGGTGCCATATTAAACAGACACAGTGAAGGTATAAGCAGTAGCTCATTGAGTGTAAATACATTTGAACACTTGTTGGATCTGTGCTTCAGAAGTTGCCCACTTAGAAATGCGCATAAAATGACTTACATGCAACCACTGTTCTTCTGCCAGTTTGATTAGAAGACAGGATATGATATTATAAAGTGGGATTACTAAGAAAATCCTGCTGAGATCCCATTACGATAGATATTGAGATACTGAAACAATTACAATATTAACCTATATGACTGTCAAAATAAATGAATAAGCTACTGTCAGTGGAAGCTATAATGGTGTTAAACATTCAATCCTAAAAGCAGCCAACACACAAAAATGTGTCAATTCTGCAATCCTGATCAAAGCGAGGGAACTGCAGTGAAACTATTGGAACAGTCTGCAAATGCATCTAGTGTGTATTGGAGGCACAGTTCATTCTAGACCTGCATGTGAATTGTTCTAAAATGAACCATCTGGTACAATAATATGCCTCGTTTCATTGTTCTGCACCTTTAATTTCTACAATTGTTAGAATAGAACCAATCTAGACTAATAAAGCATGAGACAGTCTATTATCTCTGCTTCTAGCAGCCTAGCAGACAAGTTGGGTACGGCTATCTGAAATAACTTTCAATCATTGGCTCTTATCTCCTTCAATATAGACTTCCAGGAAAGTAAATCATGGTGGACTAGATCATCGATACCTTCATTTAGCAGAAGAAAACCAGCTGTATGTATATCATGATGAGAAGATTCCTGGTTATCAGTGTGTGACTAGTGTAAGATTACATCCGTGGTTTTGAAACCTGTTCCTACAAGTTGCAGCCAAGTGTTTATAGAAGGCACATTGCTTTCTAAGATGTTTTCATTTTTTCTCAACCCATTGATCTGTTATCATGTGATGGAATGTGTTAGATTCTGGTGTTTTAAATATTTGGGAATAGGGCCAAGCACACTACTCTTACATTGGTGTAACTTATCTAGGAAAACAGTTCCAGATTTACTTCATAAGTGAGGGAGAATCAGGAAGCCAAAAAAAATTCAGTCTTCAACAAGCCGCTAATTGGTATAACTACAATGTTAACTGTGAACTTTCAGAAGTCTTAGGACAAATGGGACATGAAACATCCCCTCACATTGCACAATTGCTTTCTCTTTTGTTTATTCAAATCTAGGGAGTCTGAACGTGGTGGGGCACATGCTAATTTTTCATTAGAATTCCACTGTGATCTGGCTTCTGATTAAAACCAAATATTGGGATTTTCAGGCATGTTGGATTTTAATTCAATCACTGAAAAACCTGGCTGTATAACTACAGTTACCCAGGTTCCATGAGGTGCTCAAGCATGTGCCAGACTGGAAAGATGCTGATGGTGATGGTGATACTGATGGTGATGAGAGTAGGCCTGTGTTGTCTCAGTGTTCCACCACTCTTGCAGACTTCATCCAGGATCTAGGCTACTTTGGCAACTTGGGTTTGCAAAAGGTGGTTGGAAAACTCTCCAGACATTTTCAGTTCAGAAAAGATACACATAGTTTTTGGCAAAGAGCCCGTTAGCACTGATGTATTCAGAAACAGAAAACTGGATGGTTTGGAAATTCTCATATAAAAAGTCTGTGGGCACCTGAGATTTTAGGAGGCAGGCATGTGGTTTGATAATGCCTTTTGTACTTGAGTTATAATGTAGGTACCTGAGTTCTATTTCTGGAAATGTCTTATATTCAAGTACATAACTGAATCAGGCCTTAATTAATTGAAAAAATAAGAAGTATAAATCCTTCAAGGGTTAATGTTAAAGCAACTTCAATTAATGATCCAAGACAATTCTACTTAGTTACAAACCATTATAAAGAAGATGGGAAACAGTTGTTATATGCAGTCACATATAATAGTGTTATTTAACATGTGACCCAGCAGCTTATATTACCTAGTGCAGATGTTTTCAATTGAAATAAGAACATAAAACTTGCTATCTCCTGGCATAACTGGTAGAATGTTATTTCTGCAAGAAAAAATGAATTCTGTGCCGCACAGACATTTCATCTGTCATAACCATGATCCATAAAACTGAAAACTTTTCTCTACTGAAAACCTGCCTAAATGAAAATGAGTGAGACCAAAGTGCGTTTTTCAGCCTTAGCTTTTATTTCTAAACGTCTCTGACATAAACATACACAGGTGTTGAATTTCCTTATATAGTAAGAGATCAAATACTGTCAGGTTTTGTTGCAATTGTTTTTAAATAAAATTTCCTCTGAAAAAATGTTGTGAATATAAATACTAGAGCTCTGTTACCCATCTCTGTGAACCAATTTGATGTGTAGTTAGTGTAGTGCTTTATAAAAGGCAAATGATTAAGTAGATGACTATTAACAAAGTGAAACATTGTAGTTTTCCATTTGCTTGAGGGTTTTAGGTCCTGTGTCTTGGAGACGCTAGGGCTTAGAGAATGAGTTTTTGCCCCAGCAAAATTCCTCTTGTACTTTCAAATGAATACACTTCTCATACTTTCTCTCCAGCTCCCTCTCCCATAGCCTGCCCCACTATAGAGCGGATCTCTCACAGAAGTTACTGAGTATTACTGAGTGGGTAAAGTTAAAAGTAAGTGTTCTGCAACAAAATAGCTTTCATAGCAGTATGGAATCCTTCTGAGAAAAAGATAGTGTTTAAATATGCAATTTTTCATTATAAGTAGGAATAATACTATTTATTGCTTATATTTTAATAGACAATTGTCTTCCTACAGTGAGTTATTTAAATACAGCACTAGTTAAATATCAGATATCTTTGCTCTTAATTATTGTGTTTTATCCCACTGGAGCAGTAAGCAGCAGAGTCACAATACAGCCAGCTCCTCTTCAGTAAGAAAGATGTTTCAGTGTGTTAACTGTGAAATTCCTGGATTTGTGGGGACTTAAATTATGAGGTCTGGGAGAACAGGAGACAATCATGTAAGTGTGATATTGGGAACTGATGAACTTTTCACAAAAATAGAAGCTAATTGGGCCTAAACCTAAACTTTTTTAGCCTTTTCTGCATCTTTCAAAGTCCACCAGCATGAGAAATGATGGCATGCCCATCTCCCAGTCGTATTTGGTGCATCCTACCTTTGGGGAACAAAAGAAAATCTCTGATTTATGTGTATGAGGGGGGGATACTACCCACTTCTGTCTACACTTGATCTGTAAAATTCCCTTTTGATACATTGAAAATGACATTTGCCTACAACACAAAGAAAACTTTTGCCCCTCAATATTTTTGTAAGTCAAAAATAAAGCCAAATCCTAACTAAAAAGTAGAGTTCCTTTAAGCAGAAGAATTTTTTTTTCCTTTCTGTTTCTGTGTAGTGTCTAGCCAATGTGATCATGACACACGTGTAACGAAATCACTTTATGAGACTTTAATATAATGACAAGGTACAGGAGACCAAATGACTGAATATACATTGGGTTAGGTGAAAGGTTTGCATAGCCCAGTAACCTGTAATTGAAAGGAGTCATTAGAAAATACTTGTAGTATAAAGAGACAGAGTTCATAAAAAGATATATCAATGTTGGTGCCCTCTTGCCTATCCCGGACTTTCTTGCTCTGTCTGCTCTATAACACAGTTGGAAGAAAGAGGAAGGAGCAAGTGAAAGAATGGTTTGATTTTAACCATGTGTTTCCTATTTTCTCCTTACCCTTTTGTTGCCCTCTTCCTCCAGAGCAACAGAATCAGGTGTGGAGTATTAGTACTCCTGCCTTTTGTGTGTGGCTTTAGCCCAACTGCTGCATGGTCTGGAGATTTACTGAAAGCTCTGGTTGCTGGACACGGACAGGTAAGGAAATCTGTACTTTTCACTAATTTTCTTTGGCCTGGAATTTTGGGAAGAAAATTCTTTGAATTGTAACCTAGATGTATTTTCCAGGTGTAAAGCCCAAAAGACAAAAAGGCAAGACATATCTTTTTTTTTTTTGCCCACCTTATACACTATGGGGGTAAACCAAATTTTTAATGTTAGGTTTTTGGTTTGGGGTTTTTTTGCAAGAGTGATATATTTTTCTTTTTGGAATCTGCCTGTTTCCTCTCACATATGTGAGCTGGTAGAGAATGATGTGAAAAAAAATCCACAGTGAAGAGTGAAAAGTAAAAAGTAAAAAAAAAAATTAGAGCAGAGATTTAAATGACTAGATAGATACGTGCATGCATGCAAGGTAAGGCAAGTAGCGTCTGTATATCACAATGTAATGCAATGTAGAAAGATGTGAAATCACTTTAAAGAATCTAGCTCAGGTTATAGTAGCACTTTAGACCCCTTAGCATAGAATTCCACAAATTTCATCTCATTTCACGTCTGTGTTCTCTTGTTGGCATTGGTGGCCCTAGCCTGAACTGCCACCCTGCAAGAGTGGCATGGAAATGTCAGTGCTTATCCCATTGCCTCCCATCTTGTCTACTTTATCTGAACAGTTGTTTGGCTAGCTGTCACTAAGGGAAATGCACAGCAGACTTTAATAAGAATTTGCAACCCTCTACTTGCACTGTAGCTTGCCTGCCTTGGGAATCTATCGATTAGATCTTGGTCCAGACTGGCATAAAAGTCAGTGTTAACATTCTGGCATTATCCTGGGGTTTCAGGAGAATTGAGACAATTTCTGGTTGAAATTCTTTAATGGTGTTTGGAAGTCAGAAACAAATGGGGTCTTGCAGCAGAAAGCCACTTGAATGGTTCTTTGTATTTCAGGTACAGTGTGGTTCAACTGTCTAAGCTTTTGCTGTAGCTCTGTGCTTCAGGTCAGGGATAGGTACTAGAAGAAAGTAGAGGTAGAAGTTTATGCACTTCAATGTTACATACATATGAGTGAGTGAGGGCTGCAGATCAGATTAAAAATTCCCATGGATCTGCATCTGCCATTGTGTTCACCTCAGTATTTGTGAAAAGAATTTAGATTTGACACATCCTTGGGTTGCAGAAAAAAATTACGAGTGTGAAGTGAGGCAAATCCAGAGGCAGCTACAAAAAGAGAGCTCTTAACTGGTTGTTTACTTGTTAAATCCAAAGATCCCTAGTCCTGGAGTTCCCCTGTGTGGTATTTTAGTTTGTTGGGCAGTGGGTTGTCAGTGTTGTCAATGAGTATAGATCCACAAACTTAGTGAATTATAGAGAAAACATAAATGAAGAAGACCCTTTTGGGATAAGCTCTGAGGATGATGAGTGCTGAACATCTCTCCATTATACAAAAAACGGGGAGGTTTGTGGTGAGAGCACTGTAAAATGCAAGCAAGACTCAGGTCTCTATTCCTAGCAGTACTAGTGACCTTCATGTATGTTGGTTTTGAAGGACAGATGTGCAGTGTGCAGTTCCCTTTTTTTGCAGCGGGAATAATGTAGGTTTTCCTACCGAATCATAGAATCATAGAATGTTAGGGATTGGAAGGGACCTTGAAAGATCATCAAGTCCAATCCCCCTGCCAGAGCAGGAATGCCTAGACTATGCCACACAGGAACGTGTCCAGGCAGGTCTTGAATGTCTCCAGAGAAGGAGACTCCACAACCTCCCTGGGCAGCCTGTTCCAGGGCTCCGTCACCCTCACTGAGAAGAAGTTTCTTCTCGAGTTTAAGCGGAACCTCTTATGTTCCAGTTTCAGCCCATTACCCCTTGTCCTATCAGTGGTTGTCACCGAGAAGAGCCTGGCTCCATCCTCGTGACACTCCCCCTTGATATATTTGTAAACATTAATGAGGTCACCCCTCAGCCTCCTCTTCTCCAAACTAAAGAGCCCCAGCTCCCTCAGTCTTTTCTCATAAGGGAGATGCTCCACTCCCTTAATCATCCTAGTTACCCTGTGCTGGACTCTCTCCAGCAGTTCCCTGTCCTTCTTGAACTGAGGGGCCCAGAACTGGACACAGTATTCCAGATGGGGTCTCACCAGGGCAGAGTAGAGGGGAAGGAGAACCTCTCTCGACCTACTAACCACCCCCCTTCTAATACACCCCAGGATGCCATTGGCCTTCCTGGCCACAAGGGCACAGTGCTGGCTCATGGTCATCCTGCTGTCCACCAAGACTCCCAGGTCCCTTTCCCCTACACTACTCTCTAATAAGTCATTCCCCAACTTATACTGGAACCTGGGGTTGTTCCTACCCAGATGCAAGACCCTACATTTACCCTTGTTATATTTCATTAAATTTTTCCCTGCCCAACGCTCCAGCCTGTCCAGGTCTCGCTGGATGGCAGCACAGCCTTCTGGTGTGTCAGCCACTCCTCCCAGCTTGGTGTCATCAGCAAACTTGCTGATAGTACTCTCTAGTCCCTCATCCAAGTCATCGATGAATATATTGAACAATACTGGTCCCAGTACCGACCCTTGAGGCACTCCACTGGATACAGGTCTCCAACCAGATTCCGCCCCATTGACCACAACTCTTTGGCTTCTTCCCCTTAGCCAGTTCGCAGTCCACCTCACTACCCGAGAGTCTAGACCACTTTTCTGCAGTTTAGCAGCAAGGATGCTGTGGGAGACTGTGTCAAACGCTTTACTGAAGTCATAGGCATGTTTGGATAATTGCATTGAATGCCAAGGTGCTATAGTGATGTGGCACCTCAGAGAAATCGTTACAAATAATTTAAAAAGCCTGAAGATAAATTATATCTAATGGAGGAATAGCAATTATTAAAGAAATATTATGGCTTATCAATTCAATGCCATGTAAAAATTCTATACCTTTTCCAGCTAGAGGCATACTCAGAAGATATTTTTCCTAAGGTATTTGTAATAATATCCATTAAAGAGCAAAGCTGCTCTTTTTCTGGCAGGCATGAGTAGCCGAGACTGTCACACAAATTTCTTTCCTCCTCTCACCACCTTGTTTGGGATGCAATATTTGATTCTGTGATATTTTGCCAAGGGTACATCAAGAATATTTGATCGTTTTCAGTTTCCTATACCAATTAGGCTACTAGGAACACAGAAGCTATTGACTTCTAGCATAAAAATTTTAAAATAATTTCCGTTTTCATTGTGTTAACTTGAGCAGATAAACCATTAATGAAGTGTTGTCAAAATAGGTGCAGAGGGGAAAATTTAAGTTAAATCACTTGCTACCTTGTCCACACCTAGACTGATGGGTAGAAAGCTGACCTGGATGTTCTGATAAATGAACTGTCCTTCATGTCTGTTTGCTGGGGTTTGGATTTTTTTTTGGAGTTGTTTTGTGGGAGAGGGGTATTACAAAGCTGTGAAAACAAATCTTAAGATTTTACTCACAGCTGGAGTATTGATAAGAGCGAAAGTAGCATGTCCTGTGTTTGGATATTGAGGGCTTGTGCTGGAGATGTGATCCAACATTGTGACTTTCTCCTGTAGTTGTTTGGCCACCACAGCATTGCCAGTGCACTGCATCTGTCTAGTTGCATATAACCTCATTTGATGCTCCCACTTCATGTGTCATCCATGTGGCTCCATCTCAGGCACAGATTAAATCACCACTGTATTCAAAGCTGAGCTGAGTTTCATCTTATGTTGGTGTCAGGGGCAAGGACTTGGTGCATAATTTTTTTTTTTTTTTTTTTTTTCCCTGCCTGGCAGGACCATTTCCAGCCTGATAGAAAAATGCCTGTAATGATGTTATTCTTCTTAGGGAGAGAATGTATCCTGGTCTAGTTTACCAGATGCTCAACAACATTGCTGTCATCATCAGGGAAGCATAAGCCCTGTTGCTTAAGGTGGCAGAGACTTCTACCAGGTTCATCTTTCCAGTGGATTACATTTGGCATTTCAGAGATTTCCTATTGAAATACTCATGTAGGACCATCCTTCCTTTTTTTTCGTAAGACGAACTCCAGATTATGGCTTTTCTTGGCTAGGAACATCCTTATCTCTTTTCTCATGTTCTGGACTCTTATTAGCACATATCCTCTGGATTTTTCTCTGAATTTTTTCGACTTCTTGAAGGATATTTCAGACAGCATGCAGGTACCCCTGCACTATGTGTGTCTGAAGAAGCAGAACGAGAGGTTTAAACCTACTTTCAGTGTGGACACAGAGATGCTGTAGGCCATTTCTCTTTACTTCTGTTCCTTCTCCTTTTTTTTTTTTCTTTTATTTAAAAAATTTTTCTTCTTGTTGTAGAGTTTGGCTTTTTTTTGATTCCAGAGTTTATTTTCTTTTTGGTGTTTCCCACTACTCCACTCTCCCATTCCCAATCTCTTTTGTTGTTAAATGATTAAATTATTATCAAATGGGCAGAGGATTTTTCAGCACTTCAGTTACCATGGTGACTGGATGTAAGGGCCAGAGAAGGAATAGAATTTGAGCATCGGAAATAAAATTGAATCAAACTACTTTTGCTATTAGAGAACTTTGCCCAGAATTCGCTTTTCTCCAACAAGGTTATTTTTATGCAAAGGAAAACAAACTCTTCTGGGGGAAAAAAAGGAGCAGAAGAAAACTTTTATCATCTTTACTGTATCTTTTACTGAAGAATTTTAAAATTTGGGACCATGTTTATACTCGATTTTATTTGATCAGACTCCTGCGTCACTTTTAGTTTGGTGTTTGGAGGGGGCTTTCTTTCAGCCCCTGCAGACTTGTATATTGTCCTGGGGAATTCAAAATCAGGGTCATGGGCTGTGACTTCTTCTGCAAGCTACATAACCATGGCTACATAACCAGCAGTGTTTGCACTCATAAAAGAGAAGGTATGAAGGAGGAGGAGAAGTCAGAGAGCCACTGTGAAAGGTTCCTTACTGGCTCATATTACTTTCTACAGTCCTGCTTTTTTTTTTTTCCTTGTTTCCCATTATAGCTAATTTTGAAATGGAAAAAGTAGCCATGGAATTGTTTCTTGCTTCATCTTCTATACAGAAGTGATGGGCAGAATCTCTTCAATGAGCTATTGCTCCACCTCCACAGAAAGGGTGCTGGTTCAGATCTCAAAAAGGCTTGGAGCCACAAAAGACTCAGAGCCATTTACAAGGAACTTGACTCTTGGTCTCACCAACCCTGAAAGACCTTTATTCCATTTTAGATGTGTACTTACTGTCGCTGTCCTCACAGACCATGCAGAATCAAATCTCCCGCCCATCCTTCTTCACCGCCTCTCCCCAGGTAAGACTTCTATAACTAAAAAACTAGAGTCAAGGCTTAAACTTGTTTGAAAATTAACAGACTCTGCCCAGATGCAGTGTTGAACTCCAGGTAGTAAGCATTTTTTACCTGTGTTAGGGGAACATTCTCAAACTGCTGTTCCTGGGCAGATGTTTCACTCTAGAATGTACTGATGTTCCGTTTATGATGTCAGGCTATGAGAGAAAATCCTGTCTGGATACGTCTGATAATCCAAGCCTTTCCTGACAGGTTTTTAATTTCCTGGGCTGAACTTGCAAGTTTTTCATTCTAACATTCAGGACAGAAGGATTAAACCTTAGCAGGAAACTTGACTTTACCTGATACTTTTGTTTGTGTTTTTCAACAGTGAATTATTTCCTTTTTCTCTGTGAGTCATATTATTGGCTTGCAGGGACAGTTACAGCCAGGTTCACCAGAAATTTAATTTATTTCTTTTTTAATAGGTGAGGCCAAAGACAAAAAACATTGCCTCTTGTCTTTCATTTAAACCTAAAAGCCTTAGTGGGCATCATTTTGGTTAAGGTGGTTTGCCTAAAACTTGGGTGAGCTGATGTTAGTCTCTGTATGTTTGTGCTTTTTTCACACCACTGGTTCCTCATTGCTTCAATATTAACAGCAACTGTCATGCAGGAGACCAAAAAGCATCTTTAATGTATTCTGGTGAGCTCTCTTTGTGGCTGCATTGAGCTTTGAAGTAGTTACACTCTTATTTCTGGAAGAAAGAAGTAGTCTTGTAAAGGAGGAAAGTAACAGGCCCAAGTACTCTGACCATCTCTTTCACATACTTGAGAATTTACTTTATTATGGGTATTGCTGTTTAAAACACAGTAGTATATTCTTGCCTACAGTTTCTTTCTTTCATTTTCTTCTCATGAGTTTACACTAATCCATGCAAAATCTGACTGAGTTGCTGCATAACACTGATCTGCCGCAGTGGCTGCGTTGGCATTGCAATGGTTTGAATCCCAATGGCTGCTCTTGAAAATGTGTTTGCCTTGCAGGCTGTCAGACTCTGAGCATACAGATGGATATCTCATGTTCAGTCTTGTCTAATTTCAACTTGCATAGGCAAATATGTGCCTCTATTAAAACAGGCGGTTCCTGGTGGATGAAGAGGGTCACGTGTCTCTGAGCTGTGCGTAGTTTCTAAAATTCTTCAGAACTGTGGAACCCCCTGTCTAGGAATTAACTATCTGTCTCTGTAACAGTCCCTAGCAGACTTGTGGCTTTAATCATTGGCAGCAGAGATGGAAGGTTTTCCTTTTCCTCTTGCCTTTCACTGAAGAGTTGTCCTGAGCTGAGAGAAATTCAGCACTAAAAGCGTGTTGCCACAGGGCTTGATGTACTAGATTTCAAAGAGCCACACTGCTCTACATCTTCATTGCCTCTCTTTTTACAGGTCAAGACAGCTACAGAACACTGCCTGAAGTGACAGTGATGAATTATGTAGTATTGCTGTTAGTGTGAAATGGAGTGGCTATAATGTAATATGTGAGCATCTTAAAAAACACAAACCAATTCACCAATGACAGATGTGGTGATGAACGTGCGGAATTAAAGTAAATAGCATTGTGTGCAAGCAATCAATGATTTGTAACAACAAAATTTTGAGATGTGAGTCCATATACTCTCTATTGACTCACCCCCTGGATAATTACCCTGTCTTATGTCTCACCCAAAAGACTTGGGCCTGTTGATCTTTCCTCTGCTGCTGTAAGCCTTGTGCTTGCCAGACTATTTATACTTAGCACTTGATCTTTCTCAGCTGTCCTAAACATTTTCTGGTGTGCTGTGTCTCACCTATATAGACCAAATGCGCTTTTTCCTCTCTAAAGGCACAGGTTAGTAGGAGCACTTTCCATGTTCTGGAAAGAACAGGTTTCTAGATTTCCAGGAAGTTGCTATATGATGCACAGAGCAACTCACTTTTGTCTTTGAAAGCACTGACGATAATAAGGTGGATAGTAAACTTCAAGAAGTGCTGAGGGATGAGAACAGTCACTTGCTTGAAAACAGTTTGGGAGACTTGATTTTGCCATCCAACAATTCTCAATCCATGTCTTTGGAGTAGTTTTTTGTTATTAAAAACAAAATCTAAACCGACTAAGCCCTGTGATCCATCTTATCAATTATCTTTGGTAGTACCCAGTGTTTCATAGGGACGATGTAAAAGAACTGTGTTCAATTGTTTGTGTATATTGATTACATTTGCTTTCATATTCTTTCCTTCCCACCCCCAATGTCAGTTAACTGCTGTAGTTTGGAGTATCTTCCTCCTTTATAAAGCCTCGGAATTATTTGAATTAAGAATTAGAAATATTGTTACATTGTTTTCTGATGTTTTCTGGTTTAGAGAATGAATCACTGATAGTGGAGATGAAGGAAGAGTACTTTGAGTAAATGAAGAGTAAAGATTGAAATACTTTTGCAAGAACATTTTGAAGCAAAGTTCCTTC
The DNA here is from genome assembly GCA_020746105.1 of Trogon surrucura. Classification (NCBI taxonomy): domain Eukaryota; kingdom Metazoa; phylum Chordata; class Aves; order Trogoniformes; family Trogonidae; genus Trogon; species Trogon surrucura. Next base: position 124,590,499 of record CM036617.1, on the reverse strand, counting down.
TCTCTGCCTCGCCTTCAGTTCCCCGATATTCCTTTTCTGTGATCTTCCATTTCTGCTCTGCTTCAAACGCCATCCTCTTCTCCTTTATTCTATTCTTTCATTGCCTAAACTTCCCTGATTTTTCCATCTTGGCTATTTACCAAATGAGACATAGTGTAGTTACGTGGGTTACAACACCTGCACTGTGCAAGCTAGAGACTTGCAGTACTAAAGAAAAGACAGATGCTCAGCAGATCTGTAATGACGGATACAAAGTAGGAGGAGTAGTGCATTTTCTGTAAGCCCAGAGGCAGAGCATCTTCTCTTACACATCATTGTCACCTAGCCCAGCCACATATTTTGTGCTGTTGCTGCTAAATCATTCTCTATTTTAGGCAGAGCAGTCATAGACATAGCTGTTTTACAAAAAAAAAAACAAACAAACAAAACAAAACAACCCACAAACTTCACAATGGCCTAGTGTCCTGAAGAAATCACATTATTTCAAAAAAAGGTTGTAGATTTATGTGTTAGTGAATACAGCACTTTGAGGCAATTGCATAAGCAGTGGTGGTTCACCCAGGGTTAGCTTGAGCCATATGGATGTTTGCCACAGGCTGAAACTTCAGTCTGTTACAGCCTGACTGTATAAATTGTGTAACACTTACAGAAAAGGGTTTGAGAACCAAACTGTGAAAGAAGCCTGGGACAAAACCAGCCCTGAATATGCTGCTTCAGGCTCCTGACAGTGTTCCTCGTCATAATGAGGAGTTTACAGCTGAAAATGGATACTACAGAGAAAAACTGAAATTAGAGGAGGCTCTTGCAGCAGAGCTAGGAGGGTGGGAAGGAAAGGTCACTCAGACCTCTGCAGAATAATGAAAGCTGGCACTTCCCAGTCACAGCCCATTCTCTCCTAGTCACTCAGTGACCTGAAAATAATACAGATTCACAGTCCTCTCTTTCCTGTCAGTGTGGCCAGTGACCTTACAACATCCTGTAGTCCATTAAAAGAAACCTATTAAAAAAAACATTACTGGTCCCACCCCCTGAAATTAAAGTAGGGTGGGAGAGAGTAATAAATAAAGGCTCTTCTAAAGTGAATTAGCCATCTCGGTATTTGGATGAGAGGTCAGGAAATAATGAGGGACATTCCAGTTTATCAGAGGTATAAGCTAAATGAGATACTGAAGTGACGAAATGGACATAGTGGTTACATCTGGGATTAGGTTTTATTCCTGCTCTAAAGCATCTTTTTCTTCCAGGGACCTTCAAAATAAAAACCAAACAGTTCTTTATATAGTCCATTTTTTTCTGACAAAATTTAAGTTCTCAGGGACAGTCTGGAGTTTCTTTTTACAGTTGATGGATTAATCTCTTGATGCTAATGCTAAGGTCATTAAATGAACATTCCAGGGAGATACATAGATTTGATATGAAAAAGTATCCAAGTATGTGCCTGGAGGAGGATTAAAATGTATATTGTTAGTTTGAACTAATTTAGGCTTATACCTTCTGAAATCCTAACCGTGTCAAGGCAAATTTTATTTCAGTACCAGAGAGATGGACACAGCAGATGTATGGGGGGAAAGGCTGTTCAGAGGTACTTTTGGGTTTCACATAAGAATGTGTTTGTGTTTCAGAGCTTATCTGAATCTATGGCTGAGTGTGAACCTAGGTGTTTGCAGGGTAATTTCAAACAAAAAGAAAGAATTAGTAACTAGTTAATAGCGGCATGGGGTTTCAGGGATAGATTTTTTTGACTTGACCAACATATAGAATGTGATCTGCTGCTATAATTCAGGCAATCTGCCTTTGATTTCTGAGCTTTTTCTCCCATCCTTCTTTACAGAATCATACATGTTTATTCATTATATCCTTTACTTCCCAGACTAACCTTGCTCAGCAATGTCACCAATATGTCTGCCTTTGACAAAGAGGAAAGTGTCTCTTATTATGAAGTTATTTTTTGATGTTGCGGCTGTATTTGGATGAGGTTGTCTGATAGTGGGGCCTTTCCAGTGGACAACTGCATGATAAGAAAAGCAGACCAAAGAAATAGGGGTGTCTTCTGCAGCTTGCTTCTAGACCCGTTCTTGAATAAAATTAACAGTTGAATGAACTTTGCATTCTTTCTTGAGGATTAGGGCTGGGCCAGACACTGAACACTGACAGATGCTCTCTAACCCCTCTCCCTCCCCAAAATGGGAAGGGAAATGGAATAAGGCAGAAAGACTTATGGATTAGAAAAGAAAATTGAAACAGTTTTAATGAAAGAGGAATAGAAATAATAAGGAAATTATAAAGATGGTGAACTGTATGCAAATATATACAAATCCAATATTATCACAGAATGTTAGAGGTTGGAAGGGACCTCAAAGATCATCTAGTCCAACCCCCCTGCCAGAGCAGGACCACCTACTGTAGAGCGCACAGGAACATGTCCAGGCGGATTTTGAATGTCTCCAAAGAAGGAGATTCCACAACCTCCCTGGGCAGCCTGTTCCAGTGCTCTGTCACCCTCACAGTAAAAAAGTTTTTCCTCATATTTTTCTGGAACCTCCTGTGTTCCAGCTTCCACCCATTGCCCCTTGTCCTGTCAGTGGATGCCGCTGAAAAGAGCCTGGTTCCATCCTCCTGACATTCCCCCTTGACATATTTATAAACATTAATGAGGTCACCCCTCAGCCTCCTCTTCTCCAAGCTAAAGAGACCCAGCTCCTTCAGCCTTTCCTCATAAGGGAGATGCTCCACTCCCTTCATCATCTTTGTGGCTCTGCGTTGGACTCTCTCAAGCAGCTCCCTGTCCTTCTTGAACTGAGGGGCCCAGAACTGGACACAGTATTCCAGATGCAGCCTCACCAGGGCAGAGTAGAGGGGCAGGAGGACCTCTCTTGACCTACTTGCTACTCCCCTTCTAATACACCCCAGGATGCCATTGGCCTTCTTGGCCACGAGGGCACAGTGCTGACTCCCTCCCCCAGTAGCAATCCCTACTGATGCTGCAGAGCAGGCGGCACTGGGGAATTCCCAGGCTCAGGGGCAGAGGAGAGTTAGGTTCAGGAGCTGGATTCAGGAACGCAGGATCGGCATCAAAGGCCAAAGACAGGAAGGAGTGCTCCTCAGACGCCAACCATTTAAGAAGAAGGCCTAAACGTGGTGATCCCTCAGTTTTATACTGAAAATGATGTATATGCAATGCGATGGAATGGAATGGAGTACTCTTGCTGGTCACCTGTCCTGTCACCCACTGGAAGTGCAACCTTTTGCTTCTTTGCGACTCCTTTTAGTCCCCATCACCCCCAGCGTGGCACACAAGATCCAGCAGTGGCCTTGGTCACTATAGGAGCAAGTATAAGCAAGAGACTTTCTGCATACCAGTCCCAGGCTGTAATTATAAATACCAGGTGTTATCACTTCTAGTAGCAGGCACTGTCTGCAAAAACATGCTGCTAACTTCAGAAGGTGCAACCTCTTCGAAGAGAGTGAGCTGAAAAGTAGAAGTCATTGAACAGAATTGGTTCTGTTTAACTCAAGCCAGGACAGTCCTACTTTATTTTCCACCATATTTAACTGGTGTGATTGGTGCTAAATCAGATGTTTCCATTTTTCTCAGAGTTTTTATGGGACATTGTTATAAGGACATTGTGGTTTACTCAATTAGAAGTATTGTAGATCAGGTACAAATCATCTTTTTACCAGAGTGTCTTCATGCATTTAATTTCATTCTGGCTCTCGTCTGTATTTGAGCTTGCTAAAGCTTTGCACTGTTTGCACTCTCACATGGCACGCTGAACCGTGTTGCTGTGCATTTAGTTAACAGTGAGAAGGCATTTCTAGCATTGTTTTAGAAATTTAAAATAGAAAGTTCATGAATTTTGGGCAAAGCAATCATTCAGTTCAGACTGGGGTCGTTCTGTTTTAGGATCAAACACCAAAGTGAACATATCTGTGTGCACGCTTGGAATGTGGTTTTGAGATTACTTCACTTATGGGTCAAGAAGCAGAGTTTGTTCCTGTTGGAAGAGTGCACAGAACAGGCATGAAATTGTAACAGTTGCTTTGCCCCTCAGCTTAGGGAACATCAGAGAAGTCTGCAGTGGTAGAAATGACATTTTGAACCTCTCGGTTTGAGCACCTTTGCATCGATGGTTGCTGAAAATAATATATTGCTGAAATAATATGTGCCAGCATATGGGCAGTGCAGAAATAATAATAATAAAAAAGGTAGTTTATCTGGCTTCTCACTAAGAGTTGCAGGTGCTAATAAATCTAATTACAATTCTGAAACTTACACAGAAGGGAAAAAAAAATGTCAGTTTGTTTATTTTTAGAGAGGAGTTAAACTCTGAAATCCTATGCTGTAATTGTAGAAACTGATATTCTGTTCAAAAGGACTACAAACTGAAGGATATATAACCTCGCTGCGTTTTAGTAGCACAAAACTATTAAAAAACGAATTGAGAAGGTTGAGGGGACTGGAGGGTGTTGCTTTACCATGTGAAATTAAGGTAAGTAGCTGCAATTTGCTTAAGCAAGGGCAGACTTGCAGATGGGGATTTCTACAGGTACTGGAAATAGAGAATTAGTTGGTGTAATAAGGAGAGAGATTGAGTGAACTCAAGTGGAAGTTCAGGTGATACGCCTTGGAAAAACTTCCTGGCATTGAGATTTGTGAGTATAATAACGTCCCAGAGGATGTAGTGGGAACTTTATCACTTGAAATATTTAAAATGAGGCTTGAAGAGAAGTATTGGACATACAGTATACTTCTTCAGAAAAATAAAATCTGTGAGGTCTTTTCCACATATGGATGGTGTGATCTTGTGAATCTCAGGATGTATTCATATCAGGTACTGACAGGTAAGTTTATTTGAACCTTACCAGAACTTGGACTCAAATGGGAGACCTTTAATGGAATTTTGTAGTCCTGGAGTTTTTTCCTCCTTCTGAGGAAGCAGTAGGTAGAAGCAGTTTCCCAGAATACTGTTTAAAAGTAGGGATCAGAAGCACCATCACAGTCCTACCCACTGTCTTGTGGAAGATAATGATGTCGTCTTATTTGATGGGATATGGCAACAACGAGGGTGTTGAAATACTGGAACAGGTTTCCCAGTCAGGTGATGGAGGTCCCATCCCTGGAGACATCCAGGGTCAGGCTGGATGGGGCTCTGGGTAACCTGATCTAGTTAAAGATGTCCCTGCTCACTGCAGGGAGGTTGTACTAGATGACCTTTAAAGGTCCGTTCCCACCCAGTGCATACTATGATTCTATGTGTGGTTTGGTTTTTTTATTTTCCCGCTCAAACAAAGATTTCTCCCTGAATTTGGGGGAAGAAATAAGGACTTTTTCTCTCTTTCCCTTCTACTTTTTTTCCCTTGATCCTTTCATTTCATTTGAGACAGAAGGGAATCAAAACATTTTGTAAAAGCTTGTTATTCTTTGCAATATATTTGGGTAAACTAGAAGTAGGGAAATTCCAATTTATTTATTTTTTCCTTGCAAGGGTTTTATCTCGTATTTGTGGGTTCAGATAAGACAAACAAAAAAATACATAAATAGTACACATTTTAACTTAAAGGGCTTACTGGAGAAACTAGGAACTTTTAAATATTCACTCATTGTCAAGGATCCAGCCTTATCATGAAAACAAGGAGAGTTTTACTGAAGCATTTGTTGGTGGCAGAAGTAGAAGCCTAATTATTATAGGCAGGCAAAACGTTTTCAGTGTATTTCAGCCAGGATGGAGCCATATCAGGTCTCTTCGCTTGCTTACATTGTGGCATTGCTGCTTATGCTACACCGTGAGCGAGGGGTCCTTCTACGCCCCTCACATCATCAGGACCACCAGCGAGAGTGGTGCCACTCCTCACAGACGTGTTGGTTTGGCCGCTGTGATGGATACGCTCAATGAGCAGCGTGAGCCCAGTTTAGACGGGTCAACCACAGAAAGTAAATTGTACAAAATTTCAGTGGGTGTCCTGTAGTATGTGTGATATTTCCAAACTTAATATTCTGGCTGGAATTTTGGTGACTAAAGATAGGGATGGAGGCTACACGGCACATACCTCGACCTATGGTTTACCTGTGCTGTTAACTACAGCTTTTACTGCAGGAGCTTAGCCTGCTGGAGACACTGAGGATACAGCCTTAAAATAATCCTGTTTTAATAATGTTCCCATTTCGAGACTGTCTGGGGAAGGTGTAATCAGCAGTCACGCTATGTAGTCACTTGCCCCTTTAGGAACTCCCGCTAAGCTTTGATCCTGGCAGCTGGTAATGTACTGCTCAGTGTGTGACAGCAGCTAAAAGACCCAGAGTGTTTCTTCCTTTCACTGATTTGGAAATAATTTTATCATTTTCTTTTGAATCCTACTGAACACAGGCACCCTAAAACATTTCAAGAACTTTCTGTGAACCTGTCCCACTGAGGTCTAAGTTGTGACGAAGGAAAATTACGGGGCAAAATTACATCTTTTCTTTCAGAGCTTTTGGCGATAGTGAGTGGTTTGTTAGTTAGAGAAGAAATTCTGGCAAGATTGGATGGATTTTTGAAATCATATCAGACATACAATGTCACTGGTTATTCAGTTATTCCTAAAATGGATCAAGAAAGTTATACCTCTCCATCTGAGTAGTTCATAAGGGAAGAGGTCAGCAGCTAACAATTTTTAAATGGCTCTATTGCTCTTCTCTATCCAAATATTTCTGTGACAGATTGTAACAAAACTGAAATGTATCTTGTTTCTTGAATACTTCCCAAAAGTCAGTGAGATACCTTTTGGAGTAAGATACTAATTGTGAGAATAAGTTCCACATGCAAAGCATTGTATTACATTTCTTTGTATGTCTCTTTATGCCAGTGACTGTTATCTGCTGAAGAATGTAACTCCTCCCATGGCAGAAAGAGCCTGCAGTTTTGCATTACTTTTAGAAGTGTCTTACACCCCAAAAAGAATTACGTGAAACATGTTGTGTGGCTTTGTAGTCACAGTGGCATTTTTGCTAATCCATAAAACCTGGTCATCAATCAAAATGTGCCCGAGTTCTCTTTTACTCCATCGGCTTTTAGGCATATTGCACTGGTAGGTTTGTTTTTTTCCCTAAGTCACACAGTTTGTACATGTGTGTGTGGGTGCGGGTGTGAGAGAGAAAATGCAAACCACGCGGCAGACATTAGTCACTTTGTGTCGTAGTGTGTTGGAAGGTGCTCAAGTTCTAGGTTGTAAAAATGTTGTGCTGTGCTCCATAGGCTGGGGTCCTCTGTGGTTCAGTACTGCAGCTGCTGTTTTGATAGCAAAGGTGCTATTTCGGGTCTGTCCTTCTGCTTTTTGCTCTGAGTATGTACTTGTATTTGTGACAGCAGAGACCACCTTTGTTGCAATATGCAAGCCACAAGCCTTTAAGGCAGGAGGTGGGAATCCTGGTCAATAGTATCAGTATTTTAGGTAGCGTGCTTTTTAATTCACTGGGTATGGAAAGCCAAAAGGAGGAGGATTCAATAGAATTAAGGTCAGACAGACAGGTCAGACACATAAATGCTCCTGTGCAGGGAATGCAAGGAGATAAAGAAACAGAGAGATCAGGATCCTAGTCCCTCTGTTATAAACAAAATCACTTCGGAATTCAAACATCAAAGAAAAGTATATGTGTGCAGAGAGTGTTTCTTCCCATTGCTCTCACTGATTATGCAGGTTTTAAGTGTTGTTAATTCCAATGGAATATGTCATGCAGTTCTGCAGTTGGTGGCTGACCCACTTAAAACCCTTCTGTGCAACTCAACTACCCTTGTAATTTTCTCTCTTAGCCAGCCCTTTAGGTATACTGTAGATGCCTTCCCTGCCTCGAAAGCTGATACTGCAAAACCCCCGTAGATAGCATCTGCAGCAGATGGAATGCTTATCCTGGGATGAATATACAGATGGATACAGATCAGTCAGTCATCCCTACAAATTACATTTTACCCCTTTGTGTGGTGTGTACATCTGTGAATCATTGGTAAGACTCCTGTATGCCGTGTAGGAATGTCACTAAACTTACAAAATTCTGGTTTCTGTATATATCTCTTCTCCACAGATATTGTTTAGGAGAGAAAGAGAACAAGACCATGTATCAGAGTGAGAGGTGAAACAAATTCTGTTGGATTCCGTTTAGGATGTTCTCATCAAATGAAACAAAGAATGAACGATGTCACCTGTGTCAACAATTTCTTCATCCTTTTATGCAGAATTGGTATGAGTAGAATGCCGCACTGGCAATATTTTACCAAATTTTACACTACTTATTTCTCTGCATTTGCTTCAGTACTCACCTTTTGCTGAAACCTTGTGATGATGTGTTTCATTAATAACAGCTGTCTGAGATTCTCAACATTTAGGATAATTCCTCATATTGGAACAGTGTGCACTGTGATACAAAGTGTTCAAACAGAACAGAAAGATGGTTCCTAAACAGAGAATAACGTTTTATGCATGCACAACACTTCACAAAAGCATCGTCCCTAAACTGGCAGTGGACAACAAAGGTTAGAAGTACATGGATATAAATCACCATCTATTTATCTGTGAGTGACTCGGGGATCCAAAAAACATGGAATATTGTGAGTGATGATAACAACTTTAGAGAACTTATCTCAGCCAATTTTGTTCTACATGTTTTAAATTCTAGTCTGGTGATGTTAACTCAAGTGCATTGCCAGGGTGGAGTTGGGAGTCTGCCATTAAACATTGATTTTCCCAGTATCTCACAATTACAGCAACATCTGTGCTAAATAACTTTTACTGATTGTCTGTGAAAAGTTCATGGTCAATGTATCTCACTCAAAGGTCTCCTTTCTCACCTGTGCAGGAGGGAGTTGTAATGACTGTGCAGCAGGCTATTCTGTGAGAGGGATGGAGATTCAAGGTTTTTGAGGCTTTTCTTTTAATGTCACCTTTGTAGGTACACCTTAATTTTCTTAGCTGTACCAGTGTAGACTGTGTAGGTCTCTTAAAGTGTTTTGTTGACTGTTAAGATTTATAAGTAGTTGGAAAGTCATTTATTTTTCTACCTTCATAAAACCTCAGTATATTAAAAAACCCCAACCGAACAACAATAAAAAAGGATGACTGCGTGATGAAGTTGTACTATATACTCCTACTGCTTGAGCAAAGAGGAGTCGTGTCTCTATAGAAGGGGCTGCTAAACTGACTCTTCCCTATCTCTACTCCTGTTTTGGATATGGTTCCATGTAATAGTGAAGGGAAATTAAATGGAAACTGAAATAGTCTGGAAAACAGAATAAACTCCCTCAATTTACCCTTACAGAACAGGTTGTATCCAGGCTTCCCAAAATGCTTTACAAGTGCTCATTAATTAATCAGCCTTTGCAGCACCCCTGTGAGATGGATACACATTATTTTATACGTGCAGAGAGCTGACCTGAATTGCCCTAGGTGATACAATAACCTTACAGGTGTACAAGGGAGATGAGAACACAGCTAGCCTAAGTTTCCATTTCCGTGCTGACCAGTTTTGTACGAGACTTTGTGATGAAGCCTAAGGTCTGGGCTGTGCCTTTACAGGACCACAGTGCAGGTTCAATCGAACAGAGAGATTTAAAGACATAAGTAATGAAAAACAGGGATGGAGAGAAAAACATATTCCTGTCACCAGAATATATAACTGCTAGTGTAATGCTGGCTGCTCTGTGCTGTCAAGGATTCCCCAGATTTCGGGGAGGGAGGAGGAGGAGGTGAAGTAGGAAACTGCCGCTGTCTGACTGTGCGCCGGTGCCTGCTGCTTCAGTGCTGAGGATTCAGCCAAAATATTTTCATAAAAGTTACCTGAAGTGTTTACAAGAGGCCCAACAGGGATGGGACACTCTAGGCTTAAGAGTGTGAAGGAAACAGTTCTTAACACTGTGCAAGACAAATGCGTGCACTCTCCGAAGTAATATCCTGAGCCTTTTTTCCCCTTCAAATAGTAGTTTCAGAGAACAATACCAGGGCTTGTGTTCTTTTATGGTGTCTGGGATGCTTATTTTACTGACTACTTAGATTTTTAAAACTTGCCTGCAGATTGCATTTTTAAATCCAAAAGAATAAGCTACCTGGGGAGCATTCTGCCTTGCCTGCACTATGATGCCCAAATCATCTGGAATGTTCTGTACTGCTTTGTTATTCTCTAGTTATTAAGCTGTACTGAGGAAGCTTCCTTTCTAAAGTATCTCAGAAATAGCACAAGAGGAAAAGTAGGGCCTCAGCATATCCCTTTCATGCAGCCTGAAATTTTCATAAAAGACAAAGAATGATAAAGCCTTGATATTTTTTAAGACATCGTCTCTCTTTTCTGTATATTCTGGTTGAAGTTATGGTGTTATTTTAAGCAGATAGTTTTGTACTTAATCTTGAAACACGTGGAATCAGGAATTTCGGTACGTTCCTGTTAAAGTACCTGTTTACAAGGATCACATCCTGTTAACATTTCCTGTTACACAGGTTTATTTTGAAAGGAAATATCAAATGAATTTGTGCCTCTTGTGAGTGATGAGGTTTGCTTGTGAGAAACTGAAGGTACATTTCTGTAGATCATGGATCAGCTGTTTTTCAACCCCCCAACTGAGAACCAAAGGATATTTAAAGTGCTCAAGAAAGAGCTGTTAAATGGATTTTAAAGTATCTTTCTATTCATTGGTTTGTAATATATTTATATTTAGCCTTTCAGCTAGTATGTGGGCTTCCAAGCAACTTTCTTGATTGAAAATTTCCGGATGCTCTTATAACATTCAATATTACAAGTTAAGTGGAATATTACAGGATGATTCAATCAGGCTGACTAACATGCAGGATATTAGTTTTCTTGAAATCCACTGTTCAGTCCCTGTGCTTGAAATGATGTCTCACTTCAAAACAAATATCATTATGATTATTTCACCTTTTTCAGTTCAATACTTCACCTGTCTGTTGCATCTCTCCTAGCAAATCACTCTTAAGCCCTTTGTGATCATTAGGTGATGTACTGTCACTATCTTTGGTGAGGGATGCCTGATAGCAGTTTTGATTAATTATAATTGGCTCTTAGAGGTCGTTCTACCTAGTAATGAAAGAATATTAACATAGACCATAGCAACTGCATGCAGGTGGCACACAAATGAAGGTGAAGAGCTGCAGTATATACCTGCAATTGCAGAAGGAACTTACAGGGGCAAAAAGTACTTCATTGAACTGGGATCTGTCCAACATGCTAACTGATGACCATCAGGGTTCATATATAGGGTTCATGATCATATGGCATTATGAGAACTTTCATAACCATGTGAGGTTAGTACATTAATGAGGGAGATCCTTCAACCATGGACAGTGGAAGGCATTTATATCTGGAGGATATTGCTTCCTCACACCAAAACTGGAGAGGCTCTTTTCAGCGGTATCCATTGACAGGACAAGGGGCAATGGGTGGAAGCTGGAACATAGAAGGTTTCATAAAAATATGAGAAAAAACTTTTTCACAGTGAGGGTGACAGAGCACTGGCACAGGCTGCCCAGGGAGGTTGTGGAATCTCCTTCTCTGGAGACATTCAAAACCCACCTGGACACGTTCCTGTGCGCTCTGCTGTAGGTGATCCTGCTCTGGCAGGGGGGCTGGACTAGATGATCTTTGAGGTCCCTTCCAACCTCTAACATTCTGTGATTCTGTGAAACTATAAGATTACACAGGAGTCCTGTGGACTACTCATGTCTTGTATCTCAGTGAGGCCCCCTTTCTTCCTCAGAATTTAATTTGCTAGGGTAGAACATCTCCTGGACTGGCCTGAAAAAAGATGGGGGCTGAATAGAGTCAACTTTCCGTGGTTAATGCTGGATTTGTACCATCCTATAGTGCTCATACTGCAGCTGAAACCTGCGATTCTAGATTTTGGAGGTACACCAAGTGTAGATCAATATAGCTGACTCGCATCTGCTTTTGGTTCCCTGTCCCAGTCCCCATTCTCCTGCACTTTCTCTGGAGATGTTGATATTGCCATCATCTCTTGGGTCTTAGCTCCACAACAATTGACACAACTGGTATTTGCTCAACCTGTTTGGCTGGCTGCGCAAATAGCACACTCTCTGTAGCTTCTAGCAGATGTTTCCTTCCTAGGCTGTTTCTGCTATATTCACCCAACTTCATCTGAGTCATGATATGGGTTCGTTTCTTTCCCAAGTTGTTTTTCTATACCTTGGCATATTTACAGGCAGTTGTCTCTGCCCATATTCCCACCTGCTGGTGCATTCTCGTTAGCCTTTTGTTTGAGCTGTGCTGTTTGTGCATTTATTCTGCAGAACTCTAATATGTATTTGGGAAATCTGCCTCATGGTTAATCAAAAAATTTCATGAACAATAACCATACCTCCCACTGTCATGGTTGTTTCTTTGTATTTACAGCATACTCATGTTCTTTACTGGTAGTACTTAAAATGCTTGTTATAGCCTTTTGTCTTTTTAGCTTATCTAAACAATCAAAACACAAGAAGGACAAAAACCAAACAAGTTTAATTTTTTTTTTTAAAAAAAAGGAAAAGATGTTCAAAAAAGCTCTTTTTGTTTGACAAATCTTCGTTCTCTGAGCCTTGCTTCAGATTTTGCATTTTAAGTATGCTTGATAGAAAGGCAAAACAAGCTGTACGCTGCTGTTTCATGTATTAGCAACAAAACGTAAGATAAATCCTGAATGTAGGATTTTTATTATTGACGACAGTGTAATTGAGAGCATAGCTGGATTTAGAGATCATGTTGCATAAATCTAAATGATTCTGTATGTTATGAAGCAGTGGAGGGTCAGCTGCTATCTCTTTTTGCATTTCCTGGTGTATTGATCTAGGTTTCTCATTTTTCCATAACTCCACTTTATTTTCTGGGATTAGAGATAGTGGGGAAAGAAAGAAATGAAAACAGGTATCAAAGACAACATCCATATACAGAGCTTTTCCAGAGGAATCTGTGGGCATCCTCACTGTAAACACCATTTGCAAAGTTATTTGGTAGTGTTGCAGATGACTCCAAGACCAACTACCTAGGATATAGGGAAGAAGAAAATAACCACCTTTACTCTGCTCTTGTGAGACCCCACCTCGAATACTGCGTCCAGTTCTGGTGTCCCCAACGTAAGAGGGACATAGGACTGTTGGAGCGCATTCAGAGGAGGGCCACAGAGATGATCCAGGGCTTGGAGAACCTTTGCTACAAGGACAGGCTGCAGGAGCTGGGATTGTTCAGTCTTGAAAAGAGAAGACTTCGGGGGGACCTAATAGCTGCCTTCCAACACCTGAAGGGATCCTACAGGAAGGCTGGGGAGGGACTTTTTACAAGAGCGTCCACTGATAGGACAAGGGGAAATGGGTTTAAGTTGCAGGAGAATAGATTTAGATTAGATCTTAGGAAGAAACTCTTCAGTACGAGGGTGGCAAGACTTTGGAATAAATTGCCCAGAGGTGTTGTGGCTGCCCCCTTCCTGGAGGTGTTCAAGGCCAAGTTGGACAGAACCTTGAGTAGCCTGATCTAGTAGAGAGGCGTCCCTGCCCGTGACAGGGAGGTTGGATTAGATGATCTCTAAGGTCCCTTCCAACCTAGGCCAGTCTAGGATTCTATGAATAGAAGAGTTCAATATGTGATTTTTACAGTATTAACTTACTACAGCCTTAATTTTTGTGTGTCTGTCTGATGTTCTTTAGATTGAACTTGATATTCTCTTCCTCACTGAAGGCTAATATGTAGGCTTTTGATTTCAAGTTTAATTCTTGTCGAGGCTTTTCAGAACATATGTGCTTTTCTCTCACGCCCACATTCCTGTGACTCAAAGACAGTTAAGCACAATTTTCAAGTAACTAAGGGTTTAGTCATGTGTTATGGACATTTATCTGCTTTGGAAGTCTAGTCTGCAATGGAAAGAAGAACACTGTTTAACTAACGCTTTTGTTTCTTCTTGAAAGCTAAGAAGTAGACCATAATGTGGATAAGCATCTGCAGGGTAGAATCCACCTTATCCCACCTGCAAACCTATTTCTGGACTGTTTTGTTGAACTGAGTTTGTAGAACACTTTCTTAATCCAAGTATTTCTTACAGTGTTTGTATGGCAACAGCAGTAGAAAAAAAAAACTGGTTTATGGTTGTTTTTTTTTCCCTAAAGAGCTCTAAGCTCTTTTCTCCTCTGTGCTATGCTTCTCATCTCCTTAGCCTGATGTGTAGTTTTCTGTTGTTTTTTAATTGCTGTTTAGATATAATTTCAGCATGACATAGTTTCTAGATTTTTTTTTTTAGAGCTATGTTCCTGGAGCCATTCTTTAAGGCTGTTATTACAAACAAGAGGCTTTTCTGAGCTCTAAGTTTACTTTATTGCATTGATCTTTGGCCACACCAGTTTCTGGGAGAAGGCAATTCTGTGGTGCTGGTCCTGAAATACAAGGTGGGGAGCAGAAAGCCATGTGACTCTAGGTGCTGCAGTCCTAGATTCACTGGCTGTTCCTATATCCTTTTGTTCCTACAAATTGCCTATAAAAAGAGCAAGCTTCAGAGTGATTTTTGGTGGATAACCAGTGTGTTATGAGTAGGACCAAGACTACTGTTGAGACTAGGCTTGGCTGCTGCTCATGGTTACAAAAGCTTTCACAGCTTGGCTGCCCACTGCTGCTGTGTGTAAGTGGAAATACTGCAGAGCATCCTTATTTGTGTCCATTCCTGAAAGCCACCTGGTGGTGTGGATGCCCTCCAGCAGATCACAGTGTGGTACCCATGTTAAGACAAATAAATAGGAAGGAAATTGTTTAGGTGTTCCCCTTCAGGGAGGAGGTGATGTTTTAGGTTAACAATGCACAAGAAAAGTAGTCTGAAAAAGGAAATGCTGGCTTGGAAATCTCCTTTGGGACACTGGCAATTGTGTGTTGCTTCAGCTATCGCTGTCAGTTGTCAGTGCAGTGAACAACCACTGATTTTGTGTTGTCTTATTATGGCACACTGTAAGCTACTGTGATTCAGGAGCTGCAACAAAAGCACTTCTGGCATCTGTGAAGCAAAGGTTGGGCTGTTATGTGACACACCAACCCACGTACCTGTTCCTG
Organism: Trogon surrucura; assembly: GCA_020746105.1. NCBI lineage: Eukaryota > Metazoa > Chordata > Aves > Trogoniformes > Trogonidae > Trogon > Trogon surrucura. Next base: position 124,575,444 of record CM036617.1, on the reverse strand, counting down.
CTTATTGACCAGAGCCCAGAGTTTACCTGAAACCACCAGCCTTGTCAATGCAAATTTTGACTTTTTCCAGACAAGGAAATAAAACCAGTGGGATGCAGGGAAAAGAGAAAAACACCTGACTAAAATCTTACTCACACTACCTACTGTAGTGCTTTGTGGTCAGCCATTCTTTGCTGGTTTTTTACTAGTGCGAGTGGGATAGTACGGTAGAGAAATATATCCTGCAGCATAGATATGATGCACTTGAGAGACTGAAGACAGTAATGTGACCAACCTGTTAATAAATCACAATGCTTCCTAGAAGGCCATATGCCAGGTAGCACTGTCCAAACATATTCCCTGTGCCACCCTATTGACTTCAGTAGAGTGGCTCCAGAGATAGATTTGGCTCCTCTTCCTTGGAAGGCTGGTGGAAGGGAATGTTTTTATTTAACTTTTGGCAAGGCTCGTGACTTAGCTGTGGTGTGTTTTATGTCCTTTCCTTTCTGACACACAGTTTTAATTATTATTAATAAATTCAAACTGGAGCAAGTATCTTGAAGCTCAGAAAACTAAAATATAAGTTACAGCTTTTGATCTATGCCAACATTTGAAGGATTTGTCAGCTTAGCATTGGAGTAGGGAATGAAGACCTCCAAAATGAAATTAACAAGTGTTTAACAAAAATAAATAAACTATGCCTAAGCATTTTTATATCTTTAGTGTGTTACATAAATAATTCACCACATTTTCTCCTGTCTAGTATATATTTTTGATAGCTTTTCCACAGAAATGCCCTGTTATTTCTTTCCACAGAGTATAGGTATAGAGGACAGCATATCATCATGAAGTAACTCTTTGTAACACTCCGCTCAGCAACTAATTGTCAGTAGTAGTAATAGTAGTACTATTTATTACCCACTGCAGAACAGTTAACTTTTCATTTTCTTTTACTACTTGTGTCTACTAATGTATCGGAGAATATAGTAATGGTAGTATCTACTTCTTTTGGTCTGCAACACCCAAGAAAGATAGGTAAGATGGACTCTGCCATAGAACAGTAAGCAAAAAAAGGCAACCTACCCAGTAACCTGTGTGACCCAGGAGTCCTGACTGAAGCGAGGGTGTAGTGGTTTGACCCTGGCTGATGACCAGGTGCCCACACACCCACTCTGTCACCCCCTCTTCTCTGCTACACAAGAAAATATAAAGAAGGGCCCATGGTTTGAGATAATGACAGGGAGATCACCCGCACCCACCGTCCCTGGCAAAACAGACTTGATTTGGAGAAATTAGTTAAATTTGTTAAAACAAATCAGATCTTAAAAAAAAAAACCACCTTCCCCCCATCCCTCCCTTCTTCCTGGGCTTAACACCAATCCCGGTTTCTCCACCTCCTCCCCCCCGAGTGGCGCAGGAGGACAGGGAATGGGGGCTTCGATCAGTTCATCTGATATTGTCTCCACTGCTCCTTCTTTCTCTGGGGGAGGACTCCTCACTCTTCCCCTGGGCCATTGTGGGGTCCCTCTCAGGGGAAATGATCACACACTTTCTCCAATGCGAGTCCTCTCATGAGAGACAGTTTGACAAACTGCCCCAACATGAGTCTCTCCATGGGGCGCAGTCTTTCGGGGGAAACCGCTCTAGTGCGAGTCCCCCGCAGCGTCACAAAAGTTCTGTCAGCCAACTTGGTCCAGCATGGGTTTCTCTCTCTCCGTGGGCTACAGGCTCTGGCAGCAACCTGCTCCAGCGCGGGCTTCCCATGCGGTCACAGTCCCCTTCAAGCATCCAACTGTTCTAGCATGGAGACCACCATGGGCTACAGGTGGACGTCTACACCCTGCCCATGGGGTGCAGGGGGACAGCCTGCTTCACCATGGTCTTCACCATGACCCAGGGGATTCTCTGCTCTGGTGCCTGGAGCTCATCCTCCCCTCTCCTTCTTCACTGACCTTGATGTCTTCACGTGTTCTCACTCTGTCTCTCTGGCAGTTGTTGTGAGGCACAGTTCTTTTTTTTCCCCACTTCTTAAATGTGTTTTAACAGAGGCATTCCTATCCTATCATTACTGACAGTCTCAGCCTTGGCAAGTGGTGACTCCGTCTTTGGAGCCGGCTGGCATTGGCAGTGTCAGACCTAGGGGAAGCTTCTAGCAGGTTCTTGTAGAAACCACCTCTACAGCCTCCCTGCTACCGAAATCCAACCAGGCAAACCTAATACAGAGGGCCCGATGGCAATTAACTAGCTAAAAGCCTTTTAACAAGCAGCAGGAATGAACTATGTAACAATTGCGTTGTGAGATAGATACGTATGCACGTTGTAATGCTTTGAGTGGGACTTATCTCTGAGAATGGAATGCAAGACTACTACGAGATAAACAGACACAGGGTGCCTCAAGGCTGCAGACCTTGCTTGTCAGCAAGAATGAGGGAGTACAGGCTATAGTAAATGACCACCAGATATCTCTGAAGCCCACCAAGAGACTATAATGCCCATGTGGGAGTGAATGGTAACCTATGATAATGAGTCATCAGAAAATAATGAATATGTTAATCATTTCTCAGAAATATCGTGAATATGTATGTATAACCTGCATGTAAGCTATGCATCCGACTCTCTGTGGCACACACATTAGGCAAAGTGATCCCCCGTGCATCCAGCACTGCAATAAAGAATACCTGCTTAATAGTCACTGTGACTATTGAGTCCTGATTTCAGCTTTTCTTGGTATCATGACTCCTAGTATAGGACTCTGTTCACTAAGTTGGACTGTCCAGATCTGTTTCTGGTTTTGGTAGTCTTGCCCACTGCTTGCAATGGCAGTACTGGAATGCTGACCCCTTCCTCAACTGAAAGGACCATCTCCAAGAGCAATTGGTAGGATTTTTGGTAGGGTCAGTGAGGATGACTTTTCATGAAGGCTGTCTGTAAGGATATTTTTAATATATAATGGCAAATTCTTGATTACTGCTAACTCAGAGCACATCTGAACTGCTCTATTTCTGATCAGAATACCAAATTCATCCAGCATGATTCCTAAATGCAAGGTCAGTGCTGATAGCAGTGCATGTATGGAACACATCTCAATCCTTCAGAACTGCAGAGGGGATTTAAAAACTCCACTAGGGCCATGGACGAGGATCCTTTTACTCAAGGCCTGTAATCAACTTTGGTGCCTCTTCTGTAGCCAGACCTAGCTCCTCATTGCTCAGCAGCCATGGGAACTTGAAGTATGCTGAAAACGAGCGGGGTAACTCCCTGAGTCTGATAACCAGTGGTACGAGGTAGAACAGCCATGAAGTTGGGGGGGGTTTTTTGGTGGCTATGGTGGGGGCAGAACAACATGGTGGATGTTTGTGCACTCTGTTACTCTCGCCTGCCTCAGCTGGCTCGGCTGTGGAAGAACAATAAGGACATTCTCCATATCTAAGCACATTCTCCCAAAAAACACGAACAATTTTGCCTGAAGCAAGGCTGGACACGTTTCTTTCTGAAGCATCTAGCACAGCTTGGCAGCACTACAGCTGAAAGATTAGTGCAATCTAATTAACTCCTTTAAAACTTCCGATCTATAAGACTGGCATTTCTTTTACCTTGTGCACCTTCTGTGTGAAAGTGAGATGTGCCTGCAAGCATGACATGCCTTCAGAAATGCTGAAGCTAATAACGTCCACCCTCCAGCATCACTCCTGTTAAATTATGCTGTCATTCTAGTGTATGCACACTGATATCATTCTGCTCCATCGTGAGGAGATCCATTTATTATGAGCAAATCTGTCTCCTGTACACACCAATTATTTTACATAGGATGGATTGGAAGCAGGTCCCATAATTATACCCTAGTCAACCAGTCAAGTCTATAAACAAAATCTTTCACTCTCTTATTACCTATTTTCCTTCCATCTATTATTCTTCAAATGTTTATGGGAGTTGTGTGTGTGTGTGTTTTAATCCGTCAACAACTGTACATTTTTCAAGCCCAAATGCCCTAAAACTGTGGTTATTTTTCATAAGGTTTCCAAATACCCTTCCTGTTTTCTTCTCCTGACAGTGAGAACAGAATAAGCCATCATTAAAGGCAGCACAAATTATACCGCTAATTAACAATGTAGTTGGTGCTCTGGAAACCTGCATTATTTTATTTTCTGCTGTTGTTATTGGGAACAATAACAGCTGGTGAAATTCCCAGCTCAGCCACTCCTTTTTATTCCCCTTACAGACTATCTGTCTGTCTTAGTATTCTGTTTGCCACTGTTCAAATAATGGATTAGTTTTACAGAATCGATGCCATCCCTGTCAATATAAGGTCTGGTGGGGTTTTTTTTCCAAGTCTGATTTCTTTTTTTCTTTTTTTTAATGGGTTTTTCTTTGTTAGTTTGTTTTGTGATGTGGGGGTTTTGTGTTTATTTTAGAGGAAGTCTCTTGGGGGGGGGGGTGTTGTGTGTTTTATTTATTTTTTTTCATGTCTTCGCTACTACTACTAATATTTACCCAAAGTAATGCGCTCTTTCTCACCAAATTTGGATCATATTTGGATCTCTCTGAGATGTTTCATGCAGACCTGTAAATTTTGCCACGTCATTTTAGAAGCATTAGATCCTGAGTCTCTCAGATGAATGACAAATGAATTTGCAACTCTTGGTTTGGCGAAAAGACAAAGTCCATCAGAGAATGTGGTATAGAACCATATTGACCTGCACAGCTGCAAAGGGCATTGCTGGTAGGTGTCTTCCAGTTTCTTATGTCCCCCTGCAAATAGATGTTCTAAGCCTGAGAACTGTGTCAGCTTTTAGCTAGTCTGGACAAGAAATTCCTTTCTTCTTCCATAAAACTTTCACATATCTTAAAAGAAAACGATTTTGGTTGAAGCTGGGATCTGCAGTGTAGGGAGCTCGGATTTCAATTCCTGTTCTGCATGATTCCTCCATCCTTACTGTTTCCCTTCTATACTGACTGCTTTGAGGTGAGGTGCTCTGAGATGCTTTTTAAGACTTCTTTTTAGAGTCGTGCTTGTATACAACTCACTAGATGAAAGATTTGAACCCGAGTCTTCTACAGAGTCCTTTGAGTGCTATGAATGATGGTGTTGACTACTTTTCCTCCCTAAAAAGAGAAAAAATTAGTAAAATGAGCCAAAATCTTAGTGTCCTCACTCACCCTTTTTATAGCATGGTATGTACTTAGGTCAATTCTTGTGTCAATGTAGTAAGATCATCAGCAAAGTTCACACATCTGGAATATCTTGAAGGCTTATTGCTAGAATTGTTTGTTGTTGGTGTTCAGACCAGTCTCCTCCCTTGTATTTCTGTCTCTCAGTCTCAACTTGCTTGCCTTTGTCCTAGGCTGAGAAAAAAATTCACATGAAAGCTGCCCACAAAACAAGTGAGAGTTTTTTGTGCTTTTTTTTCTCCAGTACCAACACTGTGGAGACCAATCCATGAACCCACTTGCAAGAAGTGTGGTGTAGGAAGCGTCTGAACGGTGGGGGCCTAACTTAAGCAGGGTAAATTTGGGACATGGCTTGATGCTAGTGCTGAGACGTGTGAACCTGGATGGCTATAGATAGGACTCAAAATATTATGTACCCAAGATAAGAGGCTTGAGCTCCTAAACTGCCTGTGCTGTTAAGTGGAAAGAAATCAGTTTCTCCAGAAGGCAGTGCATCACTTTGCACAGCCTGGAAACAGGAATTATGAGTCCAGTGTGCAGAAAGGTTCAAGTGTGGCATCTCACAACCTGTCAACTGTTCTCTCCCACTCTTGTTTTTTCTGCCTTTAAACACTGAGCTATTAACCTGTCAATGAAGTAGGTACTGTTGTAGCTTTTCGTCTCATATATTTATTTCAATAAAGCTTTTATTTAATATATTTGCTACACTTGGATGGTTCTGCTAACACCTTCTCAGAATAATTCCCACTCTGCGTTTGTCAAGGCAACTTGTGCTAAAGCTGTGCTAGGAACAACCAGGCTTATAAATAGCAGAAACTAGAACATTTGCTCAGGTAGTGAAGATAGAGTCCATAATATACTTGGAGGGAAAAAAACCCAAAAAAATCCCCTTTTCTGTGGTTTCAGGAAATTTTCGAAGATATATCTTTCCCGAGAGGAAAATTCTCCCTGTGCACACCCAGAATTTCTGAACAGCAAGCTGTCAAACACGTTTTAGAAAATGTCCACAAAGTCTTCTTCCTTTCCTACTGTAAGTAGCCAATCAAAAGCATAGCAACAAGAAACTGCTACATTCTGATAATCAGTGCTGTGTCCTTTCTTGACTGGTAATGGAAAATCTTCATATTTGCTTTTATCTTTTGTTAACCTGAACATATTACTTGGAGTTGTCATGCTTTCCAACACAACATTTAGGAACACATGTATCTGCTTAAGAGAGCCACTGGTGGGCCTTAGCTTTGAAAATCAGAATGCCAATCTTCCTTGGCCTGTTGTGTCACCTTTCTGTCTAGACATTTGCTTTTCTTTTTTTCTTTTTTTTTTTCAGCATTTGTTTAATGACTTTGAGATAGGTGAAAATGAAAGCAATGATTATGATTGTTTTGGCCTTATGTTCTATTTCTCACTCATATCTAGAATTTGATCTGGGTTGCCTGCACATCTGATTACCTCTTTTTATTTTTTTTCTTCTCCAAAAGACGACACCTTTTTTTCCAAACAATTTGCAAGACATCTGTTGGAACAAAGCTGTATTGTCGTATCTCAAAAAACAGTAGGAAAAGGTCACTATGCATACAGTGTTAGAAAACACGGTGGGCATGTTATTGTGAGCAGTGGGCTTAGCACACTCAGTGTGTGCAGAATTCAGAACATAGATGATTGTACTGAAGTCACAGCAGCTACCTGGGTAGCTACCTTGCCAAACCAGGTCTCTAGGGTGGAGATGGTAGGGTTTAGTGTACCGTGCAGTTTCCGGCAATGCCAGGGTATGCTTTGCAAACTCTGCTTCTTGTCCTTCTGTGCTCTAGTGGGTGGGCACAAAATCCCATGAATTGTTTTTAAGACAGAGCTCTTAAATGCAGCAGGATAGCAAAGGGCAATACCTCTGCATACATCTCCCAAACAAAGCTGGGCAATTGCAACTCGGTAGCAACACAAAAGTGGAATTTACAGTGTCCTTTACAGGTCAATGACTGCTGGCTTTGGATGGACGGTGTTAGAAACCTTGTGTGTATTTCCAGATTATCTGAACCCGTGTTAGGCTCACAAATACGTACCAGAATTAAAATACTTTGTTTACCCAGAGGTGTTGAGTGACTCCTGTTGACAACGGTTCAATTTGTCCTTCCTTGGTATAATAGGGCACATTTTTTTCAGGTTCTTAATAGGTAGGTGGATTTAAGAGACTACCTTTAACTACTCAAGACTGAACTGTGTTACTCGTTTTTCCAGGCCAGCAGCATGAAACGTCAAACTCGTTCAACAACCGCGTAGTCCATAAGAACAACTCTTCCCTTTTGTAGCTGATTGCTTCCTTATTGCCTGGGCTTTAAGTGTGTTTTCTCTGAATGCTAGTTCAGGTTAAAGCCTGAGCTAGTTAAAACCCTTAGCTGAAGCTAATAAGCCAGCTTGATAAGAAAATACATTTTGAAAAATCATCTTTGTGGCTCAAATTCAATAAGAAGCAGTGTTTGACACTTACCATACTTGTGGGTTAAATTAATGTTTTAGGTTTCAGAAAAGCATTTTCACACTAAGTCTTTCAGAATTAGAGGCCTGTCACTTTTTCATTTCAGTGGGAAAAAAGAGCTACATTGCTTTTTGTTTACAAAAAGGGGAAAATTTTGTAAATCCAGGGCTCCATTTATGCATCAATTTGTTAAGTGTTGTCCTTTTTCGTTGTCTTTAAATTCTTTCACAGATCCGATTGTCATTTAATTAGCTGCTCTCTCCCTCTCTTGTAGTTATAATTGGTGAAATATATAAAAATTACTTCAGTAGTTCATGCTAGTTACTTACCAGTAAATTTATCATGTATGAGGCATGAAGAGATGAGTAGGTTTTAAATACCTGAACGAATAATTAAGTGGATAAAGTGAGTTTGAAATTGTTTGTTTTGCACGAGCTAATCTGCAGAATAATAATCCTCTGGTTTTGTGTTCTTTATTGCTTACTGTTCATACAGTAAAAACTGTGATACTTACTATTCTTTAGAACAATTTTTATAAGGTTGAATGGTGAACTGTAGTGTATGCAGAATACCATCTTCACAGTTTATTGGATTGCAGAATAAAAGATAACTGAAATAAGATGATAATTTTTCAGCAAGGGTAGCTAGCTAGTAAATTTAAAAAGAAGGAACAGTATCCAGTCCTGTGCCATTTAGACCACAGGGATTAGTTATACTGAAAATCAACACTAATGCAGGAAAGAATGGGCTTTCTTTTGGCTCCTAACTGTTTGTGTGTGTGATGTAAATTGTGCCAGTGTCAACTCTGCTGACACTGGGGGCATCTAGCAAGGAACTAAGAGACAGGAAACAAGCAGGAAACAAAGACAACCTGGCCTTCACTCTTTACCAAGAAGTACTGAGCCTCTGTAATCTTTACATAGCAACAGAAACCAAGCTGAATAATGATCCAGCAAATCACAGGTTATGTAGTACAGAAAATAAAGCAATCTCCTTCTGTTTGAGTAGATCTTTGGGATGGTCTGTTGCACGCACACACGCCTCCCCTCCCTGGTCAACATCCTTAATGAGTGTGTTCATCCGTGCAGAGCAGTTGGCAAAAAGTAACTTCAGGATCATGTTCTCTGCCTCTCCCCTTGAAATAATCCTCTGTCAGTGTGATTCCCCAGGGCTATGCAGAGAAATACAGCAATTAATCCCAGAAGTATTTTGATGGACAGCATAGATTGATAGGCAATCCCTGGAGAATAAGAAGCCCAGGTGGTCTCATGAGTGACCTTCAGGAGAGGATGGCAGTGCCAGCATTGCCCACATCCCAGTCCTCAACCATATTCTGCACAGTGACGTTAGGATTTTTCTGTCCAAACTGGTGTCACCAGGTGAACCTTCAGGCTGACTCCTATCTGAGAACGAACAGAATATGTGCTGCTACTGCATCTTCAGGTTCCTCTCTCTTGGAAGGGACAGTCAGAGAGGGGTTTCCAGATCATCATATCTGAGTTTTCCAGAGATGCTGTCCATTCTTCGTTCATTTGATCGTTGTTTTCCTGAATACTGTGCGCGGCATTTTCCGTGATTGGACAACCCATGTTATCTGTCAGCATCCGTTCATAGGCATGGCACCACACAGTTCCTCATTGGTCTGTCCTGAGACACGAGGGGTTGTGGTCAGCCAGATATCTAGATTTTGTCTGACCGCACCTGACATATTCACCCCCTTACTTCACTTTGTGGGTCATGGAGAGAAAGTGGCTGGCCCATTAGTTTGCCTCAACCTAAGCAGACAACTAAAGCAGGAAGCACTGCAACATGGAAGGCAGTCTCTGGCAGATACCTATATTGTAGATGTATAAAATCAGATCAGATTATTCCACCCTAGAGTTCTTTAGTTCAATGTTGTCTCGAATATTTGAAAGACTTCAATTTAATTGAAAAAACTAAGGGCTTTGCTGAACCCTTCCTGTCATACTGTGTGCCCATGAAGTAGCTCAAGTTGTCACACGAAGAAAGTTCTTGTGAAGCCTCAGATGGATTTTTATTTGACTGACTTTACTTTGATTTACACAAGTCACACGTGCAGCATATATCTTTCCGAATCACTATCAAAGCTTATGTATTTGCCATACAACAAGCTTTGTTTTACATACCCTAGGTTGGAGGCCTCTTTGTTACTGGGGACAGATATCTATTTTGCTGTTTTGTAACTAGAGATAAGCTGTGAACATTGGAAGGCTTATTCCAAATACCTGTACCAAATCCTGGGCACTTGCTGAAACGAATTCAGACTTTTGACTGAAAGATCAAGCTGGAAGGCTCAGACAAAATGTCTATTTGCCTTTTTTTTTTTTTTTTTTTCCTCTTTAAACTTCTAGTATTTTCTGATTTTGTTAGAAATGGAAGAATTAGTGTCCTTTTAGTACACCAGCTTTTGGTACAAGACAAAACCAGGAAATGCAGAGACAAGTAAAACTAAAATAAACCACTAGTGCCATTGTTACTAATTGGTATCCTCGTTAGCAAGCTCAGCAGAGATGCCAGAAAATGCATGTATATATATGAAGACACAGTAGCAAACTTGAGCCCATAATTTACAATGAATAATTTATTCAATTAATTTAGCCTGCTTTTCTTCTCAGCAAAACAGATTACAATTCCTTAAATTTATCCATTATTCACACATGTTCGATAAAAAATACTTTTTTGTTTTCACTGAACAGACTGATTACAAATATTGTAGCATTGAACTTGGTTGTTAAGTGGTGATTGTTCAGAGAACTCAAATAGCACACTTCCCCTCCCCCCGCCCCTCAGTTGGATGGACAAGCAAGCACTTAGGGCTCATACATTTTCCGGTGGGAATTTAAAATTTCATGTCAGCAGATACTCAACGTGCACAAATTTAAAGTCACTTTTAAAGAACAGAACGAACACTTCTAAGCAACTGCTTTTTCTGGCCAGGAAAGGTTAAAAATCATGGAGTCCTGGCCCACTTATGCTAAGGATAGCTCTGGTCAAGCGTTTTAAGTATAGCAGAAGGTAATTCTTTAGAAGACCGTAATATTGGTGGATTTGATTTTATTTAGAGCTGTAAGTGTGTGACTGGTGTGGGAGTACAATTGCCTACGTTTCATTTATTTGTGGAGTGTTTTCACTGTGGCTATCAAACTAGGCATTTTGTTCACTCTCTCTTCTCAGGATCTCCCCCTGCCCCCCTCATCTTTAAGCTTACAAATGTTTTCTTTCTAACTTCCACAAAGATCGGAGCTATTTTAAGAATCGTTTGAAATTTAAGGCTGCTGCATTAGCAAAATAGCTTCTGCCAAACTCTCGCTACAAGTTGTCGTTGCATCAAAAGGAAAATGCCATTTTGGTGGAGGAAAAAGAAATAGGAGAGGGGAAGACAAAGAAATTGCTGTAGTTTGTCTTGCAATCCATAGGCACACCTAAATTTCGTAGTACAGCACATGCTGCACTAGAGTCGCACTTGCACGACTCTACAAAATGTCATGTGGGTTAGTGTAGGCTCTATGAAACGTCGTGTGGGACCTGTGAGCAGTGAGTGCAGAGGGTGTTCTTGGGCCCTGGGCCCTCTGCTTCCCCCTCTCACAGCTGCTCACACAGCATTTTCAGATGCAAATTCCCAGCGAACGGGAAAGTCTCCTTGGTGGGATTTGAGCATACCCTCTTAATGCCGATGCCTTCCCAGAGAAAGATGCCTCTCCTCCTTCTGCCGTGTCTGCAGCTTCGCTCTGGGGCCAGTTAGAGCCCAGCAAGGCAGGGCAGTCACGCTCTGCTGTAATGCAGCATACTCCCAGCCACACCGATTAGCAGCAATATCAGGCTCTTGATATCCGACCGATACAACGTCATTCTGCAGCCCAGCAGGCAAGCAGAATTTGCAGCCATGGCAATAATGACAGCTGGGTCATTACACACAAACCCCACAGTCTGTTAGTGTTTGCTGTGATTTTTAAGCAAATTCTTTTTTAATGTATTGGTGCAATTCTTTGTGTGTATGGTATGTATTCTGTCTTCTAAACTAGGAATATTCTTCACAATAATGAATATGAAATCTGTGTTGAGTGATCACTGGAAGATGCGGTTTTTTTACACTCAGTCGTTAGGGTTTGGTCAAACTGATTCTTTCACAGGCTATACTTGGCCAAGCAAAAAACTGAAATGAACACTATGACTTGTCTTTAGTAAAAGCAAATGGAAATTTAAGCCTTAGCTCTGCGCAGTGAACTAACTGCCTGCAGGCAATGCAACAGGCAGGTGATGAATCACAGTGAATACTGATGAATAATGAACACATTTTCAGGAGACTCATGGCCTCTTAGTGGACATCCTACAAGAAACGTCAGACATGCTGTTGAGGACATTTTGCGTGTATGTGCCTAGAACTAGAAACAGATCTTGCCTTAAATAATGAGATCTTCAAACTAGATTAATGCCTATTTGCTGGGAGCTCTGCAAAAAAGATTACCTTTCTGTCTTCCACCTTGTAGTTTAAGTGAATGCCAGCCAAAAAGCTGTAAAATAGTGGATAGCAATCCTACTCAAATATTTGATCATCAAATGTAGCAGCATTTGATAAATGAAAGGGCTGAGTAAAAGAACAGGGAGAAAGGGGCCATAAACTGAAGGCCACCAGTAGTCACCTCAGAGTCAGAATTTACTTCTAAATTATATTAAAGAGATCAAAATAATAAAATAAAAATAAGACAGTACATATGAACTTGTAAGAATTATTTGGAACCTCTAAAAGAGCTAAAGAAAATTCTTAAAAAGTCTCTGTTCAATGCAGGACTATTTAAAGATAATCTGCCCAAGGATAGCTTGTCTCTTCTTTTTTGTCTTTTCCCCCCCCCCCTCCCCCCTTCCCTTTCCTTCCTTTTCTTAGTCTTTACGAATGTTCTGAGTACTTGAAAACATGCTTTTGATGGAAGTATTTTCTAAACAATAATTGATGAGGCTTGTCTTTTGGTGTTGTAATTTTCTGTGGCCTGAGTTTCTCGTCACACTCTGTGGCTGCTTTTTGGAGGCAAATAGCTATCAGATCAGGTAGCAGAGCTTGCTTCACACAAGGAAGAATTACCGGTCCTAGTTTTCCTTCCCTTTACCTTTGCATCTTTGATTCAAGATTAAAAAGTATCAGACCATGAAGGAATAGTGTCATGTTCAACTTCATATTTTTGTAATTTTTCTCTCAAGTATGGTACGAGTTCCGTTCCTTATTTAACAAAAAAAAAAAAAAAAAAAAAAAATCTGAATCCATTCTGGTTCCATGCGAGTTCACAACAGATATAAGGAGGAAAAAAAAAAAAATGAACTGCATGAGATAGTTGCACTATTTTACCTCTATATGTCATGGGTTTAGATCTGATGGTTTTGAACTGTTTATCCAGCAATACAAGACACATCAGAGCAGGTAGAATAAATCCTGGTCATTGCACTACTGAAAATATCTAGCTCAGCTGGGCTGTGTGCTGCAGTTAAAACCAGTTCCATACTCTGCCAAATGAGTATAAGTGTTCGCAGCATGTGGTGGGTAGTAAATGAAGGATTAAAGACTTGTCTGCAAGGAATTTACAGCAGTTACCAGAAGTAAGTACCTAGCACAAGGATTTTCTAGTATTCTCTTAGAGAATTAATGCAAAAGAACTCATTTGTGGAAAATTTCAGTTGTTTCTAATACTTTTTGTTGTTCACAGACTTGAGCCAAAGTCCAATGAAATCTTTCCGAGGGTAGAGTGGGAAGGCTAGGAACGTTTCTAAGTTCACATAGGACATTGTAGTGGTTTGAACCTGGCTAGTGGCCAGGTGTCTACCAACAGCCACTCTATCACTCTCCCTTCTCAGCTAGACAGGGGAGAAAATACACTGACGGACACATGGTTTGAGATAAGGACAAGGAGATAACCTGCAGCTACCATTCCGGGCAAAATGGACTCAATTTTAGAGAAATTGGTTAAATTTATTTAACAATCAGAATCAGAAATGAGTAATGAGAAATAAAAATAGATCTCAAAAATAACACCTTCCACCCACCTCTCCCTTCTTCCCAGTCTTAACATCAATCTCAGTTTATCCACCTCCTTCCCCTGAGCAGCACAAGGGGACAGGGAATGGGGGTTATGGTCAGTCTATCCGATGTTTTCTCCACCGCTGCTTCTTTCTCTGGGGCAGGACTCCTCACTCTTCCCCTGGGCCATTGTGGGGTCCCTCTCAGGGAAGATGATCACACACTTTCTCCAATGTGAGTCCTCTCACAAGAGACAGTTCTTGACAAACTGTCTCAATGTGAATCTCTCCATGGGGAAACTGCACCAGCGTGAGTCTCCTGCAGCATCACACAAGTCCTGCCAGCCAACCTGCTCCGGTGTGGGCTTCTCTCTCTCCATGGGCTACAGGCTCTGGCAGCAACCTGCTCCAGCGTGGGCTTCCCACAGGATCACAGCCCCCTTCAGGCATCCACCCGCTCCAGTGTGGGGTACACCACAGGCTAGAGGTGGACATCTACACCCTGTCACATCTGTGGGCTGCAGGGGGACAGCCTGCTTCACCATGGTCTTCGCCATGATTCAGAGCACGCTGGGCTCCCATGCCTGGAGCACATCCTCCCTCCACTCTTCACTGACCTTGGTGTCTTCATATATTCTTACTCCTGTCTCTCTCTGCCAGTTGTTGTGTGGTGCAATTCTTTTTTTTTTTTTCCCTGCTTCTTAAGTATGTTTTCACAGAATCGTTCCTATCCTATCATTACTGATAGGCTCAGCCTTGACCAGAGGCAGCTCCATCTTTGGAGCCAGCTGGCATTGGGTCTTTCAGACCTAGGGGAAGCTTCTAGCAGGTTCTTGCAGAATTCACCTCTACAACCCTCCTTGCATTGAAATATGGCCAGGTGAACCCAACACAGACATAGTTTTCTTCTTTTTTCTGTGTTTGCAGTTCATGAGTTTTCTGTGATAGTTCAGTTGCTAAAGTCGTGGACTTTGACTGAGGAACAGAAAAGATGAAACAGGTTGGGGGTAGGCAACCTGTGAAGTCTGTGGGAGTTTTGGATTATGGACATGGGATGTGTCTATCCATATCAAATCACTTTATTGTGGATGATCTTTTTCCTGAAATCTTGACTTGCAATTAATAATATTTTGCAGAACTGACTTCAACAATAAAAAAGTTTTATTCATGCATTACCTCATTTGTTTGTGTGCTCCCTTTTCTGCTATGGGGAGTTCAGAGCATTCACCCTGCAAGGTGCATCTTGAAATTCGCAAGAAGTAGTAATGCCATTAATGAATGTTTGAACAGTTTCAGTGTTGCTTCATTTCCTCTGCTCAAATGTATTTACAAGAAATGTCTATTTTTTACTTCAGTCTTCTCATTACAGCTTCCTTGCTAGTCACACATACATATGTAACAAAAATGCCTCCTTCATATCCCCTGAGTGGTACCATATGCTGACAAAACCATATTGAATTACAAGCCAGATTTCATTGGCTATTTGCCCTCCACTTTAAAAGTGATTTGTTAAAAAGTACTCCTCAACACCACTATTTTCAATCTGTTCCAGCTCTCCCAAGGTACATAGTAAGTACAAAATTTAGCTCTCAATCCAGAGGGCAGCCTCAGGTCAACTGTTTGCAACAATTGCATGATTCTTTAATTAATTACCAGGCACAATCTCACAGATTGATGCAAAAATCTCTTTTTTTCCCAGCATGTTTTTTCTTCTTTTCTTTTGCCCCTGCCCACTTACCTCTGTAAACAGCCTGCAATCGTTCTTTACAGTCCAGACCCCACTGCTCTTTTAGGAGCTTTCAGGCACGAGCGTCCAGACACAGGAAGATTTGACATTTAAGAGGTCTTGACATCATTCGGGGGATTTTACCCAGTGTTGGACAAGTGCAAGCAAACTCAATAATGGGGCCATTGTACCCCGCTGGTTCGATGTTAACTCTGCTTCACATTACTGCAGCCCCCCTGCCTGACAGCATGGCTTAAAAGGTCACGGGTTCAGTACTGGTATTATTTAGGCTGAGGCCTGCTATGACTTAATAGAAAAAAAGATATCTTCATCAGTAGCACACAAATGTGTGGGCTGAAGGAAAAATAATAATTTAAATGAAGCTGGATTCCACATTCTAACTGTGTGTGGAATACTTGTGAAGTGGATAATTTTCTCAGTCATTCCTTTTAAGTTTGTTCAGTAATATGTTCCTGTGGACTGTTCACGTGGAGCTGGCTGTAGTTAGAGCTTGCTCCATCCCGTCTTTCTTATTACTTCTGCCCCCCCCCCCCCTTCACACTAGTTTGTCTTCACTTCCTATCTGACTGCTTGCTTTGTCTCCTCATCCAGCCTTTTGTCCTTCCCCTCATGGCTGGAACAGTTTCTCTCTTCATACATGCCAAATTCCTTTCCTCCTCACAAAACATCTGAAGATGTAGCTACTCAGAGCAGCATTCGGCTTGAGTGCCACTAGTGCCACGCTTCTCTGTCTGGCACAGTGTCCTGCACTTTCCTTGAAAGTCTGTTAGGCAGAGAAGCTGTCATTTCCTCATCTTGCCCCACAAAAGTTTCCCTGTACACACAGGGTATTCACAAAATGCTTTCTCTGCTTTGGCACATGATTTCAGAGGACTAGTGAATTTGTGATTAAGAAGCCCGTAATCTGTCCCTAACACATGAAGCAGCAACGACTATGCCCTACAGGATTACTTCAAAGG
Organism: Trogon surrucura; assembly: GCA_020746105.1. Lineage (NCBI taxonomy): Eukaryota > Metazoa > Chordata > Aves > Trogoniformes > Trogonidae > Trogon > Trogon surrucura. The sequence goes on along the minus strand of CM036617.1, from coordinate 124,559,096 downwards.
TCTTACGCTAAAAAAAAATAAAAATAAAAATGTGCTTTTTACCTCCTGAAATGCTCCCAGGCAGATGAGTTAGTGTTAGTTACCTCTAGCAATCTGACAGACCTAGAAAGACCCGTTTCCATCTCTTCCAGCCTTTTTATTTCAGGACTTCTTGATTTGCCATTTCCAAGATTAAAGACTCATCATAGTCTTCAATTCCAGCCCTGATGCTTGCTAAGAACCATCAGAGCAATCTCTTGTGAGAAACAGAGTATAGAAAAATAAGTGGTACTTGTGGTGTTAGATACATGTTAGTTACCCCACCTGCCATCAAATGCTCCTTTATTCATCACACTGGCACTACAAAGTATGCCATGACATCTAGAGACGCATCAGCTCAGAACTGAAATCAGCAGGATAAGAGAATACAAAGAGGAGGCACGGTACGTAAATCCAGGCTCAGAGAAATCAAAGCCTCTACAGTTTCAGTAGGAGCATGACATTCAGCTGCCTGTATTGCAACCTAAGAAGTAGTGCAAATAGCCATATTACAAGACAAACAGAAGGGAAACATAAATAGTAAACCCTGTAGAGGATTTGCATGTGTTGCTTTAGAAGAAAAACACACATGTGCCACTTTTTTGTGTCTACCAGTTTTCTGAAGCTATTTCCCATGTTTTTTATGTCACTTACCATAACCATGGTAAGGATATGGGTGGTTTGACAGGTCTAAGAGATCAGTGATCATGGCCTACAGATGCTTATCGTGTCATGGCAAATTGGCTGGAGGAGGCTTGCAGCTGATGGTGTTTTGGAGGTTGAGTCTAGGAGGTGCTGAAGGTTGAGTTGTTGAGTTGAGGATTCTTATCACCAGACTCAGATCTTTAGTTTGGTGTTTATGCAGTTTGTGTTTCTACTGTTTCATAGAATCATAGAATTGTCAGGGTTGGAAGGGACCTTAAAGATCATCTAATTCCAAGCCCCCTGCCATGGGCAGGGACATCTCCCACTAGACCAGGTTGCTCAGAGCCCCATCCAGCCTGGCCTTAGAAACTTCCAGGGATGGGGCTTCCACCACCTCTCTGGACAAAATGTGCCAGTGTCTCACCACCCTCATGGTGAAGAACTTCTTCCTAATGTCCAGTCTCAACCAGTGCATCTCTAGTTTTAATCCATTCCTCCTAGTCCTACCACTACCCGACGTTGTAAAAAGCCCCTCACCAGCTTTCTTGTAGCCCCCTTGAGATACTGGAAGGCCACAATAAGGTCTCCTCGAAGCCTTCTTTTCTGCAGAGTGAACAACTCTCTCATTCTGTCTTCACAGGAGAGGTGCTCCAGCCCTCTGATCATCCTCGTGGTCCTTCTCTGGACACACTCCAGCACATCCATATCTTTCTTGTGCTGTGGGCTCCAGAACTGAACACAGTACTCCAGGTGGTGTCTCATGAGAGTGGAGTAGAGGGAGAGAATCACTTCCCTCGATGGGGGATAAAAGAGGAGGCGAGAAATAGAAAGGATTGAAAAATGTATTAGTTAATTTTGCATTTTCTCGACAGCAGGACCTTCTTTTGTGAAGTAGGAAACAAAAGTTAACATGGAAATTGCGTGAAGCCTTTTGTGGGGATTTATTCTGCATCCTAGCGTGTTCTCTGAAGGATAACACACCGTGTGCGGGCAAGCACCACTGGATTGCATCCAGCTCCTTACCCCTCCTCACCACCCACAGCTGGAGCTAGTAGGCAGGCTGTGCAGCAGGTGCGCTAGGCTGGATCTCAGTTTGAATCAGGCTGCTTTCCTTTTTAACAAATCTTGTTAGCGAAGTATTTTATTTTATCTTTTCATGAGGAGGAACACTTGACTTGCTGTTATGAGGCAACATGTCATTAATCCATCTGATTGCTGGAACCTGCTCAGGAAGAGAAAAATACATGGGCATAGTAGGAATAACAGCAGTATAGAGCTTGGTGTTCAAATGCATGCACACACATACAAAGGCCTTTATAGCCCAGCTACAGAGATTGAGTGGCATCTCAGCTACATGTCCCCATTTTTCTCAGACTAATTTACCAGGTGTACTACATGGAGAGCTTTGTTTTCATAGTTGTGCACCATTCCAAGATGTAACAGTCACACTGTACTTAGACGTGGTCACCTAAGGATCACCAAGCGTGTTTAAAGGTTAATTAAATTTTGCAACACCTTTTGCGAGCTTAGATTATTACTGGTGGTGTAACTTTTCCTTTTTAAACAAATACCTAGGCTGAGATTAAAGAATTTACTGGGGGTCATGTAGGGAATCACCGAGATGAAAAAAAAAAAACAACAAAACCCCAAACAGAAAACCTGGCCTTTGAACCTTTTCTGTAACTGTTAGCAATATCCTAGTTGTGATCTAGGCAGACTAGAGAGATTCAGGCATGACAAGCTATGTAGTAATTTAAAAACAGAGAGAAAGACAAAAGAAAATCTGGATAGCAGACAAGCCTTCCCTGCCAAAGTTCCCCTTCTTTTGGTGCTTCTAAAGTTTAAGCTAAATCCATTTAGTTAATTAATTAAGAAATTTAGCTTAATTAATTACTAACCTAAATATTGATTTCAGAATTTTAAAGTCAACTTGAGGGTAATTTTAACCTGATTCATGTCTACATTTGTGCAAATACTGGCTGCAATGCTATTATTGAAAACTAGGATAAACATTCCAGAAATGTTTCTAGATGACCCTATTACATGTGCAATTTTTGAAACACTTCTGCAAAATACTGTCGTTTTGGGGAAAGAGCTTGCTTTCTTTTATTAGGCAAAATTCCTACTGGTTTAATAGGAACTTTCGCTTCGTAAAGATTATTGAGATCACAGGATTTTGTGGCCTTTCTTTGTTAGAGATAAAAGATTTTTCACTGGCAACATTGATGTTCTTGATTTGGGGGTCTGTTTTTTTCTTCTTTTTTTTTTATTAGGTGAAGTACCTGAGTCTGATTCTTATGTAGATTTGGTTACTCACAGAGATAAATGAATATCTAAGCAAATAAAGAAAAGAACAAGAAAACTAGTTAACTTCTGTATTTCTCTCTGCAGTACTATGCTGTGTCATCATTGATATTATTGTAAAGCTGGTTAAAAAACAAACAGCCCCAAAAAGAGAAATAAATCCAAATCCCTCTGATATTCAAATTAAAAAAAAAATGGATAAGGCCTCTGTGAAAAGAAAATAATTTTTCAAACTGCAGATGTTTTATTCCACCAAAAGCAGAAATCTTTTTGTCCATTTTAGTTTCTCTTAGTGTGAAGATCAACGTTATCTAGACGATAAATTACTTAAAAGCTAGTTGAATTTAACCATGAGTCTCCACTCCTTGTGTTCTTCAGAAAACAATAGACCCAGCTCTGAGAGGTTCTGAGTGCCCACAGTTACCTAAGCCAGGCAAGGAGTTGTGCGAAGCACATTTTCCCGCTCACATGGGTTCCTGGTCAACTCATTCTCTTCTGCTTGTGATGAAATAAAACCTTGTTAGCCTGTGGGTCAAGTGTTACATTGGCCAGCCTGTATAACAGTGCTTTTCTGTCTAGCAGTGAAAATCAGTCCCGATATGCTGAGATGTTTCCTGCAATCCCTTATTTCCAAAGAAATTAAGTATATTTTCCCATCAGGAATTAAATGCTTGCAGTGCTGCTCAACAAAATGAAAGCACACTTACATGAATATTGTGACATGAATATTGGACTGTATTATTGTGAAATTAAGATCACAAGGTGGTTTTATCACTAGTTCCAGCTAGAGCAACTGCTTTTCTTTTCTGTAACCTTTGATATGCAAATAAACATTTCAGTCACTAGAAATCTGCCTTATTATAAAAATTGACCTATACCTATTCATCCTGAAATTTATGCTCATTTTAAGGTGTTTCTATAGATAAACTCTACACATAATTTGGAAGCTGAATTACTTCTGATTTTAAATGTTGAACTCAACAAAATGGCATGTGTGTTTCTGGAGAGAGCTTGTACTCTTGCAGGCCCACAACACTTGGTGTTTTAGCTGCACATACCATACTTCCTCTGTTCAGAGCGCCTTCCCCATAACCATTATGTCGCTGTATATCAGAGATGCTTACATCAAAAGGCACTGCACAGTTACTGGAGTGTGTATGCACTCCTGAGCTTTTTGATGAGTGGCAAGCTAACGGTGAAGCTTAGTTTTCTCAAAGGTGGCAGAATCACACAAAATATTCTCCCCAGTCCATTGGGTATCCATCCTCTGAGTTTAAGAAGTAAGAAATTACAATAATAAAGAAAAGAACTGTTAGGTTGTGGCATGGCAACCTTCCAAGTAGTTATGATAAACCAGCATTGTTCGCTGCTTGGGAAGTTAAACAGAATTATGCATTGTTCTAAAGCAGCTGGGGAATGGTTCCCCAGGCTGTTCCTTACAACAGTATTTTAAGGAGGTATAATACAATCTACTATTGCTTTTAATTAAATTAGCCTAAAAGGCAAAAGGCATGTACTTGCTAATTTTCAGAGCTGCAGCTGAAAAGTAAACATTGCCAAGGTGAGGGCAAAATGGCAGATTTTTGGGAACAATGTTTTTGTAAGAGAGAAATCTTTCGTGCGAATTTTTTTTTTCATTATAAACTAGGCACAAATACTTTCAAATTAATTACTTTAAATAATAGAGTTATTGTTACTGTATGCTCTTTTCAAAGTTGTTGTTCATTATCTTTGGTAATGCCACCACACAGAAAAGAAATAATGCTTTACCTCTGAGAAACCTTGAGCAAAAAAGCTTGTGCATGTTTCCAGCTTGCTCCTGGGTAAAGTGCAGTTTGAAGGATGAACGTGACTATTCATATGATTATTTGGTGGTTCCAACTTTCTAGAGGGTGGGAGCACAGCACTTGCTGAGCCAGGTCCCATCAGGAATCTCAGATGAGGTGCTTAGTCATAGCCTTTTGTGGGAGGTCATGGGAATCCGTGCAAATTCTGGACATTTTAGTGTATAGAAAGTATATACGTACATTGTGCATGTGCTGTTTAAGAAGTGACTTTGGGAAATGAAAGGATCTCTTGAAATAGACTGCATTTCTCTTGGCCCCCTTCCTTCAGGTGTATCATGATGCAAACCAGTTGCTAAAGACACTTTTTACTTGAAATGGAAGAATGGGGGGAAAAAAGCAACATAAAAACTGAAAGCTGGTGAGCTCTTTTTATGTAGCAGGAACTCAGTGGCAGTCCACTGAATAGCCTAAAATACGTGAGGAGGCCACTAATCTTCCTGTATGTTGTAGAGCTTTCATCATTCCTACCTATATTTAGAGGACATCCTGTAGCTCTGACTTGCGGTAGTGAGAATTGCCCAGCTGATTGAACTGTAGCAGGGGAAAAAATAACAAGTACTTCCCCAGAACTTCAGTCATCTCCTTGGCCAGTGGGGACACTGATCATGCTGTTGTGGGTAGAAAATGCATTTTCAAACTCTTACCTTAAAAAGGGGTAAATATCTTGAGTGTCTTTTGAAAAACAATGAGCACAGGATAGAATTTCCTGCACCTTTAGCATCTGAATTCCCTTCTTAGCTAACATTGTTGGAAAGGCACAGACACCTGAACTCTTGATATTTTCTGTGACTCTGCTTCAGTATAAACTGGGACTACTAATCCGAAGTCCTTCCAAGTTGATACAGAGTAACTCGTAGAACTTCCAGTAGGCTTTAGCGCAAAGTATATGTGTGTCTTTGATTGTTTGCATACATTAGGCAATATTTTTCACCTTAACATTCAATGTTCATTAGTGAATGTTAGTGTTATGCTGGTGGTGGTTAGTTTTATTTATTTTTTAAAGATATGTTCAGGAAACATTTTCCAATTTTGCACAAAAAGGAAGTGGATTAATTTTCATATTTAAATGTATAATGTTCTTTTAAAATTGGGTTACATCTTGGGGATCATTTGATTTCTTCCTCCCTGTTTTTTCAAGTTCCTACAGGGTACTCATCAATTTCTAACTTGGTAATTACACCTTGAATTATTCCCACTCCAGCTTTTAGCTATAGAAGGAATTAGTATGATCAACATTGCAAAGTTGTCTTCCATTCTTCTCTCTTTTGCATATTTCATTGTTGTAACTCTAAGAATTCATAATTGTTCCACTGAAAATTCTCTGGTGTGACAAGAATCATGTATCTATGGAAGAGAAGAAAATTTTTATCAAAGAGGGAGGGAGAAAGTATTTCTACACTTGTTCTCTAATTATATCTGTTGCAGTGAATCACTTAGCCTTGATTTCTGTCTGTAGAACTATGTATTTATGGACTGGCATACAAAACCATAAGGCTCATTTATACAACACTTATGTTTTCCCTCAATAATAGGAACAACATCATTATTGCCTTGACGATTTTTGTTTTCAAGTGCTTTTATTTTTCTCATTACTTAGCTGCCATTCATTGGTTTCCTGCTGGTCTCTGATGTGAAAAATACAGAAGAGAAAATGCTAACCAATTTGGTATCCAAAGCTGCCCAACAGCACACCATTTAATAACACATGGGTATTACAGGTTGAATATTTCATATCATAGATCAGAGTAGTAGAGATTAATTTTCCTTATTTTTCATTGTATCAGAATATCGTGTTCTCAGGTAGCATATTGTAGTAAGTGTTACTGTGTGTGTTTGAGCGGTACATAAGTTACTGCTGTAATCCTGATGTTGGCACTTAGAAATAAGGGAAAGATCTACATGCACTAAGTAACCCACAGATGCAGAGTTATGTTGGTAGGGTGTTTGTGGTGGAGGCAGGGAATGTCTCAGAGCCATTTTTCAAGGCACAGGTCGCTGACAGAGCAATGCCTCTTAGGTAGTGTCTTACTCGAGATGAATTCAAGCTAGGACATATAAAATGGGAAAAAGTTAAGATCAAAAAGTTAAGATCACTGAAAGACTGAAGAGTTATCCTACAAGGAGGATGAAATGGCTTGGTTGGCTTAGCCTAGCAGAATAAGATCTAAGAAGGATCTGATTGGTCTTTATAATCACAAAGGAAATTGCAAGCCATGAAAACCAAAGTGTGCACAGAAGACTAAGAATAATGTATATCAGAAGGCCAACCATATCCTGGGCTGCATCAAAAGAATGTGGCCAGCAGGTTAAGGGAGGTGATTCTCCTCCTCTACTGTGCTCTGATGAAACCCCACGTCAAGTACCGCCTTCAGCTCTGGAGTCCTCATTAGACAAACATGGACCTGTTGGAGTGGGTCCAGAGGAGGTCCATAAAAATGATCGGAAGACTGGAACACCTCACCTATAAAGAAAGGCTGAGTGTGTTGGGGTTGTTCATACTAGAGAAGACTCCAGGGAGACCTTATAGTGGCCTTCCAGTACCTGAAGGGGGCCTTTAAGCAAGATGGGGACAGACTTTTTAGTAGGGCCTGTTGCAATAGGACAAAAGGTAATGGTTTCAAACTGAAAGAGTGTACGATTAGACTAGATATAAGGAAGAATTTTTTACAGTGACAGTTTTGAAACACTAGAACAGGTTGCCCAGATGGCAGTAAAAGCCCTATCCGTGGATACGTTAAAGGACTCTTGAGCAAACTGATCTAGTTGAAGATGTCCTTGCTCACTGCAGGGTGTTTGGATTAGATGACCTTTAAAGGTGCTTTCCAACCAAAACAGTCTATGATTCTATGGAGACCAAGTGGCATAATTTGGCTGTGAATCATGGTTTAGGCTTAGAATCAGAATTCCATCCAGTGTATTGCAAGTCCAGCTCTGAATGTACATATGGGAAATGTCAGTAAGTGTCATGAATGAGATTATGGGACCTGGGGATGGGAAGGGGATGGAGGGAAGACTGGCCTCAGTAATAGACCCCTTCTGATGTACATTATTCTTAGCCTTCTATGTATGTTTTTGCTTGCACTTCTCTTCATGATTATAAAGAGCAACAAGATCCTTCTTAGACCTTATTCTGCTATCCTAAAACAGACCTGTTTAGCAGACACTTATAATTGCCATGAACAAAATTGTTGTGTTTGCTTCAAGCTTTGGCTAAGCTCTCCTCTGTTTCATATCATGAAGAGCAGAAACAGGAAAACATGTTGGGCAGGATTCCCTCAAAAAACCCAGTAATAACAACAACAAAGAAGCTTGCACGGATCTCTATAAATCAGTGTGTCTACAGTTGCAAGAAAAAGTATGTGAACCTTTTGGTATTTCATAGTGTTTTGCATTAATTTGTCATAAAATGTGATCTAACCGTCATCTAAGTCAAGAGTATTGACAAATATAATGTGACTAAATTAATGAAAACAATTCTGATCCTCCATGTCTTTATTGAAGACACTCATTCAACATTCAGAATGCTGGTGGAAAAAGTAAGTGAACCTTTGAGTTGACCTCAAAAAAGCTAATCGGATTCAGGTTAACCTGGACTCTTGTTAAGAAAATGAATTTGGAGGTGGGGACTAGAGCTACATTGACTGATGTCAAACTTTTGAGTTTGCTCTGCACAAGATGTATGCTTATGTGAGCCATGCCTCGCCCAAAAGAGCTTTCAGGGGTTCTATGATCAAGAACTGTTGATTTACGTAAAGCTGGAAAGGCTTACAAAGTGATTTCAAAGACCTTAGAAATTCACCAGTCTACAATTAGACAACCTACAAATGGAGACACTTTGGGGCTGTGGCTACTCTACCAAGAAGTGGGTGCCCAGTCAAAATGACCCCAAGAGCAAAGAGAAGACTCATCAATGAGGTAAAGAAATAACCCTGAGTGACAGCCAAAGAGTCGAAGGCATCATTGGAACTGGCTGACATCTGTGTTCATGAGTCTACAGTACGTACAACACTGACCAAGCAGGGTGTCTATGGCAGGACACCACGAAGGAAGCTGCTGCTCACTGCGAAGAACATTGCTGCACACCTGAAGTTTGCAAAAGAGCTCATTGACACTCCACAGTGCTATCGGCAAAATGTTTTGTGGAGTGAGGAAACAAAGATTGAACTATTTGGAAAGAACACACAGCACCGCATCTGGCACAAAAAGGGCACTGCATATCATCATGCAAACATCATCCCAACTGTGAAGTGTGGTGGAGGAAATGTCGTGACTTGGCCTGCTTTGCTGCATCAGGGCCTGGCCAGCTTGCAGTCATTGAGGGGAAGATGAAAAGTGTATAAAAAAATTCTTCATAACAACATGAGAATGTCTGTACATTAGCTGAAACACTGTAGATATTGGGTGATGCGATAGGACAATGACCCAAAACACCGGAGCAAGTCCACAACAGAGTGGCTTCAGAAAAACAAAATCCGCCTTTTGGAGTGGGCAAGTCAGAGCCCGGATCTCAACCCAGCAGAGATGCTCTGGAATGACTTGAAGAGAGCCAGACACAGGAGACGTCCAAAGAATATGACAGAGCTAAAGCAGTTCTGCCAGGAATAATGGGCTAAAATCTCTCCTGAACCATGTGCAGCTCTGATCCACAGCTACAGGAAGCGCCTGGCTGAGGTTATTGCTGCCAAGGGGGGATCAGCCAGTTACTGATTCCAAGGGTTCCCTTACTTTCTCCACCAGCATTCTGAATGTTGGATGAGTATGTTCATTAAAGACATGGAGGATCAGAATTGTTTTTGTGTTACTATTTTAGGCACATTATATTTGTCGACACTCTTGACTTAGATGATGGTTAGATGCCATTTTATGACAAATTAATGCAGAACACCATGAAATTCCAAAAGGTGCACATACTTTTTCTTGCAAATGTATATATACTTATCTCTCTCAAGATTGTGTATGTTTACACACAGACATGTTTAAGTTATTAAGGAACTGTGTGTGTCCACATTGTTGCAGTGACTTCTATCACGCTTGATATGTTTTATTTTCTACCGCAATATCCATATTTCCTACTCTTTGGAGAAGAGGAGGCTGAGGGATGACCTCATAAATGTTTATAAATATGTAAAGGGTGAGTGTCAGGAGGATGAAGTCAGGCTCTTCTCAGTCATGTCCAATGACAGGACAAGGGGCAATGGGTGCAAGCTGGAACACAGGAAGTTCCACAAAAACGTTAGAAAAAACTTTCTCACATTGAGGGTGATGGAGCACTGGCACAGGCTGCCCAGGGAGGTTGTGGAGTCTCCTTCTCTGGAGGCATTCAAAGACAACCTGGATGCTTCCCTGTGTGACCTGCTCTGTGTGATCCTTGGCAGGAGGGTTGGACTAGATCTTTCGAGATCCCTTCCAACCCCTAGCATTCTGTGATTCTGTGATACTTCAATTGCTTCATTTTTTTCCATGTTCCTATAGTGCAACAAAATAATTTTTCGTTTTCTTCATTAAATAGTTCTTTCTCTGCCTCTTGAATTATGGCCATGAAATACAAAGAGGTAAATCCATGACTCTATTGTAAGGCTGCAAAGGTTTGCAGTAGTGCAAACCCAGCATTGCAAAAAAATGTACAGTTAGGTAGTCCACTGCCCTGGGTGCTTGAAAAACAAAATAAACTAAAATTGTATTTTCTTAGGCCTTTGTGGCCTTGTTTCTTTCATGCATAAATAGCTGAACATGTCCATTCATGCTTTTGTCACCTTCAGACTTGTTAATGCAACCTTGTGGTTACAACCACTGTGAAATTTCACCTGATGTTGAATGCATATAAATATTTCAGATGTGGAGCATATTAAACTGATGTTGCAGGAGTTGTGCTGGCTTAGGAATTTTTTGCTTGCATTTATTCATTTGTTCCCTTTCATGGATATTTTTAGTTGGTAGTTTTCATCTTTAGAAATGACTGAAGATATTTGTTAGATTCACCTCTGATTTTCTGGGGGGAAAAAAACATCCAGAAATGTCCAAAGATTTTCTCTCTCACTGTACTCTGAAACCTCCAGTCAAAGACATTTTTGGAAGGATCTCATGTCCTTCCCCTCCCTTCTCTCTCCCTGCTGCCTCTTTCCTCACCCACCAACAGACATAAAAGCCCTTAGAAGATTTTTGGCAATCTGAAAGCTTACAACACACTCTCAAAGCATTCTGCAAGCTAGCAGTAAGTTGTGCTGGACTTTCCAGATCATGCTAAAAAGAATTTGCTAAAGGAATTTAGGTAGAGAGGTTGGGACAGTATTAGACTAACCTGTTAAGTGAGTGACAACACTACCAACAGAAGTCGCTGTTGATTTTCTGTAACCCAGTTACACAAAATCTTGTATTTTTGTGTGGTGTCCTGTAAGGTTCATAAGAAGTCATTGGACCATGATTCCTGACAGACCAAGTCACTTAAATTCTCTCAATCTTAATTTACCCACCTATAAAATACAGCTAATAACACATGCTGGAGTTTTCTAATACCCATCAGGACAGCTGCAGGTGTTGTTTGTATTAGTGTAACACTGACTTCATTGTGCAGAAGATGAACCTAAGACACAGGAAGGGTAAATAATTCTCTGAGGGGCAAGAGTGGGGAGGAGGAGGTGTCTCAGAAGCTGGCTTGAGAAGCGTAAGTTTTGGTGAGCTAGAGAAGGAGAAAGAAAAGGAAGGTCTTCCCTTCCGTTGCCTTCTGCATATCCCCTGAAAAGTCATGTCAGCAGCTGTCTGATGGTTCCTGAGTGGTATGAGGTGAAGACAGTGGTCTTTTGTCACTCTTCTTGTTACCAGGCAGCAATGGCAATTTCTGTTTAATGAAGCGTATTCCTTAGGGAATAAAGACCATGGTAAGACAGCACCTGATCCCAAGAGTTTTTGAAGACTACTGGCTATGCATGTTGAGAAATTGTCAGGTTTTCAGTCAGAAATCCCTGCCCTAGTCTCTCCAGTTCTGCTGCATGGTGCAATTTGGGTCCTGGTTCTTAGCCTTTTTTGGGATGCTAGTGCTACTTGACCAGTCTTCACTTATATTTTTTCTGAACTGCCTCCTTGTTTCTGGAACAGGACAATAAGTTCGTTCTGTAGACCTAGGTTGTCCTCCAAAAGCTGATTTTTTAATGGAAGCAAAGCTTCTGTTCTTGCAGCTTCTGCACTCATACTAGGATATTCTGACCTAATGTCCAATTCCAATCAAGTCTGATGTGGGTAGAATATAGGAACAGCATTCCTAAAAAATTGTGTGAAAGCAGGTGTGTGAGCACAGGAAAAAAACGCCTGTAACAGATTAGGGAGCATGAGAAGTTGAAATCTTACTAGACATCCAAGAACCCACTCAGCCCATAGAGAAGCTACAGCTGCAAGGAAAACTTCAGGTGGCTCTTTCATCATCCCATCAGCCAAATCGAATTAGCTACGAGCCATAAATTTACAGGAAATGAGGCTCATTAGTTTTCCTGTCTAGGAAACTACTTGCTTTTCAGGGATTAGCATTACAAGGACTAACCCATGGCAGAAGTGGGTGTAGAATTTAGGCTCCTGAACCCTTTGGCTGTGCTTAGACTCTGTTTAAAGCAGCTTTGCCTGGCAAGCACAGATCTTACTAGAGCTGCATGATGAAATCAGAAGCTCATCATTCATAGACAATACATTTTTTACATGGATGTACAGATGGATTTCTGAGGTAGCTTATCAAATATTTCACTGAAATTTTCACACCCTTCTAAGAGAATCAGAGGCCACATCCATGAGGTCATGGGAATTTCATTTAGACACCACTTAAGGTGTGTACTTCATGTCTAAATTATTTTGGTGTTCTGTTTGCAATATGCTTTAGGTCTGACTGTTAGTTAAAAACTCACCTTTGGATGCCTTTGGCAGCTTAAGATATAAGTGTTCTCATGTACAACTTGCATAATGCAAAATGTGGCTCCCTGGGAAAGGCTGGAAAATATCCCTATGTCCCTAATATTATCCTGTAATAGTGCAGTCTAATTACTCTTTGATGCAGTCTCACCTTACAGTGTCTTCTTTATTGTTTTAAAATTGGTCTACTTGCTTTTGAAATGCTCACCAGTGAAGAGCGTTAGCACCCACCCTAGACCCTGCTCCACTAAATTGCTTAAACATGTGATGAAGTGCTTTTTTTCATCGGGCTTTTAATGCTCAAATATATAAACACAAGTCTGTTTCCAGAGGCGAATAAAAAGTAATGCTATGGCAGGTGATGAGGCTTGTATCTACAGCTCTAAGATGAATATGATACTGTTTAATTCATACTTAAGTCTGAAAGCATTTGGAACGATCGGTACATTAATGAAATGATAATTTCATGCAAAATGTCTGACCATTATTTTTCCTGAAAGAGGCCACAGTATTGGCCACATATCTTTATAGGGCTCTTTAAGAATGAATTATTGGCAACTCTCTTTACGTTTGAATTACATTCCTCTGATCCCAAGTGAAAAACAAGCCTAAAGAATGATTACTATAAGCCATCACTTTCCATAGCAAAACGCAATGTAACACCTAATGTGCAGAGCCTCTTTCCAATGCGTTTTACATACCAATTTCATTAGCAGGTGGAATAGGGCAACTATGCTAAATGAGTAAGGATTTATCCTTTCAATCTCTTCTCTATCTGATATTTTGCAACCTCAGTGCAACACTTTAACCTCATGATTTAACTGTAATGATGTTGTGCATTCCTCAGAGATATGTTTAATCTTTTTACTTAGATAAGTTCTTGGCTTAACATTACGGTATCAGACAAGCTGAACAGAAGGAGAATGCATTTCACCTAAATGGCATATTAGAAGGAGTGTCTCTTTGCCCTAATATTAACCAAAATGATTAGCATTATTAATTGTTTGTCTGAGAGCACTGCTAGTTAGCAGAGATTCAAAATATGCCCATGCAGAACAATATAAGACTAATCCCACCATCTAATAAAGCCAAGGATAGCATTTCAGCTAAAGGGGGATTAGGCCTCTAAATACAGTCACGTTGCTTTGTGAAAAAACTTTGGGGCTTTAACTACATCCCTGTAATGGCATTGCAAAAGATAATGGAGCAATGTGTCACTGAGAAGGTCTTACATGTTTGGACTTTAACTACTTTTTTGGCCTTTGTTGGTATCCAAATAAGTGGTCTGATTTTCAGAAGTACCAAACGTTTCCCAGTTCTTTGCACAAGGGGCGTGGTTCAGGGCTGTCTGTATCACTGCTGTTTTCTTATGGTGGGATGGCTCTTAAGAATATACAGATTAGACAAAAGGTCCTGATAGCCTAGCTGAATCCTCTCCGTAAAAATGGCCAGAAACAGAGGAGCATCTGAACAAAATGCTCACAAAATGATGCTTCTTGCAGAATATCCTTTTTACTGTTACCTGCTGTGATCCAACTTACACATCCAGGAAATGGGTATCAGTGAAGGTGGAATGAGTGTTGTCTAGGCTTCAGACTCCTTTATTTTTATTCTAAGTTACTTCCATACAAGGGAACTTTTTTTAATTTCAGAAACTTGGTATTTCAGAATCTGCATCAAAGTGCTCTCCTTAGAGCACACATTGAAACTGAAGGGCTGAACACTTCAAATGCCTCTTATGGTAATCAGAATTGAGAGCGTGGTGGAAAATTAGCCCTTCTCCCCTTGTGAATTTCTTTGAAAAAAATCATTCTTATTATTGGCTGGGTCTTATTTTCCTTAAAAGCAGATTTTGGAAGGAAACACTGCTGTGCTTTTTGTACAAGCTAAGGCTAAATGTAATTATAATGCAAAAAAATTTCATTGGCATAAAAAATGTTTTGGCAGTGAAGAAAATCAGTCTCAAAAATAGGAATATCATCACAGGAAAGAACTTACGTGTTTAAGAGTGTGTTTAATTACAGATTAAACAGATTAGATTAGTCATTAGGTGCAACAAAAAACGGGGAGAGGATGCTTCATGGGGTGGAAAAAAATACAGCAGTTTAATAAAATAGGATCATCAGTATTCTGATTGAAAGCATTTGTTCCATTGAAACCAGCTACAGTTTTGCTATTGAGTTTACAGGGATGAAGTGCAAGTCTCTCTTGTTTAAAAGGAAGGTGGAAAGAGAGTAGGTGAAGAGCAGGAAATAGGGAAAATGCCTGAATCTGTAGCCGTATTTTACCTGCTCATGATTTCCATCAAGGCAATGTTCTTTGAGAACCTTTTTTTGAAAAATAATTACAAAAAGAGAGCATTGGGCAGAATCATAGTAGTGAATGGCTACTGCTTGGAAACTAGGAGTGAGTAGGAACACCCAGTTCAGTTTCTGAATTGTATTTTGTCTTCTAGTTCCAGCTGCTATTCTCCTCCTGCTTCCTGTATTCACATACGTAGTATTGAACTTGTAGGAAAGTGCATGCAACATATTGTTTGTAGGAATACTGTGTACTCGTGAAGGAGTTCAGAGGGGGTTAAGTCCAGATTTAAGAGCTTTCTTAAAAAGTCCTGCATGTCGCCTGTGAAAACTCTGTGGAGGTAGTTTGCTGGGGCCTTTGTTCTGAACCAGTGAACTTTTCAGGTGAGATGGAACTGAAAAACTACCATTCTGGCATAGATTCTTCTGACATCCATCCTTCTGTCCTTGCATCTCCATTTTTAGCTCCCTCTTCCCTTCCTCTTTCTTTCTTTTTTCCCCTGCTGTAAACTCTGTTCCTCATTAACTTTTCACTGTAGGACTAGAAAAAGGGAAGCTTTTCTTTTGTTTTCTTCTTGGAGAAAGCCTTCAGCAGAAATCAATACTATTCCTGTAGAGAAAAGCCCATAGCAATATGGTGTTCCAGTTTTGACTGAATAGACAGAGTGCAGCAGTGGAATCCAGATAGCCATGTGTGAACAAACCTGCTCACCTGCTTGCGTGACTGACTCAGACTGGGTCACCTGCAGAGGTAAAACAATAGGAATTATTTCTCAAAGTCTGTATTAATTCTCAGCCCTTCTCAGGCCTGCATCAGATCAATAGACATATCAATATTCACATTAATATATTTATAAGGAGTTGCTAACAGTCCCTTAAAGTATTCATAGTGCAAAGGTCAAAGGGGAATTGTGATACAAATCTAGTTTACTTAACCTGTATAGTAAGACTACAGGTAAGACTATAAAATTTAAGAATTTCAGCTTTAATATTTGACAGTTTTTATTCACATTACTTTTACTGACCATATCAATGGAGTACTGCCCCTGGCAGTTGTTGTGTGAATAAACCTCACTGACCTAGGTGCTCAGCTAAGTACAAATCAGGACAGCTGTATTGGTATCAGAAAAGTACTGGTGATTTATACCAGCCTGAGGGTCTGGCCTCTATAATAAGGCAAGGAGGATATGAAAGCTAGCTTGTATTTGAAAATGGAGAGCAAGTAATTTAAAAACCAAATCCTGGAACTATGCCTAAAATAATAATTTCCATCCTGTGTTTGAACTTACACATTCATGAGTTACTTTGTGTTACTCAAAGCTTTACTTTACATTCGTTGCTGTGAGAACCCCTCCTATAACACACACTACAAGTGACATAGATCACAGTCACATCAAAGTAGGTTAGACTTCAGAGAGGATAGACAAGAGGATAATTTGCACTTACATAGTTTCTTTCATCCAGGGAGTTCAAAAAGCCTGTATTCATTAGGCCTAAACACCACTCCTTATGGACAGGTAAGTGTAAGTATCAAACCCACTTTACACACATAAATTAAAAGGTAAAACAAAATAAAGACAGCAAAATGCAGTATCAGAATGACAGGAGACACCCTACTTGCTCTAAACCATTAACTTTCATTAATCGTTATGATCTGTCCTGTGTCCCGCCCAAATTAGTGCCTATGAGGTACAAAAGCTTAACTCCTGACGTGCGGCTGACACAATTTAGGCCCTCCCATAGGGAATGCTATGGGCAAAGCATTTCATCCAACAGTGGAAGGCTGGTTTTGGGGTAGGTTATCTGTCAAATTGTCCTTGCACTGTTTTGCCCATGGGGCAGTCAATTATCAAACTGAAGAAAGCGGGTACCAAACAGTTGTAAGATAAATAGCTATCTTTGGCAGAAAGATGAACAGCACAGGATTAAACTAGGTCATCACTAAAGCCTTAAAGGACAGCCTTTGGGCCAAAAAGTCTATGTACGCCTGACCTCACCACATGATTTTGGGGATGGTACGTTTTGCATGGCTGGGCTAGAACAACCTGCATTCCACATGTGCTTTTTGGGGAGAAAAATAAGAGGAACACCTCCTTCCATTTTTTCAGTAGGTATGGGATCATGTCTCTGCTGAGGAACACATGAATTCAAAAGCTAAAAAATAAGTGTCTGAACATAAAAGCGGAAGGGAGATTTTATAACGATTTATAGCACTCAGAACAGCACGCTCCCTAAGCCCATCAGAGGAGAAGGGTTAGCTTGGTAAAAACAGTCAGAGAAAGCATTAACTGTTCAATCTTTGGGGCAGTTTCTGTAAAGGAGCTCAGCAAGATATTTCTTACCTAAACTCTGGAAGTGGAGAGGCTGAGAAGGCTAGGAAGAGGTTACTGCGCCTTTCACCTCAAGGTCAATGATTGCATCTTGCTTCAAGGTAAACACTAAACACACCATTACCTCCTACAGCTGCTGGTAGGTCTTTGTTAAATATGCTAGAGTAAGTGTCCACTTTCTGATAAATAAACACCTAGGTGGACAGCTATTTAATATTTTTTAACCCATCTGGGCAGAATAGAATCATAGAATCATTTATGCTGGAAAAGACCCTAAAGATTATCGAGTCCAACTGCAAGTCTAACACTGCCAAATCCACCACTAAACCATGTCCCTAAATGCCATGGCTCAACTACTTCCCTGGGCATCCTGTTTTGCTACTTGACAAACCTCTTAGTGAAGAATTTTTTTCCCAATATCCAATATAAAGCTACCCTGGTGCAACCTGAGGCCTTTTCCTCTATTTGCTTCTCACCTTGTGGAAATCAGTGTGGAACACTGTGGTTGAATGGTGGTCTCATAGCATGGAGATCACTGCAAATATCCAATGTCTTTGGGCTTCCAGGGAAGACTTGGATTTCCAGGGCACCTTATCTGAATGTGGAATTCTTTCCAAAAAATTGCAGCTTGGTCTCCTCAGTGGATGACAATATTTTTCAGGACCTCTTTAAATGAGAATAGTTGAAAAGCAGAAAATAGGGAGACCTGCTTTAAATTTGCAGGAAAGAAGGATTTTTTTTCTATCTTAGTCTTTCCTGAATAACTTTCACAGTAAAAGGCTTGTGTTTGCTGGTAGCAATCTTCTGTATCCAAATTTTCCTTGTGGGAAAATTCTGGAAAAATTAAGTTATGCTTATTGAACAAAGGGTTATTTATTTTTCAGTTAAATTGACAGTATCAAAGGGTAATGAAGTTTTGAAAAAATGTGATAGCTGCCTGGCAAGTTCTGGAAAGTGGAACAGAAGTAAAATGTCAAGTAATTTCTATTTCTGTGTATACTTGTATAAATAGGGAGTGACTGCACTTTTATGTCAGTGCACTTTCATCAGCATAGAATCAAGTAGAGGTAAAATTAGGTCCAAAGAATCAATTGGGTTTTGTCCTGCTGGCTTACATTCAAGCCGACGTGGAAGTCATTGCTTTGTCTCTGAACTGACACTACCATGAATGAAAACAGAATCAGAGCTACATTCTGTACTGACTTATGCTGGTATCCATGTAGTCAGGTTAGTTAGAATTTATTTTCAGAGCTGAACTTGGCTAAATTTTAAGATGGCATAAATCAGTGCACCTCTGTACTGTGTCTCCAGATGAGGATCTACTCCATACAGTTTTAATTAGCCAAAATAGAATACCTAACTCTTTGCTAAAAGGGGTAGAAATCCGTTGGGAACTGGAAGAAAATACATGTGTACAAATGACTGAAAAACTCAAGTAGCTTAAAGAGAGTTGATCGCTAGTTTATATGTAAATCTATGTACTTGTAAAATGTCAGGAAAACTTAATGTACTCTCACTTCTTTTTGTAATTCAGTTTCAAAGCACTGTAATGACTTTCACTCACTGTAGATGCCTTTCTCCACCAAAGCTGCATGTTTTGTATTAAACACTATTCAAATTAGATGCAAGAGTTGAAATAATATTGTAAGGTAATGGTTATTTTATCCACATTTTATCTCCCAGCTATAAATTTTATATGTTAGATTATACAACTCCCAATAGATCTTGGTATAAGAGACCTCAATAAATCTCAAACCATTCAATACAGAGGAAATTTATTTGTTATTTGTGTCATGTTTTATTAGTGCCCTGCAGTTCAATCCTGACACTGGAGAGATCGCTCCCTTTGCCAGCAAGGAGGAAAAAAAATCTCTACAGCTTTAATTTATGGTAACAATATATTTATTATTTTTATACTATGCATCTTAATTCACAGATTCAGGTATGCCAGCATATTTGTCTGAACATACCTCTCCAAATTCTGTGACAGTTATATTTTATGCCACTGATATAGACTGCATAAATCAACAGCGTTTAGGTCGAGTATGCATGGAAAAAATAGAATGTAAAAGCTTTTATTTTCCTGCATTGGAAGTAAAAGCCACACAGTAAAGAACTGGATGTATAAATAGATAGAAATTCTCTTTACTTTTCAATCTCTGGATACCACATCTGTGTGGTACATTGTGCCAAATGCTGCTACTGTTTCTGCTGCTGTTGTGTTTCAAAATTGCTTTGTAATTCATGAGCTATGCAGTCATCTCTAGCTCTTGGAATGAAAAGGTAGATTCAGTCTCTTGATATATGTAATGGATATAAGAGTATTCATTTTCTTATTCTTGCTCTATAATGGATGAATGGAAAAGAAATCTGGCTTCTAGCTTGTGAAAAAGGCAATATTTCACCATTATCATATAAACAGAAAGCTGCAGAGTAGGGTCGGGAGGACATAGATGTGAAATAGTTTTCCAGGTTTCACAAGGGAACGAGCGGAAGAGCCAGACAGTACTTACAGCCCTTTTTAACGAATAGATTGCTGATATTTAAGTAAATGTGTCAGCAGTGAAAAACCAACTAAAATCGGGTCAGCAGTTAGTCCTGCCAACACTTCTAGCCCCTTCTCTCAGCCCCATGGTCCCAAGACTTGGTATGTCTGAATTCCGATCTGAAAAGGTCTCCCACACAGGGATATCATCCCCATCATACAAAGATGTGTTGCCAGTTTCACACAATATTCCCCTAAAGAACTGCTCTCATCATAATGAGAGTTTCAGGTTCCTTCTAAACCTGTATGGACCATTGGTTCTTTCTTTTCTCCACTGCTCCCCATAAAGGAAAATCGTGGTCTCAATGTATCTTTAGCAATCACCAGCAACAAAGGTCTAACCCAACTACAGCTCTGACTTTTTCCATGTCTTTGGGCAAGCCCCCTCACCTCACAGTGAGATAGAGTTGATAATCCTGAGCTTGACTTTTAGCAAGATACAACTTCCATTCTGGAGAGGAAATCCTGATGAGTGCCACATGTTTTTATCCAGCTAACTAGGTCATGTGGTCAGAAGATCAATCTGTTTCTTGTTATGTCAAATTTACAGTGAGTGTTACAGCCAACCAGAGAATTTTCTTCAAGAACAGCTTTCTATTTTGATTGCTTTCAATTTCGTGCCATGCCAATTACGCTGAAATGTCATTATTTCTCATAAAAAGTGTTGAAGATGCTTTTACAAGTCAGAAACTTGAAGTTTCACTTTGCAATGACTTTTTAATTTTTTGAAATGTGCTTTGAAAATGTATATCGAAAATGACTCTATTGAGTCAACATTGGATAAAAAACATTAAAAATTGTAGCTGAAGATAAAATAATTAGGGAAATGCTGACGTTTGTCCTAGATCCCAGGTCAGAAAATCTTATTTTCCAACATTCCTTACAAATATACATTTCCTCCCATATTGGCTTTCTCTGTATCTCCTAGGTATTTATATTTTAGGGATGTGATGTTTGTCTCGCTGTAGAGAAGTCTAAACCCCTAGGAGACCAGAACATGTTACAAATGTAATGTCATATATCGTGTGACAATGCTTTCAGTGAAACCTCATCTATCTTTGGGAGAGAACCATCTGGCTGAAAGTTGTTTTCAAACCTTCGTGAGTAAGGCCAAATGCTGAGAGGCGCTGAGCGTTCTGCCAGCATTTGAGACGGCAGCGACCAAAGTCACTGTGCCCGGTACCACCGTACCTCCACGCCTGGGGCTGGACTCGGGTCTGTAGATAAATTCTGTCCACATATCTTTAGTGCAGCGTAGGTGAAACTTAATCTCTTCATCTCATTCCATCAACAGCGCTGAAAATAGCATAAAACAAAATCTGAGATCTAACACAGGAAAATAGCCTTTCCAGTCAGATTGGACTTGGCTGGTCCTTTCAGTTACTTGACCTGAATCATAAAATATACTAAGTGACAGGCAGTATATCTGCTCTGAATACTTTTCCCCTTGTAATTCTAATAGCAGCTTTTGGGGTTTGTTGGTTGTTTTTTTTTCTGTTCATATGTGATTATTTTCTCTGTTTCCTTTCCATGTTTGCGTTTTAAACAGAACTCTGAAAAACTTGTTTCAGTTTGTGTTTATAACTCTGTTTGTCTTTTCTCCTGCAAGCTTCATGTATTGTTTAAGGTCAAACACCAAAAACAACATTGTGAGTTTGTTAAACTTGTCGCTCCATTTCCAAGGGTGGTGTTTGACCTCCAAGAGACTCCTTTTGTACCTGTATCAACAAGCTTTGTTATCAAAACAGTACCACCAACCTCCATCACAAAATAAAATAAAAATGCTAACATTCTGAGGACAGAGGAGAATTTTGTCTTGATACTCACTGCAGATTCTGCAGAGCCCAGAGGCATTTTGCATAAAAAAATTGCCACCCCTCTTTCCTGCAAAGCTGTCAGGAATTAGGACTAGTTCCTCAGCGCACGGGAGATGAGGAAGGAACATGCTGTTTTGCAGCATGTGAGGGGGCTCCTGTTTTCCACCAGGCTGCTCTGTCTCATCTGTGTTGTTGTTTCCAGCAGCTCCCTGCCATGTATCTCGATGTTCTCCTTGCACCTCTCCCCATGCTACCATGACCTTGCTTTTCTCTTTTGTAACATCTTCAGCACAGTTTATTTGTTCCCCGTTTCCTTTGTTTCTTTCAGCCATTTTTTCTTCTTTGCGTTTGATTCCTTTTCGGGTAGTTTAAAAGACTCCCATGCTTGCTTTGTTCTATCTTCAAGTTCCTCTTTTCCAAGCCTTCATTTCAAAGGGATGTTCCTGTTCATGACAGCACTTGTGCATCTGTGTAAGTCCCATGAAGCCAGGTGAGCATGTGCCTGTGTACTGTACCAGGGTCTTAATCTCTCACTCTCCTTTTCCTTTTCCTCCACATTTCTTGTTGGTTATCATGTGAACAATCTTTTGAAGGAAAAAACTTTTTTCTTTTTTTTTTTGCAGTAGCTAGAATTGGGCTAACAGATTTTTCCGTTAGTCTTTGTGTTCTGTTAGAGTAGGAAGAAAACTTAAGCATCAGGCGGTAGGAGCTTGAGTGCATCCTGTTGCCGGCTGAGGTGCAGTTATTTTTGTGAGAACTAGAAGGATCTGATCAGAAAGCAAAGCTATCTGCTCTGCTCTTAGTGAGACACAGACAAATTCTGAATGCACAGGTAACTACGTAATGAGCATTTTAATTCTTGGGTCAGTAGTTCAAATCCTTCCAGCATGACAATTGCAAAAACTCATTACTGCCTAATGGACACTTAGGACTTATTTGAAATTAGTGAGAGTGAGGGGCGGGGGGATAGAGGAAATTTAAGGGAGAGAAGGTGAAAGAGCAGGGGATCATCTTCTATCACTTCACATATACAATACCTTCCCCTACAACTGAGAAAGCTTGTATTCTTGTTAACTGCCTCAGCTAAGGAAGGAAAAATGCGGAGACTGAGCTGCGCACCAAGCTCTTACTCCCCTGCAAAGGCGAGCTGTCGAGGCAGCACTCACACACCCTGACGAGGCCCCAAGGACCAGCTTTCCCTGCCACAGGCTGGTTGAATTCTGGTGGGCTTCAGGCTGCAACACTGTCAACGTGCCACGTTTTTAAACACATTTTAAAACATCCTTTGATGGTTTATCTGCCTCATCAGAACAATTAGCTCCTGGATGCTCTCTGTACAACAAAGGAAATTAATTAGGAAGAGTCAGATGTTGTGATACAGAGCAGTGTTTGGGGGACTGCAGTGTCTTGTGTGACTTTTGATGTCGCAGCAGCTGAGCTGGCGACTGTTGCCATGTGTGTGGCAGGGTAGTGCTGGACAGAAAGGTTTTACTGAAAGAGAGAAAGTCACCTTATAAAAGCTCTGCATTTCCACCCTGCTAAATATTTTTTGTGAGCTGAGATATAAAGGGTATGCACGTGGGGGAAAGCAGCCACCCTGAGACTCTCTCAGGAATACTATAGTGTGTGAAGAGCAAGTAAAAGATCATACCTGTGTATTTTCAGTTCCTAGATACAGCCTGGCTGGCAATCAAAGTGGAGTAGCTCTGCTCCTGCTTCCCCCGTCATATTCTAAATAGATTTTCCCTGTAAGGTGCTGAGATTCTAAACTTTGATCATTATCGTCTGACTTTGAAATCGACAGATATCAGCAGCCATTTTTTTTCTATGATGTATGCAAGCTACTGACATGAAAAGAATGTGATTTGGAGAAACAGAAGTTTAATCCCAAGAGTTTGAAGTCAGGACTCCTGTTTGGAAAATCTGAAGTACAACAGTGTATTCCACATACCTGACTGGAGAATTTCTTTCCCTTTTTTTTTTTTTTTTTGGTGGGGAGGGAGGAAAGAAAGAGAGGAGTGATTGGTTCTGATTTTTTTTTAGGGTAGGTCTTCTTGTGAATCTTCCAAATTGGTGCAGGCTACCTCAATCTCCAAACCGCACTGTTCTGGAGCGCGAAACTTGGCTGTTCATTAACCTCCTCAGTAACATCAGCCAGACAGACTATCATGAGGTTTTGCAAATCCCCGTCTGCACAACTGCAAAAGGATGCGTAAATGTAGACACTTGAGAGAGACCCTCACGGAACGTCAACGCTGTCCCATGACATGAGACATAGGTTAGGGAAAGTATAGGTTGGATCTCAGGAAGCACTTCCTCACGGAGAGGGTGATTAGGCATTGGGATGCACTGCCCAGGGAAGGGCTGGAGTCATGGTCCCTGGAGGTGTTTGAGGAGAGGCTGGATGTGGCACTTAGTGCCGTGATCTAGCCGATGTGATGGTGTTGAGTCATAGGCTGAACTTGATCTCTCAGAGGTCTTTTCTAGCCTCAACAATTCTGTGATTCTCTGATTCTGTTATCAGACCTAGAAGAAAGCTTTGGGTCATGGATTTTCTTGGCTGTCTGTCAGGCAGACTGAAAAGGTAGATGGTGTCCTGGCCCTCTAGGAAGCTTCACAATTGCTCCAGTTTTTTGAAGATCACTTCTTTTTTTGGTTGCAGGATTGCAGTCCTCTGGTATCTCTCACTGCTGATCCCTAGATGGTATTGGAGGGAGCCAGCCCATAGCCTAAAATCTTTGCCAGTCCCTCTTGGGGAACTGATCAGACCTAAAATCTTCAGCCTGGAGCATGGGGGTCCAAACCAGGTTGTAGTCCTGCAATGGCAGCAACTGAGGAAACAAGACTGTTGGGGGAGCTGTGGATGGCAGTGGCATTGCTTAGAGAATCTGTATTCCTGCATTGCACCGTGTCATTCAGAAATGTGAGCCTGACTGGCAGCAGACAAGATGGACACAACTATGGCTTCAGAGGGAACAGTTAGTCTAGGGACATGGAAGGCAGGTGAACAAAGTATGACATTCCAAAAAGTATTATGAGAATAGAAAGCTCTTGTTTAACACAGGTTGCTCTTCTAAGTATTATCAATAACTTCAAAGGAAAGGCAGCCAAATACAATAAGAGCAGGCAGCTAATGTTCGTAATACGATTTTTAAAAGTTTTTTTCAAGTATTGAAGGAGCCCTTTTAATGCATAGCCAAATTACCTGTTGAATAGATGTGGGCTGCAAACTAATTTTCTCCCATGAGAATCAGAATATTTTAAAAATACTATGCTCCAGTGGTATTTGCATCTGGAACATTTCTCTCTTCTCTTATCGCACAGTAGGGAAAAAAATGCCGAACAGTGAAACTTTGGAAGTGAAGATAAAGAAGGGAAATACACGAAGGGCTGAAAGATTTATCAATTTGTGTGTTGCATCATTCTCCCCAGGAAGCATAGGCAAAAGTGAAATGAAGGGAAAAAAGAGCTATGAACCAAGATGAAGATGATTAAAGAGGGTACAGAGCAGCTGTCAAAGCGAATACCAAGCAACATTAATAACTTCATAGCCCATCAGAAGACTGTCTCAAACCTTCCCAGGAAAGCAGGAGCTTTTGTTGCTGCACTGGGTAAACGGAACTAATCCTCAGGTGCAGGCACTACTCTGTCTGTCAGAGATACTCCAGTGTCAATCTGGGGAAGAACAAGAGATTTTAATGGGGTTAATGTGACTACAAGATACCGAGAAAAAAATTTGGTTCCAAGGTTAAAAAAACCTACAGCTCTGTGGGAAAAAGTGTCTTCAGTGGGGAACTCACACCTTTGGAGAAAGCAAGAATGCATTTTCTTAATACCTTTTCTTCTGTATAGAGGAGAGGAAATTTTCTGTGTACATAAAATAAAAACAATGAGTTTTTGCTGCAAAGAACACATTTTTTGGTCAAACAGTTGACGTTTTTCTTTCCATAAAAGCATAGCAAATTTTCATCTCATGCAAATTCATGAAAAATTGTTCTTTGGGCTACAGAATGAAATTTTGCCCATCTTTGTCCTCAGTCTAAGCAAATAGCTCTTCTCAGAGCCACAAAGAGGAGTTTGTCACAGATCTGTCAGCGTGGCTGTAACTCCCTAGCCAGTATTTTAAGAAAATTTTCTTTCAGTCAGATTTGCTATGTCCAATGATTCCTGTGGTGTGGGTTAAGAAAACTTTCAACATCAGATATGAGCAAGTGAGTAAAATCATTATTTACAGGAGCTGAACAAATTGTATTAAGCATTTTGGTGCCAGCATGGTGTAATCAGTTTATAAACAGGCATAAAAAACACTCCTGCAAACTGTGTTCTACATCTGCAGCCAGTAACCAAGAGAATCAAATGTCGCTCTGAGGTGTGTCAGATTCTTTACTGTACACAGCTTGAGTTTCTTATAGGCTGTAAAGTCTCCCAGGAGGCTGTGGTTTGATATCACATGTGATATGAAACCGTAGTCTTTCACATCTCTGCAGCACCCATCAGAAAGGAGTACACTGGATCTGAATAGCTCACCTGAACTACAAGGAGGCTATTACTGGCTATAGTGATGCCTGTTTGTAATTTTCTTGTCCATAGTAGAAAAATTTCCTCTGGCTCAGGTTTAGCTGGAATTATTCCAGGTTTGTCCCACTTGAGATGAACGAGTGCATCTGTTCACTTGTTTAAATGTTCCCCTATTTTAACCTGGCCCTTTCCCCTTTGAATCTCTCTAAAATAAAGTGAACGATGTAGGAATGCCTGAAGCTGACATTAGCAAGCATTTCTGTACGGGCATTTTCGTGAAGTTTTATGAAACTAGGAAAAGTAGAATTCTGTCATTTTCTCCTGGAAAACGCAATCTGCCTTCTTACCCTCCAGTCCCAGTTATGTCTTTCAGATCGTAGGTCTGCTATTCTACTCTTCTTGCCTCCCCCTCTTGCGTAAAATCTCTTTAAGGGCTAAGCAGTCATTTCACACTGAAAGCGGCTTCTTTGGTTTTCAATGCATATATAAAGACAGGAAGAAAATACATACTTGTGGAGAGCCCTGAGATATTAATACTCCACTATGGGATATAACCTGTATTTCTGAAAGCCAGGTTCCTATTTTGTCCAGTGTGATTACCTTTCGCTAAAATTGACCATCGCATCACTCGATGCAATGATCAAATGCAAGTGTCTTCCTTTCTTTCTTTACTTTTTAAATGAAAGATGTCATTCTAAAAGAAGGAAACCATTTTATTTTTTTTTAAATCAGTCTTTCCGCTATGTGAATCGTGTTGAAGTTTGTGGGAGTGCCCACTAAAGCCATAAAAATTTAAATTATCTACTGGTACCAAGTGAGCCTATACAGCTTGTTCTGTCTTTGCAGAAAGGAAGTTTTACTGTTTCTCGGCATGCATCTGCTTTGAGGAATTCACCCTCTTCTGTATCCATGTATAATGATTACTTAGACATAATAAGGATGGTGAAAGGCGAGAATGTTCTTCATTAGAACAAAAAGCTGGTAATAGCAGAGAAAAATGACTATCTGAGATAAAAGCCTGGCAACATGAAAGATCAGATGGGTTACTCATATGTAATTACTCTTCTGAGTCCATATGGTCATGGTGTATTATATTATTCCCACTCGGCATGCTAGTGGCATTTTGTTGGTGTCTTTCCTGTTATTAACCATCTCTGCTTCATTAATCCAAAGACTCAATACTTTACTTGTTATTAATATTTTTGTGTCCTAAATACCTTATTCTGCATTCTCAGGCAGCCCAGTCTCTCACTAGCTGTGATGAGAATAGGGAGTAAAGTTGCCCAAAGGACTTTTTGTAAGCAATACAGAATTTTCACTTGATGAAAGAGCGTGGGGCCCCCTGCAAATTAGATCTGGGAGACTATCGTAAAGTCTCCAAATGGGAATTGCACTGTTTTGTCCCCAAGGGTCTTTTAGAAATGTTATGCTAATGGTACTTATTTAGAAGTGTTTTAGCAGTTCAATCTTGTTAACTCCTGTGTCCTTTAGGCTCCCAAGAACTTACCTCATGTTTGAAAATGAGACTTGGTGTTCTGAGTCTTTTAGGCAAAAGCAGCTTGTGTCCATGAGCTAGCTGGAGTTTCTTTTCCCAACTGGAATCAGGCAGCTGGACATTGCTTCCTTGTCTCAGGTGTGTGTGCATACATGGGAGTGGGAAGTCAGAGCTACCACATGAAATTAACCTCTTTCTCATTCAAAGTATTTTCTTATTTTCTTTAAAGGTTTTAAGGGGTCTTGGCATTCTTTCATACCAGTTGGCTTTGCCAGATGGAAGTCTCCCCATGGTTTACATGTGAGATATTGCAGTATAATCAACTCATGAGGCTTCCAATATAATTTTAAAAGATTTTGAAGAAAATCAGAAGAGCTTCTGGAACACTTCAGTAATTTGCGGGGTCATACAAGAAACAATAGGCTATTTAACTTATAAAATAGAACTTCTCAGGCAGTGTGTCTTCTTCTCAAAATAGCTGAGTATTGGCAATGTCAATAAACTGTGCAAGCTGTCTAGTCGTGCCTTTCATTTATCCATCAAGATACTATATGTGCACGCATCTGCTGATTGCCTCCCAGAAAGGTGTTGGAGATTGGTTAAAAGCTTTTTGTTGGCATTTGTTTCAAGTTTGGCTGCATGAATGTGATCTTTGTTTCAGAAGTCCTGATATTTTCAGTGGTTTGGTTTAACCAGTGGAAGGGAAAATTTCCCAAGGCAGTGATAAAACTTTCTAAAATTTTATCATCACAGCCAGAAAATGCTTCTCATTCTTTTTGCTACGAGCATTCCTCTAGATTGAATCTCTGGTCCTCACCAGGCAAGTGCAATAACTAACGGTGGTCTTGAGATCATGTGAGAAAATACCTGTCTAAGAAACTTTAAGAAACCCTACTGTGCTTTGCATTCTTTCCCTGTCCCAAGGCTGCCACACTCCTGGGTGGTTTTTGTGCTTTCTGCAATAAAGACACAGCTGAAAACATTCATTTGGGAGCTTGGCCACAGACTTCAGCAGGAATCAGAGCAGGCACTTACTCAGAAATAAAGATACAGAGAAAATATCTTATTTTGTAAGAAAAAGAAACAGCAAATGCTGTTAATTGCTATTCAGACTGGAGGTGGGAAAGAGTATATTCACACTGTCAGTCAGCTTTAGAATAATTAACACAAACAAAAGTTTGGGGATCAGGAAAAATACATATAGTTCTCGTGTTTTGGAAGGGATTACTCCTGAATGTGCTGCTAATCTGACTAATGCATTTATGTTACACTTTGGGGGTAAAGGGGATTAGGTGGGAGGAATTAAAGAGATTTGATATGGATACCATATTTGGTAGAACTTCTAATGAGATTACTTAGAAAAAAAATAAAATCTGCCTTATGCATAGGCTTGACTAAGTCCAGAGACTCTAATGAGATCATGTATTCTGTCTCTAGTAGGGTAAATTGTGCCAATTCAGAACTATGGGAATAAAATTCATTGGACTCTGATTAACTGAAGGATTGTAGCAGTACCTAAATTGGCACTTAGAATTTCATGTGTCTCAGAGGTCATAAGGAAACATTGTGGAAACAGAATAGGAAGTCAGTTCTGTACCAATGATGATGCATATTTGTTTTCCACCAAACTAAATTTCATGGATGAAGTTTTATTTTCCTGTTTCTTAAAAAGGAGATTTTATGGAGGTGTTTTTTTTCAAATGAACTTGGAGTTGAATCAATGGTCTATCCCTTCTGTTCATATGATTTCAGATGCCTAAAGCCACAGGATATGAGGTGGGTTATTAGATATGCCTTTCCAAAGAGGAAATGGTAAGACAAAAATGGCCTGCCTGAAGTTACAGTTTATAGATTAGAAAAAGGCACAAACAATTAAAAGACAAAGACAGTTAGGGCAAATTACTTGCAATCAAGCTGCAGCTAAATGAGCTTCTTGATGAGGAAACCAAATTTATGTTGTTTAGAACCACAAAGAAATGTTCCCAAAACAAACAAAAAATGTTGAAGGTGAGCAAAGTGTTAGCATGGTTGGATACATATGTGTTGATAAGAGAAGTTATGGGTGAAATTAAAATTCTGGTCTTGGAGAAGAAAAAAAATAATAGTAACTACAGAGAGCTTTTCTGTCAAATCTCGTGAGACAAAGCCTTCACAGGTGTAGGATGGTATGGTTTTCCCCGCTTTCTTTTCACATTTGGCTGGTAACCCCAGTAATCAGTTTTGACTCAAACCAAACAGTATGTGGCAGTTCAAATCAAATCATCCATTCTTCAAGAAATCATGTATTTAAAGAAAAGGATGAGTGCTAGGGGCAGGGGTGAATCCATTTAACACTAGAATTAAACATTTTGTTCTCTGCTTTTAGAAAAATGTGAATTACCTCTTTGGCAGCTCTTTGAAAAGATCTTTGAAAAGTTATGTATATTCAGTGATGGAGACAGAAAGTCTCACAAAAACCCTGAAGACATGTGAAGGCTTCAGTGTGAAACATCACATTTCTCTCTTTGTTCCTCCATACACATTTTGCATTCAATGTAGTATTCATCAATTTCGCTGAATGCTAGTCATTGTCTACCTATATTTATCTGAAAGGAGTGACTTTAAAGACACTGTAATTATTAAAAGGCATCAAGAAAAGCTATCCGTCTCTGTTCTTATTGCTTTGGGATGCTAGGCATAACACAGTACACAAAAGCAAGGTTTAATGGGGCTTCTTATTGGCAGTCAGAAAGTACAAGTATATGTAAAAGGAGATAATTCTGCTGGCATCTTCCCTTACCTTGATTCCTTCTGTCCTTTCATGCAAAAAGTTTTGCATGAAGAGGACCTTGCAGAAATAGGCACATGGAGAACAGGAGTGAAAAATTCGCAGTCTTAAGCTAGATGAGCCAGAATTCCTGAGTATGAAATTTTGACAATAAATTGAAAGTGATCGCCCCGTCATGTTTAGAACAGTAAATAAGAAGCTGAAACCCCTAAGTTCCATAATCTTTTGTAGTATTAAAGCACTAATGATACTGTATATATCATTTTCTACTCCAGCGCAAATGGTATTTATCATCTGGCAAACGTCCGTGATATTGAAATGCAGAGGTTATAATGTGTTGGGCCAGTTATCAGAAAATACATCTACTGGATAAGGGTCTCAGCTGGTAAAATTAAATTAAGAATATGTTTTTCCATTGATATGGCATAAAGTGTCGTTTGTCTGTTAACTTTCAAATTTTCAAAAGTCAAGATAGACTTTGTAGATATACAGACTTTTTTCTGTTGTTGATATAAGAATAGGCATTGGGAGGGCATTCTCCACTACTGGTGAGTATTCTCTCTCCTCAGTTTGCATATTCAAAGTTGTTATGCTCCTTGAAAAACCGTGACTTTTATAAAGAAGATTAAGGTTTGGTTTGTAATCGTGGGCTTTGTGCTTAGTCACTGATCTTAATGTTGTTGACAAATGTTAGGATACAGGTCAATACACATGATATATTACATTGTATGATAACTCATATAGTTAAGGTATGGAGAATGATTACAAGCTTAAGTTGTATATAGTTTTTTCCTCATTAGATGTAGCTTTGTGCCATCCTTAATTCTGTCTTTTCAGCTTGACGTAGATATGACTAAGTGAAGGAATATAAGATTGGGAGAACCTATTTATTTCTCATGAGGTCATAGCACAACAGGCGGCATTTCCTATTGTGAGGGACTGCTGGCAAGGTGTGAGATGAGGAAGGAAACTCATTTTCATTACTTGTATTTGGGCATAATTGTAAACTACCCGAAGATGAAGGGAGGATTAGACTGGTGAGTAATGTGGAAAGCCTAATGGCTTGGAACTGCTGAAGAGAAAATTTGGCTCCTCATTCATATACCAATTGTCTGAGAAAGTGAAGGCTTCTTTGGTTAACAGCTGCAGGGAGGTATTAGGAGTCAGGTACTAACTTAGTGGTAGGGGCCTGACGAGAGGAGTGAGGCTTCAATTTGCTCTAAACAAAGAGAACTACCAGTGTCTCCCTGAGAGCGCATTTACCTTAGCCCAGTTTCTCCCTTCCATGGCTCAGCAGGAAGTCAACCCACAGAGACCCTTGAGAAACAGAGAAGAGAGGAAGTAGCTATGATACGTCACGGTGTCTCTCCTACAACTTTTTCTGTTACACCCTCCTCAGTTCTGTTTTGTGCAGCATGCTTTATCCTCAAGGGAGGATATCCCAACCAGAGGACCAAAAGGAAAGGTTAGGAGATTAAAAAAAAAAATAATCAGAATGGAAGGTAGAGGGAGGATTAGGTTAACAAGATCATCAAGGGTAACAATACTTGTTTTCCAGCCAACAGTCATGCAAGTCACAGCAACACTAAGGAGGAGGGTAAGAATGGTATAGACAGTTGGTAGTACTTCAGAAAAACACCTTCTCCATGTAGACCCTGCACATTTTTGGAGAATGTTATTAATGAACTTGATCCATTGCCTTTTAATTTGCAAAGATAATAGGCATGTTAGATGGAGGTATCTATTTCAGAAGCTGTTCAGAGCTGTTCATTTGCATTTGATCCTTGTCTTTTCTGTAGCTGATACTGAAATAGCCCCGCTGAATCATACTAAATTTGCTATTTTATAATAATAGCAAGCTTATTTCATACTGCCCAACTGCATTACACGGGAATGAACAGGTGGGCCGGCAAACTTAAAACAGTTTTTCAGTTTCTGTATTGTACAGAGTAAGATTAGGCTTTAGTCAACCAGAAACTGTTGTAACATTGGCATGAAATGGAAAAATAGAACCATTAGAAGTGTTTTCATTGCAGAGGATAAAAAAACCATGATATGTCAAACTGAATTTAGATTCCCTGCCTCTTCTCCCCCTCAAATGCACAACACAAGTTTCTTTTCTTTCCATGGAGAGCCAACATTCCTTTGAAGACTTTGGCTCTGATTCTCAACCTCTTCCAGTGTTGCCTTGAACCTGAATAGAGAGCTTTATTTTTCCAGTCTACGTGCAAGCCCCTTTCTATTAGTAAAGCATACTTCTCCAAATGTCTGTTCAGCTGTACTTCATATTTGGGAACTGTGCAGAAGGGTTGCCTTTTACTGCAGCCATCTTTTCCTCCCACATCCCTCCTCCCACTTACAGCTGGAGCTAAGCATGGTGGTTACTCTTCAAGGAGCAGACAATCTCTGTCTCTCTTCAGGAGGACTCTTTGACCTGGAGAGGAATAACCAAGCCAAAAGAAACAGACAAGCCATCTGCTTAGCCATGCTCTTAAAACACCATGATATGTAATGCCTACAAAATAAGCCTAGAGCATGAGGTCGAATTCTTATCTCCTTTGTCAACAAATGGCATTGAAAATACCGCCTTCTTTCTGCCATAAACCACCATGCTGCCTAAAGACTCACCAGTTAAGAGTCTCATTGAGTTTGGGTGTTTGCACTCTGATCATTGCTAAAGGATATCACCAGATATAAAACAAAGGAAAGTCTTGATGGGTAGAGCTCTTTATATTGACTCAATCCATCCCACAACATCAACTATAAAGGTCTTTATAGATGCAAGCATTTAAACACATTCCCAGCTTCATCTTTTGGTAGTTTCCCACCGAAGGCACCAGAACAGCAGCACATATAAAGAATTTACTAACCTGGAGTCCAGATACTACAGATATAGGTCACTGTAGTCAAACCTGAAGTCACACTGGACAAATTGCCTTTGAGAATTTTTATTCATACCCCTCAGTCCACTTCACTCAGCAGCTGTTCACTAACCTTAGCTAAAGCATCACCCTCTCTTCTTGCCAAGCAGGAGAAGTCATAGGTTGTGACCTGTCACACGGTCCCTGCTTGGAACCCTTTCTTCTCCTTCTTTCTTCTGCAGATGCTCACCCTCTTCCTTTCCACACCTTTTCCCCAGGAGCTATATCAATAGTGGCAACATGCAACATGTGTTGAGCCATGAGCAAGTGTCAGACAAAATCGTGCATGCTGAAGTGTCTCCTGAATGAACAGCTGTTTTACTTCCAATAGGAAAGGGGGAAGGAGAGGTCACCAAGAGGCTAGATTCAGCCTAGTGGGATGTGGCAGAATTGAACAGCTATATGTATTGGGGAATAATTTATAATTATTCCTACTGAGCAAAGTATCAATAAAGTCACTAAGTGAGAGCATGTGATAACTTATTTACTTATTTTCTTTGGTTCCTCAGACATGAGTATATTATTTACATTCTGAAGCAAAAAAAAAAGGCTACATTTTTATTTTCATACCAACTTGGAGAAACATTGATTACTCAAGTTTGTATTGTAAAGTGGAATTTGGAGGAAAGGACTAAAAGAATTCTTGAGAAAGATTTGGTGCTTGTGTGGTTCACTGGCCTTTTTATTTCTCTCTTTGCTTTGTCCTGATGCTATTTTTCCTTTTTTTCTCACCCCTCATGTGTCATCTTCCCTCCACCTCTTCCCAGAAGAATAGGATTTTTAACCTGGTCTTCTAAGGGAATGAGCGTACTCAGTTCTGCTTTTGTTCTCTTCTCCCCTCCAAGCCACCTGCAAACTCTGTGGCAAAATTAATTTCCATTTCACAGAAGAGAAATGACCAGAGTATCTTGTAAGTTCTATGCAAACAGGTGACCAGGAAGAGCAGAGAGATCCCATTAGGTCTCCCTTTGAGAAGCCAACTGAAAAACTCATGTTTTATTAGACACCTTTGAATCTACACAGAAGGCAAACCCAGCTTCGTTAGTTCTGCTGTGTACAGAGGAACCACGTGTTCCTTCAGCTTGGTGTAGGCTGCCTACCTGCTTGCTTTTAGACTGTAGCATATTTTAACTGATGAAATGATGACGGGAAGGAGGTCTTCACATCTCAGAAAGTGTACATAAGGTCTCCTTTGGGAGTGTGTGTTTGTTTTCCACATGCGGGATGCTTAGTTTAAGGTTTGATGCATCGTCTATCATTACTATAGAGAAGAAACATCAAAACCACTCAGTACACATCCCAGAATAAAAGGAAAGCACACAAGAAGAAGGATGTGCATTATTAAAGGGAGCGGTCTGCAGTCTAGAGGCAGTCTTCAGGTAGCAGACAGATTTTGTGTGCACTAACCAACAGATTTATTGATAAATCTTAAAGGAAGACACTCTCTAAAAAAGAATTTTCTTTGAGTAGGTCTGCAATATAGTACAATCTTATTTTAGTAGGAATGTAGATGAATTCTGATCATACTATCACAAAACGTACTGTGGTAGGGTATCTTTCCTCTCTTTCCTCCTTTCATTCTCAAGTGGGCTTGTCTGGGGATCTTGTTTTTTGGTTTTTTTTTCCTGTCAGTGGGGGTCTACAGAGTGCAAAACTTGTGCACACACTAGCTACTGCTAGGATACTGAAAAAATATGTCACTTCAAGGACCGGCTCCTCCTTCCTTCAGGCTAGTTATGAGAAGTCCTACTTGTCAAATGCTGAGTGTAACTCAAAGGGAACCTCAGCACAGCCTGCACACTTGCCCAGCCAAGGGAGATCCTCCCAGCCAAGGGGGATCTGGCCCAACTTATGGTTTGGACCAGTTATGTATTGATTAATTAAGACTAAATTCTATCATTGCCTGAGATTTTGTACACTTTTGTGATATGTGCTTGCTTGTGTTTGTTGTGATTTTTTTGGGATGTTTTATTCCCCCTCTTTAAACATTTCCAAGAGTTTGGGAGAGAAAAACATTCTGTGCTGCTCATATTACTGCTGCTGTTTCAACTCTATCATGGAGGTGTAAGATCAGCTTTGCAAGCCTGACATTCTGTGTTCTTATCATACTTTGCTTTATCATAACATATGACCTTTTCAAAAAGTCCTGGATAGATGATGTTGGCTGTCTTCAGCCAATATAGTGTAATGATGTGTACAAAGAGATACAGATGTGAGACAAACTCTACCTCATGGATATCCAAACCATTAAGTATGATTCTGTCGTTGAAGAATGAATTAATGAGAAAATGTAAAATATTCATCTTGTGCTATATTTGACCGATGAGTTTTTTATCTGTTATCAGATGCTTGTGGAAAAACAAAAAGAAATGGTTGGAGAACATTAGAGAATGCTTAGGCAAGAGCAAAAACTGGAGAATGCACGATACAATAATGTTTTTAAATTAAAGTGGCAGGTTCAGATTCAAGATAGACCACTGCTCAAGAGACATTTAGGAAATACTACTGTTCCAAACATGTAAGAGAGAATTTTAGGACCTAGAAAGACCCACGGGGAAGCAAGCAGATTCATCATATGTAACTAGGGAGGCGATTTTTCCCTCTTTTAGGAAAGCTGTTGAGACTGAAAGAAGTCCCCTCTGAAATTTTCTGTAGGGACAATCAAAGTTTATGGAAGTCTGTGTCAAAAAAAGGGCTTAACATTGTGTACTTAAACATGTATCAGGAGTTAACTGTGACTGTTTCAGCCTTAATTCTACAAGCTCCATTCAGCTACTCCAGGGAGTGTTTTTATGCTTGTATAATCCTCCATGTGGAGCAGAAGCTGTTGGAAGTGTAATGGCGAATTTGCACTTTCCTGTATATTATGGCAGTTTCATTATGCAGCTACTCTGAACCTTAAAATAGGTAATAAATTTATCACCGTTTTATTAAAAGCAGACCAAAAGAGAGGAAGAGGTTAATTTTTAAAGTATCTCACCTCCACTTCTATTTCAAAGATCCATTACCCGTCCTCTGACTTTTCTGTGAGTGTTCTTTCCTCAGTTACCCATTATTTCAACTGCTGCCTTTTGTCTGAAGGAGGAGTACAACAGCTCCATTAGCACTTCCTTCTTAATGGGAGATCTGGGTGGAAAGAGTTGTTAAATCGAGGAGGTATGAAACTGGTGGGATTATATTTACTGAACAAAGACTACTACCCCTGGGTCTGGATACTGCTCTGATTCACACTGTTCCCTCTCACCACCCTTCAGTAGTTCCAGGCACTTCAGTAATTTTACTGCTGGCGAAAACTGTAAGAGGGATCAGAGTAGGTCCCGGTGCCTTTGAAGAGCTGGGCTTCAAAATGTAGCTGCTACGTGTGAAGTGAGACCTGTCTGGAGCTACATTACCGCATCCCTTCCAATTTCTGTTTTTCTCCACTAAAACCACCAGGGACGAATCTGTCCTCAGTTTCACTGTCGGTGTTGCAGAGCCGCAGTCGCACTGGCACAATCCAGGGCTGTGGGACCTGTCCTGGGGCAGGAGTGTCCAGTTGGAGAGGCAGAGCACCTCTGTGTCCTTAATAGTCCAGACAGCTGCCTCCGGCCACCATTGGTAGGGGGGCAAAGCCCCTGTGATTGCTTTACATCCCTTAGGGTGTGGGAGTTGCCACACTGAGTCCTAATACTGGAGGGGAAATACCTTCTTGCTCCTTACTCACTTTAAATGAGATTCAAAGTAATGACCATACAGAATCCACTTGACTTGAGTTTGGGTGGAGAACAGAAATTTTTGCATCAGTTCAGATTACAGTGAGCTGGTATCACTGGGACAGTAGGAAAGACTGACTCAGAAAGCTGATTTATTATTTTTTTTAAAGTAATTGCTATTAGCATGGACTGGAAATGACAGGGCTGCAAGTGCTGAAAGATCCGTTCCTCTGGAGATAGTTTGGAGAAAGTGAAAAAGAAAGTGCTTTTTCACCTCCAATTTGGAAAAAGGCAACTCTGTGAAGCTATTTGAGGGTATTTAGACTACTACTTTGAGCAGGGAAAGAGGACTTTGTTTCTGAGTGGAAACCGCAGAGACATTTAATTACAGTACAAAAAAAATATACACAATAAACAAGTCTATTTTATTTTATTTTATTTTTTTTCAGTCAAACATACTAGAGAGCCCTAGAGGGAAAATATATTTTAGTACTTTACAGTTACAACTGCAATTTATGTTAGTCTAGTGTCTTTCATATGAGAAGTACCATATCATAAAACACTTTACACTCTGTTTATCAATACAATAAACTGAGAATATTGCTCAATTTACTTTATTAGAACTTGCTGAGAGATACAAAAATAAAACTAGCTTGGATTGCTTGTAGTCCCTTTTTTTTAAGCAAGAAACATTGGAAAGAGTAAACATAGAATAGAGTCCTAGTTATGAAAGAAAGAGTGTAAAAAAGCTGCAGGTAATGAGAAAGTGTTGATCTGAGGACGGATTTCTCATCAAAAAAAGTCCAAGAAATTACTAGATTGCAAAGTACATCAAGAAATTTTAGTGACGCTTAAATCCAAATAAAGCCATTATAATACCACTATTATGGGATGCTATTCCAGTTTTATGGTCAGCACTTGCTGGAGTTTGGTTCATTAAATATTTTTGTGATATTGCAGAATCTTAAAGTAAAGCTTCAACAGAGATATTCATATGAAAATTTATGATGTAAACAGGAAAAAAATAACCCACACCATTTTTGATAGGCAAGCGCTAATAACTGGTATGGAGTCAGTCGTGAATACATCATGGGCAGTAAGCAGTTTGGCCATAGAACTTAAGAAGATATAGACAGGGATTTCTTACGTTTTAAAACATTTTAACTACTTTGAATATAAATGTTTAACCTGCCTTGAAAACTGTTGCCGGTTATTTTACCTCACACTGATCCAGCGCAACTGGGCAATGAACAACTACTGTGCCCTCACACAGATGTTGCTGTGTAGTGATGCTGTGCATCTGCAGATGTTTTCGATGTGTGTCTGAAAGTTGTGTTTTCCTAGTTTGAGATGGTAGATACAAACGTGCATTAATTGCATCAGAAGGCTATTGAATGCTGTTCAGCAACAATATCACCGTCAGAGTTAAAACTGTTTGAAAGGTTTAAGTGGGCACTTTTATGTGTTAACAGCTTTTGCCTTATTTTTTTAAGCTTAACCTCATTTTATAAGGCTCTGTTTTGAGATGATTGAAGTATTTCCTTAAGTTGCTTGCTGTTAATATTGCAAGAAGTGTTCTCAAATTTTCCTCCATCCTAGTGCAGTTTGTAAGTTTTCAATCTGTCTTATTATAAAATTAATTATAGATGCACTTGCTTTGGAATTTTTTACCACAACCTAAAAACTAGTCCAAACTTAATGTTGTGTCAATTTCTTATGAATTATACTACCTGATCTTTCTACATGACTACCTGTAAGTCTTTACAATGCTGTTTTGCCTTGCTTTTAAAACAGCTGTTATCATTTAAAAGACTAGCATTTCAAAGCTGTGCTTGATATTTTGTATGTGTACATGATACTGTACTCTTTCATTAAAGCAGGATAAACAAGTGGTAACTGAATGATATTCATGGAGAAGATCAAATCCAGAAAGGCAAATATCTGTGCAATAACAGGAGTTTAGAACAAAAAAAACCCCTAGTTACACACTGAAAAAAATTCAGTTCAGGTGATTCATTGCTGCTAATTTCAGCACAGCAACAAGTGCATTCTATTTCAGTTCCCATCAGAGACTCTTCAGGAATGCAAGCATAAACATAAAAGAAAGAAATGCAAACCCCATCAAATGTTTGGAATGCAAAGATATACATTATCCAGTATGAGGTTGCCAGGTACAAGAAGCTCAGTTCTCGAGATTGGGAAACTCAAATTTGGAAACTTAGGGGTATTGTTTTCCTAATTGCTCTGGACACTTTTGTGTTATTTGGGAGTTATGTGTTCAATAAGAATAGCTTTTCGTGGTAACTTCCAGACAAGATGACATCAGTGCAACACTGCAAGAACTAGAAGACTGTGTGAGCCCTATTTGTGTTTCTGTCAGCATTTAATTGAATTGTCTGTGAGAAATTGCTAGGCCTGGAGCAATTACTATCAAAAGCAGAACTATTAGTTTAAATCTCCCATACCCTCCTTCTTCCGTAGAAACCACTTTTTATAGGTCTTGTATCTTTGCTTGCTTCTTGAGTTAATCATGTATTCTAGCACACACAAAATCAGGTCCCAGGTTGTGGTCCAATAAGCAAAACTGTAATTTCACCAGTGCCAATATTTATCAAGGTGTTATTTAAATTCCAGAGCTTCTGGCTTCCAAGAGTTAAGTTGATAAAACATCCATGTTTGATGACACTTAATAGAAAAAGGAGTTTGGTGGCTGTTCATGCCGGAATGAAAGGTCACAAACGTAATTTTTCAGTGATTTGACTACAGACCTATCTATATACTGTTAGAAAAAGGACCTGTAGTGTTCCAATTAACTTCAATTA
Source organism: Trogon surrucura (assembly GCA_020746105.1). Lineage (NCBI taxonomy): Eukaryota > Metazoa > Chordata > Aves > Trogoniformes > Trogonidae > Trogon > Trogon surrucura. Next base: position 124,519,185 of record CM036617.1, on the reverse strand, counting down.
TGGTCTGCCTGAGGGAAAAGGAAAGGAGGGCTCTGTCTCCATGCTGCTAAGTTCCTTTAAAATGTAATATTTAACACCTGCTTTGCTCTTTGTTTGCATAATCAAGGTGTAAACTAATGGCAGCCTTAGAAGTACCTTGAGTCCAAAAAAAAAGCTTATGTAATCTATTTCACAGGTGTGCGCTATTATTAATTTTAATATGTGCCCATGTGAAGGACATAGTAGTTTTTAGCCCTCTGAGAAAAAGTGGCTTCCTTTAGCGTTATCTTTGAGAAATTTTCCTAAAAATGACGATGGAATAAAATAGCAGACCAACAGTGGGAAGGAATAAATAAAATACTTAAAGAAAATGGTGACAAAAGAAGTCAAACATTAATCAAACTTTAAATAGTGATAAAGAAAAGAAGTTTAATGTATCATCAAAGAAAAACAATTGTGCTATTAAAGAATAGAGCATCAGAGAAAGGAGAGATTAATCCAGAGGAAGAAAGAAACCATCACAGCAAGGTGGGAAAACCTAGAACAAAAGGTAAGGGATGCAAAGTGGTTCTGTCTTGTTCAAATATGCGAGTGTGTGTAGTATTTGGGAATAGCAATATTTTGCTTTGAAATTTGCATTAAAATGGAATCTTAATAGAAGGAAAATCAAAGCTAAAGGGAGGAAGAAGCTTAAATCATAGAAAAAAAGAAAACACCAATGACAAATGAAGATGAAAATTATCAGGAAGAGAGGCAGGGTAGGATACTAATGAAGACAGAGCACAATGATGTGAGTGGGCATAGAAAAATTGTAAACGTGTATCATACACAAGAAACATCTCTCCTATGGAAAACCAGAAGGCAGAGAGCAGGAGATTGAAGGGTAGCGGGTGTACTGTCATCAGAAGCCTAGTAGCTTAGGAAACTGAATGCTTAATGACTCTGAGAGGTGATTTGCTGTAAAAAAATATAAAATAACTTCTGCTGCGTGTCTGAGTGAGGTAACTTCCTTGTTTGGTTTTAAATGTCTGTTTTAACATGGAGTTAAACGGACTAGTGCCTGTAAAGCAATACATTTATTCATCACAGAATCACAGAATGTTAGAGGTTGGAAGGGACCTCAAAGATCATCTAGTCCAACCCCCCCACCAGAGCAGGAACACCTACAGTAGAGCGCACAGGAACATGTCCAGGTGGGTTTTGAATGTCTCCAAAGAAGGAGACTCCACAACCTCCCTGGGCAGCCTGTTCCAGTGCTCTGTCACCCTCACAGTAAAAGAGTTTTTCCTCATATTTTTATGGAACCCCATGTGTTCCAGCTTCCACCCATTGCCCCTTGTCCTGTCAGTGGACGCCGCTGAAAAGAGCCTGGTTCCATCTTCCTGACATTCCCCCTTGACATATTTATAAACATTAATGAGGTCACCCCTCAGCCTCCTCTTCTCCAAGCTAAAGAGACCCAGCTCCTTCAGCCTTTCCTCAGAAGGGAGATGCTCCACTCCCTTCATCATCTTTGTGGCTCTACGCTGGACTCTCTCAAGCAGTTCCCTGTCCTTCTTGAACTGAGAGGCCCAGAACTGGACACAATATTCCAGATGTGGCCTCACCAGGGCAGAGTAGAGGGGCAGGAGGACCTCTCTTGACCTACTTGCTACTCCCCTTCTAATACACCCCAGGATGCCATTGGCCTTCTTGGCCACGAGGGCACATTGCTGGCTCATGGTCATCCTGCTGTCCACTAGAACCCCCAGGTCCCTTTCCCCTGCACTGCTCTCCAGCAGGTCAGTCCCCATATTTTCATATTGATGAAAATACTTCTTTGGTACTTTCAAATTTGCTTCTATTAAAGTCCTTTTTGTCCTTTGAACATTTGATGCCTCCTAAAACAAAAACAAATTTGAAAGCCTTCCTAAGCACCAAAGTATTCTCATTCATCTGATCCTAAACAGCTCTGTACCCCACTCCCCTCTTGTAGGTAAGGGTTTGAACTTGAATATAAACTTGGAGATCCTGTTCTGAAGGTAGGAAGATTCAGGCTCTCCCAGGAATTCCCTCCTGCTTCAAAGAACTGGTAGCTGAAGGACTTCAGCTGATGTCTGTTAAGGTTATTTCGCCTGGGTTGACGCTTAAGATAGTTTTGGATGAAACCTATGCGCTTAAAGCACATGGTTGGGAGTGGGAGGCAGAAATGAATGATTTTATAATGTATTTTGGGATGCAGAATGAAATCTGAAGTGGATTTTTTTTTGTCACAGAAACTTAATACCTATACATATGAATGAACTTGAAACTCTTTGAAGTGCATATTATGAAGCAAACTCTGGGAGAATACTCATGCAGTTGCTGTTTATTCCAGATACATTTTTCATCTGTTAGATATTTAACACTGATTAAAGTCCTGTCTAATAATCCAAGAAGCTACTCTAATGTGAAGTAAAGCAAGGCAGCAGTGTCATAGGATGATTTAGGTGGGAAGGGACTGCTAGAGGTTATCCTGTTCAAAGAAGGGGCAAATTAAATCAGGGTCTCCTCCAGTTGGACTTTAAGTGTCTCCGAGGATGGAGGTTCCACAAGCCCTTCTTGCAACTTGGACATGTTACCTCCCATTCTAGAAATGTGACCCTTTGAGAAGACTCTGGCTCTGCCTTCTCTGTATATGTTTGTTTGGTAGTTGAAAGCAATAATACATGATTTTGCCATTTCTTCTTAGGTTGAGAGAAATGAGTTTCTCAAATCTTATCTTTGTACATCACGTTCTCCCCACTTCTCCTAAAGGATGCTAATACTAATAAAATTTACTAATTCTGGAATGTAAATAATTATTTTAAAAAGGAATTGATCAGAAAGTTTGGGTTGTGTTCTGGGTTTTTTTGTGGTGGTGCGTTTTGTTTTTTTTTTAATGTGGGATGTTTACAGGATCTAGCATGTGCTGCCAGATAGTATCAAGAAGAGTGAAAAGATAGGATTCCACAAGCAACTTGTGTATAGAAAGAATATTCTTTTGCTTAAGATAGGAGGCATAAACCAACCTTTAACTCTCTTGGTTAAGACACAAATTCCTGTTAAGTTCATAATTTGTCAGCATACCACTTATACATTGTGCTGAAGCACTGGAGACAGGCTAGTGGATTAAATAGTTGGAATGCCTGATTTTACCATGTCATTGTAAAAAGGGTGCAAGAAAGCAGTTTTAGCCACTCCTGTTTGCCTTGGCTTTCAATGCCTGCAGTGTGTTATAAGCCTCTGTAACCAAAGCCCTACTTCATTCTCTGCTTTTGAATGCACCTCTCTACACGTATATTCCTGGTCTTGTCCCCATTTCCAGTAGGCACACTTGTATATAGTTTTTATTTTTCCTCTGTTGATTCAGTACACAAAGGTCAGAGTACTTACTTTAAAAAAAAAAAAAAAGGCAATCTAAACCGAGAGCAATCAGAATTTATTGGGGGGCTGTAGGAAAATGTCTGTCTACATTACAGCTGTAAAAGATTTTGTAGACTTGGCTTGGTAGCGTGTTGCTGTGCTGTGCGAGATAGAGGGGCTGGCCTTCCTTTTTTTCTCTTACTTACAGCTCGGTAGTCCTTTTCTGTGAAGTACGAAGCAGTGGCACAGGGAAGCTGTATTTGTACTGCACCCACAAGTTTACATGCGCATTCATGTGAAACATTGTTTGCTTTCTTTTTCCCCTTGTCAGTTTTCTGTTTCAGTTTACACATTTGCATGGCTTGTCAGAATATCTTTTAACTGCCTAGCAAAGAGGAGCCTAATAAAGCCCTAAAAGTAAATATTACCAAGTTTTGTAATATGTGATAGCCTTTGTAAGTTTGGGTGCAAGAGCTTGGGTTAAGAGAAAACATTTCTTCTGTTAGTTATGTTGAACACTGACTGAAGTAAGGGGCCTGGGCTCTCCAGAGCTGTTTGTTCTGACTCTTCAGTTCATCAGAGTTAACTCCAGTAGGGTTGGTTTCATTTAGCTGACAGCCTTATGAACTGCTTTTGGCTTCCCTTCCATCTGTGTGTGTCTTACTGAAAGACAGTGCTGTCAGGACATACTGTAAATTGCATTCATTGTAAAGCAGAACACAGGTCTGGGGAATCCTGAAAGCTGATGGAGGCAATGGTCACCTAGGGTTGCCTTGTCCCTCAGAGCATAGGTGGAGGTAGTAGTGGAAGGAGCGAGCTGGGAGGCCAAGTCAGGGAAAATGAGGACAGGGAGCAGAGCTTGAACTTCAGATGAATTACAAGGGCTAGTGCATGCATGCCTGCTTCCAGTCCAGCCTGGCTTCATGCCACAGGTGACAGTGGGCTGTGTAGGACAACTGGAGTCCTTCCTTTTCCTGTGGCCTCTCCCCACTGGCACTACTGTGGCTCCTTGATGAATTGCAGAGGCCCCAGCCTTTCCTTCAGTCTCGGTTCCAGCAGAGCTGGTTCATTTATGCTCAGGTTTTGTCAGCATAAGGGAGAAAAGAGAGGGATTTCATACGTTAATTTCTTCAAATTGTGTGTCCCAAGTCAGTCTTCCTCTAGTTTTTTATTTCTTCATTCAATTCTAAGAATGGACAAACAAGCTTGCAAGCTGAAAAATGAGCACGGTTATAAAAGGAAACATTTTAAATATCAGAGCTTGCTTTCCTTAAGACTGTGCTAGAAGCAGGCTACTTTGTCTAACAGGAGGTTGGTTGGAGTGGAAGGGCAATGACCTGGGCAAACCTTTGATTTTTTTTTTTTGATTTTTTTTTTTTCCTGTCTGTAAAGGTGGTAAATGTGGTACAATTCAGGTCTGACTGACATTATCTTCTTTTCACCTCTAGCACTAACCCAAAGGGACCCTAGGTGGAGGAATAGCAAGTTCAGTCTTCCTGTCTCTTGAGTGTTGAGACCCTCTTACTAGGCTGAGGGCATTCATATGAAGAGATTTTTACCCCTTGTGACCAGACTGAAACCAGCAGCTTGCATAAACCACCAAACAGCAGTGATCTTTTTTTTCTCTTTTTTCTTTCTCTAATCGCCAGCGATGTGGATCACAGTTTGAAATAGCAGGAGTCCCTCTTACCCTCCTCCTGGATCATGCAAAACCTTTATTTGCTTTTAAACCTGTGTGACTGCTTCCAACTTAGGTAAGCAATAGGAGAGGTTGGTGTCAGATGAGGAAGAAAGCTGAATCAGAGAGCGTGGAACTAATCCCATAGCCTGGTCAGAGTGATAGGCTGATAAAATGCCGCCGAGGAGTGTTTGTGTTTGCCACAGATGTGCTGGCACACTCCGTTCCCCTGACTGGTGCAGAGAATAGCCTGGCACTGCTTTCACTTTCTGGGAGACAGATATTCCCCCTTCAGCGACCACGAGATAATATTTTGTCATACAACTGTTGGAACTAGGTTATGAATAATCTGCCCACTCTGGCAAGGAAGTGATATTTATGTGTCGTCATCTCAAATGCCTGAGAGGTCACTGGTAAAAGGTGTGTGAGAAGGGGAAGCTCTGCAAAAACCAGCCTGTTCCCGGATACTTTTAGGATCAATGCTACAGCTCTCTGCTTGCACGGAGGGAAGGCAGGATGGAAACCACAGAACAATTAAATCCCTGTAGGTTGAGGGGTTTCCAGTGATGTCTTCAACCTCTTCAGGCTAGTTTCAAGGATGATCCTTGAATGGGGCTCGTGACCTGAGGAGTCATCTGGTATAAAGCAGGGAAGAGGATTTAATTACAGAGAACAGATAATCTTTGTTCTAATGCCTTTAATGCTATCACTTTCTCTGCAGCTGCTTTACACATAATAACAGCTTAGCTTTCATTACAGATTTTTTTTTTTCTTTTAAAGGCAGTATCCTCCTGTCACCACATAAGTAGCGCTGGTTTCATTCATTTAAAGTCATCATTTCTCTATGACTGCAGGGTATTACATCCTATGTCATTCCATATAATAGTCTTCTAGGAATACATATTTTTCACCTTTATTATTGAGATTACTTCAGTCAGCAAGTGCCCATGGAACAGAATTGCAAATGATGCATGCAGAAAGTTAGCAATAAGCTGTATTTCTTCTGTTGATATGCTATACTGGCCTGGCCCTTAGGAGCAAGACTTAATACACAGTATATAATCTTAGTTGTCTTTGGGGGAACGTGGAACATCTGAAGGAAAAACAGTCAGTAGTGTTTCCTTCAGAGAGATGAAATCAGTCAATAACGCATTCATATGTAGTGTTAATTGTGTTTTACACCAGGGACTGGGTGCTTCTACATGCTGGTGATGGACAACAGTACATTTTTCCATCCTGAATACGGAGCGTGTTTAACTTCCACCAATACCTGCTGTGGATTGCGTCAGAGCATTGGCTTTGCTTAAAGAGGGTTTGTGACTGAAGGCCAAGTCTCTTCTTGAAAATGTCAGTCATATAGTAGGGTCAGATGGGGGAATTATGATCTGTGAGGCCATTTCTATACCCGAAAAAGTTCAAGGATAGGCCTAGTGAAAAAGCAATTTTGGTGGTAAGCCTTATTTTGGCTGGCATAGTTTAGAGGTTAAGCTAAATATCAGCACTAATGGTGCTATAAGGCTCTTTTTTTCACACAGCAGGACATGCTGGCTTCAGTGAAGTTTTACCAATACTTATGGGTGGATGAAGGGCTGAGTGTTGGAGGCAGAGTTATCTTTGCTGCCCAGCAGGCATTTCCTTTGGGATAGGATGGTGGACATAACCGTACGTGGAGTTATCCACCGTGTACCTCTGCATGGCTAAACAGAGGAATTTCATCTCCCTGCCTGTCATTAGTTTGTCATGAAAGCTGAGTTTGCTTTGAGAAAAATCAGATGCAACCTCTGCATGCCAGAAGTAAGGAATCAACAGGTAGTGTTAGCATACCTGCCTGTGGAGGAGTGAAGTACAGAATTTCTTGACTTGGATATGGTTGTCTCATTATGTTCTCTTTCGGCATGAACCCTTCAAGAACTGCTGCTACCAGTCTCAGAGATAATCAATAGCTGGAGTATAAACAAGGGTCTTTTTTACTTAAGTAATTTACTTTGAATTCTTAGGGTAATGATATAAACTGTTGCTCCTTTGTAATTCAGAAGGTCTATTTACTTGCAACAAATGTGCTACTGGGACAGCCCCACTGAATGGCTCATGCAGAAGTCTCCCAGCCACGCCAGTGTTACTTCACAGGCAGTGCAGAGCAAGCCCTGAAGGGAAACTCGCATTGTGAGTTCTCCCAGGCTGTAGGAGAGAAAAATGATCCCCAGCTGGCATACCAGAGAAGCAGGAGTTTAATTTTGTTTGAAATTCCCTCAGTTAAGAATTGGATCTCGGTAGGTGAGTTGAACCAACAGAGCAGATGGGTTGATGCCCTAAATCCCATGACACAAAGCTTATAATATTTTTCAAACAAAGATGAAGTAACAGCTTTTTCCTCTTGTTTTTGAGTAACTTTTTGTAACTTTTGAGTGTAATGCAATGCTTTGGAAAATGCTTACAGACCTTCAGCACCTTGGGTATTACAGCTCATGGGCTTCTCCAATATTAAGAATAAAAGATGAGTTTAGGACAGACTTCTGAACCCAGCTTTTCATCTGTGTCACGGAAGAAACAGTACAGACCAGCAGAGCACAGTAACACGAAGGCACACATGTATCTCCTGAATTCCTGACATAAGTAGATAAATAACAAAAGGATTTAGCCTCTTTGCCTCTAGATATGGATGATCACTATACTTTCCTCTTTTTTTTTTTTTTTAATTTTGCCTTTTGACAAGTTGTTCTTCATTCTTCCTTATAACAGCTCCAGGCAAATTTATCTGTCACACAAAATGAAAGGCACTTTGGGGGGCTGGGGGTAAGTTGTCTTATGTGAAATATGATGCCAAGATGGTTGCGAAGTGTCAAGTCCTATGATACTCATTCTATAAAAATTTGTTAGTTCGAAACAAGTGTATTGAATTTCAGCAGGTTAATCAAGTAAGAAATGGGTAGGTTGGCCAGCCTTTACTGCTGTGGGAATTTTATTGCTCAAGCAGGTAATTAAACTGTCCACACGCAAACCACCTCATGGTGAAAACACAGTTATGAGGGGAAGGTCTTGTTCATCCTGGTAAACCAGACCCCCAACTCCTTTGCAGGCTGTGTGTGCATGTAGGTTCAGTGTGTGTGATCATATTGTTTAGAAATTATACTATTACAATATCTGTGTGTCCAAGAATTATACAGTAACACAGAAAAGCACTTGATGTCCATTATTAATATTACAGAACACTGAAGAGAGTGAGTTTAGAGCTGCACCTAGGAGAAATCAACACTTTCAAGAAAAGGGTACATGGGGCTTAGGGATTCAAATGTTCACGAAAGTGGCAATCTGGGTAACAGTGGTTACAACTGATATCTATGCTTAAACATTAACAGTGGGATTCAAAGTTGTGGCTTTTTTAAAGTACTGGTATCTGTGCTTTTTTTCTAAATGTTGACAGAAACCGTATCCTCAAGTTGTTACCTGAACATTTAGCTCTTTATGAACGCACAATTTGACAGGAATTAAAAATGTCATTCCCTTTAGGTATTTCCGGTTACACCCTTCTCTTAAAATTACATTTTCTTCTGTGAGAAAGATTCAAGGATAGCCCCCCTGTCACTCTGGAATTTCAGCAATCTTCAATTAACAGAAGTCTAAAACTTTCCAGAGCAGTTGTCTTGATCATTGAGTCATCCGAGCTCTGCACTCTGATAAAAATCTCAGGCTGTTCTTTCATTTATTTCCCTCTCCATTTGCCTGCTTGCCTCTGTAGATACAAACAGCAGAAATAAAATACAGCAGAAATAAAAAAAAAAAAAAGGTATACTGCTGAAAGTTTCCTTGGAGGGACAAGTCACCTCTGGGCAAAATGTAACCATGGAAAATTCCAGATAGCACAGGATGTTTTCTTTCCCTTCGGAAAATACCAGCGTTTTAAAAGAGTGTGATAAAGGATACGCAGAGTCAAGCCACAGCATGTCATTACAGCGATCTTTGTTTTGGAGACTTGTGACACCCAGTTGCTGCTCCGGCAGCCACCTGACTTGGGCAGACCTCTCCCAGTGCTCGGGAGAGTTAAACCAGCATCCTTAATTTAACTGGGTGATACTCGAGGGTTGGAGAGTTTCCTTCTGTCTTGGGCCAGAGCTGGGGAAGTATTCCCCTTGGCATCTTCCCAGGTCCCAGTTGCTCAACCTCCTGCCAGGGCTCTGAAGAGTGACCTGATGACACCTCGGCAGCAGGTGATGGAGGGGTTTGGCTTGCTGGGATGCTAGGTCTGACCCCACAAGCCATGTGTAAAGTGAGGAGCATGCCATGAAAGTTATTGCCTCCTCGTTCCAGCCTCTTCCAGGCACCACTTGGCTGGCAGGAGTATGGGGAAGCAGGAAAGCCCCAGCTTTTGTTTATCATCTTACATGTAAACACTAGCTGAATGCCTTTCTTCCTGAAGCACACAACTTTCTGTCTGCAGGAATGCAGCAGACGCTATTTTCCTGTGCGGCCTCCAGGTTTTACTTTGTGCTCCTCTTGAAAATACCCCTTTTTCCCTTTCAGGGAAGAGGCAGGGAGCCGCCCCCACCCACCACTCTCCTAGGTCGCAGGCAAGAGGAGCGCCGGGTGGGGGAGCTCTCATTGCGTGGGAAGGGAGAAGGGGCCCTGTGCCCCAAGCTCCTGGCCAGTCCCGGCCGACCCTGTCACTGCATCCTCACCCATAACGAAAGAGCCTTATGTCCTACCTTCCTTTACACCCCAGTCCTTATTCATGGGCTGCTCCTGGCACTTAAGAAATTATCACCCCTATCTTTGCCCTCGGAGCAAAGGTGTCGACAGGCGCTGGTTCTTAGATTGTTTCCAGTGGTGGTGGAGTGGCACAGGTTTTTCGAAAGAACTCGGTTTTATCCTGGGGCGTGTAAATAGAGAGCCAGATTTCTTTATGTCTCCCCGGAGCTCAGCACATTCAATGTTCTGTGTGTCAAGGGTTAGACTGGATACTAAATGCGTCTGGTTATTTTACTGACATCCCGAAACCGGGGTCTGATCTTCAGAATGGTGTAAAAATAGGGAGGGTAGAAAGGAAAACGTAGGGAATCAGGAGTGTATTTTACATTGAGTGATGAATTTTGCCTGCTGAATTCATTTGGGGCACTGTGTTACCAAAGAGGGGGAAAAAATTGGAGGGAGTTCTGTAGGAAGCAGCAAATATTGGGATGCAAGGAAAGAACTCCGGCAAAATATTGTAATGATTTAATAATTCAGTGTATCACTAGGTAATGATTAGGTGAATGATGTTATAACAAGCTATAAATGTTTTAGGTGTGCAAATATCCAGGAATTAAAGTAGTTTGATATCCCCAAGCATCATCAAGAGGCGTGGAGGTATTAAACTTAAATGGAGATAGGCTTAAGCTGGATATCTGGTTAGAGTTTTCAAGTGGCAAGACACCTGGAGTATCTTGCAAAGGAACTACTAAACCCCACCCCCCCCCCCCCCCCCCCCCAATGCTTGTGACTTCTGAAAGTAGTTTGAACAAAATACTGGCAAGTGCTGCGTGGAAACCAGTCCTGCTCCTCCAGAGATTGAATGACTTAAGCCTTCCTACTTAGTGTGCTATGCTTGACCTTAATTAGCCTTTAACATAACAGAAATTTCTACAGGTGAGCTCTTGAAGTGAAAGGTTGCCACACGTGTTATTTCTTTAAATTTCTGGGTTGGGCTGGACTCTGAAAGAAGGGTCTCTTGAGTAGAAAATTATTCTACTCATGGTTACCACTGACCTGCTGTGTAGCCTTTACCTTTCTGTAGTGCCTCTCTATAAAACTCAGATACAGTTAGGGAAGGAGCCCTGGTGAATGTAGGTTTGGGTAGTGAAGGACTCCGAACCATGTGGCATGTACCTGAGCTGCTGGGCAATCAAGAACCAAGGGAGAAATTTTGCAGGCTACACCTAGGCAGTGTAACTTCTCCACCATGGCTAAAACAGCCCGTGTGAGGAGTAGCAGCTATGTTTATGCTGAGTGGGAGACAGGTGATGCTGCTGGACAGTGGGGAGTCTGCCTGGGCTTCTCTGTAATAGTCATGAATTTCTTCGAAGATTTCTGAGGGTTGTGAAGATTATTGCTGTTTGCTGCTGTCTGCAAGAGACAGGCTGAAGACTGGTTTTGTTTGTCTCTTTCCTTGTATTTTCTTTTTTAACCTTAAGTTGAAAGGGATAGAAATCAAACGGCGAAGAGACATTCACAATGGGAGGGATTGTAACTCTTGTTCTGACAGTGGATCCAACATGTTAACTCTTAATATTTTCATGAATTGAAGAACACAGTAGTAACACTGAGTTGTCTAATCGATAAACCAGGGTTTATTCTACACTGTTATCCCTAAGAGCATCAGTGCTCAAGACCTAAGTTGCTTCAAATCTACCAGAGCTTTATTAAATACGTTTGATCTAACCTCTCAAATGATTGTCTAGCTTCAAATTTCCCATATTTTTGGACATGAGAATTGACAGAATTCACCAGATCTTTCCCGCTGCTTCTGTTTCCCAAGTTCTGCAAGACTTTGTTCTGCAGGCATTGGAAACAGCAGAAATAATGAAATCTCAACCCAGCTTTCTAATATTTAGTGTTGGTAGATGGGGTTTTGCCTCCTCCTGATGTTTGTGTTCTCAAGAAACAGGGAGTAGTCAAATACTTTCTGTTAAATTCACAGTTTTTGAATTTAACACACAATTGTTGACTAATTTGTAGCATCTATAAGACCTCTAAACTATGGTAGTGATACAAGAACATGCCACAGTTTCAAAGAGAAAAAGAAAATCAGCTTGACTTCAAGTGGATTTATTGATTCCTTCTCCTTTTCTCTTTCTCTCCTAATACACTTTTACTATATATTAGGCACTATGAAGTAATTTCTTTATATCCTTTGTAACCAGATAATAGGGGAAATTATCTTTGTCCGTCCTCCAAAGGTCTTGTTGAAGGATTCCCTAGTCCTTTGTTTAAAGTAAACAGCAGGATAACTTGAGCTGCTCAGCTGTTACTTCACCTGTAGGCATAATTACCATTAGTAATTTTAAAAAAAAAGAAAAAAAAAGAGTGCTCTGCAAAAAGTTCCTGGTGCCTGGATTTGTTCTGAAAACCGTATGTGTTTATTAATTCCCTAATGAGAATTAAAGCAGAGAGTGATAAAAGAAAATAACCATTATTGCCCTCTGTCTATGCTACATTTCTCTTTCTATTACAACTCTGTTGAGCTCAGCTGTAGTCCTGTTACTTACGGTTAAATAACACGTGCTGCTTAAGTTTGAGGATGGCTCATAAAATTCAGATGCTCACTAGAAATTTCAAGGTCCTTTTGTCATCTTGCTTTTACTTATGCCCCTGTTTTACTCTCCATTTCTGCAAACAACCAAATTTCCCTTTTCTTTGGGTACTGACCTGCTTCCTGGGCTGTATTAGAAAAGGGGTAGCTAGTAGGTCAAGAGAGGTCCTTCCGCCCCTCTACTCTGCCCTGGTGAGGCCACATCTGGAATATTGAGTCCAGTTCTGGGCCCCTCAGCTCAAGAAGGACAGGAAACTGCTGGAGAGAGTCCAGTGCAGAGCCACAAAGATGATGAAGGGAGTGGAACATCTCCCTTCTGAGGAAAGGCTGAAGGAGCTGGGTCTCTTTAGCTTGGAGAAGAGGAGGCTGAGGGGTGACCACATTAATGTTTATAAATATGTCAAGGGGGAGTGTCAGGAGAACGGAGCCAGGCTCTTTTCTGCGGCGTCCATTGACAGGACAAGGGGCAATGGGTACAAGCTGGAACATAGGAGGTTCCACAAAAATATGAGGAAAAACTTTTTCACAGTGAGGGTGACAGAGCACTGGCACAGGCTGCCCAGGGAGGTTGTGGAGTCTCCTTCTCTGGAGACATTCAAAACCCACCTGGACCCATTCCTGTGTGACCTACTGTAGGTGATCCTGCTCTGGCAGGAAGACTGGACTAGATGATCTTTTGAGGTCCCTTCCAACCTCTAACATTCTGTGATTCTGTGATACTCTGAGTAGCTGATCCATTAATTTAGATTTTTCTGGATCAGACTGTTCCAGAAATGTGTATTTGCAAAGCTGAATTCAGTGTGAAGCAAGTTGTACACTGATTTCCTTTGCAAGAGAAAAAGCTGGGGGCAGGGGAGAAATTTCTCAAATTATCTTTGGAGAGCTTACTTTGTGCTTTTCCTCCCTGAAAGTATCCCTATGGGGATACCTAATTCTTCAGGACAAAGTACAATATAAAGCAAATATAGCTGTGTAGCATTAAAAGCTTGTGAGGTACTGTTAAATTGACCAATTCTGTACTCAGCATAAACACACCAAATATGTGAAGCATGTCCCAGGTATTTTCATACCTTCTACATTGCAAAGAAATATCTCATTAGACTTCTTAGCTGTCTCCTTGGTGCATATGCATCAAGTTGTTCTCCTGTCCTGCTCTTAGCAATAAGCCCCAAATCTTTGTTTAAGGCACAGTACAGAATTATAAAAAGCAATCCAGCCTGTGCCCAGTTTTGAAGTAAAGTTTAATGTTTCGGGGCTATCAGTCTAACGAGTTACACAAGCACTAAACAAACACCCACACACCTCAAGTCCTCTCTCGATAGATGCAGAAAAAGGCAACTGAATCAGATCATGTATCTTCAGCCTGCCAAGGGTCCTGGCTAATTGTTCTTTGAGTCATAGTGTAATATTGGGTGCTAATAAATCTGCCAACTCAGATTTATTCGGTTTGCATTACTCAAAAGTGGTTTTGAATAATGTGGTTTTATTTATTGCCAGTTAATAACCGCACCAGGTCAGATGCAGTGCTGGTCTAACATGGCCACTTGAATAGATCAGATGGACTGCATGACAGATAGAGTTTGTAAGCATTGTGTGTACCAGTATGAATTACAGTTCCTTGAAAACACCTATAAACATCAGTATGTTTTCTGGCTTTTGAAAGTGAGGGAAAATTTGCAGAGATTTTATTTGTTTTAGTAATTTCAAGATAATTGCAGCAAAGCTGTCAAAGATAAGTTATTTCCATTGCAGAACCTTCTTTATTCACCAACTCAGGAAAAAAAAAATAAAAATTTTTCAGTAGCATTACAAAAAAATTTCCCCAAACTTAGACAACCACTACCTGTCAAAGTGTGCAGCACATGTGAATGATCTGTGTGACCAGGAACAGCATCCAAACTCTTTTGATAATTGCTTTTGTGCTTTAACCAGCAGGTTACACTCACTACTGTGACGTGTTCAGCCTGCCCAGGACTGCAAAGCGCGACAGTTTCTCAGAAGCTGCCTCTCTCAGATGCTTGCAAACCACAGCAAATTGGCCAAGTATGAGGGAGGGAGGCAGGTGCAGACGTCACCAGCCATCTGTCAGAGTCTTTTTCATGTTATCTGATTACGGACAGGTTTGTCTGCAATTTTGAGTAAGGAGTAAGCATTATTAAATAGATGTCTGGCTTAAAAGTATGCTTTGCCATTGCAGATTTAACACTTGATTGACAACCCTGGTGATGGGAGTCTTCGCCCTCCCCGTGGGAGAAGGGAACCCTAGGCAGTCGCAGGCAGCACACACATCCTCTCACGCCTCTCCTCAGGTGTCTCAGCCTGGGAAACCACGCTGGGAGTGAAAAACGGGTTCAGTCTTTGAGTCTACTAAGGCGCTCCAGTAACAGCTGACAGTTTAGTATATGGTCAAATACTCCCCAGTGAAACTTTTTTTTTCCCTGGCAAGCAGAAAGATTAGTCTGTAGAGGATGAAACACATCCAACACTCCTATCTAACTTCGCATTATGAAGAGAGGAGTTTTTTGGAGGAAAGCTTGAGATACACACATAGAGGGTTAGAGATGGATTTAGGAAAGCCTGTTTCTGTAATGCTACAGGAATAAAAGCATTGATTTTCAATAGAGGGGAATGGAAGTGGGAATTTGCGAATTACAACACAAAATGTAGAATATGAAGTGGAAGTGTCTGCTTTAAGATTTTCCATTTAGTGGGAGGTCTATTCATAAATTCCTTTTCCTGGTCAGCCTGTATTCCTTTAATCTTGATTGCTAATTAGTTACTTAAATCTTCTGCAGTGGCACCGTACAGTGTGGCATCATTGCAGTTTTCTCTGTGGAAGAAAGGGCATCGGCATAACCTTGGATGCAGATGAAGAAAGCAGCAGTCCAGAGATTGATACTGAGGAGTTACATTTTCTACTCCAGGGGTACAGAAGGAAGCCATGTATTTGTGAGGGAGAAAAACTCCTGGGAAATGAAGTTAATATCCCCTTCTGGAAAAGGAACAACATGTATTTGCAAAAGTTTCAGGCTTGCCTAGTCAAAATCTGATGAGCAGAAAGGAGGAGCTCACATTGAAGCAGTTTCATGTTTGCCTACCATTTAATCCTGAGCTGCCATGTTTTCTGTTAAACTTTCTTCGCTCTGCTGATGCCATTTCTGCAGTGCCACTTCCAGCTCATTAAAACCCTCCTGTTCTTCTTAAAGTCCCTGCTGTTACATGACGTAGCCCCAGTGCTTAAAGATCATGATTTGTTTGTTTCTGTAGTGGTAAATGTTGCATTGTACTTACAACGAAATTTCTGTCTGGCAATGTAAAGTGCTCACTCATACAACACAAACTGCATTTGAACTAATGCTATTACAGTAGGTCAGTTTAAATTAAAAGTGACAGGATACTTAGTGATACAGAAAAAAATGCATCTGACTGTCCTATTAATCCAGCAGCTGGGGAAAACTTAGTGAAAATCCTCTAGAAGGCCTTCATCATTTAAAACTGAAGTCAGTTACATAGTCTGGATGAAATGAATGGAATAAAAAGAAAAAGGCAATAGAGACTTCTCTGTGCTGTTTTTCACTGTTTCTACTAAAGTATCATCCAGCTGACACCAGGACTCCATCATGCTAGGCAATGTCTCAATATATAAGCCCTGAGCTGAAGAACTGTTTTCATTGCTTGCAAATAAATGCAGGTTTCTAACAGAACAGTGATTAAAGTTTTTGATTAAAAGAGATTCTCTGTGAAAAATTAAAAAATGTTTTGCGAGCTCCTACAAAAAAAACAACTTGCTTTTTTTTTTAAAAAAAAAAAGCAGCAAATAAAAACTGGAAAAAGTTTGACCAACTCTCAATGTAACCGCATATTAGCTTTTTAAATGTATTGTCTGGGACTGATTCTAAACTCACCTGCAGAAATATAAAATTGAATCATTTGCTTTACATGACAGATGTAAACCAGTGGTTTAAAACCATCAAATTGGGGTGAAAAACTGAGTTTCTTGAGGCTTCAGTATGATAAAAGAACAAAACTTTTGAGGCTTCTTTCGCTCTAGGTATTTACTAAAAAAAAATAAAAAATCAACAAACAATTCTCCTGAATCTGTACTGTTTAATTTAAACATAACATCTAACATTCACATATCTGCAGGCTTGGGACAACACACCTGTAGTTAAGGGGCACTTTTTACAACTGTGTGTCATTCCAGGAAAGCACATTTCGCTGTTGTATGCATAGCATTGAAGCTTAAACCTGAACACAAAGACCTGCATTCTATTTTCTTTCTCTTTATTTATCTGCATATAATATGGGTCAGAAGCCTTTATTTGTTAAGATCATGCTGTATTAGCTCAATAACAAAAGATTTGAAACAGGTTAGTCAGAGTATTGCACGTATGTCCTCAGAATTGCTGGGTGCATCTGTAATAGTGTTGAAGTACTGTACTTGAAACATTCCTTGAAAATCCTTTTTTTTTTGTTCTTTTCAAATTTGAATATTGTATTCTTCCTGAAGAAATGGATGTAAAGAGAGAAACATACAGAGCTGAAATTATTCTCTTCTCCCCTGCTGATGCATTAATTTGTGACAGTAAAAGCCTGTATTATGTGAATGCAAAGAAAGTAGGTACTGTATGAAAGCCTATAATAGATTCAACTTTAAGGAGAAAAGGAAATATGTATGGTAAGATTTCTTCCAGGGCTATGGATGTTGTTTAAGTGGCATTATTCCAGGGACAGCCCTTGGAGGCATTTGTTGCAGGGACAAAGGGATAAATGAACCTTTGCCACAGGCTGTGGCGGGGTAGAAGATGCATGAAGGGAGATCCTGCAGAGTTGCTGACATCCTTACCTGTAGTAATTTATGCCTGTGTCTTCGAGCGTGAATTGCTTTCCAGTTCTCCTCTTCTCCCAGGTTGACAGTCATTAGTTGCTGACTTAATTCCTCTGCTTGTTTAGCTATAGAGTACGGCCTACAGAGCAAAGGAGAGAATTGGTACCGAGCATATGAGCTGTCTTTCCTGCTTCACATAATCTGCACACGGAAAAAAAGGTGAATGCATCTGAGCAGCCTAACCAGGCACGTCAGAGGTGTGTGGTTATTGCCATCCCTCTGTGGGAATGTGGTCCAGTGGCGTTCCTGTGGTAAGGTAGCTACATTAGACTCTGTATCCAAATAAAGCATGTCTCCTATTTAAAAAACATGTTTAAAAAGTCAGACCGTGTTCTGCTGCTGTTTGTACCTCATGCCAAGACTGTTGTTTCAAAATCCACTACAGGGTAGGACCACACTGTTCCTACATCAGTATCATGTAAACTGACAGGTTTTAGCTGGCTGTTGAACGGGTAGCAGCACATTGATGTAAACTGCTCAGTCTACTAACCTGCAGCCTGGTCAGGTGGGGGTCAGGCTCTTCTCCTGAGCAACTAGTGACAGGACGAGAGGGCACAGCCTGAAACTGTGTCAGGGGAGGTTGAGGTTGGATCTCAGGAAGCTCTTCCTCATGGAGAGGGTGCTCAGGCACTGGGATGCACTGCCCAGGGAAGGGCTGGAGTCACCGTTCCTGGAGGTGTTTGAGGAGAGGCTGAATGTGGCACTTAGTGCTGTGGTCTAACCGATGTGTTGGGTCATAGGCTGGACTTGATCTCGGAGGTCTTTCCCAGCCTCAACAATTCTGTGATTCCATGTGGTTCTGAGATATTCACAGTGCTCAAGTACTTGGTGCTACCAAGGTCAGTTTATGCACCAGTGGGTGTATGTGGAAAAAACTTAAGGATCAAAGTAATGATCTCTGCTATTGCATTTTAGCTCAGTGTAGAAAGCTTACACATTAGATATATTCATTTTCTTCATATGTAATTATTGTTTGAAATACCTCTATCGCCAACTAAAACACAGTTTGAGTGATTTCAGTGTGTACGGGGAAAGAATAAGTTATCTTTTTGTGCTTCCATTAAGACTATAGAGGTAAGATGTGCCTTGTTAGTAAGGTCTGCTGGGCTGAAATTAATTTAGTCTTCTATGTTTTTATTTGTTTATTTGCCAACTTCTGTTTTTGTGTGTTACCTCTCCTTAATTCCAATAGTCCTGTCTCACTATTTTGAAGTAGAGTTGCAGTCTGAGCTGCTGAGCCGCTGCTGCGGGAACAGTGAGTCCTTCTGATCTGGAAAAGAATGTGAAGCATCTCCAGGCTTTATTGTTCTTTTTTATTTTTATTTTTTTTTATGCTGGTATCTGATTTCTCAGATTTCTTTTGTTTTTGTTCCCTAATGCATTAGTGTTATATTGATATCCTTACCTAAGTATTTGTAACTAGAATTTGGTAAGAAGTCATTCATCTGAAGAGAGAATTTGTGCTGAGCTGGAATGGACTCTTATTGGAGGTTCTGTATTGCTGGAAAGTCCCGCGTTCACTTTTCCAGGGACATGCCCCAGGAGCTGTGATTTCACGTGACTGCGGAGAGACCAGCATTAGCACCCTGCATTTAGCAAATAAAACTTCGTGGGTGGGATTTGTCCTGGCTTTGCTCACATCAAAGTTAAACTGGAGAGCTAGTGATTTGATACAAGCCAAGTTTAGCCCAGCAGAAAATGCTTTTGAAAATCTCTGTTTAGCAAAAAGTGGTCTGAGAGGGAAATTCTTGATATGAGTTGTATACATTTTTGTGAGATATAATCCCAAACATTAGCAGGGTTTGAGCCATATGGAGTAAATCAGTTTCCAAACTTGTGAGTTATCTCATTCCTTTATCATTTTATTAGTAAATCATCGCACATTTTGTGACTCTTGTCATGTTTTCCCACTTTGCAGTGATGGCTTTACCCCCCTCCGGAGGAGGGCTATCGGATCAGTTACTTCAGTGTGAGTGAAGCTATGTTTACACTAGAAAGCTTGCTGCTGCAAATTTTATCAGTGTGCAACAGCTGACTTTGACATGTACTCAGAAAAAAACAAATTTTGCTGCTTGAGCTCATACTTTGTGCCGTCTCCTGGCTGGTTGTTACGCTGTGATTGTACAGCACAAACATTCCCCAAACTGCCCTCTGGCATTGTATTCTGCAGGACATGCTTTTTTTTTTGTGCTTCACAAAAAAGCACAGAGGAGAGCTGAGGAAGTCATGAGTGGGTGGGGATGGCTTCCCATGTTTTCTTTTCCTCACTACTTTAAATCTCCAGCACCCAGCAGCTATCTCTCTCGTGTGCGATCATTGGTCCTGCTCATATATGATGTCTGCGTATAGCTAAACTACACGGTTCAACTGGATATGGTGTAATTTAAACAACTACTGCTGTGACAGGGCTGACAGAATCTTTCAAGAAGGGAAAGCAAATGGTTCATGTGAGCACCTCACAGGTGGTTAGGAGCGATGGAGCCTGGAAGACCTAGAAGCACCCAGGAGGATAGGTGGTGGGGAGTGTTTTCTCTGGCCCGCCAATGGAGGCCAGTAGCCTGTGATATTTCTGCAGTTTTGAGATGTAATTTCTTTCTTTTTCTTTTGTTTTCCAATAGTGAGGCACCTGTCATGTTGAGTGGACTGTGTTTCAGCGTAATGGTTGTTTCAGAGAGATGTGAGCTGCAGCTGCTACATGGCCATACAGTGATGAGACAGGGCTCAAGGCTGGCTGCAGCCAGTCCTGGCTGCAGAAAGCCGAGGTTCATGTGGTCCTTGTCTGTGCTTGCCATCCAAAGCAGATACTGGAACCAGCCACCCAGCTGTGAGACTAGGTCTTCTCTGAAAGGGACCGACCTGCCTTCCTCTACCCTCAGGCCCGGGAAAATTTTGTTACACTTTTAGTAGACTGATTTGCCTGCATCACTCTGTGACAAGCAATTTTTATTCTGTTACCTCTTGCTCTGTTTTAAGAGGAGTATTTGGCATAGCCAAGATGATGTCGTGGCTGGGAGATGGAAACAAAGAGTCACTTGTCTGCAGAAAAGAAGGCTCCAGGGAGACCTTATTGTGGCCTTCCAGTATCTCAAGGGGGCCTACAAGAAAGCTGGTGAGGGGCTTTTTACGATGTCGGGTAGTGATAGGACTAGGGGGAATGGATTAAAACTAGAGATGCACTGGTTGAGACTGGACATTAGGAAGAAGTTCTTCACCATGAAAGTGGTGAGACACTGGCACAGGTTGCCCAGAGAGGTGGTGGATGTGCCATCCCCAGAAGTGTTCAAGGCCAGGCTGGATGGGGCTCTGAGCAACCTGGTCTAGTGGGAGATGTCCCTGCCCATGGTGGGGGGGTTGGAACTGGGTGATCTTTAAGGTCCCTTCCAACCCTGACAAATCTATGATTCTGTGATTCTGTCTCTTGGTTTTCAACAGCAAAGCATCAAGCAAAGTCACTGAAGAGTGCTGAAGCTGAGGGAAAAGCCACTTTACCACTGTGTCTTAACTTGTTCTTATTTTTGGTACTTTTCCTGTGTTAATAGGTCAAATATTTGTAATGTTGCTGATCATGTCAAAGGGAAGGAAAAATATGTTAGAAAAATCTAAAGGGAAGGAAAAATATGTTAGAAAAATCTACTGGGTCTCATACCTTTATGCTGAACTTTATCATACATCTCTACTGTGTGCAAGAAAGGGAATAAACTTAACTCATCCAGAGCAAATAGGAGAATCTGTGGATGTGAAAGTTGAGTGTTACGTGTTCTTGCACCACTAAAGAAATCCAAGCTGCCCATGGAGCCAATTTATTTACATGTATTTGTGGTTGTGTTTTCTACCAGCACGCAGTGGAGCAGCTAAGGTCTGATGAGTATCTCCTGGCAAATGCTGCTGAGACCAGCTTAAAAAGCAATGATGTTAGGGTCAAGAAATGCTGCTCAAGGAGAGAGAACTCTTGTTGCTTCCTAGCAGTGCATAACAGACAGGAGTAATTCTTTCTGAAATAAGTTTGCCCTTTGCCATTGTCTGCAACAGCTTGGTTTGTTTGGAGTGGGGAAATTGGTCTTGAACTTACAGTTCTGTGGTTTTCAGTGCATGAGTACTGGGAACTTTTAAAAAAAAAAAATAAAAAGGCCTCAGACTCGAGTTACTAGCAAGATTTTTCAGGGAATGCACTTTTATGTCCTTACTTCACTTATTTTGTCATGCTTGTGGACGTAGATAACTGTTTAACTAACTTATAAAATGTATTCCTGGTGTTTTTCTGTTTTGCAACAGTTGAGACCCTACCAGATGATTCACTGTTTCTTGCTGCATAACTAGAACAGGTTTTTGAAATAAACTAGCTACTCTCCATGTTTTTCACCTCTACACAGGACTACCATTTTTAAAGAGCATGTGGGAGAGGATGGATTTATGAGCTGTATATGGGGACAAGGTGTAGAATTTTATGAAGGGTCATCCCTTGTCCTCATTAGGTGTCAGGTTTAAGCCTGGTATTTTTCAAAAGGCCAGAGACTCCTGGCAGTGTCACACTTCACTCCTTGCCCACCCCCCCTCATCCCTCTTTCCTGTTGCCCGGGGACTTTTCCATCCCAATTACACATTCGTAATGCTTCTGAGCATGGAGAGGGAGATACCACTGAAGAGGAGGGACTGCTCCCAAATTGGGGCAGTTTTTGGTGATCTCCAGAAGTGTGGATCGTGGTTCTCTTTTGCCAGGGGTTGCTCCACTGGCCAAGTACTGTCTACCTTTCTGTCCCTCATAGCTGCTGGTGTCTGTCCTCCTTGCAACATCAGAACTCCTGTTCTTCCTCCTCTGGTTGACCTTGGAGAGGAGCTGAAACAGTCTTCTGTCCCCACAGGCTCAGGTGATCCTGCATTTATCCAGCAGCCCATAGTGCTGAAGTGGCGCTCTTGTCTTGTGGGGACCATTGTATGTCAGGTTTCAGGAATGGACCACCGGAGGAGAGGCATTTCCAAAAGGCCATGAAGATATGTGTAGGTATCCGCAGTCTGAGTCACTGGACTTGTGGAGTTAAAAATCCCGATTGGCTTTGTCACTATCCCAGATATAGATGTTGTACATGACTGTTTCTTGAGAGCTGCTGGGACACAGTACAGCATCTATGCAGGTTATATTGATGACCATGTGTTTTTGGAGACCTTGTGCTATTCAGGGAAAGAGATGTAATCAGGTTTAAAACAGAAACAGATTTGTCAGTTTTCTGAAATTTGTCTGTCGGGACCTGTACGCCAATTGTTAAAACTTTGCAGTGTGAATCTGGGCTATAAAAGCAGTTGTCACTACGCTAAATGTGGCCAAGAAGAAGGAACAACTGTAAGAGCATCATAATAGTACATTCTGAAAAAACGTGAGACATATTCAGCATAGACATTTTTTATTTTATAACGAGGAGACACCATGTGTTACAGTACCATTCATTTATTCTTTCGAAAATAGAGTTACATATGGTTGTTTTCTCAAGATTCTCTCATATTTCTAGGGATGTCTGATGTGTCTTACATATAAAAAAGATAAAAATCTGGTTTTACCTGCCCCCACAGAGCTAGCTGCAGGTATGTGAAATAGGTGGTGTTTGCAATGTGACAGCTGATCTTTATTTTTCTTGCCTTTTATAAATACTAAAAATAAGGCTCCACTGGTTTATCAGTGTTAAATATAAATAAATTCTTGGGTTTGATATATCTTGAAATCTTGCTTGTGTCAGCCATTTTTCATGAGAAAATCAAATGTGCAATCCAGGTGTAGTTCACAAAAAAAAATATCAAAATTTATAGCTTGATACATCTAATGTTACCTCGTACAGGTGGATACTTCCAACTGCAGTAAAGTTTCCGATTAATACCCTAGTCAGCTCTTACTTTGAATCTCTGAAGTAAAAACAAGAATGTAACCTAAAATGATGAGAAATTTAACTTTTCAAACTGCCAAATTCAGGGTTTACATTAAGTTCCTGAATAAAAGGCCTCTTCCCATTTGCTTCAGTAGTGCCTGCATAAGGACTACTTATATACGGCTCTTAGGATATCTTGTCTTGTATTGAAGGATAAATTCAGCTTGAATATGTATACAGGTGTTAGAAGAGGTCACCGTAATTGTGGCTATTGTTTTAAAAATATTTAGACTTGGATGCAGTTGTGGACTTAATTTCCAATAACAGACATATAGAAACCTTCTAGTTGAGGATTCTACTTAGTAAATGAATGTTAATAAGGTAATTTTGTGTTTAGAAAATGTTGTGTACTTTACCAGTGTGCATATTCCAACTTGGGCCCAAAGACGTCCTAAATAGTTGCTGACTTATAAAATGCCATGTTAAAAAATCAAATACTACCCTAATAACTCTGCAATTGCATAGCCAATCACAATCAATGTACTGACCACTGTTAGAAAATCTAACACTTCTTCTTCAAAATGTTGTCCTGATTATTAACATAATCAATATCACATGTAGCTGTAACAACTGATAATAATGGAAGGGCATTTACACTTGTGGAGTACTGCATGAGTTCAGATTTGGTAGAAACATTTGCCTCTTGAACTGAATCACTATTTCCTTTGAATTTGTTTTTGTTTTTCAGACTAGCTTATTTTCTAAAAGGCTTAGCCCTCCCCTTTTCTGCCTCCCCTCTCCCCCCAAGGTGAGGTGTACAGAGAAAAGTTAAACCTGGTATGTTCCTTCTCATTTTCCAGCACTGCTTCTGACCAATTCATTATTCATGTCACTGGATTAAAATGTCTGAATTTGAGGGGCAATCTGTCAAGCCTGGGACTTGTCCACAACAACAGAGTAAGTGTGGCAGATACGTTTTAACTGAGCTCATGCAGAGAGATCCTCACTCTCTGTATGACAGTAGCTGGTAACACCCCGTTCCAGCTCTAATCCCAGCTGGAGAAGGTCTATACAGACAAACACAAGATGTGCCATGTGCTAGACAAGCTCACAGACTCTTCTGGAAAGCTCAGATTGAAGTTAATGACAGCATTTTCCACTTGGATCTAGCCTGAAGTGTGTTAATGCCTGAGTATTATTTCATCCCACATTTAAGAATTACCAAGAAAGGCAACATTTTGTTTGCATGCAGATACTAAAATAAAAACATTATTTTCCTGATGTTGGACTTGCACACTGGAGCCACTGCTTCCTTCAGTGAGATGATATCTGATATTGCCATGTGAACAGAAGCATAAAATCCTTTCATGAGATTAAATAGCACGTATCTGTAGGTAGCATTATGTTTATTAGATTTTTCTCAGTTAATATATTTTCCTCTCTCTTTCCTGTTAGTTACTGTGGAGTGGAAAATGTGCTGATTCAACAACCATTCACGTAATGGTTGTTATATTCCCTGATATTATAATTGGCCAAATAATTAAGTTATGCTTGCTACAGAATTACAACAGAGCAAAAATCGCCTTAAAATTTAGCATTAAGGAAACAGGAAAATAGCTGTGAAATGAGGTTCTTTTTTTTTCAGTGATGCATGCCTACCTTCTCAACACCAAGTCCTCTGGAAACATACGGTACTTTGAGGACTGACAGGCAAATTAGAGACTGCAGACTATATTTGCATCAGGAATGCTGAAAGCCAAGGGTAGGTGACAGCCTCATGGTGCCAGAGAAGGGAAGGAACACAGTGTCTCCCCACTCTAAGACCTTTGGGCATGGAACTTAAAAGCAGTGAGACAGAGATTTTAGAGTCAGTTTAATTAATAATGAATTTAATACTGGGTGAAGGATGGTAGAGGAACAGCAGAAGAAAGGGGCTCTGACCTCCTCCCAACCATAGTTTTCCAGCAGGTCTCAGCTCCTGCCTGTTACTCAAAGAGACTCCACTAAGTAGGAGAGTCTTTGTGAATTGCGGGGGGTCAAGGACATGGTTAGAGCGCAGTAAATAGTAAATGGTCCCTGTAATATTGAGATCATCTGAGGGGAAAAATCTGTGCATCTGAACGTTTTGTTACACCAGGGATGGAAATGGATTAGAATGAAAATTTCGAAGACATGAAATATTTTCTTTTTTCTGCAGCCCATGTGAAATAAATGCGGGGATCCCAAGTGATGTGTGAAGTTCCAGAGTTTGATTTCAGTTTCAGATGTTAGGATGATACTATCCAAAAAAAGAGAGCTAGAAAACTATCTAATGCCTTTACAGGCATTCTTGTAAGATGTCCTGTAGTTCTCTCTAGGACTTTTAGTACTAATGGCAGAAGGACGTAAAATGTCTATTCAACCACACCATGTTTTTGGTAGAGTTTTGGTTAAAGTTGCATTCTGCATGAAAGGAATTGTATTGGAGGCTTCTTTTGTTTCCTGAATTAATTTCTTTGTCCTCATTAAATCAGCATCATGATTTTTCTCAGAAACACGAGAGGTAAAACTGGATACTATCTGGAGGTATCAAGCGGGAAAAAAGGATATTCTGGGGTATTTACTTGGTGTAAATTTGTGTAATTTACAGGATTTATGGCTTACTCAATGTCAGCTGTGCTACCTCTTTTCCAACAGTTTCAACAGGGGAGTGTGAGTGACGAAAATTAGAACACTTTGCTATTTAGAAAGAGAATGAAGAGAAGGAAGAGACCCTGTCCAGCAGCCCCGGACTTTGGATCAGGCCCATAAAAAAACCATAATGATCAAAGATGGGGCAAAATGAACCACCTATTCCTCTTGATTTCTGCAGCCTGGTGGGTGAGACACATTTTTTTCAGTATAGACAGCAAATATTTTCTTATCTACACTGCTGACTGGGTGGAAAAAAGACCTGGGTGGTGTGACATTCAACTCTGTGACTGTGTCTGCCAAATACTTTAGGCTACCTAATAATTCACAGTCTTGTAATGCTGTGTTCCCTGAAAATAATTCAAGCCCTGTCGTATTGGGTGTAACAGCTGTAATAATAGAGTCCCTTCAAACAGCTCAATTGAAGATGATGACCATGATTAAGTGGATGCAATAGAAGAGATGAAGCGACTTACCAAAGATAGTAACATCAGACATAGACACCAGGTCTCCTGGCTCCTAGCTGCCAGCACTACTTACCAGACATCACGCAGTAAACATCAGTCACGCAGGCAGGGGTAATGGATGGTATAAATTAAATGGCTGTAAAAAAAGAAATGTTTGTGCTGAATTTGCATACTGTTGAGGACAAACAGTTGACAACAAAATGGGGCATCACAACACCAGTCTCAAAGATTTTGAAGTTAGAGGGTTTAGTTAGATCACGGAGACTGACTTCCTGAACACAGACCTTCACCTTTTCAAGCAGGTAACGCAAGTACTGAGTTTTAAATTAGTTGTAACTCATGTTCGGTTTTAAATTTTCACCTAGTCACCCCAATATTGAGTTTTCCATTTGGATCAAAGTAGAATCTGTGTGATTTCCTAGAAAGACATCCAGATTTCACCATCTCCCTTGTGACACTGGCTTTTCTTTTAAGAAGCGTGACTCATGTGCAAGTGGAGACCTTCCACAGTGATGGTGAAATGCTAGTTAGCTTTGCAGGCCCTGGCTAAATTGCAAGTTAATACCTTGTTCTCTTTGTGCCTTCCAGCAAAATCCTGAGTCAACCATTATCAGTGTCCTTCTGCCCAAAGGCAACAGATAAGACTTGTCTATTTTCTGGGATTGCTCACTGTCTGAACAGCGCAGGCATTTGGTGCATTTTGGCTTTGCTGTTAAGGATCGGGCTGAGTTGCAGGAACCAAGCAAGGAAATGGAAATCAGATTTGGGAGGAGATACCTCCAAAGCATTAAACCCCGAGATAGCCAGATGAAATAGTTAAAGGAGTTTGTGTCAACAACAGGGTTAGATGAGCAGGGACACAGCCATGCTGGATATTGGATAATTCTTGTATCTGGCTTGTATTGAATCTTCAGGCTCTGTGGATGAAATCCTGACCTCAGTAAGGATGGAGACATTTTCGCCTAACAGCAAATAACATCCAACCCTGCATGCTAATCAGTACAGCAACTGGCCCCAAAAGTCTACGTTTTCCTGCAAGACCCATGGCTGAAAAATTATATTCTGCTAATGCCATCATTAAGTGCACTCGGTGGCCAGTTTGCACTTAGAAGTGGTCCGGGTAATACTACGCTGACAGGGAGAGGCAGGGGGCTGCGAAAAGCCCTCCCAGAGCACCTACTCTGGCTTCCCCTGCTCCTCTGCTCAACGGAGACTCTCAGTCTCCAAAGCAGTGAGCCTGCTACCTTTGGGCAAAATCCCTCTTGCCTTCCCCCTTTGCATGAAAAGCCCTGAAAAGTTTCTCTTAGGAACTAAAGTTATTTATTACCTTTCAGTATGTTTTTTTTATTCAGTTAAATACAAGTAATAAGTAATCTCTCTACAACAGAGGAAAAGAAGGCACTCTAGCTGCCTGAAAATACTGAGAAAGGAGTAAAAAGAACTGAAAGTGTTTTCTTAAATTGCATTCGTGGCAATGGATCCTTGTGCATGCTATCATGGGTAACATAATGCAAATTGCCAAGGCTGACAAAGCTGCTGTAGAGCCAGAAGCTTTTTGCTTTCAATCCTCAAGTGAAATGGAGATTGATCTCAGCTCCCAGCTTAGTATTAAACAGATTTTTCCAATCTTTTTTTCTTACTAAATCAAGATAAAAATGACACATTCCGTTATAATAATGCAGAAATGTAAATTTGTATAAATTTGAAGTATAACCAAATTAATTACTTTAAATGGATAGACAATACCAAGTAAATATATAAAGAAACAAAATCATTAATTTATATGGCTGCTTATTATAATGAAAATGTTTGCAAGGATTAACAGCTCCTTTCTGAAACACTGAACTCTGACATGATGTTTACATTTCCATATATTTTTAATGATCACGCAATTTACCGTTTGAATAAAACAGTACCATATGCTTTAGCTGTATTAAATACAGCAAACATTGAACACTAAATATGGAATAAATTACCATGTGAAGATAGTTAATATTGGCAAGTCCCTCTAATATGCCACATTACTTTAATTTTAATATGCCAGGACTTTGACAAAATGAAATGCCTCTTTTTATTAACTATAAAGTAAAAATGTTTAATAGAAACTCTGGGAAAAAAAAAAACCAAAACATAGGCTGGACACAAATGTCTTCATTTTGTTTAAAAAGGAGAAAGAACATTTATACTTTCTAGTACAAATAGAAGTATTTTCATGGCTTGATTTTGTTGCAGGATTTATTTTTTCAAGTTGAAGTGGAAAATTATTTAGATCTGCTTTCAGAGCAAGGAGTGGAACTATGCAATAGTAAATACAGCATAGACTGGCTGTACTTTGACAGCTAGGATGGGTTCTGTAGTTTCACCAGAGCATCACGAGTAAACCAGTGGAAGGGTACTGAAACACCAGTCTCTTTAACAGCAGCCTACATATGAAATTATTTTTCTGGCATAATACTGTAATGGTAGATAGTCGCTTTAATTTTAGATTTACCCAACACAGCCTAGAAACAATTTTCAGTATGTGACCAGGAGACTTGCATATTTGCAATATCCAGGGACAAACTTTAGTGAAAAACTATCTGCCAGCACCCCTCAATGAAAGACATTCCTCTCACTATGTCTCTTGGCTTTTGTGGTTACACCCTTTGATTGCTAAGAAGAGGGAACGCTTCAAGGAGTAAATAAGTTAGTCTCAGACTCTGTTCATTCTCTTCTGAAACTGCCAAGCAGACCTTGACACCAAATATGTCTTTCAAAGAAATGACATTTAACCAAAAGCTTGATCTGTAATGGATACTATCTAAATCCTATAATGGAAGTAATTTACCAGATTGGTTTGGAGGCGTATTAAGGCAATATAGGAGCCATGGTCTGCATCGCTGATAATGTTATCCATGCACTTGCTAGTCCATTAGCAAAGTGATTCATCTGAGAGCTGCAAAAGGGCCAGACCACTCTCCCAAACATACAAACATCTAGACAGAATAGATTGCAGAAGCAACTAAGCAGCTGTTCCCTTTCCTGCCATACCTGCTGCTGGTGTATGATGGAGCAAATGGCCATTAGGGTTCCTGCTTTTAACAAGATTGTATGTGCCTCTTTGAAAAATGTCTTTTGAGATGGACGTGTTTTCCTAGCAGATATTACTTGTAGCTGCAGTCCCCGAGCTTGCTGTTCAATTAAGGACAATTCTTGAACAAAATATGCAGCTGCGAACTACTGAACTTAACCTGGCATTAGCCAGTATTAGAAAGGCATGCTCTGATAACTTCAGCAGGCAGAGGAGGTTATTTAAGGGAACGTATTCTCCATCTCACATAATCACTGAGATTATTTCTTGCTGTTTCTTCCTTGTCCTCCCCACCCAGAACTAGACTGCAGCTGCAGAAACGCCAGCTGTGTTGGCAGGGGCAGGCACAGCTTCAAGCTCAGGACTGCAGCAAGTAGTAGGGTGCAATGGGCCCCCCTTCAGCCTAAAAAGAGTATGCTGAGATGGGGAGCAGGGTCAAGGGCTGCATCACCACTTTCCCTGCCGGGTCCGCATGCAGTTTATAAGGTCAGCGTGTGATTCAGCTGTGGTTCAGGGGTAAGAAGCCTGACAGAAGCTGGTTTTTTTCAGTGCCTGGATTATAACCAATTGTGTCAGTGCAATAAGAATTTGCGTGTAATACAATAAACAGGTTCAGTTTGCTCCAGGTGAGGACTTTTTAAAGGTACGGTCAGAAATAAGAACTGTTCATCAGTCTGAGTATATCATAAAACTCTACTTCAAATACGTATAAATAGCAATGCTCAAATAATCCCTGAAGTGCCTGTAATTTATTGAGTCCTCCTGAGTATTACCGTCACTATGGTCAAGTAGAGATAAGTGGATTAGTTCTGGATATGAGCATCTGAACTTATACTTCACTGCCTACTGAATTTGAGTCTATCATCAAGTTGTAGGGCTCAGCTACCTACGTTTGCTGTGATTTAACCTGTCCAAGACATTTTAGATCAAAAAACAACTTGGGGGGTTACAGATGGTCTTTACATAGCAGGAGAGAACCTTCTCTAATCTTCTGGTGATATTATTTATGTTCATATCTATGTTTCTAACTACCAAAATCACTGCCTCATCTGGTGTGGCCAGAGTGCTGACTCTCATGTTATTTGGTTTTGTTCTGCCTGTCTCTATTCATCTGCATGCCCCCAGTAACTCTGACATCAGTTCCAACAGTGTAGGCAGTTTTGCTTTCTGCTCTTCACTGAACAAAACAGGTGACAAGCTGCCTTCATCAGCATTGCTCTGCAGCAGTATCAAATGTAGATATGAATCTGACTCGATATTCTGCATTGCTTGGCATTCATTTTCATGAGAACTTTCTTGATTAATCTTTCTTTTTACTGCTAAAAATTCGTGTCTAATAAATTTAGGCCTATTCTCAGCCATTACTACATCAGCGATACAATATCCAGAGAAAATAGGTGTGCTCCATCTCCATTTCTGTGTCAGTGTCTGGTTCTAATGTTTTCTCTTAACAGCAAGAGGTAAGTGTTTCCACCAAAACAAGTAAATATCTGCCTAGGTTGATCCAGAAGAGTTTTGCTTTCCCACCAGACAGACCTGCTTGTTTGGCTTTATGTATTCATCTTATTTTTTCTCTTTCTCAATACTGGGCACAGGTTTGGCTGTTGCTCTTCACTACAGTGTCTGCAAATTCACATTCTGCTTATTGTGAAGGATGCCTTTGATTTTGCATATTTTTGCCTGTTTACTCCTTGCCTGTAGTATGGGATCCTTTGTAACATCGGGGTATCATTCACTGGCCTTGGTCTGGATTAGGTTGCCTTTCTGAACAGGAAAATACTGAAAGTTGATTACAGATTCTAAAATGAGGCTTTTCATATTTTGAATCGTCTGGACATTTAGGCCATGTCATCTACAAAGATAGCCAGTGACCATATTTGAGGGGAACGAAATCTGTTGTCACCCTGACGTGGCTCTTTGTGTGGAGGTATAAGGTCTGTGGCACAGTGTGGAGCAGTCCCAGGAGAGCAGCCCATGGCAGTGCTTGGAGCAGGCGGCGTCAAGGCTGAGGTGTCCCCTTGATGTGAGCTTTACACAAAGACAGGTGCCCTCTGACCCCAACCAGTACCAGTGCCTGCCAGGTGCATGCTAAGAAATACCTTGGGCACAAGTCCTTCCCAAGCCAGCCCTCATCCGTCAATGCCTGTGCCTGATGGAAGTCTGCAGCAGGGGGGTTTGGGGCACATGGACACAGTGAGCAGTGCCCAACGAGGTTGCTAGTCGTGCTAGCAACCCTGACCTCAATGGAAGGACAGTTTTCAGAACTCTGAGTCTCTCAACTTTGTCCTGGCACCTGCTTGTTTGCACCCATACCTTTGTTCACTTTCATGCAAAGTGCTTCAAATTCTTTCATCATGGTTTCACTGTTAGCCACTTCTGGGTTAATTGGAAACTGTTAAAACACTAAGTGCTTCAGAACCTGCTATTGTCAGAAATTAAGGTACTTCCTGGCAGTCTTCCTTTTGGCCTGTCTCCTAAGTCAGCAGGTACCCTTGGCTTGCAGATTTCCATGCTGTTTTAGCTCTGGATGGGCTTTTAAAGGCCGTGTATTCTTTGAAATTGCTTGGAACAGCAGCTACAGTGTATTGAATACATACTTGAGGAGCCTACGCTCTTGGGCAGTTCAGAGGGTTTACATCTTCCTGTAGTTTCTGTCCTGAAAACCCAACTTTGGTGTCAGATCGCGATAGCTGCTGTTGTGAACATCTCACTTGGTGGAGCTCTTATGCAAAGCTCTTGCTAGTTCTGCTGGGCTGCAGTGGGATTTCCTCAAAAATGAAGTCTCTCATTGAGAGATATGCCCTCATTCAGAGGTTGCAGGTACTTGTCCTTGAAGTCAGTGAAAGAGGTTTCTTTTCTGAAGAAATGCCTTTGGGTATAAGGCTTCCCAAGGAGATGGAAAGGAAGTTTTCATTGCACCTCTACAGAGGCTGAAAATCATGGGCTCCACCATCTGCGCGGTGTTCACTTCTGGAAGGAATGCTCTGTGATCTTTGTTTCTCACATGCATGACTCCCACTGCCAGAGCTGCTGCCAGTGGCTGTACATGACCAGGTGACCTAGTTCAAGGTTTCTTCCCATTAGCACCAGCAAAGCTGAATCAAGAGCCCAAGGAGGCGCATGCCAAAGGAAGCAAAGGTGAAGACAGAGGGCTGATGGAGTAAGATGTTTAGCTAGCAGCCGGGATGTGTCCATCTGGTGGTCTGTAGCAGTTTGCTTCCTGATGATCATCAGGCCCTTGGTTTTAGCTGAGGTATGAAGAGCAGAGAA
Source organism: Trogon surrucura (assembly GCA_020746105.1). Taxonomy (NCBI): domain Eukaryota; kingdom Metazoa; phylum Chordata; class Aves; order Trogoniformes; family Trogonidae; genus Trogon; species Trogon surrucura. The sequence goes on along the minus strand of CM036617.1, from coordinate 124,486,666 downwards.
AAAGAAAGGGGTAATCTCTTAAAGATACCTTGACCCTTCTGTAGTCAGGAAGAAGGGAGAGCTTGGAAGGAGGGTAGTTTATATGGCTATTCTGGGTTTTCCTGGCAAAGGTCACCTCAGAGAGTCAACTACACTGGAACAGGATTAGAAGAGCAAAGTGTCCTTCAGCCTGCTTCCACTATGTCCCCATGACATGGGCTTTGCACCTGGCAGAGATCTCATATGTCTGAGTATTTGAGGGAGAAGTTTCTCTCTGCTGTCAGGACTCACAAGCACCTGGCTGGCCTGTGGGGAGTTAAGACCCACATATTCATGTACCCTGGCCCTTCTCTTTCAGCTTGTGTCAGCACCCACTTCTTTCTTTGAAAGGCAATGACAATCTTGATATATTTCCATTTCTGAGCCTTCTCCAATATCAGAGTTTCTACAAAGGTCAAAAATATTAATTGAAATTTATTCTATCTTCTGTATTTTACCATCAAAACAAATAGAGTTACTCCAAATTTCTGGGAAATAGATATTTTGATTTATTTTAGCTGTCTGGGCAATGACTTACTGGCTGTTCACAAATTAATAATTCTCAGCTTGAGGTACCGGTGGGAATTTCTCATTAGAGTCACAAGTTGGGAAGGGAATTTACATTCTTAAACATACCAATATTAACCAACCCCAGACCCTGCCTGTATCGATATTAGAGAAACACAGCTGGTAGCTGCCTGTAGAGATCCTCTTTTACCAGCAGTCTCCTACCTGTAGTGTCCAGCGCTGTCTGGAGCTCTGCAAGCACAACCATGCAATAGTGAGCTGGGAAGCTGCCTCTCTTGCATGAAGGCTACCTGGTACAAGCTGTGTGGGCACAAGCAAACCAGCAGCTGACATGTGAGAACTTCTTAAACTTCTGCTGTGAGATTACTTTTTTTTTCTTTTTACTTTCCACATCCTCTTAAGTAAAACTTGTTTTACTTTTTTCTTAAAAAATAAATTATCCTGCCAGTTAGTAATGACAAGATGTAATTTTTATTCAAATGAAAGTGACAGATGTAATTGCAGCTGTGGACAATGATTTTCTGTGCTACACTGGTTACTGTAAGTAATGCAGCATCGTATGTAAAGTTTGTGTTCAGCTGCTGACACTTTGATCTGTGAACTGTGAACACTAGCAGTGTGGGGGCATTAGCACCTGGCAGTGTTGTGAGTACAGGCATTTCTAAATGTTGTGTGAATCCACTCTTAATTTTTAGGTGCTGAAGTGCAAATATTTATTCCCTGTAGATTTCAAGTAGATTTCTACTTGCACTGGCATCTGGAAGCCAAAAGATTGCTCTTGTGGTTAAATAGGAAAATTGAGATGAACTTTCCAAGGCTGAGGTTATTTGCATTTTGAAACTGTCTTTCAAGTACAGTAACTAACCCAGAGCAGTTTGTTATTGTCAAGACAGCCAAATGAATGGCCACCGTGCTGATGGTCTGTTACCACCCTGTGGAGAATCACCACATACACATGCATTAGTATGTGTGTTATATATAGGTCTCTCTTGTGGAATTTTGTTACTTGTTTGAACTTCAGCATTGGAGAGTTTTTGTGTTGTTGTTGAACGGGTATTAGCACTGATTTGGTCAATTCAGCCATGTAGTCTGTCTGTAGCTTACTGCAGTTTACCGTACTTAGAGAATTCAGTCATTTACTTTTTTGTTTCCTGTAACTTTTTGGATAGCTTACTTCAGTAATGAGATTTATTTTTTTGATGTACAATCTTAGTGACAGGCAGTATTTCCTCCCTTCTTTTGAAAAACTTCAGTAAAATTGAATGCTTTTTTCTTACCGTTTGACAGGAGATAAAACAGTCCAGCCATCCTGGTTAGAAAGGGCTGTAGTGAATCTTGTTGCAAAGTGAAGCTCAGGAAGATACTGTACAATCTAAGGCTATAGATCTCTGCTTATGTCAATACTGGGAGCTGTTTCAGGATCAAGCTTCTGATATTAGGGTCTTTTATTTACCAACTAGGGAGCAGCTGTAGGGTGTGGTCTGAGCTATTCCAGAAGAAAGTTTCCATCAAAACCATGAAGCTCGAGGCAAGCTACAGGGCAGCGTCCTGTCAAAATCCTATGCCTGCATACAGTGTAGCCATGGCAGTGCAGTCCCAAAATCATGCATTTCTAAAAACAGAAAAAGAGGATGTATGTCTTGCACTGGTGAGCATGTGTTCCTTCCCCTGGCAGCCTGACCAGAAAGCATCAGCTGAACAGGAAGGTCGTCCTGTGCTGATGCATCCCCCAACCTTCTTTTCCCCAAACCTTTACTTTCTAGAAAGTCTCACCTGCATACCCCTCTCTCAGTAGTTTTCCTACTCCTTTCTATGTCAGACTTCTCTCCCCTTGCCCATTTCCCATTGCTGGAGCCCTCATCGTTGGCACTCACAGCTCTCCTTAAAGTCCTAAGCCTGAAACTCCCGTCAGAGGCCCTTGCCCTTTCTACTGAAGGGTGACCAATGTCACCACTGCCTCAGCCCTGCTATGACCTCTCACTTGTTCAGGGTTGGAAGTGCAGATAATGGGAAATGTCTGGGAGAAACACGAAATCCAGCACCTATTGCTCTCTCTCCACTCTCACAAAAAGTTCCACCTCTAGGCAGTTCACCTCTACTCAGTTGAGTAACTGAGGAGTGAACTTACAGCCATGGATCCAGGTTAGGAAGCAGAGTCTGCAAACAGAAAGTCCATCTTGACTTAATCCTTTCCAGGACCGATCAGATGCTATTCCTTTATAGCACAGCAGTATGTGAAACGCCTGACCTGGGTGGGATAGAAACCAGAAAAACCATGAAGCAAGTCTGCTGTCCTCCTGAAACTGAGGTTTTGTGGAAGGGCTTTTTTTTCTTCTTAATATATTCTCTTGAAAAGGCAAGCAAAATCTTTCATAGTTCAATTTCCAAAGCTTCTAATGTAAGTCTAGGGCTCAAATTGTGATTTCTTTGCCCTGCAGAGCAACTGTTCACTGTGGTCAGCTAGGTATAATGAAATGATCATGAAAATGAGCAGTTTGAAAATTGTCCCTCCCTTTGCACAATCAGGTAAAACAGACTCAAGGAACTCAGAAGTTTAAGCTAAATTAACTCAAAGTTAATTTGTTATAATCTGAAGAGTTTATCTAAACTTCTTGTGTCTGCATAATTGAGTTTGAAATCTTGCAAGAAACAGGCTTGTTCTCTGACTCCACATAACATACACAGTATCTTCTACATGTCTTCAGTATCCAAAATATTAATCTACAATGACCTAGAATAAATCAACAACATCTGCAGTCATACATAACACTTGCTCTGTTCAAATGTGGCATTCCTGCTGTCTTCATAAGTGACATCGCCACAGCCTAAGCATGGAATGAAGATTTGACATGTAATAACCTTTTATGCTTCTTGGTTTAAACAATATTTCTGATGTCCTGCACAGTGCATAATACCAGGTTTCAGGTGACTAGTTTTAATCAGATGATCGATGTGTTAATCAAAGTTTGGGCTTGATTCAAACACCAAAACATCAAATGTTATATTCATCTTCCAACTCCCAATTCACATTAACCTCACCTGTTGTTTTGTAACATTTGTTTTCCCAAGTTCCCTTTGGAAACGCATCGTACTGTTATGTCTCAAAGCACTTAGCACCAATTCATTTCTTCAAACCCACACATCAATAAAGTTAATCATACCCTCATCTTACAGTGATACAGCTCTTTCTGTGCTAGCAGGACTCTATCAATGCACAAATGCTAAACTGAGTGACTAAGCAGCCTTCATTCTCTGTGCCTTCTGTGGGCATTGTCCCAGATTTCCCAATGAACTTTAACTGGATAGTTAGGGACTGAGATATTTCTCAGATTGAGCGGAGGAACCTGTCAATGCCCCTCTGCCTGATGGAGATTTCTGCCCTTGATTACGCAGCATTGTGTTGCCTGTGCTTTCAGGAGAGCTCCTGGAGAGTGATGTTCACCTGCTAAAGTGGTGCCTGATGGAAAGGGATTTTCAGAGGCCAGTCAGCAGGGCAGAGGGTTCCTTATTTAAGGGGAGTAGAGGGGAAACCCAGGCTTCACACTGCAGAGCTGCTGCCTTGCCTGGCTCAGTCAGGCAAGACTTCTAAATATCGCATTTTCTGACAACCAAAACTGACGGTTCATTCAGTGCTTCTTTCTTAGCCATGCTTGCTGTCACTCATGTACCTTGTCCCTGTATCCACAGCCTCCTTTTTCTGAGCACTGTGTTGTCTGGCAGCGGTGGTCTGCCTCTTTTATCCGTCTGCAAGGTGGGAGAGGCATTTAGATTACAAGCTGTTTGTTTGACACCTGTGAGACACTCTAGTTTTTAAAAACCCTTTGGGCAACTTCCACAATGTCCTTTGTGAAGTGTTTATTAGGTGTTGAGAGATGGTAGTGTTTGTGGAGTTGCTTTTGAAATGTTGACACGCAGCAGTATAGGCACCTCTGCTTGTTGTTGTCGCCCAGCTCTCAACATGCCAAAAGTCAGTAGCATCTGCTTGGTGGACTTACCTGCCTGTTTGTGTGTCTAAAGTAACAAACATGAGATTTCAATGGTATTTAAGTGGTGTGGTGTGCACACCTCCATGTACTTCGAGCCCTTAAGACAGGAGTTGAGGGCTGATTTAGCTCTCTCGGTTAGAGCGTGGTGCTGAAACGCCAAAGGTTGCAGGTTCAATTCCCCTTTGGTCCTCATGTGTTGCCTGATCTAGTTGAGAGGCATCCCTGCCCATGACAGGGAGGTTGGATTAAAATGGTCTCTAAGGTCCCTTCTAGCCTAGTCCATTGTATGATTCTATGAGTGTGTGACAGTGTACAGGCAACTGTTGGCAGGGAAGATCTATTTACTGTGTGCTGCAGTGCCCTTTGTCAAACAGTCCTGAGGAAACTGTAGCTTGGTGAGGCCCCTTTCTGTCTCAGGGTGTGATTGCCCACGGCCTGCGGATGACAATATCTTCCCCTTTTTCAAAGCAGTTGATCTGAAGGACTGGCAATAGTTGCAACCTTCTCTGCCACCTTATTTCTGTCGGCTGCAGCCCAGGACTCTCAGCCTCCTACCCTAGTTCTACAGCTGAGGCCAGTACCCATTCTTCAGCTACCTATTCAACCTTACTACCTTGGGAAGTAGTGCAGGAGGAGGATGCTACAAATTAATTTCCTCCGTCCTTATAGTAAAAGCTAGGAAGAGAGGAAAGGCATAGGAAATCACTGAGCTCGTTTCTACTCTTTAGTGAAGGATGTAAACTCAAACAGAAAGTGCATCAGCTGGTACTGATATGAAACACACCTCCTCATACTGAGTTTCCTCTCAAGCAAAACCAGCCAAGGGGAACTGACAGCTATGCTAGAAGCATGAAAATATCTCAGAAATGTGTGGGGTGGTAAAAAGGCCCCAAAATTATTTACAGTGGTAAAAATCACAGAAATTCCTTCCCCCCGACACACTGTGCTTTACTCCCCCTCCGTATCCCATTCAGTGCAGGGATCAGAAGCAGGGTGCACCTGGGGTGAGGAGAGAGAGGGAGGACGCAATCCCTTTCATTTCTCTAGACATAAAGGGCAAGCATGTCCCAGCTTCTGTGTTTACTGAGGCCCGGATGCTGGTGGGTTTACTGGAGGTGATGGGGTATGGGTAGAGCCTGTTTGGAACAGGTTCTGCAGAAAAGTTTGTGCCTAGGATGAGTTTCTCTGGGTTATACTGATTGTCCCTGCCAGCAGAGACTCATGCAGTGTGGTGTTCCCTCATAACACCAAGTGATATATTTTTTGCTATTGTCGATCTATGGGTTTGGATTGCAGAGACCCCAGGGAAGGAGGCTGGTGGAACTGGGGAGAATGCATAAAACAGTCCTTGGGGAGGGGAAAAATAAATCAGGAATCAGAAACATGAGTTTTTTTCAGCTCATGCTTTAAAATTTGAGTTTTATTTTATCTGAGATTTTCCAGGAAGAAAGGAGTTAGATAGATGATCTGAAAGTAAAAAGTAAAATCCTTTTGTTTGTTGCTGCCACGTGTAAGTGGCATTTCCCTCTCTTGATGTAAGTTTTTTAATTCTGAGAAAAGCTGAGAAAGCTGAAGTTCGCAATGACTTTTCCTTTTGCCCAGGGAATGAATAAATAAGATATTCCCTACACTGGATTTGTGAGAGCTACTGACTAGCTTGGAAGTTATTTTGTTGTGCAAGAGGGAGAATTCCTTTACAAAAGACCATTTTGTAAATCCTTTTAGCGTCCAGCTAAGTTACTCTAGTTCGGCATGAAGGGTCAGATTGGGGTTTGCCAGCTAAAGCAAGTTAGGAAAGCTTGCATATTTTCTAAAGGACATGTAAAGGAAATAGAAGATGACTCCATTGCTTAAAAACTTCATTGATTTTACAAGACTGAATACCTTTTTCCAGTTTAAAGATAAGTGTAATGCGTGTAAAGTCACAAAGGAAATACAGTGATAAGAAGCCATTTTCACAAGATGGGCTCTTTTATTCCCTCCGCTGAAAAGAGAGTTGAGCAATACTATTTACAATATTATAATGGGTATTCCTGTGTTATTTTGAAGAGCTTTAAGGGATGAAAGCAGATAGGCCAGAGAAAGGTATTAGAATTGCCAAATAGCACACACGGTTTGACTTTGTAGAGAAGAATTTGGCTTTCTATTTTCTGTTAAAGGCATTAAATATTCTACGCGTATGCTGGTCATAGCAATAGATTTAAGATGGTAATTGTCATCTCTTGATCACACCATCTAGTATATAGTTTCCAGTTCATGTAAAGCAAAGGTGAGATTATGAGAGAATCAGCACTAGACCGAGGGCTTTGAAACTTTTCCAGGGGGGCTGCATTAGAGAGGGTGAGAGAGGCATGCTCTATACAGCAGTTTTAAATCTGGGGATATCTTGGTGGCACCTGCAACACACGGGAAAATAAAGTCTCCAGCTAGCAGAAGAAAAGACTGCACCGTGACCTCACATTTGGTATTTTCTTCCCTGACTGAGAAGTGGCTGTGGAGGGGACAAGGCACCCTGGTGAGAGCCCTTCACCCCTCCTGAAGCCAGCCGGTGCCCCGAGAAAGCAGCAGTGAGCGAGATGGCAGTGCCTGGGATGGCAGTGATGCTGAGTGAGGGGCCTGTCCTCGGCAGCAGCCTTCCTCTTCAACACATGCCTGGCCAAATGCTGCCCACACAGTGACACTGCACAGTGGCTGTTGCCCTTCTCCCGTGTACGCCGAGGTGCCCGAGGAGGCCACTGTGTTGCTTGCAGGGCTCGCTCTGCTCCAGCTCTGGGTCAAGGGGGCTGCTGTTGCCAGGTGACTTCTTCACCCTGTGCCCTCTCACATGGAGCTATGAATATTTATTTTTCATAGGGTTGGTTGTTAACTTTTTTTTCCCCTCTTTTACCTTAAATATAAGTTATCTAGCTACATTGGTCAGGCTTTGTCCCATGATAGGTACAAAATTACAGTAAAGATGCGAAGAAAAGAAAGGAAGTAGAATAAAGGAGGCAGAATACTAGAAAAGACAGACCTTAAATTTGCCTGGGAGGTCCTTTAGTTAACATGTTTGATGCTTTCTGTTACCTCACGGTTAAGAAATGGAAGTTTAGATGGAGTACCTTATAAATTAGATAACAAGTTCATGTGTGACAAAGAGCGATGTAGATCTAAAAATAAGTGACTAACCGAGTAGCGAGGAACTGTTGAGGTATGGGCTGAAAGGACTTCTGAAATGTAATATATAATTAAGCTTTCTTTCTCCTGCATGTTCCAGTATTTTTCCCATAGACACTTGCATGCTGAAATGATAAATTGTAAATTACACTTCACTCCATTGCTCAACCTTATTTTTTTCTCCTTTGGCGGAAACAGTAAAAATATTGATTAAATTGCTGGTTAGCCTGTGGCTGTAAAAAGGATCTGTGGGTTCCTTAATTTTCAGAAGGGGACCACCTTCTGATTTATATTTACAAACAAAATCAAAACTTTTTTGCATATTTGAAATGTGGTTTTGAATAGTCTGCCATCATGTTTTGCTTTTCTTCTTGTGCCTGATCTCTATGAAATCTCAAGTAAAAGGATCTTTATGTAGCTGCATTATATGAAGTACATCACTTTATGAAAAAGAATCAAACTATGATTGACTAAAGATGCTTTAATTTATAAACTGGAAATGTATGAGGAGAAAATAAACATGGTACTGAGAGATAAAAAAAAATGAATATTAACTTCCACCATTACTTTTTTTCCTTACAGTGTTCTGGCTGTTGTTTCATCCACTGATTATAGCAGTCAGAAATGTTAAAGTAAATATAGAAAATTGAAAGATAAACCTGTCAATCTCAAACAGTTGGAGGTCTGGAACCTGGTTCTAAGAATACTGATATTTGCTTTAAAATCCTAGTGATTTATAGCCAGGCTTTTCACACGAGCATCCCCACTGTGCCATAAGAAAAAATCTTTAGTGGAGGAACTATTTCCAGAGATTCAAAATGGTGTACAAAGTCTGTGACTTTTCAGATGGTAATTACCCTTTTAGGTAAATTAGGTTGATCAAATCAATGAGGTAACCACAAGTTTCTAAAAATCATATTTTTATGAAGGTTCACTCCTGCTCCCAAGGAAAGTTTTGCTTAAGCCTCTTTTTATAACCTGAAAACAAAACGAAGTATATGACTGACATTTCCAGAACATAAGTAACATAGAACAGTGTGGTTCTGGGTAGTAACAGAAAAGGCAGATTAACAAGAATGGACACATCATCAGTAATGCAAAGAAGCCTTACCTTCACAGGATATACAGATGTTTACCTCATAACATTAGCATCCTGACCTGGAAAAAGATTTAAAACATCTTTCCCTGGGATTTAGGATTGCAGTAAGTAAGAAATTTTTTAGGGTCTTTGAGGGGCATGCACTGGTGTAGGTAGGAATAACAGAAGTGAAATCTGTGGAGCTACCTGAACAGTATGAGAACTGGGGTGTTGGATCCTGAGGGCATGCCTGTACTGCTAAATAAAAGTGTGTAGGGAGAAAGAGCCTTGGCTCTTGTTGTCCCCGCTGCTTTGCAGGCCAGCTCAGCCCCTGGCTCCCCTTTGAACTATTCCAAATATTTGTTTCCAAGTCAAACCTGCTACAGAAAGGGCAACTTTCTGCCCCTGGGGCCCAAAATCTGTTCTTGGCTGGCTTTTATTTAGTTGTGTCAACATAACCTGCTTGACTAGTGCACTCAATTATGTGCTTTTATTTACCCCTGGCCAAGGAAGCGCTTAAATTCCTACTTAGCTTTATGCACAGGGTTCAGTCCTCCTGAAACATTTTGCATGCAAGGTAAGAATATGTTCAAGCAACCTGGGAGTGATGTGTTAAATGTATCTTTTAGGTGCTACAGAGGTGGTGATTCTCCTCTAGGCTGAAGCTGGGGGTCCTAAGCCTATTTAAAGCAGAGCAGATGTTATTTTGCTAAACCGAGATCATTGTTTACACTTCCCTCTGAGGTATTTAACATAAACTGGTATAAGAGAAATATACTACGATATATGGATCCTTGGTTTGTTTTGGTAGGAAATTCCTTGGCTGCAAAGAAGACCGTCCTGCCGCCTTACAGACTTAAGGAGCGTAGTGCTTAATGAGAATTCACCAGTGGGGCTGTGGGCTTGCTGAGCACAGAGGGTAGTTGTTAGGGAATATGCCTTTGTAGCTTCTGTCGTGCCACACATGGCATTTCCTGAGGCTGCTTCCTTTTCACCTTTCTGGAAGACGGAAGCTACTCAAGGCAGACAGCTCTTCATATGTTAAGGAACAAGAGGCCGTAGAAAAGAGAGAAAACTCACAAATTTAAAAAGAATATTCAGGTTCAGCTCAGCTTGGCTTATTAAAACTGCTTAAGGTCTGGTTTCCAATTAAAGCTGGTTATATAGAACCACTTTGATAGATTTTTTTTCCCCCCAACGCTTAAACATGTCCTATACGTATACAGTTATTTACAATATTCTATAAATTTTTGTTAAGTCATGAAAATATTGCAATCATGCTATATGGCAATTGTATCTGAGACCTGAAAAAGAATGTCTGTTTCTCACAAACTCTGAAATATAGCAAAATATGACGTATGTATAAATCACATGTAATGTGGTTTTGAGCAGCGGAGTAATGTAACTGAATCAAGGGTCAGAATAGATTATTCTGTCTTTTCCCTCTGACCAGATTATTCTTATTTCTTTGGAGGGTTGTGTTTATTTTTCTTTTTTTTTTTGTCTGAACTCCAAATGTATTATTAACTGACAAATAATTTGGTAATGTTACACATTATTATTTTGCTATCCTTGCATTCGCACATGTGAAATACTGGGACCCTGGAAGAAGACAGAAGTCCTTTAAAATTTTGGAGAAAACTTCGGCTGATACATGTATTTTAGAAAAGTGTGTTGGTTTATGCTTCAGGTGAAACATTATTAAAAATCTACCCCTATCACAGAAGCAATAATAAAAGTAGAAATATTTTAGGTTCAATGAAATTGGAGTAAATTTATTGTTTGACCAATTGGGTGGATCAAAGATGAAAGACTTGCAACAATAGCTGTCAGTGTAGCTGAGCTGCCATGCAGCAGCAGACATTAAACATTAATGGAGCTTATAAAATAAAAATTAGAGGTACCAAGATGTTAAAAATATAAATTAAGATGTTATTTTAAGATACTTTCTGCATTCTGTTAATGTCCAAAATAATGAATTAGCAGCCTGTTTAATGACAAGGACATATAGTGGTTTGTAATAAAAAGTCAGCTAGACTGTGCTCAGCTGGGCCGCAGATATTTATTAAGACTCTTGGTGTTTGAGCATTATTGCACCATTTCTGGAAGGTAGCGAGCTAAACCTATCCAGGACAGAGCTGTCAGGGTCACTAGCACACCCAAAAGAATATATTATTATTATTATTATTATTATTATTATTATTATTATTATTATTATTATTATTATTATTATTATTATTATATATTAGTATTATTATACTGAGTCCCTTCTGAGAAATGACTGATTCCCTGAGGACAGTCAGGCTGATGTAGGCTCCTTTCCATAGCAGCATAATCCCTGGGGCAGCACGGAGCAGAAACCGTCCCAGTGCCATGAATCTCTTCTCTCAGGTGTCCCCAGACCTATGTTGTCGCAGCAAGAAGCAATCAGTGACAGCAAAAAAGTGGCATCAGGGGCTCCGGCAGCAGGCAGCTGCCTGGATAATTACATGAGATCCCCAAAGCAGAGGTTGGTAGAACATCCCTTGACACCCCAGCCCCTGCTTCTGGGTGCAATGCTAGCCATAAAGACAGTGTGTGACTGCACCGGTAGTGGCTCACGGTTAAAAAAGAAGTTGAGAAATTGCCTTTCTCACTTCTACAGAAGCCTCTTGGCAAGAACTATGTCTTAGATTATTGGTTTTGCTTGAATTAGGGAAGATTGTGCTCATTTAATTCCCTTAAGTGAGTTTCACCTGTGGCACAAGAATGCATTGCAGAGGTGCTCTAGGAAGGAATCGTACAAACAAACTCCTGAAGTGTGATTCTCCTCTCCTTTGTATCACAGGGTAAGCCAGGAAATCCAGTGACATCTCTCCATTTCTTGAACACAGGACTTAGGGTTCTTCCCTCGCATGCAGTTAGACAGCTTTACTGTCGCTAGTGAGATGACACCAGTGTAAGCTACTTGTGAGTAAGGCCTACGTGGGCATATTTAGGGTATATGGACAATGTGTTAGTATATGAAGTCAGACAACCACCATCCTGATGCCAGTAACAGCCTTGAAAAGGTGGATATGACCACCCTTCCATCCAATGTGTACGTGTAGTGATGTTGTTATTTCATGTTTCCCAGGTGGGGGCATTTTGTCCCTGGTTCTGACCCTTGACAGGGACCTGCTTCTCCCACTTGGATCTGGGCTGGCCGTGTCGGCTGGCGTGGGGTGGGTGAGGTGACCTGCCCCAGGGTGGGTGGCTGGGGCATTTGGGCAGCGACACCCTGAGCTCCCCTTGGTGCAGTGCCCCACTAGCGTGACCGCAGCACCACTGGTTGCGCTGGGCAATGTGGCTGTCATAAGGCTGGTGCAGCCAGGCAGGGAAGACAGACTGCAGGTTTTAATTTCATTTCTGAGAAGCCTATGCAAGAATGAACATGGAAATACCCAGGCTGGATGTGCTCACAATGAAACACAAGGCAGGAAGGCTCCTCTGCCAAATTTTTAAGGTATCATGGGGAAAAAATGGTATTAAATGACTGCTGTGGCACTGTGTCCTGGCATATTCCATACTCCAAGGTTTTATATTGTTCTGTATAAAGAAATAATTTAAAGCAATTTCCCCAAAGGTTACTTGCTGAATTTCTCATTGTAACATATTTGAGAAACGCTCATGAGACCTTGAGCCTCTCTTTAGCCAGCTAACAAAACAAAACATAAACTGGGAGATTTACCTTTCCACCAATAAAAAGAGATAATTAAGGAATTCAGTGAAACCTGAATCACCTTTCTACAAGTGCTCGTAAGAAGGTAGCCTTGAAACAAATGTACAAAAAGATCTGTTTTCCACGAATCACTGTACAGCAGGTGAAAAAGAGAGGACAGGGAAATCCTGAGTGCTGGGGTGACTCTGCTTGCATGCAGCTGAGGGTTGTAAAAACTTGTCAGGTGCCTCTAACAGGCAAACATTTAGAGTTTTATAACCTCAGTATTTGCAACATTTAAGGTATTTCCTGTCTTAAGTATTGGGAAGTACAAGTAAATATTGCCCCTGCTGAGGTTAACTGTTCTGCTTAGTTGAGGTAAAACTAGCAGGCTTTTCATGGTCAGAACCAATTCGCAGGCAAACCACAAAAATCCCAAAGCTGCTGTCACATTTTTAATTCATTAGGAGCAACTCATACCTACTCCCAGAGCTACTCTTAGTAGTGGGCCTTTTCTGGAGCGCAGGAGATTTTGCTCAGAAGTAGAAAATCTAAGTCTGGTAAAGCGGTTCTGGCTAAATGCTGAAATGGTCAGAATAAAACTTCTTCCCTTTATAATGAAAGGAGGAAGCTCGATTTTTTTCTGTTCTTTTTCGTTGTTTTGGATTTCAGAAACCATGCTGAATTTCCCCACCTGACTTCATATGCGAACCTTTGCATTTTCCAGCTCTGGATGGCAGCCTAGACAGCCTACTGGAAAGCAGAGGTGGTGTGAAAATTGGGTGGGCTTAGAGCAGTGGCTGGAGTATATCTCTGCAATTGCTCCATTGAAGCCGGCAGAGCTTTATTGATTTAAGGCTAGATTTGGCTCATGATGTGTGTCTTTAGAGCCAACACTATGCATGGCATATGAAGCAAAACAGTACAGCTACTGCTTTTCCTCTCAATCTATTTCTTGTTCTTCCAGCATTTAGAGGTAATAAAAAGGGCATACAGATGTGCCTGCACACACAAAACCTTTTCTTACAAAATTTTCATTGCAATTTTGCAGATTTAAGAGCTCTGGATAGTTCAGGTAAAGCTTCTGAGAAGTATCTTAAAGTTTAGATGCTTATCTTAACCAGCTGTGAACTCAGATTTCCCCCCAGCTTGGGGAAAGCTCTCCCCGAGGACCCCCATTTAGGGGGCAGCATCCCTGCAGGGAACAAGCTCCCTGTTCAGAGCTGTGGCTGTGCAGCATCCTTTACTTGGAGGTAGAAAGCTTGCCATATGGCTGCTTTGTTTCCAGTAGCTATAATGTAATTGAATCAATTGCCCTCACATGATATGGGTGTACTAAATGAACATACATCATTTATTTCTGGGTTTTGAGGCTTGTAAGAAGTGGAGGGCAAGGCCCCTGAGGATAAATCAGTCTAGTTTGTCTTCAAGAAAAATGGGTTGAAATCTGACCTGTGGTGCAGGCACAAATCAATTCAGTGGTTCTGACAGTCCCACGTGGATACTTTCCTCATTTGGAAATTATCCTCTGATGAAGGTTGCTGTCAGTCTTTACACAGCTAGGCTACAAAAAGCAGCTATCTTCTGAAGTGAAGGTCATCAGTAAATAACATGCAAAATTCAAATACAGCTAGCCTAAGCTAGGGAAAAGGATAGCAGTAATTCTCATGATGCTGTCAGAAAGTTGGTCATGAGTTGAGAGAAGGGGAAAGAGAAGAGGGGTCTGCCAAAGGCTGGCTTCACAAGATGCTGGGGCCTCGAGCAACTGAGAATTGCAGCAGGATTTGCCTGTCACCCACTTTCCCCTTTGCAGCAGGAACTGGGGGAGGTCAGTGCCTAAAACTTCTGTGCCTCAGTTTTCTTAAAGCTCCCCTGCTTCACCTCAGCACCTCTTAGATAACTAGGGTTTCCTTGTTCTTTTTTTTTCTCTGCTCTGCACCAGCTCTGTACCAAGAGCTGGGGCTAAAAACATTTCTCCTGATCTCTCTTGGCCAGGCATCAATACTGCTAGCTGCTTTGTGTCTGCTTCAAGCTATGCAAACCTTTCCCCACAAAACCAAAATGAACTCAGCTTTGCTGCTTTTTCTTTCATTATAAGGCCAAAATTTAGACCTCCAGAAAAACAAGGTTAAATCCCAAGAATAGATGGGACAGCTTTTGGAGTGTGAAGAAATGAGCTGTCTAAAAGTGTCTTATCTAAGCTAACCACCTGGGCCTCCATCACTGGGCATCATGGGATGAGTTGCTTCCTGCAGGTGCGATGGGACAATGTGTCTTCTGACGTTTCCCATCTCTCTATTTACAATCAATCCTGGATAGTTGGCTTCACAGACCACCAACTCAACCAGCTGGGCTAGTTGCATGTATCTTTTAGTTGCTGATAAAACAGTTATTCTTTGAAGTCAAAGCCTGATTTCATGGGATTTTTGTTCTAAAGAGAGAAAGAAATCTGGACTGAGACTTTGATATCTCTCCTACCCCTCACTGGTGTTTTGGAGTGCACCATTTTAGAGATGGAGACCATTTATCAGCAATTCATCACCTTGTCAGAGAGTTTGGACAGTGGTTTTCAGACCTTTCAGCTATTTTTGTGCCTGTGCAAGATTGTTTCCTGCAGAAATTGAAAATCTGGCCTTTCAGAGCTATTACTGAGTCTGTCCTTCCTTTTAATTTGTTGATATAATTGCTTTCCTCTATGACAACTTGTAAAAACCCATCTTATTTTTCTCAACTCTTTTACGTGCTTCTCTGTTTAAATACATTTCTTTTGTTTCTTGTTTCCTTCATGCCCTGGTTAATTAATTTCAGACTTCTGGGTTTTGTCGCCCCACAGCAGCATGGGCAAATATCAGTGCGGCACAAAGCCCTTACAGGCAGAAGGTTGAGGGTACTTGAGGAGAGGAGACAGCATTTCTGGAGAGATGGGATTGAAATATAAGCCTATGGATATCCTCCGACTTTGGACAATACTATAAAGCCACAGAGTAGAAGAAGACAGGAGTCGGGGAAGGAAGAGCCAGTCCCTCTGTAAATGGGTGGGAGGCTAAACTGCAAGGCCGTTCTGTACTCCAGGCCAAGATAATATTGGTAGCACAGGCCCTCCATTGTGCCTTCTTGGTAAATCTATGCCTTCATGCTATTCCTTACTTCTATTTCTCTATTTCAGTTTCCACTAAATTGATTTTTTTCTTCTATTTCTGCTCCTTGGAAACTTAATACTCTGCCTAATACCCTCTTGGTGCCATCCCTGTACGGACACATTAGGTCAAAATGGAATTATACAGATACAAGACATAAAACCTGTATTGAAAATTTTCCATTCTAACTAGTTTTGGAGAGAAAATGTGGATTTAAGGAAATAGAAAAGAAGTCCAGCACTAACTCATGGCAGTAAATGATGCATTATTACTAAAAATTGCACCCCACAAAATTTTATGATTTTGTACAAGGAGTTGTTGTAATTTTTTTTGAACAAAAGGCAGCATTTTCCTTTCAAACACCTTCCGTTTTCTTCTACTCTGCTGTCCTGTTTTTTTGATCAGAATAGCTCAGGATGAATCTCCTGTAACAGGCAGCAAACCCATCCCTGTTCTCACTTCAAGTGTCATTTCTCACAGTCACTTATTATTTGAAGCTGCACTCTAATTCATCTCCTTTTATTTGTTCTCTGCCTATAGGTAAGGAGTAGAACAAGGGATGGCTGCTTTCCCGTGAGCAGGCAAATAGTATTTCTTCAAAATCAGGAATACATATCTTCAAAAGCCTTTTCTGGTCAGAGATCCATGATGTGTAAGAGAGGGTTGACTGCAGGCTTACAATGTGGAGTTTGCTTAGAGGGGTGAAATAAAAAGATGGATTAGTTGCTCTTTTTGGGATGTGAGTGTTAATTGGTTCCCTAATAAAATCATCTAGTTAAACTCTCTGCTCAGTGGTATAGCACTGCAGTGAAGGCATTTTTGAAGGCACCCTGCCAAGTTGATTGTGCTTCTGGATAATTAATTGAAATTGGGAAAATAACATAACCCCCCCACACCCCCCCCCAAAAAAAAAAAAAGAGAAAGCACAGATTTTCAGCTGTTCTTCATACATAAGGTTGCAGAGATTAACTCACCTGGTAGGAAAGTAAGTATCCCACAGAACAAAGTGTTTCTTTGTCTCAAGCAACAGCTTTGGCGACTGCTTCCTTTGGAGAGATTCACATTTCTAAAGCTGCAAGGAGGAATTTAAAAAACATTAAAATACTTTGATCAAATATGTAGTGGTTTTGTGTACATTTTAATTTTACATACATTTTATATGGGTTTTAAACTTTTTAAAATTTTCAGAAGTTAATTTTTAAAACAAACCAGAAATGGTTCTTGTTCTCTCCTGTTCGTTTCTTGTTGCTCAAGTTTAGTGCTTGCCTTCCCGTACAGAAGTCCTCTTGACATATATCATCTCAGGATGATTTAGCCTTTTGTGTAATTGTTTTCTAAGTGTTTGCATTTATCCTTTTGGTAATCCTGTGCTGGAAATTGCTGCCCATACTTGGTAATATTCTAATATTGATTTTGTTTCCTTTTCTTCTAGTCTTAGTTACAAATTACACTTTTCTTTTTGCCTGGAATGTTTTAGGGTGATTGATTACTGAATGAATCGAGTGCACTCACAAGCTAAGGCTTGATTTAATCCCCTTAGTGCCAGACATTTCAGAGCACACAAACTGAAGTTACAGCACCCTCTGGAAACAAGGGCAGTGGATGCTTTTCCTGGGTGTTGGAGAGCTGTGCCTCTGGGTACCCCACTTGGGCTCGAATGCTCCATGCTCACCAAGGCGCAGCATTAAACCTTAATTTTTGTCATGTCAATGGATTTCTGTGTCTGTCAGGGGAGAGTGAGCTGTTTGTTTGCAACCCCTCAAAGACAGGAGATACACAAACTGCAGGCTCTTTAGGGAATATGACTCTGTGTGTGCAACGCTTTGTTTTCTTTGCAAAGGAGAGGGAAGGGAGGAAGGTTTGATAAGAGGCACTCGTGTATGTAAAACAGTGACTTGGGATCAGTAGGAAAAAGTGTGGATCCTATTATAGCTGAATTATCCTCTGAAGTCCCTTCCCCGTAGATAACTGAGCTGGCTTTTATGCAAATGAACTTACTGTGAGCTTGACATTGCAAACAGTGCACTTCGAAGTATTTTTTCTGCTTCCGACCTTCTCTATGAGGTGGGTAACAGATTAAGCGTGTGCTGTGGTGGGCTTGATCAGATACGTGGTGTTGTGCAAATGTGTCTAAACCTGAGTTTACAGGTAGGCTTAGCTGCAATGGCAGGAATTATTTGGGGCATCAATTACCATGGCATCTGCCCTGGCAGGCATGATGAGGAAATGAGAAGACTGCAAACAGCAAAGCTTGCCGGGACTTGTTGCTGATACCCCTTTCATTCCTGATGTTTGACAAACTCTTAAAAAGCTTCTTGTGCATTCCTCTTCCTAGCTTTTTGGTTGCTATAACCACACAGTACTGAACCTTCAGTTATGAGTGCCATAATTACCTCCATCTCCTCCTGCTGCTGCAAATGAGCCGAGAGGAAAAGTTCATTAATCAATTATCTGAATTTTGGATAGAACCAGAGCAATGATAGTCTCCTGTTTCCTGGAGATTTGAAATATGTCTCCTTCCTTCGGAAGCGGATGCAGCCCCAGATTAAACAGGGAGCAGGGAGAAAAAGGAGGGGGAGAGCAGATGAGGCACACACTTGATCTGGCAGCTTGCAAAATGCTCTCACAGAGAAAGGCCTGAGACTACCTCTGCCTGAAAATATCTTTATCTCACAAAAAAGATGGTGTGTGGATGTATGGATGAGAGAGAAAGAGCTTAAAATAAAATGTCTCTGGGGAGCTTTCTTCTTGTTACACAAGATGACCCACCTTCAGGACTGGTTTTATGTATTTTACCTGTCAAACCCTCTTGACATTTGTGGCTTGGAAAGTTAAACTTGTATTACTGGTTCTGTGAGTACTTTATACAACTGTTTCCCAGACCGTTTCTCTTCTCCCAGTTGTTCTCTCCACTATTCGGCCGCAATGTCATGTTCCTGTCTTTCCTTTGGCGGCCATCGTTGTGCTCCAGGCTTGTGAGCACAACCACCACCATCCTGTAATGTCCCCGCCCCCTCTTGGGACCCCCACAGCATCCCAGGGATGCATTTACTGTGGAGGTTCGTGGGGAGAAGGTGTGGGAAGAATTTGGCAAAACGGCAGCTAAAAAAATGCAAATGAGCAATGTTGTTGAAGAAGTGATAAAGAACTAGAGTAATTATTTAGCTCCATTTAAGTAGCCCATACTAATGCACTTCAGTGGAACTTGTGCTTGCGGAGTAATTTTTAAGGCCATGGTGCAACATACACTGTTACTAGAGGCAAGGACAAGTACATTTATCAGTTGTAGCAACAACACACCAAATTAAAACACAGTCATTACTACTTAGTCCATGTTATAATGCAGCAAAACATCAGGCATGTGTTTAAACCCCATAGGACTTCAGCCGGTGCTAAGAATAGGCACATTTAAGTGATCTGTTGAGTTGCTGGCTGTAGCAGATACCTCATGGTTCTGCAGATAGCAGCTCTGGTATTTTGTCTCTATTATGTTTTGTACTGTCCAAATCCCTTTTATATTGCATGCAAAAAAAAAAAAAAAAAAAAAAAAAAAGTGCTTAAGCTACACAGAAAGTTAAAAAGAAAGTGTAGGAAAATTCTCATACTTCATCAAATCACTTTGTTATTGTTGAAATGGGAAGAAATACAGTGCACTATAATGATTCTGTGATTCTATGCTTCTATAATCTGACAAAATTATTGAATCATAGAATGGTTTGAGTCGGAAGAGACCTCAAAGATTATCTAGTTCCAACCCCCCTGCCGTGGGCAGGAACACCTCACATTAGACCAGGTTGCTCAAAACTCCATCCAGCCTGGCCCTGGACACTTCCAGGGATGGGGCATCCACAGCTTCTCTGGACAACCTGTTTGGGTTCCTCACCACCCTGGTAGTAAAGAACTTTTTCCTAACGTCTGATCTAAATCTACCCTGCTGTAGTTTAAAGCCATTACCTCTTGTCCTTTTGCTACACACCCTTGTAAACAGTCCCTCCCCAGCTTCCCTGTAGCCCCCTTCAGGTACTGGAAGGCTGCTCTAAGGTCTCCCTGGAGCCTTCTCTTCTCCAGGCAGAACAGACCCAACTCTCTCAGCCTGTCCTCATAGGAGAGGTGCTCCAGCCCCCTGATTGTCTTTGTGGTCCTCCCCTGGACCTGCTCCAGCAAGTCCCCATCCTTCTTATGTTGGGGGCTCCAGAGCTGCACGAAGCACTCCGGGTGAGTTCTCATGAGATCGGAGTAGAATGGGAGAATCAAATCATCACCCTTGACCCAATGGTCACACTTCTTTTGGTGCAGCCCAGGATATGTTTGGCTTTTGGGACTGCTAGTGCACATTGCTGGGTCATGCTGAGTGTCTCATCAACCAGCACCCCCAAAAACGGTGCAAGCTTTAGCTCTTTATATGGACTAGAGAACACACTTCAGCTCTAAGTCTTATTTTGATAATTTTTAATCCTCCTTCTTTCATAAGTTTCTCTTATATTCATAGAACAATATGAGAGAATGAAGTAACTAATTTAAATTATATAAATATGCACAGCCATTAAATGGAAGACTTTGTAGGAATAGGGATAGAATATCAGCCTTAAATTTCAAAGTGTACAGTAGTTGGTTCAGATAGGGTTTGGGTTATATTTTTTAATTTAAAATTCTTCAAATCTTGTATTCTCTCTGTATCAAATAGATCACTACATCTTCAATACTTAATTATCTGCACTATAAAAAGAAATCCCCTTTAACAGTTAAGAAAATATTTAAACAGCTCTTTTTTTTTTTTTTTTTTGTAAGAGGACTGAAACATGATGTACAATGTATAAACTAGCCTTCTACTGATGTATACATGGAAGCCCAAATAAGATTAAGAGAAATATGCTTCCTCTGATCTTTGTAACATTTGCATTCAGTTTTTAGGCCATCATTTTATCGATGGTTTGGGAATACAGACAGATTTAGCTGCATGAATTTATTTGCAGAGTCACGGCCTTACCAAGCGGTAGCTATGTTTCTTCACTTTTACAGAAAAAAAATATAGGTTTGTTAGACCTAAACATGAAGAGGATCTTCTCATGCTGGAAGTTGTAAGCATGATCCTCTGAAGGCGGTGAGGGTAGGATCTTCACCTAAAGCCTGCTGTGAGACAAGAGATCTCTGAGTTCAGATATTTCTGGAGTAAGAAGAGCCGTTTGCATTCCCTGGGAGGCAGAGGAGTCTGAACTGAATGAGAGTGGGACAGAAAAGGGGAACTTAATTTTTCTATTGTCAGTAATGTCTTGCCTTAGGGAGAGTGTGGTAGAAATGTATTTTGGAGGCAGCTTAGTCCTACTTTTTAAGGTATTTAACGTCTTTAAGTTAGATTTGCGAAGGGTCTGAGATGAATGAAACAAGGGACATCTGGGAAGTTTCCTCAGACATACTCTGATTGTTCAGCCAGTTTTACATGTCTTCTTTAGAAATGGGTGACCTCTCCATAGTGCCCATATCCTCATCAGCAGGAGAGTGTTTTCCTGTTTTGCCTGTTGTGTAACCATTTGTATGTTATCTGACATCCCCTCTCCTTGGCACACACTTTACCTTTTCTCCATAAAATGGCATAGTGCGGGACTGGGTTAGAGGGGACTGCACACGGTAACTGCTGGATCTTTCCAGACTTCCAGTATGTTTGTTAGAGAATCCCACATCAGCTTGCAGTGGCCATGATCAGGTATTTAAAAGAACTATTTGGTGTGCAAGTCACAGGACTTCAGCAAAACAGGCTTATAGGGAAAAAATGAGTTTGGAAATAAATTGAAACTTTGTGAAATTTGATCTAGGAAGGTGGTTTTGATGTAAACAAGAGGTTTCCAATGAACCAGAACATCCTCTGAGTAAAACCTGTCTGTGCTTTTGCATTTTGATTTCTCTGCTTTCTTAGTTTGACATAAATCAGGTGTAGCTTTACCTGGGAGAGAGAAGAAGAGAAAGTGATAGAAAGGGGTGAATTGTGAGAGATGCAGGCACCTTATTTGCCCACCACCTCCTGCAACAGTGCTTGTGCATGTATGGAAAGAGGCTTTTCTTACTGTTGCTTGATCGCAGGTGTGAGCAGCCAGAGACAGGCTGTGCAGCTTCACACATGCCAAGCAAGGGCTCATTCTCCCTCCTCACAACCCTACATCCCACTCCATGATCTGTGACAGGACCCAACAGAACAGAGGCTGGTGGAGGAAAGGGATTTCCACATTTTCATCCAGGTTGCACCAAATCCTGGAAACAAACATTGTCCACATAGAATTAAAATTCTGTAATGTATTATGGAGATGTACAAAAGTTTCTGCTGAAACACCCTCCTCTGAAGCACTGTACAAGCTATTAATGTTCTTGAAGACCTGGTACTCAACAGGCTTTATTCTGACATCTGATGGTATCTGTGAAGCAGCCAAGCCCATGTGGGGTAACACAGTCCCCTTCTTTTGCCCTGGAGACTGGGACTAGAGTTTACAAGGGACAACAAGACAGCTTTATTAACACCACCGGTACTTGCCCTGGGTTGTCATTGTGGATATTAAAATAGTCTATGTAGATATAAGTCGCAGGAAGCCTGACATGTCCTTTTGCTACCCAGAGAGCAATGTGCAGCTTAGTGAGTCCTCTGGGATGATGTGTTCCCTCTCCCTGCCTCTTAATGCCCCCTCTGTAAGAGGTGCCAGGAGAGGCAGAGTGATGCCAGGCAAAGCTGGCACAGAGGGAGGCTCCACCTGGAGAAGTTCTGGCTTGGAGATAGAAAAGAATGGAAAAGGCAGGGAAATGGTGGGGAGGGAACAGAGAGGTAAGTGTGCAGCAGGGAAGAGATTTGACAGATCTGTGCTGACATTTTGTATTTATAAGCCATATTGTGACTGATGAGCTCCACAATAAAATCCCTAGTGACTGCAGAGGCTGCAAGAAATTACTCTTTTTTTGTTAGGGGGAGGAAGCACAAACAAAAGAAGGAGGAGGAGGAGAAATCATATTTCTCAAGTCCTCATCTAAGCAGTGTCTTCAGTACATGCTTATGAAGGAAAAAGCTTTCCATCACTCAGTGCTGTGCTGGCTCGCGGTGAAGCAGAGTGAAGGTGACTAGTGTGGGAGGAGCCATTCGACATTCCAGAGCCTCGAGGAGTTTCTCTGTGTGCCCTTTTGTGTGTGTGGCTGCAGGGGAGAGAGGAGGTGGGGTTAGAGGTGAGCTTCATAGCATTTCCAGCAAGATTCAAGGGCCTCATCTGGCCTCTACCTATCATGATGCACTTTAAACTGGGGAATAGCTTTGGTGTCCTGCTTCTCCTGATCAGCAGCAATGGTTCCCTGCTCAGAGTGGCATTTGTGAGAGGAAATTAAATTTCTGCATGTGCAGGCAAGTATCAGAGTGTGAGGTGTTACTGCCATGCTGAAGAAGTCATCTTAACCTACATCCTACCCTGCATCCTACAGTGTCATCCTACCCAGCTGGTGTTCACCCAAAGGCAGGGATAGTTTTGAAGATGAGGTAGCTGAGCTTTGGGGAAGCATCCTGAAGTGTCAGTACAAGAACAGCAGTCCCAGATTCTCCAAGCAATTTCTCTATTTCCAAGTCACTATGCCGGAGGCAACAACACCCTCTCCCTGACTGCAGGGAAGAGCAGAGCTACAGTGATGCCTCTGGTCTGCCATCAGAAGGGAAAGAACTGTGTCAACACAGAAAATGCTACTTGCTTACAGGTTGTTAGAGACAGGAGAGATACAGGTGGGAGCAAGAATAAAAATAGAAGTTCTGAAGTAAAAAATGGGAGAAAAGAGAGAAGACTGATTAAGTCACAAAAGAGAAAAATTAACGGAAAAGGAAAAGAACTATTACATTGAATATGTCTGCCCTTTAGACTAGCATTGATAAAGGTTGAGGATGTGCAGTGTAAAGGTTGAGACATATCTAACTGAGGGTCGCGTCTGATGAAATAGTAATTTATGGTTAGAGAATAAGACCAATTGGATGATGTGGGCATCATTTCTAGTCTATCAGATATTAGGAGACTGGAGGAAACACATCACTAGACACACAAAGCAGGTATCTGAAGACCACTAAGCTATAAAAGAAAAAAAATTCAAAAAGCTGCTGTTTATTGTTTTGCTTCCTTCCCTATCCTTTCCTACTTGCTGTAGCGAAATCAAATGAAAAACTGAGTAATGCAGTACACATTCTGTGTTCCCCCTTACTACTGGTAATATGAGAAACAATACCTTAATGATGGCTTAGATTTTTAATGAAGATACTTGTTAGGCTTCACAGTATAAATGCAAAAAAGATTTAGAGGTGTTTGTTCTCCAAATATAGCCAGGTCAGGCTGGGGCAGAGAAGGGTGAGCACAATTAAAAGAAATGAAAATGGTGAGAAAAATGTGGATAGTGGCTGAACTAATCAAGAAAAAGATGATTATGCGGAATGAGCAGACTTGTCTGTATAGATATATTAATATTGCAAATTGTGTCAGCCAGTGCAGTGGTCCAGCCTCTTAGTAGCTGCATCTGTTTCTTTTTTATCAGCTGCAGAATCAAATATAGTCATTAGGAAACAGACGCATGCACTCTCATCTGCAGACTGAATCATACCATACTAACTGGAGCCCACAAAGAACAGACAGATCATTCCCTCATTCTCTCACAGTTCCCTAATTCTCCCCCATTTTTTACCTACCAGTGTTCAACTCTGCACATTCTACCTGTTCTCTGAATCATATGGAACTTCTTCTTGAATTGCACTTTTTTACTGAAATGTTTTCTTCAAGTCCCATTCTGTGCAATTGCCTCTTCCCCCTCACCCCATAAAGTAGGGAGAAAAATGCAAACCCCAGAGTATAATTTATAAACAGATGCTGTTGAATCTTTCGTCAGATGCTTTTACTTGAAACCTATAATTTTATTTTGTAGAAAGCCTAACCAAATTTGCACACTCTGGAGAGCATTGTGTTGTAAAAAATCGAATCAGACTTTTGCACTTGGTAACAGGAATAGCTTTTTTTACCTGATGTAGAAGGAATTTTTATTACATAATATATGTAATTATTAGGAAAGTATGTGTTTTGTAATACAGGATATCATACCCTTCAATGAGAAACTTTCATGGCAGCTTTTCCAGGGTCTCTCAAGCATTTGTTTTGGAGAACATAGTCATCACAATGGTCTTCTACCCAGTGTCCCAGCATCACTGAAGGAAACAGATTACAAGAAGGGGCTACATATTTTCATTTAATTACAATCAGTGAGAACACTGGGGTGCTGTTGAGGACTCTGCGCATTGCTTGTTTTTGCAGGGTCATGAGGAAAAGCTCAATGTATGTCAAAAACAGAAGACCTAGTGAATTTGACTTGCCTTTTATCACAGAATCACAGAATCCAGGGACTGGAAGGTACCTCAAAAGATCATCTAGACCAGCCCCCCTGCCAGAGCAGGATCACACAGGAACGCATCCAGGCAGGTTTTGAATGTCTCCAGAGAACGAGACGTCACAACCTCCCTGGGCAGCCTGTGCCAGCGCTCTGTCACCCTCACAGTAAAAAAGTTTTTTCTGATATTTTTTTGGAACCTCCTATGTTCCAGCTTATATCCATTGCCCTTGTCCTGTCATTGGATATAACTGATAAGAGCCTGGCTCCGTCCTCCTGACACCCCCATTGACATATTTATAAACATTTATGAGGTCACCCCTCAGCCTTCTCTTCTCCAAGCTAAAGAGACCCAGCTCCTTCAGCCTTTCCTCAGAAGGGAGATGTTCCACTCCCTTCATCTTTGTGGCTCTGCACTGGACTCTCTCCAGCAGCTCCCTGTCTCTCTTGAGCTGAGGGGCCCAGAACTGGACACAGTATTCCAGATGTGGCCTCACCAGGGCAGAGTAGAGGGGCAGGAGGACCTCTCTTGACCTACTTGCTACTCCCTTTCTAATACACCCCAGGATGCCATTGGCCTTCTTGGCCACGAGGGCATACTGCTGGCTCATGGTCATCCTCCTGTTCACCAGAACCCCCAGGTCCCTTTCCCCTGCGCTGCTCTCCAGCAGGGCAGTCCCCAACCTATACTGGCACATGGGGTTATTCTTTCCCAACTGCAAAACTCTACACTTGCCCTTGTTGAATTTCATAAGATTTCTCCCTGCCCAGCCCTCTAGCCTGTCCAGGTCTCTCTGAATGGCAGCACAGCCTTCTGGTGTGTCAACTACTCCTCCCAGTTTTGTGTCATCAGCAAACTTGCTGACAACATTCTCTAATCCCTTGTCCAGGTCATTGATGAATATATTGAACAGCACTGGCCCCAGCACTGACCTCTGAGGGACTCCACTAGACACAGGCATCCAGCCAGACTCTGCCCTATTGACCACAACTCTCTGACTTCTTCCCTTCAACCAGTTAGCGACCCACCTCACTACTCGGTCATCCAGACCACACTTCCTCAGTTTACCTATGAGGATGCTGTGGGAGACGGTGTCAAATCCTTTACTGATATCCAGATAGAGTACATGTCCAGGTATACCAATGATTGCCTATGTGGCAACATTTGTGAGCACGTCCACCTCTGTAATATGGTACCAATGGTTGCTCACCTTCGTACATCTCTGAGAACGACAGGGAAACACTCTGTCCTGTCTGAGTGTTTGGTATTATGGCTAAAAGCAGTAGCTCTGTACTCCTGCATAATAGCTCCTCTCTAAGGCCCCCTGCAGTAGAAGATGTTATTCGTAACGTCTTGCTCTCCGACCAGCGTGTCACTGAAGGCAACATGACTGTAGCTCAGCATTGCACACAGACACCCTTCTGCACTGAGAAATTAAGGCTTTGTTACCATTTGTACCTATTTCAATCTCAAGAAGCAGAAGTGTGTATATGTAAGAACCTGTATTATTGTGCATGTTTGTGCTTGCAAGTGTGCCTGTGAGACGATGATGGTGTGAGACAAAGATGATGATGATGATGATGATGATGAGTGCATTCTTCTTCCTTGGATTGCCCTAGGGTTTTTCTGCATGGTGCAGTGAAGTGACTGTGAACTTCCACATTTCAGAGTTGGGATTTACATAGTGACCAGTGGGCTTTACTTGTTAGTCCTGTGTGTTTTCTCTTTTCATCAGATGACAGGCTCTTTCTTTTCTTCCTGCTGACTTCTAAATAGCAGGGCCAGAAATTCCTGAAAGCTGACTTGGGTCTTCCTGAACTAGTCCAAAAAACTAACCTGTTGGCTGAGTTCACCACTAAGTTATAATTTTTTACTGTCCTTTGAGGCCTAGAAGTAAGCTCACTTCCTGATGCAGGATATTTCTCCTAGCAGTCTAACTTCTTACTTGGTCTTAGGTCTGACTGATTTGGTGTGACAGATATTTGTTGCAGGATAAACTGTAGCTTCCTGGGTTTTATGAAGTTGGGCCAATTTCACTGCAAATACCTCCCAAAGGAAATTACTCTCTTCTTCCAGAATTCTTTGTCTGCTATGAATTGCTCACCTTCAGCAACCCATTGTTCCCAGTTTTGGAAATTCCTGCATTTTTCAAGTGATTTCACTCTATCGGAAGTAGCAACACCCCTTACCTCACTCTGATTCTAGGACTTGCCCTGTGAAGTTCCCCAGTGGCTTCCTGCATTTGTGTCATTGCTGTTCCGTCACAGGGGAGTTCTCACCTGCTCTCTCACCCTGTTTTGCATCACTATGTGCTTCCCAGGCTGAACTGGTTTTATGTCCCAGAGAAACAGTGCAAGACTTTCAGAGAAAAGAGGAACTTGCTTGAATCATGCTACCAAAGTGAGCAGTATTTCTTTTTATCCAGATAAAGAGGAAAAAGAAAACCCAAACCAACCTGTAGAAATCACAAGCCAGTCAGCTCTCTGAATTGCACAAGAAAGAGGACTACAATTTCTAAGGAGAACGGAGTAACACCCTGAGTACTGCTCACAGCTTCCTTCAGCATGTGAGGGAAGTGTTGTTTGTAGTTTAATCATAAGTGATAATTGGAAAATATATGTTACACTTTCATCCCTTTTGTGATGGAAAGCTTGTGACTGAATTACGTTTCCTGAGGATATGAGCCAGTCACCAAGTAGCTCCCTTTATATAAATGTGCTCTGAGGCCAGCCTGTTTAGGTTATTTCATGCTTGAACTTCTTTACCACTTCCAATATTGGCAGGTACATTGTGCTTCTCAAATCTCTGTTCTCCTTCATCCTTTTCCCACTACATACCTATCTTCCTCTGCACTCTTCCTCTTCTCCCGTGGCAGCCCTTACCTCTTGCTTCCCATTCGTATTGCAACAGCCCTTCTCTCACATCCACATCGTGTTATCCCTGCATCAGTGCATCTCACATCTCTATGGCAATGCATTTCAAATTACTTTCCCACCTCTGCCTGCCTCCCTAGTGTCTGCCTTTCCAGATACCATTGCCAGTCACTTAAATTCATTGTGGCAAAAACCACATTCCCTATTCATGTTCCTCTTCTCATGCTCCCCAGATGCATTACCTTGATTTTCCCCTCTCTTTAACTCTGCACTTCAGGCCACTGCTAAATCCTAATCCTTATTCCTTTACAACTAAAATTTGTCTTTCTATTCCCCAGTTCCCAAATCCACCGTATCAGTCTGGCATTGCTCAAGGGCAAGGTTTTGTTTAAGCAACATTTCTTGCTAGAAGTATGGAACAGAGGTGTTTGGGTTCGGCTTTTGTGGGACCCGAGAATGTATCTTCATTCTACTAGTTAGGGGAAAACACTAGTAAAACAAAAACTTTTCACATGAACACAAAGTAAATTTAGTCCAGTATTTGGTAGAGAACCCCCCAAAGTAAATTTTAGAGTTCTCTTTTATAACATAGGGGGCTATAAGAGGTATGGCCCCATTCCCAATATTAGCTGTGCTGCAGATGGATGCATTGTAAGAAAGAACAGGGAAGTTGGTTTTTCTCATTCAGCGGTTTGAACTGTGCCCTAAGGCCTTGGTTCTTATTCCAGCAGATGTGTAGGTCACTGCCAAATAGCTCTGGGTTTGGTTGCTTGTTGCATTGTGCCATATGTCAGCTGCTGTGCCTGCACAAAAGCTGATGGAAGCTTTTGCTCTCTCTTAACACCTCTGAGGTAATTCTCCCCATATGTGAACTGTGTTTGGTCGCAATTTCACTGTTGAGCTTTGCAAAACTGAGTTGTTAAAAAAAAAAAACAAACAAAAAAAACCAGAGTGTGGTAGCTGAGTCAAACGGGAAGCAGTGAGCAGCAAGTGAAACTGCACTGTGTCCTGTTATGCCCTTTTGCAGAAGAACAGCTCTGAGACTGCTGTAGAGACGGGAGTGAAATGAAAAGTTTAGGGGTTTTGTTGAGGGCCAGCAGTGCAGCGTACCTGTGGGTGCTGCACTGAGGTCCTCTGAGAGACAGCTCTCTGACCAAACACCTCCGCTCTGTACTTTTTAAGGCTGTCATCTGATTTTAGGACGGGCTTTGAGACAGAATATGAGGCAGGGTTTGCTAACAAACAGCTGAAGAGTGGGAACTGTGATGTACTTGGCTCTGAAAGGGGACAGGAGATTTAAGGAAGAGGGAGAAGCAGCAGTGCACTGAGTAGTTACTGGTTAGGACAGGGACTTGTTTAGGAGAAAGAAAGCCTCACTTCTTATTGATGCAGTAGCTGAGCATTGTTGCAGACTTTGGGAGACTTGAAAAGAAACTCTATTCCAAAGCTGTGCCTGTGTTCTTCACATGCAACCTGCATTTCCTTTCAAAGGACCTTTTGGCTCTATTTTTCCGCACTGACAAAAGGGCTTTTTATTTCTCTCGTGATGTTTTTTTCAATTCCTCAAATCCCAACGAGAAGCCCAGCAGCAGCTGGGAGATCACAATGGTCCTACAACCCACTGGTGTGAAAGCTGTGAGCTGCACAGCTGTACGCCCCACAGTACCCGCAACCCAAAGCAGGCACCTTCCATTCCCTCTTATGCAGCTCTGGCAGGCGTCCTTTGCAGAAACCTCATAACCCACCTTCATAAACTACACCAGCTCTCTCTCTTATGACTAGAGCCATTAAGCACATTTCTTGCAGCCCAAAATAAGTCCTCTACCCCCCTGCAGATGTCCTCTTGAGTAGAGCTATGAGTCCCCTCCCATTAATGCAGATTTATTACCTGCATTCATCTACAGATTTCAAAAACCTGATGGTAAACTCGCTTTTCTTCCCTCCTGCCCACACAGCTAGGTACTCCTAGAGAGGGAAAAATTTAGATTGGCAACCGCTTACTGAGATGCTTCCTATTATTTTGCTTATCTTGCTGTAAGTGTGTTCAGAGCAAATGTTTAGTACGCTGCAGATAATGTAGTTACCGATAATGGATCCTTGCTGCTAGGGGACGTGCAGTGATTTGCCTTCATCAAATTAAATCCAAACAGGTGTTGCCAGCTCACTTCTGAATTAGAAGGTGAGCAGGTGCCACTAAGTTGCATCTGGCATTGGGAGCAAACAAATCTAGGCCAACGAATTGTTGAATGAGGTAATTTTTAATTTGGTGCACAACCTAAGCAATTAGAAGCAGCTTTCCAAGGGTCCTCCTGCACAACCCTCTCCTACCTATTTAAGAACCAGTGACAGAGGGACACTGTCAGAAGACAATATTTGAATTACTGAGCACTGCAAGTGTTTTCTCTGATACTTAAGGCATTTTCTTTGTCTTTGATACGAAGCTGTGCATGTAGATATCCTCAGAAGTGATCTTCCTCATTTTGAAAAGGCTGAGGGGAGACTGCTAGGGCAGGGAAGGGGAAGTTCATGATATGCTCCACCAATTCCACAAATCGGTGGTTGTGGAGCCATTTCTACATTGCAAACTGCTATTCATAAGAATGAAACTTCACTGCAGAAACAGAGGATTTTTTTTTTTAGGAATGCTCTGCATCACAGTTTATGGGTGGAGACCTGCTGGTTTCAGAGCTAGACATGAAATGAGACTTGTGTTTCTTCCTTAGAAGAATAGCTTGGGCCACTACTTTGGTAATGATCAGTGTCTGTATCTGACTCTCCATATTTGGCTAAAATCAGCTTTTTTGAAATCATGGATTAAATCCTCTCCCTGCTGCATGTAAAAGCATTTTTGACTAAGTCATTTTCAACTAAACAGTGCTCAGCCAAGGCCGTAAATCACACAAACAATTTTAATCACTTTTTGGTCATGTTTAATGGCCTTAAATTGCCTTAGAAAATGCTTCACCTAATTTTATTTCACTGGGGCTCCACAAGGGGTCCAGCTGCAAATAACCACTCTCAGAATCAAGGCTGAATTACTGCAAATACCTCGGTAAAGGTAAGAAGGCAGATCCTCCAATCATATAAATTGGTGCAGCCCTGCTGATGTCTGTGATGTTATGGTGATTGATACCAGCAGGGCCATAATACAGCTAAAGTAAATGGTCTGCAGTTTTAAATGCCTGCTGCTAATGGGTCTCATGGTAAATCAATGGCTGACTTGTTAGTTTCTCTTTAAAATGGACTCAGAAGGTACATTAATGGGAAAAAAAACCCAAACAAAACCCAACAGCTTAGCAGAGCAGTGGGCAACATAGGTAGTATCGTAGCCAATATAGTTCACATTTGCATTTAGACATGCATTAGGGCCCGATTTGTTACCGTAGTGGATGCCTGTGATAGATCTAAGATAAAACTTGGTCCCTAGACTGACCCAGATGCTGCTCCGGTTGACCCAAGCTGAGGATGTGACTTACTGAGACTGGCATCTTACCTGTACATCCCTGGGCTCTTGAGGGTTAAAGCATAGAAGTAACTTAATTTCTACTTTTTTGGCCATCTTATAGTGAGTCAAGAAACAGATGGCCTTGAGTGCCCTTCCAGTGGAACTGGAGTGAGAGGAAGAGCTACTGAACCTGGATGGGAATGTTTCCTCACCCTGTCAGGGTTTTTAAGAATTCCAGTATTTTTCCTATGTCCCACCAGGGGTGAAAGGTCCTTTTAAAACTTGGATGAAAATCTCCAAAATAAAATCAAGATGGGGCCAAACTAAATATTTTACTTTAATAATGTTCAAAGAGTATATTTTGATTGTGACCTTTCTAAGCAGTTGCCTCTTTTTAGTACAAAAGGAATGTGGGGTTTTAGCTTGTTTCCTTCAATTAGAAAATAAAACTTTTCACTTTAAATATGTCAAAACAGCAACCCTGGTACATTCAAAGGTTCTTTTGATTTTTTTTTAATGCTGAGAGACTTTTTGAAAACAAACCTTTGCCATCAATCAGTTTCAGTTTTGACAGGTGACTGATTTTTTTTCATTGTGGGTGGAGGGAGAAGAAAAGTTTAGTCAAAAATTCCTGACACCTTATAGCAATTTTTACCTCAGTATTGAAAGCCTGCTGTCTTACTTAGGTTTCAGCCCAGTTAAATGAGGCTGCACTGGACAAGGGAGATGCAGGACGTCTTTTTTTTTAAATTTTTTTTTTTTTACCCATTTTAAAATTAATACTTTAATCTTTTTTCTTGTTTTTTTTAATTTTTTTTTTTTTATCAGTGACCAACATGACTTATAGAGCCTCTAAGTGATTCATAAGCTGATGCATGATTTAGTGTCCTGAGTGAATGCAGTTTGGTTGAAAATGGCTTAATGAAAAATGGTTTCTTTATAGCATAGATGGAGCTTAATCCATGTTTTCAAAAATCATTCTGATTAAAGCCTTATAAGGATCAGACCAAGGCACTGTCTGTTGCCAAGGTATCTGCTAGAAATGTTCCTGGGGAAAAATCTAAAGGCTTTACGTTGTGAAAGAAGAGTTACTTTCTGAAATAAAATGGTGATGAGACAACTTTATGGGTTTCCAGCTCAGATAACAACACAGCAAACCCTGAAGGGGGAAGCAGAGAAATAAAAACAACCTGATTCAAAAATTAAGAAAAAACGCAGAGAAGACTGGCTTGCCCAGTAGCCTATGCCGAGTAACATCACTGCCGAGTAACATCACTGCCTCTATCCTAGTAGTTTAAAGTCTATACATTTGGCCCTGAGGAGAGGTTGTGGACATCTTGTCCAAAGGTGGGTTTCCTGCCCACAGCATCTGGGCAGCTGTCCTTGGCTGGAAACTTTCAAATCTTTTGGGGTAAGGTTTTAAAGAAATTAGATGACTTTGTCAGGGGGTGGTGATTAGTGACACATTTTGTTTGAAAGTGCCTCATCTTCATTTAAGTGTTTGTTTACACCATTTCTCTGCTAAATGCCACAAATATTTAATGATACCTTGAAGGCATTTGGGCTCCATGAAGTGAAATGGAGTATAGGTTGGGGACTGACCTGCTGGAGAGCAGCGCAGGGGAAAAGGACCTGGGGGTTCTAGTGGACAGCAGGATGACCATGAGCCAGCAATGTGCCCTCGTGGCCAAGAAGGCCAATGGCAGCCTGGGGTGTATTAGAAGGGGAGTAGCAAGTAGGTCAAGAGAGGTCCTCCTGCCCCTCTACTCTGCCCTAGTGAGGCCACATCTGGAATATTATGTCCAGTTCTGGGCCCCTCAGTTCAAGAAGGACAAACTTGAGAGAGTCCAGCGTAGAGCCACAAAGATGATGAAGGGAGTGGAACATCTCCCTTCTGAGGAAAGGCTGAAGGAGCTGGGTCTCTTTAGCTTGGAGAAGAGGAGGCTGAGGGGTGACCACACTAATGTTTATAAATATGTCAAGAGGGAGAGTCAGGAGAACTGAGCCAGGCTCTTTTCTGCGGCGTCCATTGACAGGACAAGGGGCAATGGATGGAAG
Organism: Trogon surrucura; assembly: GCA_020746105.1. Taxonomy (NCBI): domain Eukaryota; kingdom Metazoa; phylum Chordata; class Aves; order Trogoniformes; family Trogonidae; genus Trogon; species Trogon surrucura. Next base: position 124,453,335 of record CM036617.1, on the reverse strand, counting down.
CTGGAACGTAGGAGGTTCCACAAAAATATGAGGAAAAACTTTTTCACTGTGAGGGTGACAGAGCACTGGCACAGGCTGCCCAGGGAGGTTGTGGAGTCTCCTTCTCTGGAGACATTCAAAACCCGCCTGGACACGTTCCTGTGTGATCTGTTGTAGGTGATCCTGCTCTGGCAGGGGGGCTGGTCTAGATGATCTTTTGAGGTACCTTCCAGTCCCTGACATTCTGTGATTCTGTGCAGAGGATTTATAGCTTTCCTTGAGTTGGAGGTTGTTCTACAAGGAAGACTTTTCAGGCCCACAATATACCCTTTACTTAATAAAGCTTTTACTTTTTTTCAGTGGTACAGGCCAAAGTTTGAGGAAAACTGAGCAATTACAGTTCTTCAGCTGTGTCCACTAGCAGCATGTTTGTTACAGGGGCTTCAACACAACACAGAACCTGATGCTGACACATTTTTGTGATCATCCCCAATGAGCAGTGTTCCCTGCCTGCTGGTTTTATATTTTGCACACGAAGTTGGTGGTGCGGGTAGTTTGTTTTTTTTTCTTTCCCTTCATTGCTTTCAGGTCACACATGGATGTTATAAGCTTGCATCTGATTTTGATACAGCCAATATAAACTGTAACTCATCTGATCTCAAATAAACCATGTATCTGTGTATAGCATGATGTGAAAGTAGCAGAAATCTACTTTTAAGGGATGCTGCAGAAAAGACAGTGTCAGGAAGCAAAGCTTCTGGAACCTGACTCTCCAAAGCACAGGAGCAGTATTACAGGGGCTGCCCTGCTGCACAGCTTTGGCTTTGCAAGCACAGTGGCCCTTCTAATGGCACAGCCAAAATATTCTCTTTTTTTCCTGGACTTTCACGTAGAGAAATACAAGACCGTCCTCTCTTCCCACATTAGTAGGGAGTCTCTGGGACCACTGGGTCCATTTCACTGGACACAGGCATGTTAATTTGACAGGCATGTTAATATGCCTAAGCCAAGAGAGCCTCGTGTTTTCAGATGTTTAGCAAACATTGCTGGGTGTTTAGAAACCACAGAAAAAATGGCTTAAGACCACCACCGGCTGCTTTATCTCAGGATTTCAGCTGGGAAAAAAAAAAAAAAAAAAGATGTAGCTGGGGAAACATGGGGGAATGGTAGCTTCTCCTACCTCACCCTTATGCCATCCATGTCACGTAAAGGGAATCTCTTTAGACTTGCCAGATTTATGTCACTTGTAATCATGGTGTGACCGTGTGCTAAAAACGCACCCAAGTAGCAAAACACGGGTCAACCTGCCCATACCCTACTCATCCCTCTGCAAACAAAACACAATGCTTTTGAGGCATGCTAACCCACCCGCCTCAAATTTGTACTTCAGCTCCAGGTAATGAAGGATGTTGTCCCCTCCTCCATGCACAGATTTCTGCTTCTGCAGTGGTTCAGAGAAGGGGCTGCACCACCAGCTGCAATGGGGTCACCATCTGCCGGTCATACCTGCTGCTTTTCCAACCAGCGTCTTGCTCATCCAGCTGTAAAGCAGAGTGGTTCTGCCAAAGAGGAGTAATGTGCAGCAGGTAACGGGAATAGACCAAGACTTTGTGATTATTATTTTTTTCACAGCCTTAAACCTTATTTTGCATCTCTGTGAAGTGGTTCAGAGCAGACCTCTTAGAAACCGTGTTAAGTCCATGCATTAAATGTGGTGGTGCAAATGATTACACAGAGTGCAAGTGGTAAAGAAAGGCTGGGGCTTGGGTTTACACTTGTTTTACACTATTTTCTATTGCTGTTTTTACACTGCCTTACCCTTCAGCAACTGCACTTGGGTGACTCTTGGTACACATAAAGGGAAACTCAAAGTCAGATGGTAAAATTACATTGGCAGGTTGACATCTGAGGCACATTTCTGTACTCAGAGGAGGAGGATGGTCAGGCACAAAGGTGAATTTTCCATAGGTAACCAGAATAAGCAACAAATAGGAGGGATTAAATGTCAAAGAGGGCATTGTCTCGTACGTTGGCTAATGAAACCATGACTAAACAAAACCCAATCATTTTGAAGAAGTTTTATTTTAGCACGCAATATATATGCCCCAATTCAGAGAAATGCCTTAAGATGCGTGATTGCTGATCTCTAAGCAAATGTTTAGATGCTGTCCTCACTAAGGATGAAGGTACCCACCTCAGTGCTGTCCTGAGGAGGGGCTTAAATGATGAAGAAAATGGTGAGATTATTTTTCCTGAGGCAGCGGAACTTTCATTCACTTTTCACCTTCTTTTTCAACAGCCTGTTTATTTTCATTGAATACTGGCTTCAGTTCTCGTGTTTTGGCAGTAACAGGCTTGACTGTTCCTCGTTCCTTGGGTTGTTCTCCCTCACCACTGCCACCTCTGAAGCCAAGTCTGTTTTTTGTACTTTCTGTGTTTGGAAGTGGGGGAGTGGAGGAGTTGCTGACAGAGGTAGCCGGTGATGGTTACTAAATGTGTCTGCTTGGTTGAAAGTAAGGAAGCATAGAAGAAATGTAAAAGGGAACAAAATGGATTATTTGTCATTCCCGGGGGATTCTGCACTTAAAGCAATACCCCAGAAACCCAGCTGGAATGTTAAATGAAATCCAAAGGCCCCCCACAAGTGTGTCAGCAGAGAAAACTCCTCACAGTGCAGGCCTTTGAAAATTAGAACTGAAAAATAATATTCTATAAAAAGAAAAATTCTCCTAAGAAAATAGAAAGCAAGGAAATTAAAAGCACAGTAGGGACTGGCCACAGTACTTATGTTGTGAAGGGTCTGTCAAGCAAAATGCTGTTAACATAAGCCCTTGACTTTTTTCACTGTACAAATATACATGCACACACTGTATTGGAAGTGGCCTTAAGTTTGCCTCGAGATCACCAACTGAGTTTTTAAATTAACACAGGGGTGCTCACACCACCATGCACCATCCTAATGACCTTCCAGAAAAGTGCTCTCTGCTTAGAGAAAAGGTAGCATAGGTGCTTTCTATCTCCCTTTCTTTCACCCCGACAAAATATAAAGAAATCTAAGAAAACATTAAGGAGAAGAAAATGGGCCAGTCAGAATTCTGCAAAATGATATAACTTTTTTTCCCCTCTGCTTTTGAGGTTACTCTGTCCCACTCCTCCTCCTTCATCCCAGGTGTTCCACACTGTGCTACACTGCAGAGCACTGTGATCAGTAAAGGGTCATCTCACTGTGTTGATTTAAACACCAGTGAAGGTCTGCCCCATTAAATTCAGCAAGGATTCATCAGTAAGATGCAAAGGGCATGGCTCATTCCTTTACAGGCCAGAGGATCAGTGTGACCTAAACAGAAATCTGTGGAATGATAGATGTGGAAAGTTATTATAAAGCAGACATAGCATTAACAATTGTTGTACTGACTTACTACCTTGCTGCTATGCCCCAAGCCCCCGCTGTGTGTGAGAAAATGAACCACCTTTGTGTCTGCTCAGTCATAAGCCCCCTTGCTGAGCCTGTTGATGAGTTTACCAGATGATGCCAATTCAGATGTTGTGTCAATGACCAGACATCTGAATTGGCCATGAAAACCTCGAAGTAATGCAGCTTGTCCCAGTGTCCTGAAGGAAGTCTTTAAACATGGCCTTGTACTGGATTTTTCTTCTGAGCATGGGCCTTTTCTTATTTTTTTCTCTCAAGCTGCTATGAAAAAGATCTTCAGAGGATTGTGAGGAATTGCAGAAAGCATATAAAACCCCTGTCCCAGCCCCAGTGTCAGATCCCCCAACTGGGAGGTAAAGGGGAGAAAGAAGATTCTTCACATTGTATGATCTGGTCTCTCCCATCCCTCCTTTATTAAAAAAAAAAAAAGAAGAAAGAAAGAAAGAAAAAGAAAACTTGTTAGACTATATTAGGCTCCATTGCATTAAAAATATCTGTACTTTATATTTGACTGTTGAGAGAAAATAAAAAGGGTCATGAGAGAGCTGTGTGTTGGCTGCCAACAGTTGAGTACAAAACAGGTGTTATGTCTGCAGACAGAGAGGTTCTTTTCAGGCAGAAGTGAAATTTGCTCACCAGATGCACCATAAGGATGATGACAGTGGATCTGGACACATGCCTGCCAAGCAGTGAGCTGACATCTTCGATCCATTCGGTAAGAGTCATGAACAAGTCTTCAGATTGCAGGGTTGTTTTGTTATTGACCCAATCAAATCAACTGATAGAGCATTTCCAATGCCTGCTCTCAATTTGCAAGTGTCCGATGACTCTTCTAGATGACCAGAATTTTTAATGTAAATCATTACAAATCCATGTGTAGTTATGAACTCAATACCCTCAGTCTAAAATAAATAGGGTGTGTATGTGTGTGCATGTTCTAATAGCTGTAAAGTAATGTTTTAGTAACTTGGACTGCTTCCTCAGATTTGAAAATTAATGCAGGCATTCTGGATAGAAAGGCTGATTAACTGTTCTTTTCATCACAATTGTTTCTGAGAGTCTAAACCACGATATTAGGATTGTGCCATGTGGAAGGCATGATACCTGAGAAACTTAATGACCCTTTTTATATGAAATGAAGTATGTTTTAAACTTGTTTTTGTGCATCAGCTCAAGTCCATCCCAGAACTTGACATAGAAAACCTACTGAACAGTAAAATGCCTGCAGTAGTACAAAATTACAGTATTTATTCAACAGCATTCAGTAGGGCTTAGCAGAAGTTTTTAATCCATTTTTTAGTGTTTGAAACGGGGTTGTTTATACATGTTTTTTGTTCTTGAATTAAACTTGGCATGTCTTCTTCTGCAGAACTCAGAAACTAATCAGAGTTTTATAGGTAAGTATTTGACAGTAGATGTCCTAAGATATGTTAGAGTGCTTGAAGAAAAGTTGTTCATTATTCAGTGAAATGAATCAATACTCTGCCAAATCTGTAATGAATCAACACCTCAGCATGAGGTTATGCGTATCCATATTCTACAAACCCCGCGGTGTGTTGTCCTTTGGAGTAGGCATAAAACCCATGAATAAGCTGACTATTAGTCATTAAACAACTCCAGGGAACTTTAAGCATAGAGATCTTGTTAACAGATGGTCTGGGCAAAATTCTAACTCACGTCTGATACTCATCTGCTGGTGTAAATCACTATTGCTGCCTTGGCTGTGGTAAAACAGTAGAGATTTCCATCAATAGGTTCTCTGGCTCTGCTTGCCTAAATGGTCCCCTGTTCTTTTAACTGGTTATGCTATTCCTCTTCCCTTCCTCTGCTGCACACAGAAAGCAGCTTCCAGTGTCTGCATTTACGGCTGATGAGAATTGAAGAGCGTATCTTCCAAAGGTCTCCTTATTACCTGTGGTGAAGTTATCTCCCTAATTTTCTACATGCTGTGGGAACTTCCACTGGAAAAAGTGGTACAAATACAAATGCATAATCACCTGACTTCAAAGCAAGCTTGTTTTCTTTATATACCTGTAGGAAAATAGAGGGCTGAAGCGAATGTCAAGTTCTACTAAATCACACTGTTAACATTTTAATACTCACTCATCCTGGTGTATATAATTCAGCAAACTGCAGAGCAGTGCATAGTCAGGCTTCAAATCTCACCTACCACTACTGAAAAATTGTCATTCGTAAGAAACTACCTAACTGCTAGGTGCTGTGCCAGAGTATCTAAGACATACAATTAATTATGGGGTAATAATAATAATAATATCTCAGTTACTATTGCTGATAACTGAGCTTGACTTTTCAGTAGCTGATACTTCTATGTTGTGGTGGTACCCAACAAGGCACTGAGAACCCTCTGAAAATAAAGTAACCTACATGCAATTTGGTGTCAAACCATTACTTAGCATTAAAAGTGCAGTCTTTTGAGCTTTAGTTGTGGAGTGGTGACATCTGGCATCTTCTGCCGTTGCAGAGGTCCATAGGGTATTTTTCCAACATTTCCCGAGATAATAAGTAGTTCAGAGGCTACAACCTAGCTTAGACCTTCTTCACTGCACTGAGGGAGCTGGCAGTTTTATGAGGACATACTAGTTATAGGTATTATGTAGGCTTATTATAGAGACAATTTTCCTTTTCTCTCTGGTTTATGATGTATTTTGTCCTTTTTTCTTGTTGCTTTGGTGAAATAATACCACGTGTCTGTCTTAATGTTTCCCAAATAAATCCTAACTCAAATACAGAAGTTCAGTGTAATCAGTTGATTGTTTTAACTGATGTTCATCATTCATCATTTTTGAGTACCTTAGATAAGACTTATAGGATTAGTAGCCTGGTGGGGAGGGGAATGGAGAGTCATGTCATCCCTAGATCAAGCTGTTTGTTACACTGAATTGGCAAAGCAATCCCTTTATCATGATGAATGCTTCTTGACATGGTCATGTAGATAGACTGGGTGTGCTGAAAGCAAATGATTAACAATCTTTCATGTATCCTTAGGTTTTTTTTGTTGTTGTTGTAAAAGGAAGAGGAGAATGTTGAAGATGGTGAAGATTAAAGGATCCATTGGGGTTAAGGTGCCAGTGTGGTGCCAGAACCTCCCTTTGCCAGCAAAGGGACCTCAAATTGTGCCACCCAGTTCACACTGCTGATTAGCATCTCATACCTGGAGCCCACACCCCTCATTTTGCCCCTACTAACTGCTTCCCGTTACACCCCTATCCATCGTGGCCTGTTGTCCCTTTTGTTTTCAGTCTGGCACCAAACATTTGCAGTATTTTATTCCTCTAGCCCTTTCCTTGGCTTTTCATTGTTAGAACCACATGGAGCCTGTTTAGAGGAAGAAGATTCAGGCACAGCCATTTACAGAATCACAGAATCACCTAGATTGGAAAAACTCTTTAAGATTATCAAGTCTAACCATTAACCTAACACTGACAAGTCCTCAACTAATTCAAATCAACATTTTTTGTAGGGGTTTTTTGGGAGTGGGTTTTTTTGGTTGGTTTTTTGGTGTTTTTTTTTTCTTCAGAATTTTGTGCAGTGAGATTAAGCTAGCCAAGGATGGTGTTTGCTCCTCTCTCAGTGATAATTTTTTGGATTCTGGCTAATGGTAAGTAATATCATCCTAGTTTTTCTCAGGGTAATGGACTGGCTCGCTGTAGATTACCAATCCTGTTATCAAGGCATCCAGTGCATGTGTTCCTTGGTAGGACCTCTTTTACATGGCAGACACTCCTTTGGTGACTAGGGCCAGCACACTATCTCACATGAGGGCTACCCTCAGAAAGATTGACAGCAAGGCAACCAGATATGGAGAAATGGTGGTTCCTAGAAATGGGAAATCCATAAATACCAGTCCTGGACTGGTATGATGTTCTGGCAGTAGCAAAGCATAATGGTACTCTAGTGAAGCACCTCACTGTTTTCTCCGGGATGATGTTTGGAAGCAGAAGGGAGGAAGGATACTACCTACTCCTGCTTTATCACACAAGCCTTTACGCCTAATTATTATAAAATGCTGTGCATCCTAAGAACTGTATCAGTAGCCTAGAAGTTGCTCATAGCATTATTCTCTTCGTAAATGGCAGTGTTCTGTCAGGGCCAGTGGACCTTCCAGAGGCAAGATAGAGTGCACCCAAGAAGACTCAACATTAACTAACTTTCACAGTATTCTTATTTTTATTACTGTAGTGCATGGAAGTTGTAGTAATAGAACAGACCCCCACTGTGTTAAGGACCTTACAAACAGACTACAAAAAGACACTGTTTTCCCTAAAGACTTTAAAACTAATTAGCCTTCTCCATTCCGGACATGGTCTCTGTACCTACAGCAAAGAAAAATCTTGTTTGCTTATTTATTTTGCCTGATTCAATTTAGAATAGACAGCTCAGTTTATTTTTCCGTTAAAAAGATGATGCCAAACTGAGTGCTAACATACATGAACTACAATCCCCCTGTTTTTAATACGGGAGGAAGGCGGTAAATGCTTGTGATTAATTTGGCTCATCCTGGTTGGAAAACAATAAAGATTTGTCTTAACTGGTCATAAGTAGAGTGGATACTTTAAACACAAGCAAGCTACCTCTCAAGCTGTGGGTGATATATTATCTGGAATATGGCATGAAAAATTAGCCAACACATTTACCATACCCTCTAGGAAGCCCTGTGATTAAATTTAACATAGCTGACCTTGTTGTCCTAAGTCTAATGAGCCAGAATGGATAGAAATGTCCTTGATCCAGCTGGTGTACTTCAGTGTCAGGCTCTAGTCTTATATAATTTATCCACCTTAACCCCACCAGTGATACAATTGCTTAATGCATTGGCCTGCACCTTTCAAATGGGATTTTTGTTCTGTTTGGTGTAAAGTGAAATTAGACTCAGATGCTTGCGGAGGCAACGATACATGGCTTCAACCTGAGAAAGCAAAGTTTGTGTTTTGCTCTGAGACTGTATTGATACAAAGGTGAGGGCTGCCCACTACCTAGTACAATGAATTTTTTTCAGAAGTGAAGGGAAGCATCCTGAGGACAGTTTCTGCAGGAGCTGCCTGTTACAGTAGATGTAAGCTCACTTGTACTGTGATAGTCCTGTTTTGTGACTGCTCTTTTAGATAATGTATCAAATTTCTACATATTTGTGCACGACAACCTAAATATTGTGCATAGAATCATAGAATTCGCATGCTTCCCAAAACAAGCAGAAGCAACGGAAAGAATTCTCAAACAAAAGGCTTACAAAGTCTATTTTTGCTGCCTGAGTTACATTTCCAGTCTAGAGCTGTAGGCCCCACTGTTAAATCTTCCTCTATAGCCATGAAACAGGCATACAATTTTTGGTAGACAAATTTTAAAGTCTTTCTAGCATGCCACATGTTTCACCGTGAGAAGAGATTCACCCTTTCCTTGTGTAGATCCTTTCCCAGAGGTGCAGGAGACAGCTGACTTTGCCCATCCCAAACTGGCCAAGAGCCCATAGGCTGCAATTAACCGGGATTCAGTTCAACCCTTGCCTATTTAACAAAGGCTGAGGTTTGCTCTAGGAAGAGAAAGAGACAGCCTTCAAAGTGTCCCTCTTTGTCCAAACAGCTGAGACAAACTGTTTGATTAAGAGCTTGTATCATACACGGGGACCTGCCTAAGCCCCTCTTTGGAAAGACAGCTGAGGCATGAGGTTAACAGGAAGCAGGTCCCATGGATCACAGACATATCTGTACAGGCATAGGGTCCATCTTCAGTGACGTCTCAGTAGCTCTTCCGATTCCTGTTGTCTACCTGCAGGCATGTATTTATGGGAGCATCTCTGGGAAGAGCTCTGCAGCACTGTGAGTGAAGGAAATCGAACCCCAACAGATGCTCAGCCTTTCCTTTGGGCAGTTGGGACACAGGAAGGGTTGCAAAAGGCTGCTGCCCAAGCCACCAGCAAGTAAATCACACTGCCTTCTTCTTGAACTCAGAGGCCAACAGACAGCAATGCAGAATGTACTAACTGGTAGTGTGGAGGATATGTCCTCTAATAAAAGAAAACATCACATCTGCTTTTTTTATAGCCCAGAGGAAACTAACAGACTGAGGAACAGCACTACCATAGACATTTCTAGCTATTGCTATGTGTTCTATTTCTTCTGCACCCTGCACTTGAGACTAGTAGAAACCTTTAATGCAGTCCTCAGTTTCTGTCTTCTTTCTTGCCTCTCGTTTACTGGCTTGATAGGATACTTCCCAAAGAAGGAAAGGATAATCTTCCACAAGGCTTGACCCAGGAACCTTTCCATTAGCTAGTGCAAAAATTGCGAGGATTTTTTTCTTTTTTGCTGTCCTAGAGCAGGAGTGAGGATGTCCCTGAGTTGTTTATACCAAAGCACATTTTAACTGCCTTCTGAAGCTGGGGACATTCATATTTAAAGCTGAAGCTGTGCATTTAAACATAACAGCAGTTATGTTGTTTGGTGGGGTTGCATTTAATCCCTAAGCCATCCCTTGGGCACTTCGTGCATCAGAGATGAGTCAAAAGTGAGAATTTGACAAACTTTTCAGCAGGGAGAATCAAAGAAGCAGTAAGTCAGCTGGCTACTAGAAATAAATATTGTTTTGGAGCATAGCTGTGTGCTGGAGCACTTCACAAAGCATATGAAACGCCCACACATCCTTCTTGCTGTACCACATTTTTGGAGTCACAAGTGACTCAATATTAAATTCAGATCTTCCTAATTCCCACACTGTCTATAATTAAGGACACAGATTTACAAAGCAAAAACAATTTCAGGGTTTAGAGTAGTGGTTCAGTATTTTTATAAAATGTCCAGTTGATTCAAAGGAGCTTACACTTAAATATTTCCATGCCTACCTTCCTGCTGCTGATCACCTGGTAGTATGTGTGTGCGCGTGTATGTATATGCATATACGTATGTGTGATTGAGTTCTTCATAAAACTTTGCTCCCAGCTGTTTGGAAATATTCTTTTAGATTTCTGCACAGGCAGTATAATTCTCCAGATCAATACCTAGGAATGTTATTCTATAAAGTAGTGGGTTACTTCATAAACAGGACATTAAAAAAACCCAACATAGTAAAAGCTACATGGAACAACCCTGGCTGCTGCTCGAGCATGGAATTGGTATCTGCCCCTGGAGACATCCCTATGCACTCAGTCTTCACTGGGTGCTACAGCCAAGCAGGTAAACAGAAGACCATTTTTATTTTTTTTGCCTTAAAAGGGTATACTGTTTGAAAGCAAAACAAGGCAGGAGTGTGAGACTTCATGAACCTTAATGGCTAGATAAATCTCTCAGAAACACCCCAGTTCACCTGAGCCCAAATTTCTTTCTTGTCTTTGAGGAGATGGTCTTCATAAAGTGGACTTTAGGCATTTGCAGAATAATGTTTTAAACACACTTAGATCACGGAATCACAGAATCACAGAATGTTAGAGGTTGGAAGGGACCTTAAAGATCATCCAGTCTAACCCCCCTGCCAGAGCAGGATCACCTACAGTAGATGTCTGATTTAATTTTTAGATGCAGAAATGTGTCTACATGGCTCTGACCCTTCAGTTTCAAAAGCATTGATACTTAATCATTGATTTAGTGACCATGTGATCAAATGTCTGCAGCAGAAAAGAGAAGAGACTTCTAGTGTTGGTACTAATGTGCTACCTGCTCTCCACTGAGTCAGAATAGCAATTTCTAGAACTGGATTTCTACTCCTGCACTTTTAGTGTACTAAAGTTATTGCAGGAACTGGTTTGTTCAGTTCCTTGCACAAATACAGGTGTTAATGGAGGAATTAGTTTTGTTTATTTTTGGGGGAATGGAAAATACCTTAAACAGTATCATGTCTAAGGCGGCTTTAACTTTCAGTCTCAGGGTCTGCTAGCTTAATTTTTCTATTCTTTATTTTTTAATTAGGATGCTGATGGCTCTTTGTTGCTGTTATTCTCATTGTGTTTCCTTGGCTTGTTAATTTTGCTTTCTGGCATTCAGTCACAGTAGTGCACATCTCCCCAGCAGTTTTCCTGAGCTTGGGTTTTAGATAAAGTTTGAAGGCCGTGGCCCAGCGTAACACTTGATTGTGTACGTTCCCTTAAGTGACTCGGTTTTCTGTCTGAAGCTTAAGAGTCTGTTCTTATTCTCCAAGTTAGACTCTAAAAAATTTAAGTTGGAGGATAAAGCCCTCAAAACACTGCAGTAGGATTTCCGTTCTTACCCATAATTGGCAAAGGACCTGGCCAAACCTCCCTAAGTCAGTGGACAGTCTCCCTTAGGCTTCATCCAGGTCTGGATCAGAGACAAATGAGGGGATGGTTTTCTTGCAAGGCAGCATTTCAGTGGTGATACTGTAACTGTCAGACTGAAAGAGATAATGGAGGGAGGGGCACTGAAAGTAAATGTCAAAAGGGATAAAATATGGGTAGAAGTAATTTAATTTTCCTTCTTTGTTGGGTCGGTTCATTTCATCTTGAAACTGAATGCAAGCTCAGCTTCCAGATCTTTGCAAAATCATCCAGACATAATGTAATTTGGGAAAATAAGTGGTCCACATTTTCTTGATGTGACAACATATGGATATTAGCATTTTTTCATTTCTTCAATCAATATACACAAAACATGAAGAAGGAAAACAAGTCATGCAATAGGACTGAGATTACTTTTTAATACTGTGAAAATTTTATCAGTCAGCAAATGAGATAAAGAATGGATAAGTCAATCTGAAATAGCATTGGACAGCAGTGAAACAGACTCTCTCCTATTTGTGTCAGCCTTTGGATTTCTTTTGTGGAGAACTTCTAATTTTTCAGTAAGCACAGGGAATGGAAAGAGAGAAGGACTCTGCATTACTTCTCTGCAATGAAATACTCTTTTAATTTCCCAAAGGTTACCAGCATACTAACATCTTTTTTATTTTAATTTGAATTATGAAGAGTGGGAGCAAAGGGATCTTTTTCAAAGATCCTTTTTTTTTTCTACTTGAAAAGAAAATTTTTCACAATTAAGAATGTCTAATTAAAAAGTATGGGTTTTTTGTAGGGGTTTTGGTGGAGTTTTATGTTTTGGTTTTGTTTTAACTAACTCACTTCATACATCAGTTTCTCAGACATGGCCACAAAGGATAAAATTTACTGTGTAATTGGATTATGACAAATGAAAAAAAGGTAACTGTCCCTTTTAAGTTATCATTTTGCAGTGCTCCTAAGCATTTGTCCACCTGAAATAGTTCAAGTGTGGCAAAAAAAAAAAAAGATGAAGGAAATAGAATTTGTCTTTGCTGTAAAGAAAATATTAGAACACCCTCCTACTCACCAGTAAAAAGTACAAATAACAAACAGGGCCAAAAAAATGTGGAGGTACAAATAAAGAGATACAGTACACTTATCTCAAACTTGTAGTTAGGGCTGAATTAAACAGAATTTAATATACCAGACACATTGCATTGCAAGTGAATTCTCATTTTGCCAAAACACTAACAGATGTTTAATCAATAAGATGGACCATAAAGGGCAGCACAATTAGTAGGTCTGAGAAATGTTCCTGTGTGATGTTAGAAAGCTGTAATTATGGACCAGATCTCATAAGTGTTTTCCACAGATGACACATAATACCAATATTCTAGCTCATAGGAATGTCTGCATGGCACTTTTAATATGATTACAGGCACAGAGACAACAACCCTGATCTTGGAGAATGCATTTAAACAAATACCAAAACTGTTGCTGAATTAAAAGAAAGGGGGAAAAAAAGAGGCAAAACCCAGCTCCTTGGACCCAGTTCTGTGGGACTTTTGTCATGTTTTTGTTCGGATGGGCACAGGCAACAACCCCACCTTCCCCAACATGTCACTGCTTATACTTTAAAGTCTCCTTCTCACCCTCAGCATGGGGAGGTCATGTACAGCTGGTGTGAGCAGTGGTCCTGACAGCATGAGATGGGGCAGCAGGCTTCAGCAGGACAGGCAGCAGCCAGAGAAGATGAGAGCATCCTGAGGGTGCTCTAACTTAGCTTGAGGACACAAAGCCTCTAGGTTTCACTGCTAACATGTTTTTATATTACACACTCCATGATGACTGGGCTCTCAGCTGATCAGCACATCACAGTCCCAATATTATCTGTTACTTAGCTCCTGTGGTAGGAGGAAGAGATATCCTGCAGTTGGAACAGTGTGGAAAGGGGGATTATTGAAGGAGCAGCCCTTGATTTTTTGACAGTGTCATCGTGCTGTGGAGAGGAGTGGCAGCCAGGAAAATCACTGGGTTCCTGGCTGTGATGTGAGGTTTGCTACCCTATCTTTCCCTCGAAGCTCTCTGCCTTTGTCAGAATATGACTGGAAAAAAAGTGGAGGTAGTTCAACAAATTCTTGTTAGTTTTTATTCTTAAAATTAAATGAATGTCCTAATTGTGCATCCTGCTCTTGAGTTTCTCCAGCAGAGAGAAGCCACTACTTAGACAAGTGTTATTGCATCTGCACCACTTTCAGAAACATAATCCTCCTAAATTGCTGGGATTTCAAAAATGTTGCCTTTGTGCATGAGTTTGAACTTCCATATTTAATGGTTTAAAGGGATCAATATTGCAGTGTTCAGCGATCTGGAATTGTGATACTTAACCTGTGATTATAGCTCTTTACTGAAACTTATCGCTGGGCTAAAGCCCTTCAAATCTTAGATTAATCAGATTCAGCATTATGCCTATGCCTATAAATTCCAGAAAGGTAGATTTATTTCAATATAGTGAATCATGCAAGTTTTGGCAATAATCTGAAGACTATATTTTGTCCATGAGAAAGTGAAGGAAGAAATATGGTTGAAAGGATTATGTAGAGGGAAGACAAATCCCCTTCAAAGGCATGTTCTACAACTTAATTAATAAATAGTCAACTGATTGGCTGGTGCAGTGATAGGCTTCATTGTAGCTAATGAAGCTTCATCAATGTATGCCAGCTGAGAATTTGACCAATAATTCTTCATGTAAGATTTATAAATAGTTCAGAGGAAATACATTGTAAGAAAATATGAACAGTAGCCCTATTAATGCATACTTTTAATTTAGTTATTCCCGAAGAGCATACATATTCCTGCGGGCCTGAAGCAGTGCAGGTCATTTTATCCCATGATGGATCTCCCAGATGCATCCCATAAGGAGTGTCTCATGAAGTGCAGTCACAGGCTAACCCGTGCATACACGTGTCCAGTGGTCAACAGGGCTGAGGTAACTGAAGCCCCAGAGGTAACAGCACCTGAACATATTTGGAACAGGTATATGGGCCTCTGCTCAGCCCCACTGGCTTCGCTTTGGACTGCACCCTTCTCCCAGCCAGGAGGGACCTCCAGTACTCCCTGGGATGAAGACCTTCATCCTCATCACCTGTCAGCATAGCACCTAAAAAAGAGGGGGCCTCAGTCCTCAAGTGGATGTCTCAGCTTCTGACCACAAGCCGACAACTGATGCAGGAACAAGTGCAGAGGAGGACTGTGAGGATAATGGGGGGAATAGAGTGCTTGTCTTAGGAGAGGAGACTGGGAAAAACTCGCTTGTTTAGCCTAGGAAAATGAAAGCTGAGATGGGATCTGATTGCTATCTATAAATATATTGGGAGGATAAACACCAGGGAGGGAGGAGAACAATTTAAGCAAAAGGACAATGTTGGCAGAGGAACAAATGAGAGTAAACAGGCAATGAATAAATTTCAGCTGTGTAGGAGAGGAAGGTTTCTGAGCATCAGAAGAGGGAGACTCTGGAGCAGCCAGAGGGGAATAGTGGGAACTTGACTCCTTCCAAGACAGCGTATTGACATAACACAGGGGCATGTGCCAGCTGTGAGCTGAACTCCATAACCCCAATGGTTGCTTCTCACCCTCTGTCAGTCCCTTCTGAGTTGTGAGACAGGCAAATGGGTCGGCCCCTGGATTTAACCACTCTGTCTCCACAGACTCCTGTCCTGTGCATGTCTCTAGGTAGCATTTTATTTTCTTTCATTGTGAATGTCAGTAGTCTTCAGGTGTTAGCCACGCTTGGCTTTGGCAGGAACTGTGATGCCTTTCATGTATTCTGTGCAAGTCAGAATTCAACTTGCCCTCTGTATGAATATATATAATTTTAAATAGGATACCATTCTAAGTAATATCAATTTTCATTAAACTGAAGTAAAAAAGCAGTAAAAAAGGTAGGAGATTGAAAAACTGATAAAGAAGAATTTAATGTAATTCTGGTACTCATTTATTTTCATAAAAGCCTTTTTGGAAGCACTCAGATCTAAAAATATTTTTGGATTATTTTTGATTGTTTGTTTCATGACCTTGTATTTTCTTCTTTCTGGTCAGTATATAAAACCATAATCTAATTTAATGTAACTTCTGAGAACAGACTTAAATTCAAATTTTGTGAACGGGAACTCCTTCTAACATTTGAGATGGCATATACTACCAGGATGAAATAGTTGGGATTTTTTTTGCCTCCATTTTGCTTTTTTGATAGTCTTTGCAACTGATGCCTGCAAGTCTCTAACTGCCTATATGTATATATACGCATACATACATATAGTTTTTTGGTTTTTTTAATGTGTTAGTTTTTCCAGAACTCTTTCAAGCAGAGACAAATTTGTTCTCATCTGTGCTTTATTAAGTTTTCAACTACCAGCAGTAGTTACCAAAAAAAGTGCCGATTTCAGCACTTTCTTAAACCGATCGAGTCCCAGTTTTACTCAGTCACTCTCTGTTTAGGACATTTACCCAATAGGATGTGAGCATAGATTCAATCCCTCCCTGCCTGAGGGCATCTTAACCCTCCAGCACCTCTTTTCCTCCTAATGTGTCCTAACACTGTGGTTTATTGTCTGTTCAAAAGGCTGGGGATGGAGAGCTGTTCTCAGTCCTTCCTCTTGGGGTTACACCGTTTCAGATAAATAATTCGGTCTCTTTAGCACCCTGACCAGCAGCTACAGAACCATTTGTGTTCCCTCACCAAATATTTAAGTATGCTATTCAAAGTGGAACAGTTTTGAGCAGACAGGCCTGGGGGAGGCCTGCTCCAGCATGCACTAGTAACTTAGCAGTTGAGAGACTCGCTTGAGAGGTAAGAAACCTTGGGTCAAATCATTGGTCTGAATCTGTAAAGTACAAAATAATATTTTTTTTTTAACATGACCTACTTTAATCTGGTTCTCATTTTCACCTGTTGTAAATGGGTTCTTTGTCATCACTTAATCAAACCATTTTTTTTTCCCCCAACTCAGCTGCCAAACCGAACAAAACATTACATGCCAATGCGTGATGGGCTCATATAAATTCTTTCATGATGCTTCAGTACATTTGCATGCAGTAAATTGCTTAAGTGTAGCAACCCTATGCCATTTCGTACACTGCAAGTCTTAGGACGTGCAGACGCTATACAACGTGGTACAGTAGAAAGACATTTGAGCTAGCTTTAGTTATCTTGGATACTGAAGCAGAATAGCCACATTAGCATGATACCTCACAAAAGTAGAGTAAATTAGCCCTGGAAATGTTGCACCCATTACTGTCACTACCAATTACAATAATTAATGTTATTCATCTCTAGGCAGCGGATTAAAACTGAACTAACCCATTAGTAACTGAATGTCATTGCGACTAGAGGGTTGTTGGATTGCTTGCGTGAAGGTGGTGATTTCATTTCATTTCCTATTGGCAAATGGCCATGTTCTTTAAATGAATAATAAATGAATACACAACAAGCAAAATCTTGGCTCCCTGGAGCTCTCCATTAACTGAAATGGTGCAGGACACAAACACATCTGTGTCAATTATTGAAAACTTTATCATGATACCAGATATTTCTAGGTTTGAATACAGAAAGAAGTTGAGGATTGAATCAATCATGGAGACTGAGATGCCCTATTTCTCCTTTGGAAAACTCCTTCTATAGTAAAAATGTTCACATGTCCATTTATAAGTTTCTTAGTAGCTGAATGAATGTCTGCTCAGATGCTGCTTCTTTGTACTCTTTCCTGTTTGCTTATTAAATGATCAACGGCAGTGAAACACAGGACGTAAAGAACTGGTCTTGACAGAAATCACTCCTCAGTCACAGCACACATATTATAATAATTGGATTATTTTATGCATTTCTGTGTAAGCACTCACTAATCAGTTTGCCAAAGCTGTTCCAAAAAATAAAATAAAGCTTAAATTTTAGAGACCCATTAGCTGCAATTGGCTAAGCATGGTTAGCAAGGAAAACCTCAGCCATATTCAATTCTATAAATAGCTACAGCTGTTAGATAATGGTTAAGTCTCTTTAGCTGACTTACTTCATCTGTCTGTAGGGTGTTTTCCAGCTCTGGCCTTTTTCATGCTTATACTCTTAATTCTTGTTTAACATATTCATAGGCAAGCTGACATGTTATGACCCCCCAAATATGGTTGCTTCTTACTTTCCTTTAGGTGAGGGAAAAAAAAGGAAGGACCATTGACCTCTTTAAGGATGAAAACAAGACTTGTGCAATTTTTTAAAGAGAACTATCAATAGGCTCTGTATGAAGTATTCATCACTACATTGATTTCTAGGCTATTTACCAGTGTTGGGTTGAGTTTTTAGTTTCTTGAAGACTTTTGTTGTTGTTGTTGATTCATTTCCTTTTTTTTTTTTTTTTAACATGACTATTTCGACACAATGTACAGGACTAGAAATGGCCCAAAATTTTAACTCTAATATGGATCTGACGACAAGTAGCTATTAGTCTGCAGAAAGATATATAAACATTTGTTGTGTCTATTGCAGCCAAAATGAGAAGTTAAACTTATGGTTCTAGCATAGGGGTGCTGAAGGTGAAAGAATGACCCCTCTGCTATGTGTGGTACAGTTATCATTTGGACAAGCATAGAGGAGGAATGACTTCCTCCGCATCACACTTGCTGTGTGCCTGGCATGATATTCCTCTGGGAGAAGATAAACTCAGAATCACAGAATGGTTTGAGTGACCTCAGAGATCTTCTAGTTGCAAACCCCCAGTCATGGGCAGGGACACCTCCCACTAGACCAGGTTGCTCAAAGCCCCATCCAGCCTGGCCTTGAACACTTCCAGGCATGAGATATTCACAGCTTCCCTGGGCAACCTTTTCCAGTGCCTCACCATTCTTATAGTGAAGAACTTCCTCCTAATGCCTAAACCGAATCCACTTGGAAGAAACTACTTTTCATTTGCTTTCCAGCTGTGGCACCCAATTACTGCATGTTTGTCTATTTTTTACCTCCTCAGCATACAGTCATGTCCTGTTAGATTCCTAGGCTGTTATTTAAACTAAGCAGGACACATTCAGGTTTGGAAATTGAGGGAAAATCAATAACACTGATTAGTGCACATGCCTCTCAGAGGCTCAAACTTTCAGGCTGAAGTCCACAAGTTCTCAGAGACAGGATGAAGGTATAAATAATTATTAGACTCCTACTGCTTCTCAGAAGCTTATCTCTTCATTTTGCCTATGGTATTAATAGAGACACAGCCTTCTAATTGCATTATATACATTATGTTACATTTGAGTCTTGGTAAAGCAAATTAATCATCCGTGTCTAAAAATAATGACTGTGGCTCTTTAGGCTGTGTGTCTCAGGCATCTGAAATGCAACTCCTACATGGTATTCAGTATCGCCCATGCTCATAGACGAGCAAGATGCTCATGCTGCAATATTTAGACTCTGTAATGCTTTCAATATGTGAGGTGCTAATGCGCTAAGATGCTCCTGATAATCATTTTTTCTATGCTTTATTTGTCGTTATTAAATTACTGCAACCCCTGGGCTAGGACTTTTGAATATTTACCTCTGCCCTACATAATCCCCTTTAGCTCTGGGAGTTGATCTGCAGGATGAAGCTTTAATTCAGAGTTTTAGGTCCTGAGAAAGATTTAGCTGTGTCAGTCAAGGTGAACACCATAGGTCTGTCCAGGTGGCTACACAAGAGGTGAGGGCTCTACAGGGGATAGATGGACAAGTGGCAGGAAACATTATGGTGACACAGCTGCACCCTGCTTCTCAGCAAAGGAAGGTGGCTTTAACTCTTTTGGGGACCTCCTTTGTGAGGACTGCCAGAAGGTAAATGGCTTATCTCCCACATGCCCTGCATTCATCATCTCTGCACAGGTCCTGAGAACCTTCCACAGAGCTCCAGTTGGTAGCTAGTGGCTTTGGTTATGCCAGCAAGATTATATTAGGTTGCTGCAGGGGAGATTAGAGCAGGGAGGTATTACTTTTTCACCCTGTGTTGCAGCAAAAGTATGTGTTTTACAGTCTGTGCCAATTGGAGTAGAACTCTCCTGCGACTCCATTGTGTAAAGGAGTTTATTTACTCTCCAGCAAAAGTTACCCGGCAGTCAGGCTCCTGCCTCAGTTGCCATGCTCTTAGCATTTCCTATTCAGTGCTGCAAGTTCAGGAAGCTGCAGAGAAAACACACTGGAGAGACATGGATACAGCGCAACTAGCTGAAGCTCTCTCAAAGAGAAAGTTTTCTATTCTTGATGTGGGAGTAAATCCTGTATTGTACAAACTGCAGTAGCAAGAACAGTGGACTGGCACCTCACACCTCAGCACGGGCTGCTGGCATGACCTAGTGGGTAGGGAAGCTCTCGGTAATCCTTTCTGATGTTTTCTTCCCTACAGACACCAAAATGCTGCTGAATTCACAAAGTCCTTGTTGAGATTTTCTTTTTCAGTTGCCTCTTTTGACAAGACACAGCTGGCACTTTTATTCAGCATCCATCAGTACACCAGTTGTGATGCCTTACTGCAATCTTTTTGTCTCCATTGTTGCCCTGTTTTCTGTTGTGTTGGCTGTAAATGAATCGATTTGGGCAATTAGCACTGGAGCTGTAAAGTGCCTAATAACAGGGAAAACAGGAGCCTATGTGCTGAGGAAACTAGATGCACAAAATGACGCAACCAGATTGGGTGGTGTCATGTTGTGCAGCGTCTGACATTTTTCAGGAACAGGAGCAGAATATGCTCATTGCAGTTTCAAAGGATTTGGAGACATTATAGTAGCAAAGCTCTCAGCTAGCAAATTCTATAAGTATCTGAGAGGTACCACTGATAATAAGTTTAGCGCAGACTTCTGTGTTGTGCCATTTGGCTTGAATGTAAAGCATGTGCTTGAGAATCAGCAGAACTGGTGTTTGAAATAGTCATTGGCTAATATGAGACCTTACATAAAGCTAAGATTGTCCAAGGACTCTTTTAACCAAATAAATGGAAGTTGTTCAGTTTGTCGTCAAATGAAAAATGGTAATCTGGGCACTTTGCTGGCACAACAGAAATGATGTGAGAGGGCACATGAGGAGAGTGCAGTTTGACAGGAACTAGGCTTGCGTTTGAAGCCTGCAAAAGCTGGAACTTAAAAAGGGCCACGAGCTAGACTCAATTTGTACATGAGTGCAACTAACAGCGCATGTCAGAGATCCAAGCCTTCAAAACTACATGCAGAAAATGAAGGACCACAGCTCAGAGTGCCTGATCCTAGCTAGGTCATGGTGTTGCCCAGCCTGGTGAGGCCCAGGTGGTTTTATTTCATAAGCAGTAGGCCCTGTGCCGAGTTCTGGCTGGGTAGACCTGGAGCTCTGATGAGGAGGTTTGTGCTAAAACACTGTCCTGGCCATTAGAACGGATCTCAGACTAACTGTTTGCATTTAGGTTCCAGCAGCAGTATCCCCTAAGTAAGATTTCTCATGATTTTCCACTGAATTCAGTGGAATTACTCAGGTGTATGTATAGTGTCAGGACCTCAGACATGATGGACAAGTTAATGATAAATAGGTCAAAATGTGATGAAGCTCAAGTTGCAGTTTTAAAGTTTGCATTGGTTATTAAATATTCAGGCTACTGTCATACTTGGAATGATTGCTCTAAGGTTACGAAGCAGGTCTCTAATATTTATGACGTGTCTTGTTCACTACTTCTTCTTGACACTGTCATGAACTGATGGAGACAAGGTGATGAGTTTTTTTCAAGCACCTATAACCCTTGTATCTTAGTGTTTGCTTAGTCCAAATCTGGAAGGCAGGAATTTAAAGAGAAACACTTCAAGGCTGACAAGTTTGGAAGAAAATAGCTCTTACTTTGTGGTAGAGATGCTCATACTCAATACTGACAGTGTTCACTCACTCTATAAGTGATATTGCATGTTATATCAGAGGACCTTTCAAGTTTTTCTTTATTCTGCTTTTCCTCTTTGTCCTACTCCAATCAGAGGGGGAAAAAAAAAAAAAAAAAGGTTTAACTGTAGATAATAAGGAGTATATGGGAGGTAGATTCCTAGACTGAACTGTCATTTATGTGTCAAGCACTCATGCTCCTTTGGCTTTTAAGGAGAGAAACAACTTCATGCCTTCAGCTTTGTATTAACACACAGCTGACACTGACTGCCCCGCCCATCACCACCAGGCTAAAAGATGTTCTCATATTTGTGAATGCACAAAGTCTCATGTCTGATTTATCTCCAGACCTGAGGCCTCATTATCATATCAGCTCAACTCGCTCAACTTGAAATCCTCATGGAGCAAAATTAAAGAAAAAGGTGTAACAGAGCAAATATCCCTTAATCAATTGCCCTTTGACATCTCTCACTCAGAGGTTGGAGCTTGCAAAATGAATTAGTGTAATAAGTTCAATATGTACGGCAGATGGCATGAACATTATAATAAAAGTAGATGAAATAAAACCTCAAATCATTTGTAATGATTTATAACTATTGATCCCACTAAAGCATTTCTCTTCTTTCAGGGAGGGGAGTAAAGAAGGAAACATTAGCTAGGTGCTTTATTATATATTGTACACTTTTCCCCTCTATGTACTGAGCTGAGAAAAGCATTGCACATAGAAAATCTCTAAGCATTCAGGTAAAAAACCCTTTATATAAAAGCTTAAATAAATTTGCTATCTATTCCAAGCAGTTTAAATAGGATCTTAGAGTGATATTTTAAACAAAACTGCTTCATGAAGTGAATTTTTGAGGAAAACTACATATCTAAATCTCTCAGCTTTATGGAGCATATCCATCTGCATCAGTCATATTGCATTATGTTGTTTCACAAAATGTCGTAACATCTTATAGGACATATTTTTCCTGAAAACTATTTTTACTTAAATGGTAGGTATGCTGTGCACAAAGAAAACAAGATTAGCTGGCAAGGTATGACAATACAGAGCTGACGGAAAAAAGAAAAACCAAAGACAAGAAACTTGACTGTCCTTTAGAAATAATATATTCTGAAGAAAGGAGGAAAAAAAAATCTAAAGAGCAGTATGCCCACATGTGTATTAGCAGGTGATAAAAAATGTCTGAAGCTTGATTTAGGCAAGCTGAATCTCAGATCCCAGCTTAGAAAATATTTTTTTTTCTAATGGGGGCTGCATGTATGTCATTGTGATTGCTACTGTGAGGAGTTTAATTTCCAAAGCCAGCTCCAAAGCCCAGAAGGTGAAAGAAGTAACATCTATAAAAAGTTTAAGTGTAACTGAGTTATCTGCTGGTTACGTGCTTCCCAGTTCAGGGAACTATTTGCAAAGCTTAACTCGATCTTTAGGCTAGCATTTGTTTAATACAACCGACCTCGAAACTACTTCAGCACACAATGGAATTTACGCACTAAATTCAAGCTGTCATGCAGACTTAGGACCTTGTTAAATTATTTAACCTATTAGAGTAGCTGAGAATTAATTTAGGTAAAGAGAACCTACCCCTGTTAATTTACAGAGCTTAACCATGTCTCATACGCAGCAAACAAGTGAGTTAAACATGGGGATTTTAAATTCACTCAGCCACCATGGATTTACACAAACAGCTGTAAATCTTTGTCTTACTGAGAGGAGAGAGACTTTCAGACCCCTTGGACAGGTGCCACTGATATAAACATGGGAACTGATTATTGGAGATAAAGGGTATAAGACTATGTGATTTGCCATATCATGTAGGACACCAGTCGGCAAACTGAGCAGTGACTGAATATTGCCAAAAATAAGTATTACTGGCTTTATTAACAGTTATGCCATCTACATTATGTACTTTCCATGGACATCTAAAGTTCCTAATTGAGAAGTGGCACTTCATTACACTATGTGCTGTACCAACCCCTCAGAGGGTCATCTGTTGAAGGACAGCATTTGTCTGAAATGAGTTTTACACTCCTAGGCACAAATAAAGTCTGTTGAGAGGAGAGGAGCATCATGTCTTAGGAAATTTCATTGCTGTTGCTGTTTTTCTTTGTTAAAAATGGTCCCATCGTTTTTTTTTTTTTTTTAAATAAAAGCATCATCTTTACCATTTTATCACTGTTTCAATCAAAGTTTCATTTGAAGTTGTTACAGGACTATTCTGCTTGTTGTGAATAAAGATACAGTATTGAGAAATTATGGCATTTTTCTCACTTGAAACTCCAATGAAAAACCTTTCCTGAAACCTCTCCCTGCCAAAACCAAAAAAAAAAAAAAAAAGGCACATGACAGGCTGTCATTATAACAATAAAGGAGAGGAAAATGAATAATCGAAAGAGGCTGCAGCACAGGAAGGCTGAGGCTTTGCTGTGTTCACCTCCTGACATGCTATTTTTACCTTGCTGCATGCTGTAAGCCTCGTGGTGGGTTACCATCGTGCCCAGGGGAGTGAAGGTCTCACAGGCACGTGGGCAGGGAAGGCAGGGAATCTTGCTGTCAACATTGCCCTGCAGTGAGGGAATGGCCAGGCTGGTCAGAGGTGGGGAAAGGACTCTGAGGCTGGGCAGAAAAGTTCGACTTTGAGTGGGCGGGGCGCTGTTGTTTATGTAAAGGTCCCTGCCTTGTGCACACTAAAAGCAACAATTGACACTGACCGGCACCTTGATGGGTAGTTGCAGGCTCCTAGGCACGTACAAGGAAGGCACGGCTACTGGTTTATCTTCAGGGTGGTTTGTAAGACTTTATTGGGGGAATTTGCTGAACTGTTCACAGTATTCTTCTAGCCAAGCCTGTAGAGATTTTTTTGCGTGTCTTTCCTGGAGTTTAATTTCATGGAGCTGTATGCACCACACCTTCCAAGTCCAAGCACTAAACTCTTTCAGCTATCAGCAAAAGTTTGTTAATAAATTAAAAGCCTACCCTTCCATTTGTTGCCATTGGAGTGACACCTTGCAATGACTGTCATGTTTTGTGCTCTGATCTAAAGACCTCTCTTGCCCTTGTAGTCCCTCAGTGGCCCCCAGCCTCTCACCACACTGATTTGTTGCTTTTCTGGTGGGTGCCACAAGGCAACCTGAGCTCCACAGTTTGGCACTTGACAGGTGGGAGCCTGCAGCAGGGTTGCAGTGCCAGGCTGCAGCCAGGGGAATGTGTCAGGCTCCGCCAGCGCCAGAGACCCATGCGGGTCACATGGAGCCGATGTGCTCCAGAGGGCACCTCTGCGTGAGGGACCCAACAAACCTTGTCGTGACTCCAGGCCCTGGACACTCACTCCAGCACCAGCCCGATACTGGTGTGCAGGCTTTGACATGCCAGCAGGTGAGAGGCACCATTCCCATCCCACAAGGAGGCACGAGCCCTGGCTGGCAGGGCGACCTCTGCCCTCTGCTCCCAAGCCACAGTCAGCATCTGGCATGAACCTGGCTTTATACATGGTGCCCTCAGAAAACAACAACTGACTTCTGTCCAGCCAAAGCTTCCTTTCCATTAACATTTCAAATTGAAATATTACTGAGAAATGACTGCACGTCATTTCAGAAGGATCATTTGGAAAGAGATGGGTGGGAGGAAATTCGGTCTGTCAGACCAGCGAGCATCACTTCAGGGTAACGAGGTTATCCATAGATTTGAAGGGGCTTCCTTGAATCTGGATTTTGCAAGTGGCTTTTTTGCAACATTTTTTCCCAGCCTTTGTGTTCTGTGTTTTCTTGATGCATCCCCAGGTAAGCAACTATATACCTGCTGTCTTGTTTATCATGGTGTAATTGTTAACTCATGTCATAGCTGATTATGTAACATTTGCAGTATGAACAGGGTGTGCTGCTAGGCGGCCTTTGTTTTCCAACACAGTTTTTTTTTCATTTAGAAATCACAATGTGAATATAAGGGAGGAGCACAACACTATTCTTTCTTTTTTTTTAATAAAAAAAAAAAAAATTAGAGAAACATATACAGAATTCTGCCCTCAACCCAACAAAACAAAAATGGCTGCAGATGAACCTTTGGGAATGAAGAATTCAGTGCAAATTCTGAAAAAAAAAAAAAGTTTTTTGTTTTTCATGAACATTTATTTTTTCTTTCTTTTATCAAACATTTAGACTACCTTTCGTTCCACATATTTAACCTGCTGTTTAAAGCTTTTGTTAAAGCAGCTTTTAAAGATTAGCACATTAGAGAGAAAACAGAAAAAAAACCCAACACCCTAACATAACCACATTTAGTCACACTTCAGTGGGGCTGAAGAATGGTGTTTTTATTAAAATCCTTGAAGAAAGTCTCCTGGGACATCATTCCCAAGAGAAGTCATCACTTCGAGGCTGTTATTCTCTTTGCAGTATGATAAAGCAAAATAGCATTGTTTGAGTGCTAAGAGTGTTCCAACTGTATTCTCCTGCCCTGTCTGAACCCTCAACACACCCGCTTTCCCACAAGGTAAGTTTTTACAATAATGCAAAAGGTGGTCATTCTGAGATAATTCCTACTTTTCCAGAAGAGGAAAAAAAATAATAAAAAAGCTCCTGTAGTTTGGGTAAATGAGGATATGGTTTCTTTGCTTTGGGAATCTTAAAGGCTAGGAGAGGCAGAAATCACCAGCAGTTCGAATAACTGAAAATAAGCCATTGGAAGCGACAAAAAGAAATAAGGTAAAGGAAGGGAATCATGGCTGCATCCTGGGTATTGTTTAGCTTTCAACAAGCTTGCATGGCTGTTTCTACAACTGTATTTTTCAGACCTCCCCACTCCCACTGTGTTAATGAGGTGGGAAGTGACCTGCCTACTTATTTTCTGGCTTCATACTTAGCAGCAGGGCAACAGGCTGATCAGCTGACTGTGCACTGTATTGTGGATCGGAAACACACACTATGAGATTGACAATTGTAATATCTGTGAAAAAAGTATACACCGAGTTCCAGATTTGTATTTGTTTTGGGTAGATAATGGCATTTTCTCCCGAACAAACTTCGTTCCTTTCTCCACAGCATGATCATAAGGCATCACACTGAAGTGGTACATATATTATTCTAATTAACTCCCTTAAATTTAAGGAGGAATGTCTCTGTAACTGCATGGGGCTCAGTAGAAATTCCCCACGAATTCCACACATTTCACTCCCATCATTATCTGCAAGCTACAAGCAGATCACACACATGCAAACTCCATTTGCAGAGCAACTCTGCACTATTTCTTGGAGTGAGGCTTCCCCCACTTCGCTTCTCTTTCTCTTGCAGCCTGTGGCCTTTCTCTCCCATGTTTTTTCCCATTTATGAATGTTACTGGGGAGGCTTGAGTATAGGCTGGGGAGGGCATTGCTGTCAGTGGTGTATCTAAGAGAAAGCGCCTGAGATGTCGGATCTGTGAGTTAGCACCACTTATGTGATTCTCTGCCCCTCTGCAGGAAGTGTTTTTCTGTCCTGCATGTGTTCGTCATCCGTGTTTCAAGAGTTGCCTGTGTTTGCCTTTGAAGTATCTCTGTGGCCACAGTAAATGTGCAGGCTCCCTGTGGTGACAGAAATGGGGAACAAGGCAGTGGGAGTAGTGGGCAGCTGATGCAGACGCAGGATGAGGTGTGTTCATGATCTGTGTGAGCTGACAGAAGAAATGAGTAAGAAACAGAGCAGGATGTGATACTTGATTTGGAGTAATATTGCATCTGCCCTGGCTCTGAACACAACTGTGTCTTCCCTTTCCTCTTTAACAAAAACCCGCAGAGACTCCCTTGGAGAGCACAGTGGGCTAGGAAGAAGTAAAGCTTCAGCTGGAAACCAATTGCTTTCCAGTTTATGAGCTTTCCAGCTCCTTCCAAGATCAACACGGTAAAACAATACAGCTGCATACCTGCAGACAATATAATGGCAGAGCAAATTGCTCTCACAGAAGAAACACTGAGCTGCTATAACCCAGGACACTTTGAAAACTCCATGGGAGAACTGTGTGGATTACTTTGACATAGACAGGAAAAGCATTTCTTTCTGCATGAGGTAAAATGATAGATTTTAAACTATGAAAGTGGCTAAAAGTTATATGTATAAGTTCTGCAATGCTTCCAAATCCAGTAACAAGCCTTAATCTTGGCGACATAATCAGACATAGTTGAGATGAGCTGAACCTAATGCAGGATTCCTCCCCCTAGTCCGTACCAAGTTACATTTCACATTCATACAGCCTGAAGCTCAGGAGAAAATTTATGGACAGGTTAAATCTTGGCAGGATACTAACTTATGTCATTATTTTCCTGTGAAAATATTAACTATTTCCTGACCATGTTTTGTCAAATAATGTGTAACTCGCCTATGCATAAATATGCACAGCACCATGTACATCCACAGTATATTCCTTTGGGTACATCAGAAAGTTTCCTGAAAAGAATTAGTTTCTGTTCCCAGCTCTCTCCTGACGTTGTATATCACCTTGCAGAGGGCACTGGACATTCTCATCTCCTCAGAGATTAAATCGTTGGAGATGCTTGTACTGTGACTACCTCAGAGGCACCCTGATTTCCCTGTTACATTTCAAGGATGCAAGAATCTAAGTAACAGTAGGCACATCTCTTAGGAGAACATGCTATACTTTATGCCACTGCTACACGTCTAACTGCTACCATGTGTAACTGTGTGTCCTGAGTATGTACATGTGTGCTGTTTCAGCTTTTCAACTTCGAGAATCTGAAGCACAGCAAAGTTGACAACTACACTGAATCTTGGTGAAAGGCCAGCAGAGAAGATCCCTGAGGAATGCCAACTTCACATGGAACACGAAGCACCTGTTGTGTTAACTTAACTGGTTTTAACTGCACATTGACAAGGTATCGTTTGGCTTTTCCCCCCCCAGCCAGAAGGTGCCATGTGCAGTGCATCCCACCAACCAGGAATGAGAGAGAGCTACCCTGGGACTTCTCACTGACAGTGAAGGTTGCAAACTGTCCTCATTATCATGCAGCCTACTGAAAGAAGTGTAAGTAAGGCTTTGAATTAAGAAAGGAAAGAGTCTCTGCCCCAGAATACTGATTGCGGTGAACAGCAATGCTACAGTGGATGGCATTAAGTGGGAGAATGCTTTAGAGAGCAGACTGTAAAGGTTTGGCTGTTTCAGGTCAAGCACTTGATTTTAAGGGACTCCTAATCACTTTGTAGCCTAAACCTGTACGAACAACCTTTTACTTTTCACAATGAGAGCCTTGGGAATTGTGTTTTCTCTTCAGGATTCATGCTTCAAAAACCAGGGGTGATCCTGAGCTACCAAGGTCATACCTCAAGCTGAACTTGCCTTGCAAAATTGCTTCAGGATTTTGGTTTGTCTCCTACAGGAATTTGATGGGATGGGGCCAGAACCCAGTCAAACAACTGCCTGTCAAGCAAGCACCAGGTTCAGAGCCCAGCCTGATCTCCAGAAGCTCACAGCTTTGAGTGCTTAGGCTCAGCTTCCTCTCATATCCCCAAGGAGTCACAACCATTTTACTCTCAGTCAATGGACAGCTTTCTCATGAAAAGAAGTCCAGCAAAGAAGCAGTCACCACCTCCAACCTGAGTGCTCTAGTCAGTAAATACAACTGCGTACAATTTGCTTCCCCCCACAATATGTCCTTACATCTGTCAGAACTGATGCCTCTGCTCAGGTAATGCTGGAGCTCCCTGGTGCCACCAGCTCCCAAGGGAACTGAAACGAAGGGGAGAGCAGTGGAGGGAAACATGCTACATGTCTTCCCACCCTGCTAAGCTCTCAGACTCTCCTGGAGCCCCTGGGAGCATCTGTTGTTTGTTTCAAGTCATAACAGACAATTCGGATAGCGGAATTCAGGTCTGAGTCTCAAAATATGTGTGTGAATGCGGTAATGTATTTGGAGGAGTTGTGATAATAAATTACTTTCTGTATTGTTCTTAGTCTTAAGGTTACACAGGCAACCTAGATAACAATATGCATATAACCAAGTGGATACTGAATCAATTAATGTTTTCCACAAAGTATTTACATTCTGTACCTTGTTACAAAAGTGATCTGCTGGCGCCATCAATCAGCATTTGCCTCACATAGATAACCCTATTACTAGAAATAAAGACTTGCAATTATTACCTAAAAGCATAGGCATTTGTACTGCTTTCCCATTGTGGTGGTGGTTTTTAACTGGCATGTTCTTGGTTCTTATCAATATACCCCCATGGAGGAGGATTTTCAAGGGCTGCCTTTGGATGTATTGTGTAGAAAAGCTTTTATATGAAATTTTTGTGTTAAAAAAGGAGAGTCTATAGGTTTTTCTTGGAATTTGTTCTCCATCACCTTTGTTATCAGTGATGCTGTAATTGAAAGGTACAGTCCTTAGAGATTGTGCCCTACTCATTTACAGGAAAAAGTTACACCTATTGTATGTTGTTCTTCCTAGGCCTCCTAGAATTGGCTTTTAAAGCTTTTCTACATACCAATTTCCCTCAGAGGCCACCAAAAAGGCCGTAGTCGTTGATGTTTGAAGATACCTAGCTGACTTTGTCTTGTAAGTGTCCTGATAAAGGATGCAGGTAAAATGGGCTGCATTTTTTAGTATCATACAGGTTTGTCTTTCTCTGCAGTGAGAAAGTATAATAAAAGTGTAGTAAAAGAAAGTGTTTGTGTAATATTAGATGCAACATGTGACTGCAGATGTGACAGATTAGAAAGTGGTGCCTTTGACCATGACCCCATGAGATGGGAGTCTCTGTTTCATTCAGCCCTGCAAGAGGTGACAGAATGAAACAAGCCACTCTCAGAAGTGGTAAAGGCTACCTACCCGTGCTGGAGGTCCTGCGCTTCTCCATTTGTGCTCCAGGGGAAATACGAGGCATAGTAATGACATCTTACTATGTCACACGAATTTTCATCTTAAGTACATGACTTGCACTTTTCCCCCCAGAATTTACTGAGAAAAGACAGATTTGTAAAATATCACTGAACCCTGCTTGTGCACATTTGCAAATCTCTTTGAGTGTCTCTTTTCAGCAAAATATGGTAAGGCAGAGAAACCTTGTCCCAGCTCATTTTCAGGACATGCTTAATTTTATGCATATGAGCAGTCCCACTGAGTTCAGTGAAACTATGGAGTTCTTTAAATGAAGCACTGAGATGAAGCTTATTACAAAATAAGACCTAGAGACCTGTGAAATTTTGACTTCTGATTATCAAACTTGTCTTTCCCCATTAACCAAAGTATCTAAACTATTCAGTTATTGAGATGTACTTCAGAGAGGAGTGATAACGTTTCATGGTCATAGATTGCTAAATGCGTAGACAGCTTTTCCTCATCTCAGTGCACCAATGAGAAATGAAGATATAACTAGGTATAAACTGGTTTCTTTATTTATTCAGTCTTTGCAACACAATGACTTTTAATGAGCACAGTTTGAAGACTGTTTTTAAGCCACAGTTAGTGCAGATAAGTGATTTTTGGAGGTCACAGGTTTTGAAAGTCTAACAACGTATTTGAGGAGACTAATTTTCAGAAGGCTGGTGTCATCTTAACACTTTCCAAAACTGAGGCTCCATCAGTAGGGATTTTAGGAAATCTCTGGGCACTCTGAAGCATCAGGGCCTTGCCCCTTGTGGCTAAAGCCACAGGTTGAAACAAATGGCAGACAACAATAGACAGGAAATTCTGCTTCTATATTTATCTTCAGAGGATTCCTATATATTGCCTTCTTAAAATTCTACTGGTGCTAGCACTTTTAAGACAATTTTTTCTTGATTAAACCACTCAGATAAAGGAATTGTTGTTTATAAATGTACCAGGAAGGATTAAAAAGAGTCTCCATGCTTTCATGCATCTCATTTTTTATGATCTTAAGTTTAGTAGGATTTGGTACACAGGTTTTGTCACAGTTGCTAAGTGCACTGTCATACGGAAAGCAATGAAAAACAAACAAAACCAATGAAAAATAATGAGCTGGTGAAGCAGATGAACAGGTAGAATAGGGAGATCATCTTGACTGATGAGAGAGATGAGCCAGCACGATTGTTCAGCACATGGTCTCACCACGTACATGTAGTTTCTGACACAAGAAACTTGAGTACCAACCATAAAAGCTTTGCAATTTGTTCTTTGTATGGTACTCCCAAGACAGGTGTTTAAGGAGTACTTTGCTGGTCTTATCTGTCAGCAAAGGGCACTCAAGAACAACCAATAGATTGGGTGTTGGAGACCTTTATGATTGATTACATCGGATCATTACCAATGTTGTTTGCTGTATATCTTTTTCATCAGCCTCTTACTAGTAGTAACAGAGGAAATTATTGCCCATTTAGTGTTGCACACTGCCTCTGGCAGCCATTCGTGCTTCAGAAAGGGAAATAAACACATAAAGTATCTGTCTGACTGCTCTATCTTGTGCATTTAGGCTTGGAAGGTACCTGCCTGAAGTTGAGTGTCTTTATGACTTTAGATGCTCAGACTGTATAATCCTTTGCAGAAAGATCAGCGTTTGTAGCCTATCAATTTTTGTAGAGCTGGTCAAGTTAGTAGTCTCCATTAGTTACCCAGACAAGAAACTGCCCAATTTCTGTTAATTTATATCTCATACTCCACTAGTATAATATGTATTAGAAAATAATTTATGCTAAGAAATATCAGTTCATACCTTAATGATTTTGATTAGTAATTGCTTACTAATATTTTTGAGACACTACAGGCATCTAAGTCCCATCCTGCTATTTATGCTTCCTTATTGGGTAATTAAAAAATGAAAACAGAAGCCTGATAAAGCACACCTAAAATACATAAAACCTTGCAGTTTTGTTATGAATTTTCAGACTAATCAGCACAACTAAGGACATTTCAAATACCTTACAAACATTTCCACGGGAAAAAAAAAAAAAAAGACTAGAAACTCTAAATTATTTGGATTAGAAAAGCTCAAAATTTCAAATTCCCAGTGCTAAATGAAGAGGAAACCCAAAATATCTCATCTTGGAATTAATAATTATGAAGCTAAATAACCAGCTGTTCTTTACCTGTTTTATTACCTTGGCCATCCTGAAAATTAAAGAACAATCTGGAAAGTCCCCAACATAAAGTAAGGAAGCTAAGTGACCTCTAAGTTTGAGATGTGACTGAAGTTTTCTAGGCTTCCAGAATTCCCTCCACAAAGCCAAAAAGGACAGTTCCTGAAAGCTTTGGCTGAATCAATATGACTGGACACAGCCCTAAGATGACTGACTTTCAAACTGCTCATCAGCTCAGTGAGACAGAGCTATTTCTGCAAACATACTGTTTTCAAGGAACAATGTATTTTTTTCTTTAAAGAAAATTTGTTGTATTGCAAAACATCTGATGAGCTCAACTGATGAGTGATGTTGATCCACAAATAACAGTGGAGTTACCACTTCATGTTGACTTGCATAAATATTGACTGTCTGTGTAATGAAAAGTTGAAATCTTTAATACAGATTTATAATGAAATTTGATTGATTTCTCTGTGTTCTCCAGAATTTCTGCTACATATTTCAAACTACATTCTATTTTTTGTATGCCGAAGCACCACATTTTCTCAACTAAATGAGGCTGCCCTTTGCAAAAGCTCCATTTTTACTTCTTGAGATAAGGTGAATGAGTGTGCTGTTTAATTATTTAAAAAGTGAAAGCTAATGGACTTCCTATAATGTCGGTTCTTATAATTTCCTTGAGCATCTTTCTCTGTATACCTGTGTGTGGTTCTTCTCTGTCCTCATAAATCAAGTCTCATGACCAATTGCAGGAACACCTGGGGAACAGAATGCAATAATGTAAAAGAATTTCTTTGTACCGGGACATCATTCACTTAAATTTAAAATAAGTAAATAAATAAATTAAAGAGAAGCACAGCCTTATAACCAGGTTCTTCTTTTTTTTGTATTGCAATAAGCTTCACTAAAGACCTCACATCTTTGACTGTTGCCCTTTATTCTGTCATCTCTATTTCTTGGAATTGTTTTGCTTAAATGGAATAGAACATGTTTAACTTTGTAATACAAAACACAGCTGAAATCATTGATGTTTCAATCAGTCTGTATTGTGTTGAAATCGCAGTAGGATATCCCTTACTTAGACTGTAGTGACACTGAAGGAGAATTGATTTCAGCGTAAGGAATGGCAATTGTGTGGTAATATATAAATCTCAGTGAAAATAAAAGGAAACATACAAACAAAGTTGCTGCTGGCAGACTTTGTTTTAATTTTAAAATGCTGTACAATAAAGAAAACGAAGAAAAAAGCAAGATTAACTAATGAAGTCACCTTCTGGCTGAAGTCTTCAAAGTGCTGCTGTTCAGAGACAGCAAGCATTGAGATCAGTTACCTGAAAAATGTGAATACTGCAGCACAGCTTCTGTTGAGAAAAGCTTTCTCAAAACATTTAGAAAACATATTTAATCCTAAATGTTCCTGATCCAAATGTTACACAATTGAGTGCAGATCTATGGTACGAAAGCAGTATGCTGGCTTCCATCCACAAACAAATTTAATGTTCAAACAAATCACAACATTGTCTAAAAAGCATGTTACAAAAGTAAGTAGCAGATGATGTTAAAACACTCCACAAACGTGTATGATCAAATAATTTTAGAGGAAGCCTGCAAGCATCTGCATCTAAAAAAAAAAAGAAAAAGAAAAAGAAAGCTAAATTAGCAGCATAGTAGAAAAATAAACAACAAAAGTAGAAAGGAAAATGTGAATGTAGTCACAGTCCAAAAATGGCAAAATTCAAATAGTAGAAACAGGTGGAGATGGATCAACAAGGATCTCAGTGGATTACTCTTGGATTACTTTTAAATCTGTGTTCAAATCCCCATTTTAACTGGAACTGAAAAAAAGCCTGATGACCTGAAATTTGTCTGCAATGGAAAGTAATCCACATGTTAAAGACCTCAAGAGTCAGAATAGGTTCTCCGTTTTCCCAGTTGACTTACAGCAGTCAGGGTCTTCATCCATGTGCAGGCCCAGATCCTCCATCTGTCTTTTGACGTGTGATTTTATCTCAGTAGATACACAAACCTGATCATTTAGGTTTACTTGTAGCATACCTGGGGGGAAAAAATGTAGGAACGGAAAAAACATTTTCACATAACCTTGACAGCTCCTTAACAGCTATAAGAGGTCAAGAGGTGCAAGATCAGGTAAACTCAGCTTAATTTGGCTTAATATTTGATAGAGCCTGTCCAGAACAGTGTAATAAACTAAGAGCATTTGCTTTTCATGTCATTATTAATGTGTCTGGCTCATAAAAAAAAAAGATTCTGCTC
Source organism: Trogon surrucura (assembly GCA_020746105.1). Classification (NCBI taxonomy): domain Eukaryota; kingdom Metazoa; phylum Chordata; class Aves; order Trogoniformes; family Trogonidae; genus Trogon; species Trogon surrucura. The sequence continues at coordinate 124,418,510 of CM036617.1, read as the reverse complement.
TAAGGTGCTGTTCATTCAGCATTGAGCTTATGCTTGTGCCAGCTTTCCTACTTCCAGGTCAGAGCCTTACTCCTCCACATCTTAGTATCTGGAACTTGAGCAATATTTACTTCTAAATGTTCTCCCAACTGTCAGCGTTTCCTAGCATGTTAAATTATGCAATTTCAGTGTGAAAAGGCTTTTCTGTTGTTTATAAACATTATGCAAGATACATTGTTCTTTTCCATCTTGTGCTACATTATTTTTTACTTAATACGCTTCATTTAATTGATTCAATCATTGCATAGTTATTATTTTCTGTAAAGTTGCTTTCAAGCAGTACTTTACTTCTCTGTCTGTTTTCTTGAATTCTTTATGTTCCCAAGCCATGCCAGGGGTCAATATTTTGGCTCCTTCTCATCAGCAAGTTTTATCTTCAGCATTCAGTCTGAGCTCCAAAAGACCCTGCCTCCCTCACTAGCTCTCACTTCAAACTGCTGTGTAGACACCTAATAAAACCAGGAGACTCCATGTCTTTAAAATGAAGCTGGCTCTTAATTATTTGCAGCTGCCACTCCCACCCCTTCCGTTTCACAGAGGCGGACGTGCTGCTGCTTTCTCTGAATGTTCCACACCTGCCCCCCCCCACTGCTGCTCCCGCTTCCCCAATGGGCGCATCCCCTGCACGTCCCTGGTGGTCTTGGCACATTAGCAGCTCACGTGCAAGCAAAAATAAGCACGCTGTGTGTCAGAAGAGGCTCGTGGCTGTATGTCAATTTTATTTGGTTGTTTGCTTTCCCGTTCTTTGAGAGGAGGAGAGAGTCAGGACTACCCTAGCTAGGAATGCGAGGTTAAAAAAGCCCTCACTTTTCAGGACGTAGCTATTTCTCTACAAGTTCATGGCTTTCCCATTGCCCTAGAAGGTCTCTGGTACCACAGCCTCCTCCTTCCATATCTGAATACTTCAAGCCTCCCAGCATACATCACGTGTGAATTACCAATCTAACAGCAGAAGTTCACAGAAGGGACAGTGCTATGTTAGCAAAACTTGGCTCTTTATTCCCTCTTGTGAGAAACACAGCTAGCTAAAACCTATCCTCTATCCCTTTCAACACGACATGCATATTGTGTAGAGAAAGCCAGGCCGTTCCTTGGGTGAAATTTTAGATCTGGCTGAAGAGGACTTAATGGAAGATGGAGATAGATGATTCTTATAAATCAGTAAGAACCACAAGATGAAAAAATGAAGTCACATTTAAGTTATATGTTGGGGGCGGGGGGAAAGGATGAGTCAACACTGACAATGTATTCATCTTAACGAGGACAAATATTTATACCAAACAAAATTAACACATCAGAAAATGCAAGAGAGGCATATAATTAACAAAAGGCAAGGGAATTGGCATAACAGTGATAAATTCTTCATTAATAAACCAGCTGTTTTAAAGTGTCAAAATGAATATATTTTATTCATAAATTGTGTAGAATTTAGCACACTAATTAAAGACGTAGGCTCCATAGCTATTTACATGGCAATTAAATCCACAATGACAGTGACCCAGCCAAATTAATGTTGGCCTCAACTTAAAAGTAGACTGCATAAATAAATAATTCACACCATCGCTAGAGTCTTCGCTTAAGCAAACAGTTCAGTGTAGAAAATTCTGGGAATTATGAATGACTTTGATGTGCATTAAAAAAAACCACAGAAAAATAAAATGCAAAATAAAACACTCAAATGTTTTATTAGAGACTCAGATTCCAGGCTAAGTTATGTCAACAATGATGGGAAGAACGCAAGCACAGCAGGTGATAGCAGTAGGGCCGTCTTTTTAAAGCAACTAAATCTGTTTTACAGATTCTTAGGCAGCAGAATGGCCACTCTTACAGTCCCACACAAGAGTCCTCTAGCTCCCCAAGGTAGTATCACTGATTTTGACTGGGCCGCTTGTCCATATAACAGTTAGTAGGCTTGTGACTTACCCTAATTTTTGTTCCTAGGAAGAAAGGGGAGAATCACAAGCAGTATGCAAAGAACAAAGAATAGCATTGAGAGAGTGGAGTAGTCCTGTTCACAAATTACCATTTGGTGGTGTGTGTTCATGTGGAGGTGTGGAGTTGCCTTCCTTCTAGGAATTCAAAATTTGACTGTCAGAAAGGAATAGCAACATGCAAAGTAACTATATAAATGTAGCTTGGTCACAGCTTCTTTGAAAATAAAACCCTACACGGAGATAACCATGCTGGCAATATTCCTGAAATACCAGCCATTTGCTTCTAGAGTTGGGTGCACAGTAGGGCACTATTTCATCCTGGTCAGGTTGAGAAAGACGGGAATGGTGTTAGGTGAAGGCTTGTCATGGCTTATGCACCCAAAGGTAGAGCTGTTGTACATTGATGCTGTGTATCTAACAATGTTGAATAAGAAACTCAGACAGAACCACCAGAAGATGAAACAGGTAGCAACACAAACGCTGGAGGAGACTGACTAAGCAAGTCAAGTATACAAACAAAAGCGCTCTGCCAAGCACAGGTGTCAGAGCCATTGCAGGATGAGTTCAAGGTGAGGCAGGAAAGGAGGGGCTTGGAGCAGCTCTTATGTTACACCCTTCCCATTACCGTGGCTGGTCTTCCTCCTTCCTAGTGCCTAATGCAAAGCAAACCCCACAGGTCCCTCTGGAAATCTTCTGCAAATGAGGGAAGAAAAGGAGAAGCATAATCTTGAATTAAAAATTCAGCTTTAATGGATGTTGTGATCCACTTATAGAGAAGTGATTAACTTTTGTAACTATTAGTGGTAAACTTATGATCAGTGTAAAGCCTGCAAACCACTCTGAGAATATCTGAGACCTCAGAAGAGGTCTCAGATGGAAACTTAGGCATCATGCAGATTGTTTGCACAGAGGTGAATTTCACCACCATATCTATTCACTACCTGATTTAAACATTAGACAGACTGGACTGGACAATATCAGTGAAAAATGTCTATAATCTTCACAAGTCAAAACATCTGCAGAGGTCCATGAAGCAGGTCCAGTTTGCTTTGAACATGAGTTGGGTTTTGTTTTTTTTTCCAGCCATGTCCCACATGAGGCACGAAATGTTCTTAGTCATACTACATAGAACAGACCACCAACATCTTACAGCTCAGAGTTACTGGAATGTAGCTTTTTATTTTTTTTTGCAATTACTTGTAGGACTTAATAATGCAAAAATGCTTCTGAAATAATGATTTGCCTAAAACACTGGATACAATCCTAGGTCCTTCAATTCCAGAAAGATATTGATAGGTTGGAAGAGATTCAGAGAAAAGTAACAGACGTGTTTAAGGCACTGGAGGGACTGATTTATGAAAGGAAATTACCAGAAGTAAATATGAACATTATGGTATAGCTTTGACCAACCCGGAATGAAATGGAAGGCTGATGGGACAACAGCGTATGGGGTTTTTGAAAGGTGCAAGTTCCATTTATGGAAAGGAATTTGTATGCAGGTCATCCAAGGGCTAGTATACTGGGATGTAAAACTGGGTAGAAGAATCAGGGAAAAAGAAATCCAAATGATTAATTAGCATCCCATGAGAAGTGACTAAATTATTTTAAACAAGCTTTGGCAATACACTGGGGGCTGTACTGTACGGGAAAAGTACTACATGATCAGGGGGAGAGCTACTAATGTCTTCCCTCTATAATTTCAGTGACTCAGCACTCTAGCTTCACCCTTTCTGCTGTCACAACTATCCTCCTTGGCTTTTGCCTTTTCAGGTCTTCGATGTTAAAAAAATCAGCTTTTGGAGTCATCTGCAATAAGAAAAGTTCTCTTTTTTTTTATTGTAACACACATCTCACTTAACAGTTACCACAGTTTTATATACCATTCAGCAAATGGCTTCATATCTTCCACACAGAAACGGCTTACTCGTGTGCCAGTTATCTGTCATACCAGTCTCTTAACCATGAAGAGTTATACCAAGTTCTTGGGGGGAGTTCATGGAGCCAGATCCTTCTCTCCCCATCCAAGTTTACCTCTGCAAGTCTGGCTAGTTGAAGGTAGCTCAACTTCTAGGCCCACGTCAATGAAATGTTGAGCGTGCTTGGTTTAGGTCCTCAGGATCCTTCAGGACTGGTACTTCAAGCCATACTTCAGTATAGAGAGGCACGTCACTAAATCATAATAGTTTATTCCATAATAAGCTCTTCCTGATACAGCTCTGCTGCTTTGGTCTTAGTCTTTCTTGAGTTTCAATATCTTATCTGCTTGATTGAAAGATCTCATTTTTTGGACAGAATTTCCAGAATAGGAAAGTGATCTTGATATTGGCTCTTTCTCTGCTTTCATGCCTTTGCTGCGTCCTATTTTTCTTGGAATATACTTTTCCAGTAATGGATTCAAGCAAACATCATTTCAGCCAAGGTCATAATATTGGACTGAGCAAGGTAACAGATCTGTTTATGTGCAATTCCAGCAAAAGCTCTTAAAAGATAGCAGTTTCTGGCAAGCATTAGCAAAGCCAGTTGTGACCTGATCTTGCAAGTTCTCCCAGATCCTATGCTTTGTCTGGAGTTCTTGGTGTATAGGGAATCTTTCACTTCACAGTCCCGCTTAAAAAGAGGATCCTGTTCCTGGATGAACATTTTGAGCACTCTTCCAGGAGTAAACCATTAGTAACCATTTCAAACTCAATTTTTTTATAGAAGCTTTTTAAAGCACTTCAGACAAGAAATTAATATCATTGCCTCTATATCCCCTTATGAAATCTGCTCCTTGTCCTGGAGGAAAGATCAGTGGTATTTATCTCCTCTATATACCACAGGTATTGTCTAACCTTGTCCTTAAAAACCTTCAACAAAAGTCATTGCCAGGAGATCTATTCTGTCACTTGAGTAGTCTGTCTTCTGAAAAGTTTTCTAATTACAGATAACCTGAATCTTTCTGGTCATAATGTAAGCCTCTTGCACCTTGTCTGCCTTACTGTGGGCTTTGGAGAGCTGAGCATGCCTTTGCTTTCTGCTACAGTCAGAACTCATTCAATCTATTGCCAGATATTGTGTTTTTCTATATTTCTTTGTGACCTCTGCTGGATTCCTTTCTATTGATCCCTGTGTTTCTTGAGGTGTTCTGCCTCAGACTGGACAGGTGTTCAAATATTCAGCTGAAGCTTTGCAAAGTTCTTTACAGTGGTCAAAATCTATTTCACTTATTCCTTCTTACGTTTTCTGATACAACCTTTTCCAAAACAACATGAAATTACTGACATCTGTTGAGCTTGTAATTCATTAAGATCCCCAGATCTGTTCTGTAAAAACGTTATACAGTTATGTTTGAGCCTGAGTTTATTCATGTTGATTCCTGACTATGTATCTTCCACTTGTCCCTGCTGAATTATGGTCTTTTTTAATTACCCCAGTTCTAGCACCCATGCAGATCATTCCAGATATATCCTGTCTTCTGACAAACATTCAAGTCCACTTAGTTTGGTCATCATCTCCAAATTTTAATAAACATCCTCTTTTTTTTTTTTTTCATCAACGTTATTAGTGCAACTATTAAGTATCACTGGATCATGGACAAATACAAAACTCCAGAATCAACACATAACTTGTCCATGAAACACTCATGTCTCTTCTCTGAATACAGCTTTCCAACCAGCTTTATAACTCCCCTATAACTGTTTCATGCATCCTGTACTGCCCTAGCTTTCTCGTGGAGTCTTCCTGTGATACACCACAAAAAACTTTACTAAGATTAAGTTATATGATGTGTATACTTTCCCCTAACCACAAAGGGAAACTATGCTATCATCTTCCTGAAATGAATGAGTTGTTTGATACTGTTTGTCTCTAACAAATTCTTACTGACTGTTGGCTCATCTTCTTGTTTTCCTCCACATATTTACAGCGAGGTTGTTGGCTTCTTTCTTCCAGTAATTTACCTTCCTCCTCTTTTTATAATGATAGACACTTTGTGTGTCCTTGTCTCGTCATTAGCATATGTTGTTTTCTGTGAATCATTCCTTCCTACAAGCTCTTTTGTGAGTTCCTTTTATGTACTTTTTTTGTCAGATGTTATAATTTTTTTGCATCTAGACAAGCAGAGATGTTGTATGACTTGGAGCATGTTCTGCATTGAATCATTTTCTGCATGATTTTGAGTAAGTAACCTTAATGGAGAAGGCGTCACAAAGCTGATTTACTAGTAACATTCTGATTTTCCTGATATTTTTATACACTGGCTGAAACATAAGCATTTAAAGGGAATGATCTTTTAAGCCACAAGAATAACACTTCCAGATTATGCTCAAGCATAACTATGACTCTTCTAGTATTCTGGTGCACCTTGCTTCTTTCAGTATCTGTTTCCAGGAAAATGCAGAAACTACATCGAAGAAAACTTTTTGCAATATTTTTCATATAATATTTCATTAATTTTTGAGGAGGGAAAAAATAATCCAGTAAATTGTAATAAAGCACTGCTCTTTTGACAATGGAAGTTGTAATTTTCCCCCCAATGTTATTTTTATAGTTTCAAAACTTGTTCTTGGCCACTTTCCAAGTATTTATAGCCCTCATATAATATCTTTTTATAAATGCTCTCAAGCGAATAGCCAGTCTTGCAAACTCTTGCACATGTGCTGAACTCTGCTATGTGATGTAGTTAAGCATGGGAGTGTTAGTGATAGTGGAGCCCCAACATAAGATTCCATCTTAAATCACACTGACAGACCAAAGCACCTGTTGGAAGTTTCACAGATAGCCATGGTCATCTGTGCAGGACTGGAATCTTTACAAGGTGGGAAGAAAGGGAGACAATGCAGGGCAGCCTGGAAGAAGTCCAGTGTAAAGCTGGGAGACTGGACAGAGTGACTTGGCAAATTAGTTCATGCAGTGCCTAGTTACGTTGCAATTTCTTTTCTTTTTTTAAGAGTCCAGAGTAAGCTTCTGGTTCCTGAGGCACTCAAAACCAGCAAACTCCATTTCTCATAAGCCACTGAGGATTTTGAAAGTGATGTTCGGGATGGTCAGATCTGTGAAACTGAGAAAAATAAATAAATAAATTAAATGCATTTTTCTTTCCTATCCAGTTGTGACATTTCAAAATTGAAATGTTTTCAGCAATCCTTGTAGCTGAAAAATGGGAAAACAAATGGTAATAATATGGTCTGAGGAGAGTTAGAGAAAGGGTAGCTAGCCACCTCAGCTCCATGGGCTTGAGGAGAGTGGAAATGTGTGCCTGGGCTCTCACTCTCCCAAAGGTGAAGCCACTGCTGCATTCAGCACTGAAGGATCAGGTCCACGTGGCCAACTGTGATTCCACTGTCTGAGGGGATTTGATCTTTCCTGACATACACATTGTGCAGCTCACCACCCTGTTAACCTTACCATGGCTGCTGTCCATGCTCATGTCCGTTGATCCATGCTCTTGACCACTTTCCCCAAACAGCTTCTGTCCTCTCCTTGAAGTGGTGCAGCACGGCCCCAAACATTGTGTGAAGGGTGGACAGCTCATCCTGGTTTGGCCCATGGTTGTCTAAGGAACTGAGCGTAATTTGCTGGTTTACTTCAGGGCTCCCCAGCTCAGTGACAGGTGAGACTTCAGCATACCAGCTTTGGACCTCACTTTTCTGCTCTGCAATTACATGTGACCCACCCACATCCTTCTCTGCTACAACTCATTCTTATATTCCCTATGCTGCAGTCCTCTCTCTCTCTACCTCCTTGTAGCCTTCCTCCCAGCCTCCCCTTCATGAGCTGCCTTGTCTGAAAGCATGGGCATGCAACGTGCCCCAGCTGCAGGCAGAGAAGCAGAGCGGGTATCCCCAGCTCGCTAGGCTGAGTGGGAGAGCCTCCGAGTCAGCCTGAGACGTACCTTCTCTTGACTGCCTGTCAGCCTGTGAGACATGCTGCCACTCAGCTGCTAGCACACCATCTCCAGACCAGATGTTGTTCAGGTCTGGTTTAATTTGGTCTGAGTTGTGGTGCATGCTTTATTTTTTGTGTCTATTTTTCAAGTGTTTCCTTGTCTTGCTCTGTGATTTCTATGCTTTGGTTTCTATTTTAACCCTTAATCTACCGGTAATTATTCTGCATGTACGCTGAAGGCTGGTGCAAACACTCTTTCCACAACACTTTCCTGTCTATCTGAAGATGTACATGCTGCTGCTTTCCTTTCGGTTCCTTTAATACCAGTGTATTATGAATTTACAACCTTTACTTTCAAAAAGATGTGTCAGCACAAAAGCAATTTCTGCAAATTTTCGAAGGTACCTTAGTTACATAGAAGACCAAGTCTCCCTTAGATACCCAGGGACTTGAGGGAACTTAGACGAGAAAAAGGAGTTAGTTGCTTAAGGCCAAAAAACCTTCAAGATGTGTAAATAAATTAAGACTAAACTGAAGAAAAGTCTTTTAGCTGTTTAAAACCTGTCTACAAAAGTTCCAGTAGATTTTTTTAATCTCACTAGGCACCTTATTAGGTATCAGTCTTTATTTTTAGGTGTCAACCCTTATTTTTAATCATTTCACTTGTCAATAATCCCAAAATACTTTTGAAAATATTTTCCTTTAACATTTTTTTGCCCAGTGTTTGAGGCATGGCATTTTTTTGTCCCCAGTTTGTGGCTCCCACAGCTGTTTAAAATTTAATCTTAGTGGTAGAAGACTGACAAGTCTGATAATAGCAGGTTCTAACCTAATTATTAAATGCTAACCTCTTGAGGTCAAATAATTTCTTCCGATGTCATTAAAAATTCCTCAGGAGCCTTGATGTACCCTCTTCACATGTGTTACAAACACATGTTTAAGGAAAAAAAATAGTGCAGCTCTTCCCACTCCAGCCACCCTGTGCAGAGCATTCAGTCACATAAGAAGTCTGTGCCGTTTGCTTGTTTCCTTCCTGTCCTGACAGTATCCCCTGTTGGACAAACTTCCCAAACCACCTGCAGTTCACAGGGATCCAAAGGTATAAGAGTGCAGGAGCGTATATTGTGAAACACAGTAAAGCAACCCCTATTAACCAACACTTACTACAGAAAACCAGAGCCATTTTCAATCCTCCTGCAAACGTTCCCACACCAAGTTGTGCTGTGCCCCTAAACAGTTGCCCCTCCTTCCGAGTTTTCAGAAGTTGTGGTCCCTGCAATGTCAAGAGGCATTACAAGTACTTGGTCTATATGGCTGTTGAGCCATTTATTTGTGTGCCTCTGTTGAGATTTGTGTGTCTCGCTCAAACGTGAACAGTTTAACCTATTACTCACCCCTCCCTTCTCCCCCAAATGATATGTCTATAGACTGACATTTAATGGTACATTCACCCACAAGAACAGATGAGATGTCTGAAGCAGTTAAAGGAAGAGATATTTTCATTTCTAATAGCAATCAGGATATTGGGAACGGATGACGCATCCATCAGCTAAGTCAAACTACTGGATTTTCCTGATGCAGTACAGACTTCTATTATAGCCTCATTGATAGCGTTCAGTAATCTCTCAATGAAGTGCATGGCATACAGTAATTGACATGTGACCTTTCTTTAGGGAGAAAATGAAGTCTACAAACAAAAGCTCACTGTGCTGGGCTGCACACCGAGGTTTGTAGTATAGCTCCACTATCTTTAATTTCCCTGGTGCATGCAAAGAAGGAACGCCTGCATGAAGAGGGTCCCGTCGGAGAGCCGGTCAAGACAACGACAAATCCCACCGATACGGCTACAAGTAGTTCTCCCTTTATTGCCCCGGACAGCTCAAGATATACCGTTCAGCAGTGTCCCCACGCCTGCCCCTTAACAGAGTTGGTCAGTTACAGGTTCACACGCGCCAGCGTTTTATTGGGTAGTGCCATTCCACTATGCAAGCGGCTCTCACCCCCCCTTTCTCCCCCTGGCAAGGCTCTTCACAAAACAGATAAAACCTCCTCCTCCCTGTGTTCCAAGGCAGCTTCAAGGACAGAGCCTTTGTTTAGACCTAAGCTGGGTTGTCCACACTTTTAAAGTTATACCGCACCTCTGCTCCACAAGAAATTCCTCTACACCTGCAAGCACTCTGCAGGAAGGTCTTGTGGCTAAAGTGTCCTTTTCATGAAGGTAAGAAGTATCTGAGTTTAAAAGCCTAACTTTCTCCCTTATGTAAACACTCCCTAATGGACTTGTCTCCTGCTGTAGCACTTTGATTTGCTCTGGGTTGCTTTCCCACCACACAGAGGAATCACTACCCTCCTCCTCCTCCCATGATGTCAGCAAGACCTAGGCAAGGGAGGAAGGCCACATTTCCTTATAGCACTCATACCTGAGTGCACAATGGTGTCTGACAGGCCTTTGTGAGCATTTTGTGACTGACCAGCTTATTGTCATTCACCTTGCTTCTGTACCAAGTTTATAAAGCATGCATCGCTTACTTCTCAATTGGCAGGGCCTATATTAGCCTTGACATGCTGCAAAGCTTGGCTTGAATCCCTTCACTGGGATTTTCTCCTGGTTGCTATTTTTATCGGGGATGGCTCTTGCCTGGTTTTCACTCAGAAAGTGTGCTGTAAACGTCAGACGTCGTTGCCAAGATGAGGGTTGTAACAGAAACACGCTTTTTGACCAAATGTTCGTAAGATTGGAAATCAGTGCGGAAAGTACTGCAGAAGTGTTGTTTGGCTGTCTGACAGAGAAAGTGATCATTTTTTACTGTTGCAGCAAATTTACCATATAAGGGTGCTTTAAAGCTGTGTACTACATCTAACTTTCTATTTAAATAACAAGGAGATGGGGAAAGGAAAGTTAGAGGGTGGGGAGACCACACCAAGGCTGTCTGTATTAACGTGTTTTATGATGTTTATTTTTTGCTTTTGAAAGAGGATTCAAGTGCCTTTTTTTTTTTTTTTTTCTGTTAAGAGAGGCAAGAAAATACTTCCTTCTAAAGTACCTGGGGCCAGGATCAACGTCTGTTCCCAGGCATAGACACACCATTTCCCTTGTCTTCAAAGGGAACTGCTTATGCATCTGAAGATAACCTGTAGGCTCTACAACTTTGATAACTTCCCAGACAAGGAGCGAATGTTTCAGTTTTTATCATTCACTGGCTGTCCTCCAGATACATCCTTTGTTAATATGAAATCCTTGAAAGAAAGCACCCCTTTCCCCAAGTCCCCATCCATGTGTGTAAAAGGCAGATACATTTATGATTCTTCCATGTAGAAGACTTTAATAAAGATAAAATACATTTTCCTGCCTACAGGTTTTTTTTTTGATCCACTTCGCTTAGCCTACTGGAGAAGCCTGGAAATGGAGAGTGCACAGCTGTGATTGCTTACCTGTACGGTCCTGTGCATGGAGGATCAGTACACTCCATAACAGAGTCCATGCTCAGCTCTGTCACTTCTTGGCTTCTAAGTGGCCTTTTTTTTTCCTCTCCTTTGATCTTGTAGCTCTATGCTACCTAATCTCTGAAAAGGGACAGCCAGACCCTTGAATTTTCAGTAAGGCAGTGCTAAAAGGGTGTATATCTCAGACAGCAGCTTTAAAGATTCCATGATGTCAAGGGTCTCTCTGCCAGGACCAGTTGTGTGAAGGGTGGGATCAACTTAGAGACGGAGAAATTTCTCTGTCACGCGTGCTAACACCTTTGGTCAAACTATAAAACCTCAAAATTACCTGACATTAACACAGCACTGGAGTTTTGCCTCTGGCCACAGGCAGAAGTACACATCTTTTGACAGTGTTGGTAGAATTTGTCACCTACCCTACAGCTGAGCCCTGGTAGGTTTACATGTGAACTGTTCCTCCATCTAAACCTCCTTCTGCCAGGCTGTAATGTGGGAATTGTTCTTTAAACTCTCAGCATGGTAAGTCCTTCACCGTAGGCTGTAAAGGTCTGTCCTCCTTGAATATGGTGAGGAAAAAAGTGATCTTCATGATCAAGAGTTCAAAAGCTGTGAATCATGAATGAAAACACACCTAAATCTTAGGTAGCAGTAAGGTTTAAGATGCATCTTAGCTTTCCATTATTGTCTTTCGTAAAAGGCTTCCTCCTCAATCTTCTGCATATCTCACATGCTATTCTGAGGTGTAGAATTCTTCTTGTGCACATACAGGGTTCCCAGTTTGGACATCATCATAGCCCACAGATGCTGGGGGTGACTGGAACTAATGAACAACATGGATGCTTTTTTTTAAGTCTCTGAACACAAGATGTTCATTGTCTCATTAACACCATATACCCTTGGGTCTAGTATGAGTCTGTATAAATCTGTACTACTGTGGGATTTAAGGCTTAAACTAGTTTCTTAATCTTGCTGCGATAATGTTTCGGTACGCTTTAGTACATCCAAAAGTTTGCTATCATTTCCTTGCTGGGAGATCTTTTCTGCTTCACTTGCTATCCATATGACAGTAAAATAAATAGTCCATTGGAAGTACACAAAGTTTAGACTTAAAAGATGGAATGCAGTTGGGTTGTTTTTTAGGAAACATTTGAATTTTGTCTTAGGAGACGTGAGTTTTTGCCAATTTCTTGTTCATGTTCATATGGTATGAAGTCTGACTAATACATGAAAAATGTAAGTGTTCACATAGCTAGGAACTGCAAGAAGACAGCAATAGATGAGAATGTGAATAAGGATCATAGTAAAGTGTTTCCATGTTGTTTAAACATTGAGATTAAGTTACTTCTAGTGCAAGATGCTGCAAACTGAAGCTTTGTATTTTGCTGAGAAACAGACACAACACATTCGGTGACAAAATAAGTTACCCGTGAAATTTTTCTTTCTGGCTGCCTTCACCACCTGAAAGAAAACTAAATAAACATGGAGCTGAGAATCTTGTTGGCCCATCAAGGCTCTCTTCTACCATTACTGACAGTATTGTCCATTGTGATTCTGGATCCAAAAAGCTGGAGAAAACCTTAATTGCATACTGGTATACTCACCCCCATGGCAGGGGGTTTGGAACTAGATGATCTTTGAAGTCCCTTCGAAGACAAACCTTTCTGTGATCCTGTGGTTGTATATTAACACCTACCATAAACACCTACCAATGGCCCATCTACTGCAGAATCCAGAATGAGAGCTTGGTCAAGCCTAAATGGGTTCAATAAATATGCATCTAATTAGACATATTTTTAAATTATGTTTTTTCCAGTGAAAATTTTGTCAAGGTCAATTACAGATCTGATTCAGCAGAAAGGTTTATAGAATAGGTGCTGAAAGACTCTACTCCAAATATTTTCATATTTGTTAAGCAATTGGCATTCTTTGTGGTGCCCAATACCAGCTATCATTAGAGTCTTCATTGAAAGCTACAACACTTATGAAAATGAATAAATATACAATCTAATGTCTTTGAGGGAAGGTTCTTTCTAACCCAAGCAAGCAGGAAATTGCTCAGGGCCTAAATCAGAAACAAGGTTTTTCTTTAGAAAATCATCCCATGAGTAATATGACAGTGGATATTTTTATTATTCTTAGATATGACTAATTCCTTTCTGTATCCGTCTTGGCTTCAGTTTTGTTGAGGGCAGCAAATATACAAATTTTCCCTTTTATCTGTCTGAAAGCTATTACCTTTTGTATTTCCTTGGGTGTTGCCTTGTTCTTCTACTAAAAGATAAAGCAAAAAAATGTGCTCAGTATTTTGTAGGCTCCTATCTGCATGGCTGCAAGGGCTAACAAATGCCTATTTAAAAATATTTATTTGTCTTTGATGGAAAGTGAAGTATCAGCCATACTTAATGTGGCCATTACATGGAACAGTGATCACAGTGGAAGGTGGGTGTCAACTGGAAGTAGCTCAACGAGTTTCTTGCTCAGTATTAATTTATTTGAATGCTGCCTCAAAGAGGGTTACCAGTGGCATTTATCTGAACAAAATCTATTTACCTTGCACTTCATTTATAGAGGTGTAGGAAATAGTTGTCCCCTGTCCAGCCACGCATTTCATGCATTGTCACTGTGTCCTGTTCTGCAAGTACTTTTCTGAAAGACACACCCTCAGTTGTTCCATTTGGCCAATACTCCAAAGCACAATACTCTTAGAAAAAATATAAAATGGCTTAAAAAATATTAGAGGATCCCTGGCTGGAAAAGATAATAAAAAGGTACTGTAAAGATAGTATATCCCCTCATACTGGCATGGATTGATCTTTGTAAAAGCTAACTACTTTCCTTCAGAGTTTGAGTTTTAAATTTCTCTCAGTTATCTTTAGAACCATTTACTCATCTGTCTCACACACACAAAAATCATATACTCAGTGCTTACCAATGCCAGTGACTTCTAGAAGCAGTCATCTTGTGGGTGCCATGAAATATTCACTAGAGAGCTCAAACTATTTTTCTAGACAAAAATATCTGTCCATGGATCATTACCAGAGGCAGATGGGGCACAAATCAAAATTCATAGGAATCTTTTTTTTTTTTTTTTTTTTTTTTTTTTTAAAAAAAAAGTCTCTCTGTAGGCCTATAGCCAAAGAGCTTATCTGGATTACTTACATAATAGACCAGGGTAGTTATCATTGCACAGGAAGTACACATCAAACGAAATATTTTTAAATTACTAAAAGTAACCCATTTTATTAAGGGAAAAGTTATGTGCTTAGGCATCCATGACATTGATTTATGCATAACTAGGTATAAAAAAGGAAATTAAGATTGAGTTTTCAAATGGGAAAAAATATCTTAAGAAAAAAACTGTGGGTTTCTTGGACGTTTGTACAGATTAACAGTAGATAGGGTCTTTACATTTAATCTAGAGCAACATCTTAAAATCATACCAAAGAATGAAATCTACTTCAAACTTCAGAAATCCAGAAGCATGGCACATATCCTGCTCTTCAATGAAAAGATGTAGGCACTTGCAGTGGATAATTATTGCACGTATTTGAGAATCCTGTCACAGCATGGAAGAGGGCAGCTGCCTTTTCCTGAGCTGTAGGATGCTGAAACATTGCACTGCCTGCATAAGTGGCTGCACTTCTGGTTCATAATGGAGTAATAAGGGGAGACAGGGCATTAACCAAAACATGGGTAGAGGATGAGGACTGGAATAACTCAGTTTTACTGGACAGGAGGGAGGTGTGAGCCTTTAAGAAGGGGGAAAGGGTGGGACTAGGGCCCTGTGCATTGGGAAATGGGCATGACTTAGTGGTGTTGGTCTGAGAAGCTGGAATCATAGAATCGTAGAATCTTAGAATGTTAGGGGTTGGAAGGGACCTCTAGAGATCATCTAGTCCACCTCCCCTGCCAAAGCAGGATCACCTAGGGCAGGTCACACAGGAATGCATCCATGTGAGTTTTGAAAGTCTCCAGAGAAGGAGACTCCACAACATCCCTGGGCAGCCTGTGCCAGTGCTCCGTCACCCTCACAGTAAAGAAGTTTCTCCTCATGTTGAGGTGGAACTTCCTGTGTTCTAGCTTATACCCATTATTCCTTGTTCTATTACTGGGTACCATTGTGAAGAGTCTGGCACCTTTCTCTTGACACTCGCTCCTCAGGTGTTTATATACATTAATAAGATTCCCTCTCAGCCTTCTCTTTTCAAGACTAAACAGCCCCAGTTCTCTCAGTCTCTCTTCACGGGAGAGATGTTCAGGTCCCTTAATCATCCTTGTAGCTCTCTGTTGGACTCTCTCCAATAGGTCCCTGTTCCTCTTGAATTGGGAACCCCAAAACTGGACACAGTATTCCAGGTGTGGTCTCATCAGGGCAGAGTAGAGGGAGACAAGAACTTCCCTAGACCTGCTGGGCATACTTGTGTTATCAAGTAGCTGCACATAATGATCTGGTCAAAAAAAGTATTTCCCTCTAGAGTAATCTAAGATGTGTTTATGAGTGTACATACTGTGTTTAGCATGGCATGTGTGACCCAGAACCATCAAGAGCTGCACTACATATCAAGCTGAGAGCACCTGATCTAGGCAACCCCAACTTGAGATCCCCTGGATCCGCTGTGCCCCACTCTGCAACAGAAGGAGAACAGGGCAGGCAAATGTGGTGGTGTAGGTAAGGCACCATGTAACTAGGACTGCAGAGCTTGCAGTCTTCAACTGTATGAGGATAACCTCAACAGTGATGCTGTACACCATTAGGGACAGAACTGGTGTCCTGCGCTCACCTAGATAAGAACCATTCTACTGTGTTTTCACAAGTGCAACCTCTTGAAAGGAGGATACTATGGATACTAGGTGACAGTGTCTTGGTAACTAGGATAAGGGTACAAGGAGATAGTAAATGGTATCCAGTGTGTAAGGCAAAAAATATCTGTCACAGGCATTTTCTTCATGTTTGAATTTTGAGAGATAATGCTAAGAATGCATCATCAGTTAATTATCCTCTTCATCTTCTTCTCAAAGCTTGCATTATCAGACTTCAGAGACTTTTTTACTTGCTTTATAGTCCATATGTGTGCAGTGCACATCTTTTGAAAGCAAAAGCATCAGTACAGTGCTAAAAAAGCGGTTCTTGCCAGTGCAACACAAGAAAGCATCCCTGTTTCTGAACTGTTGCATCACAGTCAATGGATTTTTGCTGCAATGGTGAGATAACTGTTTTCTTCCCTTTGCCATCAAAATTGTTGGTAGCTCATATGACAAAACTCTATCCAGCTGTGCAGTGTAAGTCAACAGGTATACAATGAGCTGAGAAAAAAAAAGTATTTTTACTCAAGTTGAAAGTTTGGAACTAACAAAAATGTAAAAAGCATCAAAACCGGAGTTAAACTTCCCTACTTTGTGGGACTTGCTTGTCCAAGCTTTACTTAGTGTGTCAAAGCTGAGAGACATGAGGATCTTGTCACCTCTTACCTATACTATGTATCTCAGCCATATCCCATCTGCAGGTGTGTGAATGTCAAATTTAGTGTGTGCCATACGCCTCATAACTTCTGGTTTCCTGTAGAGGGGAACTTTGGTTTGTGGACAGTTGGAGAACTGTGACATGTGTCAGACTGTCACAGTGTTGTCAAACTCACTGGCCCTGACTGTCAGGCAGTCATGTGTCCTATGGTTGCAGTGGATGCACTTCCACATGTCAGCTCATGTTCACTGTTGCTCTGCAAGTGCACTGGAGGAAATGCATCCACTGGCATCAAATGAGAAATATTCGTTAGCTCATCTGCAACTCATTGATGAGGCCTTGGCCAGCATCAGCAGCCATCCTGATAGACTTTCTCCAGATACATAAAGAAAATTTTCCCATGTGGATGCTGACTATGTGGCAGGACTTTTCAAGTGGCATAGGAAGATAAATATCTAGTTAAGGCTTCTGATTCCAGAGACTGGATACCTTTTTAAGGACATCTCTAACCTCAGTCAAAAGACAACTTCATCTGGTTGACGGGGCTCTAGGTGGATACTTGATCGTTTAACTCAGGAGTCAAAGTCATTGGTTTTGATGACAACTCTGTTATATTCTAGCTAACTATAGAACTTGGTTCAACCCAAAAATTAAACACAGTTCAAGTCAACCTTAAAGAATTTGGAACCCAACTTCTACTGAAAAATCCCTGGAAGATGAAGATCTGCTTACCTTCCTCCTAGTCTTTACATTGATTACAGTGGCCTTTGATTAAAGCCCTGAGTGAATTTTATGCTAACACCAAGGACATGCTGATAAACGCTTGTACAGTAGAAGGTTAAAGGGCTCATAACTTTAAAAGCTGAAGATCATGTTTTTGTCTGAATCAAAAGGAATACCAGCTTCCCCAGATAGCACTGATGGATTTGAAGTCTGGCTCTGGAGAGTCTGGCTATAGAACACACAAACCCTCCCCAGGCTGAACTGTACATCACCTCTCCACCTACAATAAGCTGGTGGGAGGGGTTGTACTGTTTTTCTTCAGCAGGTCAGTGCTGACTGTGCTTGTACTTGTCTACAGGAGTTCGCTGTGGTGGCATATGCCAAGTAATTTTCAAACTGGATATTTCTGGTGCCAGTAATAGTAGCTTTGCTGATGGTTACCTAGGCTGGCATGAACATCCTTAGCATCCCTGCTTGGCTTTTGCAGCCTATGTTAAGCCAATGGTGCAAATTCATGAGCGTTATCAAGCAGCTCAGGTTAAAGCTATACAAAAGTCGGTATTACTGCCAGTTGCAGTGTAGGTATGTCCCAAGGTTTCCAAACATATGCTCTATTCTTTGTGCTTGTTCCTTGGCAGTATGTCACTGTAAAAGTGCAATGAGTCCCCCCTCCCTTTTTTATATAATGTTTTCTTCAGTCATGCTAATCTCCAAAGGCTCTGAATCTAAAGAGCAATCTCATTGATTTACCAGCTAGATCAAGACAGAGGGGAAAAAAAAGGCTGGAAGAAAATGCAGATTGGATTGAGCAGCTAGGCAAAGGATACATATGTAGTTAACATTAAACTGCGAAGAACAAGTTAATGGTATAATGTCAGCATCACTGGTGGTGCATTTGGAAAGGCTAAAAATAAATAAAACCTCCTTGAGTATAGTCTACTTCATTTCGGTCTTGCATGAGCTATGAAGCTTGCCTTTTTCAGAGCTCAAAAACCTCAGACATGCTCATGATCATCACAAAGCACAACTGTACTGTTTAGACTGCAGGAGGGACTTGGTATCCCCAAAAGCCTTTCCTGCTCCTCTGATTATGTAGTACCTGCCAGACACTTGCTTAAGCATTGGTGACTCCAGGATGGATAACTAGAGATGGTCTGCCTAACTGGGGAGACAGGGAGAGAGCAGGAGGCATTTTTCTGCATCCTGCATTCCTAGCTTGTTTTCCACCATCTCAGTGTTTGGGTGATATGGTATTTATAGACGCTGCTTCAAACAGAGGCAATGATAAAAGGAAAGTAAAAAACATAATTCAAGAATCAGAGCTAGCCTAGAACCAGCCTGCACAAACATATGTCAAAATGTGGTTGGGGGAGGGCAGATCAACTCCTCAAGTGAAATGGCTCCTACACCTACCATTCATGGTGAGAAAGCAAAGGACAGATCAGAGCTCCCCTAAAAGGAGATGATAAATGGTTTACTAAGCCTCAATAAAAGAACTGTTCAGGTCCACACTCACCAATCCATCAGTCTTTTCTAGCACAAATATATATATATATATATATATATATATAAAATTTAATGTTTGGGGTTTTTTTCTTGGCTTTGAAAGGGACAATTGCACCAGATTTCATCACAGTCCTTCTGCGGCTTTCTTTGAAGTTGAGCAGATAAACACTGTTATCAAGGTCTACAGGGACTCTGTCTAAACTCTTTACACACATTTGTTCGAAATAAAAATGTGAGCTGGCAGCAAACCAGGCTTCCTCGATCCTCTCCCACTTGCTTTGTGACCCCTCAGAGATGGCATGGATATGCACACGCTGCACATGGGCTTTTCCTCACAGAATTTTGATCACTTCAGGATCTGGGTTACTGCTAGAGAGAGAGAGTCTAGGCCTTCAGCTAATCTCAGGATGGTTTTGTATTTTATGGCTGCTATATTTATTCAACATTTGCCTTTCTTTTCCTTACCACATGCAACATAAGCCTGTATGTTCGAGGGGATATGTGTGTACCTTTCCTTCAGAGGTAATTTGCACAGCTTCTGTTTCTTGTCATTTGCTTTACCTGTAGAGCTAGATATAAATTACTGCTGCAGGTTCCCACAATTAACGTGGAAGGGTGATCAAGCAGGCAGAGGGAGGAAAACATGCTATCAGTAAAAATAATATAAATTCAGAAGAACTTTTGATGCCCTCTGCAAATCAATGACATTGTTCTTTTGGATGTCAAATGAAAATCTGTTACCATTTACAAGATAAGCTTAGAGAACAGCTGAAAATCAAACAGAAATTTCCTAACTATCTCCTTGTCAGCTGAGAGCATCACCGAAACCATTGTTACTGGCCTATCTAGTAAGCTTGCTGCATGCAAATAGCACTTGATTTATTTCACAAGCTTCCAGATAAACCCACTGATCATTTGAATTGCTGTTAGCCTGAAACATGCTACAGAGGCACGGGGAGTACTCAGGAAACAGAAACTCAGGGAAATATGTGTGAAATGTAATACGGTTACCATTTGCCACATACTGAACGCATGTGTCATCGGTACAGGAAATGAATAAGCTATAGATCAGGAATATCCCTTGGACCTAGCAGACAAGTTGTAGATGATTTTTCATTGAGCTAACCTCATAACCTAGACAAGCTTTCAAAATGTGTAGGTACTGCTCTCCTTATCCTGGTAATAACACCCACAGCTTTTTGCTTGCTTCGTGTTTATTATTGTGCTTAATTGGCCAAAATGATTGACATGTTTCTGCTTCAATACAAATTCTCCTGGGTCGAGAGCTGGGGCTTAGCAAGGGGATTAGAAATAGGCCTTACCTGATGTTAATGGATTCCTGTGTAGTACAAAGCAAGCAAGGGTGAAAACAATAATACTGCATTTTTTCAATGGAATCATTCATGTTTCTTCTCTGGAGCTCCCCAAATTAAAGGTGTTCTTAATATTTCCGTTTTCTGTGTGGCATTAAATCATGAGCATTAATGTTTGCTGATCCAGTTTATAATAACATGATTCATTATTTAAATGAGGGCTCATTTCTTTTTCTTCACTCATACCCAGGAAAATATTTTTACATTGAAATGTTGCTTTCTGAAGATTCAACTGACACAAGCACATTGAGCACAAAGCACAAAGCAGATGGGGTTGTCACCTCTGAAGAGATTGAGAACGAGTTTTATTTCCCTCAAGGAATCCTCTGTCTGTATGCCACTATCATGAAAATGTCCATTTTCTGGCTCAAAGCTCAAGCCAAAGGAGTCTGCTGCCAAGTGATTACCTGCCTGTTTTGGCATTCACTGTTTGCTTTCTGTCTCAGAGCCATGCATTCCTGGAGAAAGGACAGAAAGTTCACGGCTTGGGATTACCTAGGTGTGGCTGACAAAGCCAGCACTGTGGTGATTCTTCGTATTGCCATTATTTCTCCTTAGCAATTAGAGGTGTGCCACTCTGAATTCTTAAAGGAAAAACTCCAACAGCACGATGTGTTGCAGTACTAAATGCACAGATGGTAGAAGTCGTCCTCGAGCTGAGGGAGGATGAACTACCTGACTTTGAGCAGCTTGAAATGTAGAACTGAAAGCAACCAAAGACATCTGTATCTCCTACAATCATCAGTAAACCCACTGTCCCGGTCGGTACTGCTTATGTTTCCTGCACCCACTACAGGTGTATATAGGTGTATATGTGCGAAGGTGAAAGTCTGCCGTTTTAAAAGGTTGCCACAAATCTTCTGAAATCACACAATGGCTATGAGCTGTCTGGTTTTACATGACTTTGTGAATCCTTCTCTTGCATTTGAAATCAAGTGAAATCCTCCTTGGCTGCCTTGAGTCTGCACACATCATGTGCCAAGCAGCACATGATGCTCAGGAAAGATTGCATTTATTTTTATTTTATGACATACAGCACTTCCCTAGCAGAGAAACTTCAAAACACTCAGAAAGGAGTTTGAACTGTTCAGTTTTGGGTTTTTTGAGATCCAGAGTGACAAAATCTCCTACGTGACATGGGCTCTGCCCCCTCCCCTTGGTCCTTCTTCCTCTGGTTGTCACAGAACTTTCAGACAGTAATTAGAGCCTCCAGTTACCTTGCCCTGCAGTCTAGACTCCCAGCTATGGGTAAGAGCTTTGATCTTTGTGTTCAGAGCCTGAGGTAGCTATATAGTAATAATAGCTCTTTAGGGAAGATAAACTATAGGTAGACTGATCCCTGTCCCATGCGTGAGCTGCAGCCTGATTGCTCCAGGACACGAGGATCATCCTTCCCAAAGGAGGAAGATTTGGCTGAAGAAATCCAGAGCACCCCCTTCACTTGCTGTAGTTTTCTTCTCTGCTGATTTCTTCATGTCTTGTCATGAAAATCGGTCATGGACAGAACATTAGGGCAGCTGAACATAAATTTGACTCAGGATGGCATATATTTGCATTCTTGTTTAAATTGTGCTGCGTCATTTGTGATGAACAGCTCTAATGGTCTGTTTTCAAATTTGCAGATCAACCATACTGATGGATTTGGGTGTTCCAGAAAGGTGGGGTAAGGATTATTGAGGCTTTAGAGAGGAGATTAAGTGTAATCCACATTGAAGGTATAGTAAAGAAAGCAGAAACAAAATTTAAAGGAAACTCATTAAGAAAAAAAGCTTGTATTATTTTGTTTTTTAATTTAGTGATGTGGAAGGTTTTAAAAAGAATGCACCTTAAAATTATAGGTTTTATTTTGCAGGAGCAACAGACTAGCAACTCTCTGGGAAATTCCCATGGCAAAATACACCAATAAATATTACTAAAAGGCTTCACAGTACTTGATCAATTTAAAATGTTCTTCTTGTGACTTAGCTTTTGTGTCACTTGATACGGCACATCAAACATGCATTTCCTTGTGTTTTAGTCTGTATATTAATATCGAAGTTGCAAGCAGGGGCAATAGAGGTAGAGATGAATGCAAACAGCCAGGAGTCCTAATCTTTGAAATGACCCTCCCAAGAGCTTTAAGTGAAAACATATGTAGATTTTTAAAAAATGTAAATAAATCCTTCACAATTGCTCTAAAATTCCTACCCTTTTTGTTTAGCTTTGCTTCTAGCCAAGAAACTGTCTACATTCTTAGTCTAAACATATCCCCCTTGTCTTTAATTTTTCATAATTAAACACACTTTCCATAGTGTGTGATCCAGCTGGGGCAGGTCTAGATGACTGCCTTTCCATGTTGTTATAAATCGCAGTCCTTGCTGCAGAGAGAGGGAAGAAATTTCTGAGTATGCCCAAGTAAAACACAAAAGAAAACAATATCCAAAACAGATTCAAACGTCTCAACAGTTTGTCTGAGCCTCCTCTAACTCCACAGCACTTGGCTGAGACAATAAAACAAGCGCAGGCACGTCGGGTGTGCTCTCTGCAGTCTTGCATGTGCCTGGAGGAGGTGAGTCTCCCGAAGGCTCTGAGTAGCCCCTCTGTCCTCAGTGCATGTCTCCCTGCGTTTTGAGATGGGAGGGAGTGCTTCCAGTACTTCCAGGTTTGCAGATTTACCTCCAGTTCTTCCCCTGTGTTTTCAGCAATGATGCCACTTTCTTCTGTGTTTTACTGACAGCCTGCGTATGTTAGAATTTCATGGCAGTATGTGACAGAGATGTCTGCGTTACCTGTAACTCATGAATGGAGGAACAAGGATCTTCCCAGGCTGAGGTTAAGGGAGAATAGGGTGGGAAATGGTCAGTTGTCTGCTGTAAAGAACTGACTTTGTTCTTTGACCGTGATTTGAATCTGAATGTAGTTCTGGTTAAGGTTTGGAAAAGTTGTGTAGCGGAGACTTAAAAAATTCCCTGTTGCCGAGGATAGCTGCTGTTTGCAGTTAGGTAACTTCAGTGTTTGTGATATTCAAGGAATGTCCTGTAGTAAGCACAGAAAAGTACGAATGATACTGAAAACTCTCAGACAGTTGTATCTGCTTACCTTTGGTAAAACTGAGAAGCTTTCAAATGCTACTGCTCTTTGTGCCTCTTTACCTCTGGTCACCTAAACAAAGAAGTGCTAAAATAGATATTGGCATTGAAAACAAAAAGGGAGGTTTGTGGCATTTCAGTTATGAATGAAATCAGGATCAGTTCTGTCATAAAATTCTTCATAGAAATTCAAAATAATCGAGTATCTATACTAATTTCAAAAGTCTCTCTAGTTCAAAAAGGACCCTTATCTTGGATCTATTTATCTTCAATTGAACAGATTCTCTGTATTGCTTTTAGCCCCCTTACTAGTTAGCTCACTCTCTTTTTAAACTTAATTTTTTTTGCTGACATAGAAGATGGTCTTGTGAGACAGCACAAGTGAAGAGATCTGGGACCTATTTCCAAGTAGTTACTCATTTTGGATTCTCTGTTTTCAAAGTCATTAGGTGTACAGTTTGTAGGTTCATAAACCCCTGAGGAAAAGCAATCCCAGTCTATGCTCAGTAACTAGCACTTGCTAAGAAAACGAACAGCATGCTTCAAGAGGCAAAGCACAACGAACCAGAGGCTCTTCTCAGAAGAAACATATGAGAGGCAGATTTAAATCTAACCAAAGTCTGCTTCTTCAACTCTTTCACTGACTTAGGACAACCAAAACAGAATGTCATCACATATATTTGCTGTGTGCTTTGGAAGAGCCTTCTAACCCCTGCAACAAGAACCTTGTGACCAGTGTCACAGTCACTGAAGCAGCTAAATGCAGATTGTGTAAACTTAGGCCACTGTCATTTTGGGATTATTCTGTGATTCATTTCTTATATCTCTTTAATAGCCTGCTTTGTCTCATGATATTTTCTTAGTTTGATTCCTGGGTTTATACCTGCAGCTTTAGAGAGATTAATTTGCCTCCTGCTATTTCTAAGCTATTTGTCCTGTCCCATCCTAACTTCACTATGATTTAGCCTTTCTGTTCCTCTGCTTCTGTGAATGTTACATGGTATATAGTTACACAGCATTTCTAATATTGACCAGGCATGTCTTCAGAGTGAAGGAATTTACCTTCTAATTTTTGTGTTATTTTATATTCTTGCTTTCTTCTCATATGTGTTTTATGGTTTCCTTAGGAGAAGGAAAAGCATGCACAGTGTACAGTTTGGTACACTGTGGATAAACATCCAGTATAATCAGAGATTAAATGATTAAATGTTTTGAGTTGAAAAAAAACCCAAACTTTTTAACCAGAAAATTTACCATCCATCATGATGTCTAAGCACAACCGCGGATGTTATGTTTATCCTGTTAGCAACGCTAACATCCAGCAAGGTAGAGGTCATCTTTCTCTCACACTTTTCAGACTTAAGACCATATTTGAGATATAGCTTATATTTGATATCCCTGTTTGCACTGCGCTTTCAAAATTTTCAGTGCAAACACGAGTTACAATAAGCACCTTTCTCTACACACAGCTCCCCCTTTCACCCAAACATGCTGCTAAGAAACCAATGAGCCACTCCTT
Source organism: Trogon surrucura (assembly GCA_020746105.1). NCBI lineage: Eukaryota > Metazoa > Chordata > Aves > Trogoniformes > Trogonidae > Trogon > Trogon surrucura. Next base: position 124,393,578 of record CM036617.1, on the reverse strand, counting down.
GCCCCATGAAAGGAGAAAGGGCTGTTCAAGTAGCCTGTGGTCCTGTGAGAGCAAACAGGAATGACTCACCAGCTGCTGTGGGTGTGCAGTGGCAGAGGAGATATAATCCGACTTTGACACCAGGTGGTGATGGATTTGAGAGAGCAGACCTTTGTAGATCCCCAGGCCATTTTATAAACAAGTAGGGCAGTTTCCATCCCTTCCCGTGTAAGCTAAGCAGGCACACAAGGGTGCTGAAACCCAGAGGGCTTTTGATTAGATCCCACCACAGACCTGTTTTCCTTTCACCAGTGGCTATTAAACCCAGCACAGCCTTTACTGCTGGAAGTCCCTAAACTGCTGAATGACAGCAATGGGAAGTGAAGGCCAGAGGAAGGAATATTCTTTTTGCTCCCCTTCTCATGGGTTTTGATTAAGCTGGTCTAACATCAATGACGTGATGCAAGACAGGACCCAGTATGCCATTCCCTTAATCAAAACTACATGACTCAGGTGATCTGCTCAGCTTGAACTGTCCTCTTGACACTTTAATGTTATTTCTATCAGTATAAGAAGAAAGAGAGTGAAAAATCAGGTCCACTGATCAATATTTAATTTGGTTCGCTGATCCAAAAAACAATAAGGAAAAGCTAGGGTAATGAAAGGGTGGAGAACAAACAGAAACTTAGAACAAACGAACATTAATAGAATATTTTCCATTCCATCTTTCTCTCAGCAGGTGTTGGGTGTTCCCGGTTTTCACTCTGATGTGCAAACAGAAATGTTACCACCTCCAGCTCCACAGTTACCTCATGCTCTTTCAGTGTCCTGGTCCCATAAAGGCTGAGCTGCTTCAGGAGAAAAGCTCATGACTCTTCCAGTACACCATTTGAAGGGTGGCTTCTCAGAGGGAAGCAATATCCTGGAACCATTCTTATAGATGTAATGTTCAGGTCCATACTAAGGAACCCTTAAAGACAAAGTCTGAGGTCAATGTTTGAGAAACTGGCTGATGATGTTAAAGGGCAGTATTTGCTCTCCAACCCAGGAGGAACTGTGGAGAGATGAGTGAGAAATCAGAGAAATACAGTGGAAGGATATAAAGAGGGAAAAAAAAAATCCAAATCCAACAATTCAGTCAACAAACAAACAAAATAAAATAGAAGGACTCTGAAATCTGTTAGAAATGTAAACTATGATCCTCTTTTCTTTGGAAGCGGAACTAAGGAAAATCTCAAAGACTTTTGAAAATGTCTTAAATTTCATAAAATTACCCATAAATTCAAAAACAACGTGACATGAGTTTCCTTTCATTTTCATTTCATTTGCTAGCCATAGCTTTCTTTGTCCTTTCATTTGCCTAAATCTTTTCTTTTCAGTCCTAGTTTACCGGATTAACCTCGTTGCTTAGATAGCAAACTTTAACTTCAAGATAAGCCCCACAAGGGGATTTCTGTGAAAGATAACTTTTCTACCTCCAGAGCCTCCCCCAGCTCTGACTTAGACATGGAGTGTCCATACCAGCTGACCTGAAGGTCATACTGGCCTGGTGCCTGGCTGTAATTCATGTATTTCTGAGCAGTGGCCAAAGGAGTCTGTCACAAAGAAAAACATATGGAAGCCTTTCCTCTCTGAACTGTGGGGCCTGAGTACTGAAGCAAAAGGTCCGACAAACACCCATATGGCACATTTTCAAAGCAGTAAAGAAAGTAAAACAGCTTCTCATCACACTGTGGTAGCAATAATGGATAAAACAAGCATCAGAAACGTTGTACCTACACAAAAATTCACTGTTATCAGGCTGGTTTGCACACTCAGAAGGCCACGCTGCTGAAATAAAGTGATTGTGAGTGACTGCAAGGTAGTTTGTGTCTTGATTATGCTAGAAACAAGGGTTACAGTTTCACTTGGTGAATTGTAATGTTTTTGCCTAGATCTGTTATGAGTTCTGGGTGAGTGGCAACCTCAAAGCTGTCACAAAAGCCGAAGTAAAATTGGACGGACATTGAAGAAATAGCAGCGCTGAGGAAAGACGAGCAGCAGGAATGCACCAATATGATCGTATATGAATTGCATTTTTCAGTATGTGACTTATCCCTGAACACTCTTGGGTATCAGTGTTCCGTTATGTCATGACACAGCAGCCTACAGATGCTGGTCTTCAAGAACCAGTTTTTACTGGCCTGTGATCTGGCTGCAGATGTTCTGATTAAGATGGTGCCTGTTTAAAAATTACTACATTTTGGAATGGGGAGGAAGAACAGTGACCTGCAGTTCTGCCTCACTCCAGCATTCAGAAACCCTGTGTAACACCTTCTCTTCCTCATACCCTCTCCTTTCCCCAATCAATCACTGGACTGACTTAACACCATGAAAGCAAGCAATTTCATTTTACAGTCTTTTTATATGTGTTCTGGTGCTGGAGCATTTAAGAGTTTCATTTCCAGGCGCTGTGGGCGAGAAACATACTCCTTCAAAAATAAAGTGAGATTTTCAGGCAGTAATCTCTATGTGGCAGCTATGGTTTTCAGAAAAAAAGGGTTCAGGCTAAAACTGCAAAGCCTGTGACTGCTCATAGACTGCGTGTCTGCACTGAGCCTTACGTAATAGAGCCCCAGTCTGGCTGAGACTCCAAGACATTCCTGAATTTTAAGTGATAATATGATAAAGATATAATGTTTTTCTGTCCTGTTCAAGATAATCCCGCATGAGCATAGATACCTGGCTAAAGAAATCCATCTTTAAAAAGAACAGAAATAGGCAGTGACTCTTCTGTTCACTAGCTGCTAACTGGCATCTTTCCAGGCTCTCTAGCTCCACTAGTTAACAACAAAGCAATAAATGGGAGATATTTAAGATTTTAATTTCTGCTGAAACTTGACCACGTGGGAGAGTCTTATTTTTTTCTGTGATATACTCCTTTTATGTGAGAAAGTGAGATCCAGTTAGAACTGGAATCTTTGCAAGATGAGTGTTCACTAGTGAGCAATTCATATTTGCAATATCTGCATGATATAAAAATACCATTAAAAATATACCTCCTTAAAAAGAGCAATTGCCAAATGCTGTCTTCCACATTGCCTTTGGGCCTAGACACTTTATTTAGTTTTTGTAAATGTTATGTAGCATTTGGCCTGTGCTGCTGCCACAATTCCATTTGGCTGTCACGGTCAGTTTAGGTAATGTTAACCTGAGTCATCCCATTGCAGCTACTCTGTTCAAGACATACTGTAGCCCACTTTGCAAGAGAGAATGGACCAGATAGCTTGATGCAAACTAATGATTATCGCCAGTACTTTCACTTATCCAAGCGAAAACTCCTAAAAGAAACATTTCCTGATGCCATCTGCAAAGCAATGGTAACACAAAGTTTTCCTTGCCTTATGCAAGGGGGAAAAGCAAGTCCTTGTTATGCAGGGAGAACCCCCTCTGGTCTAAATAGCACTTTATTTTTTTGGTCTGAGCCAGTAAAACAATATTTGAAGCTCAATACAGATACAAGAGGCTACTTCTGGTCAGGGTGTTAACAGCAGCAGCATCTAGCTGTGTGAAAGACAAGGGCAGTGGGTAGAGAAATACTAACTGTTCTGCCTTTAGGCTACCATGTATAAAATGTTCAGATTTAGTCAAAGTTTTTCATCAACAAAATCTTTGCTAATGAGGGCTGGAGGAACTAGTAGCCAGCTTGCTTACTTTCATGTACGTGTACTTCTCAGTGCCTCTCAGTGACAGTCAGGGAAAGGGCAAGGGGGAAAGAAAAGAATCATGGACTTAATTATTTATTTTTCTATTTGAGACAAATTTACAATTGATGTGCACTGCACAACAACATTGTTTCTGTGGAAGACATGCCTGGACTGTGGGAGGAGTGTATTTGTGCGTACATGTGTTATTTGGTCACGGATGTTGGGGTTGAGTGAGAAGTGCTGAGCATCAGTGGACTATGTTCAGCTTCTTTTTCTTGATCAGGCCCTATGTGAGAAAGATAGACAGTAGTGAGAGGGAAGGAACAGATTCAGGAGGAAAAATCACTTTGAGATCTTCCTTTATGTTTAATTCTACTTTTCTCTCTCTCTCTTTTTTTTTTTTTTTCCCCTGAGTGGGACTGAAAGATATATGGCTAGAGAGAAAAACAAATTATAGCCAAACCAAATCTCTTCATAGAATAACTGAACCACAGAATGGTTGAGTTTGGAAGGGACCTTGGGAGGTCATCTGGTCTAACTCCCTGCTTAGGCAGGGCCACCTACGGCCAGTTGCCCAGGTCCATGGTCAGAGAGCTTTTGAGTGTCTCCGGGAATGGAGACTCCACGACCTCTCTAGGCAACTTGTGCCAGCACTCAGTCACCCTCACAGGAAAAACAGTGTTTCCTGATGTTCAGAGGGAACTTTCTGTTTTTCAGTTTGTACCCATTGCCTCTTTTCCTGTTGCTATGTGCCACTGAGAAGAGCCTGGCTCCATTCTCTGCACCCTCCTTTCAGCTATTTGTACATATTGAGCCTTCTCTTCTCTGGGTTCAACTGTCGCAGCTCTCTCAGCCTTTCTTCATGTGAGATACTCTCAATCATCTTCATGGCCTTTGCTGGATTCTGTCCAGTATGTCCAAGTCTCTCTCATACTGGGGAGCCCAGAACTGGATACAGGACTCCAGATGTGGCCTCACCAGTGCTGACTAGAGAGGAAGGATCATCTTACTTGACCCGAAGGCAATACTTTGCCTGATGCAGCCCAGGATATAATTAGACTGCTTTGCTGCAAAGGCATATTGCCGGCTCATATTTAAGTTGGTGTCCACCAGGGCTTCCTTTCTGCAAAGCTAGAAATAGTTTGCCATTCCGAAAATGTCAGCTACTGCTCAAAAGAGGGAAGTGTGGGGGCATGAATCATTGTAATACAAAGGCTGAAGCACCATTCTTTCCAAAGAGGCCTTTACCCACTTTTCTTTTGTACTTGACCCCACTTTACTGTCATCTCATAAAAGCCTGCTGGTTTTCTTCCTTGCATTGTTTCTGGTGTGGAGTGACGAATGATCCTGAGTTCCAATGGCCAGGAATATTAAAATATAACCCACAGCATGATGAAGGGCAGAGGTCTCAGGAGGTGGAAACCTATCCTTCTGAGCTCAGCTTCCTCTGAAAAAAACTCACAGAACTGCTCCAAGAAGCACAATTGGGCTTTGGCAGGACCCGTGTCACGTTTGGGGACCATGGCAGGTCTTAGCCCTGCAGCTTGGTGTGTCCCCATTTCTCCCTCTAAGGATGACACTCCCACCACCACCCCACTTGCCTCCTGGGTGTCAGGAGAAGGATCATGCTCTGAACTTCTCAGCAAGAAGGAGCTGTTCTCACACTTGCATCCAGGCTGTATTCAGTGTTGTACCCTAACTGAGCAGCCATAGCACAGTGCTGCTCAGAATTCTCTTGGCAAAACCACAGCCACCTTGATAGGAAAGGCAAGAATTCACAGTTGATTTGATGAAAATCTTAACTGTTGGGAATTGAGAGTAGAATTTTTCCAACATCATGACTGGTTGGACATCCAGGGAGCACCTCCAGGAAAGATCAGGCTGTGGGCAACTGATGCATGAGCAGATATTAGGAAACACTGTCAGGAAGGCGATGCTGTAAGCATCCCAGCTCTGGGAGTAGTTTCAGTTAGTGCCTGTGCTGCAGTTATCACCACATGACTGTACGAGTCACCGGGGAGAAGGCAGGAATACAAAGGTCTTGCAGGTACACACAGGCTCGCACATGTACACATGTTCATATATGTTCATTGCATATATAGTTCTGTTTTTGCTTTGTTTTCCCAGTATATCCATCCACATAAAGTACACAGTGCAATTGCTACACAAGTTCTTGGAGCTTTCAGCTGCTGATGCTAAGAGTCTTGTCTGGTTTTCTTTAGAACTGCTGAAATGATAAAGATAGGCTGAAAGGTCTAACTGCCTCTTCCAAGAGTGTGTACGCGCGCGTGTGTGTGTATTTTATGGTCAGCATTTTTCTGCAGTGTCTCTTGTTTACTTTTGTGATGGGCGCTAGGCCAGGAAGACTGTCTGCCTCCAACTTAAATGAGCTTATAACTTTGTAAAACATTATTCACTGATGTTTTGGGGATGAGGGAAGTGGACAGGCTGTCTGTGCAACTCCAGACACCTCCAGAGAAGCAACATTTGGGCAACTCTAAGTGCCTGCATGTGCTCTATTGTATGCCATATATACGATTGATTATTGTTTTTTTACTGCATTAAAGCAATGTGACAAATTTACCAGGACAATATTAAGAACATTTGTGTATTCCTTTGAAAGAGGGGAAGATTGAGTAAGACTCACTTTCTCAGCTTTCCTTCTGTTGCCTGAAGAGCCTGAAGCAACCCTGTGGTCTGCTGCACCAATTCCCCAAATGTAGGTTATAATATATGATGTTGTCCACAGGTCCCGACAGCAGGGCTAGTAGACTGCATCACTAAATTAACCAATGACCTGTTCCCCACCAGACAAATTGATGAATAGAGAAAAAGGCACAGAAGAGTACATGGGACTGTTGCAGTATACCCTTCTCTAGTTCTTCCATCACAAGTCCCCTGCACAACAATTTCATTATAAGAAAGCATCCGCTTCAGCTTGAGTCTACACCTACCTCATTCACAATTATTTAAGCATCTCCAGAATGAATTTCTTTATCTTCTCATACAATAAATATTTTAAAAAACATTTAAGAGGATGCTAAAAGCCTGATTGAGATCAAAAAAAAGTAGGAAAAATTTGAAGATCGTGAGATCAGCCTGTCCTTACTTCACCTGGAGCTCTAGAAAATTGTATAGATCATTTATGGTATCAACTATTGCTGGGTAATGTGCTGCAATAAAAGAGAACACAAGGTGCATTGGGTAGTGGCAATGGATTGACTTAATCAAAAAAGTCTGAACATTTGCTACGAATTTCATTCCCTTTGGCAATTTATAGAGAGAATACAGGGCCTCCAGCCAGCTTACCTCTCTACGTGGTGTGTACATAGTTTTGGCTGTCTCCTGTGTATCATGTCTTTTAAACATCAGATGTCTGCCTACCTGTCTCCTCAGGATTGCTAAACCCAAGCACTCTAAAACAATTTGTGGACTCTTTTTGGCTCATGCACTTCCCAGAAAGACAACCAAGACATTAGGTTAAAAATCATAAGGGCTTTTAAATTGTATTTTTAATCTGACTTCTGTCTCCAGACAAGAGGGGTGCACTCGTGTCGTAGTTTTAACTTGTCTCTGAGACCTGGAGTACTTATAACTTGCTATGAGAAAAAAAATGAAAGTGAGATGAATTTCCCCCTCAAGTTGTCTACTTCTCACAGCTGGAGCCTAAGGACAACTCCAAAGACCACAGGAAGTCTGGTAAGTTGTGCTGCATGATTCCAGATTTGCAGTCTTGAAGGAAACACTGAGATGGAGGATTTCACAGAAGAAGGAAGAACCATATTTCCATACAGACAACTTCTTCCTTCCTTGCCTCTTATAGAGCTTTTAGTTTTGTTCTTTCATATTTTTTTTAATTAGAATCATAGAACCAAAGAATGGTTTGGGTTGGAAGAGACCTTAAAGATAATCTAGTTCCTTCCCGCCTGCCATGGGCAGGGACACCTTCCACTAGACCAGATTGCTAAACCTGATCATCTAAAGGCTGTATCCTGAACTTCTATGTTGAAAGCTTAACAGCAGGCAGAATTATTAGTGCCTGCAAAAAACAATTTGACCACACAAAAAGCTCTCATGTGCTTGACAGAGAAAAATGCCTTTGTGGATTCAAATAGGATGTGGGGAGGGAAGCAAGAGAAAAAGGAAGCTTCAAGTGCAAATGACTGTCATGTTGTTACGTTCCTAGTCTATTGAAAACAAGACATATTCCTTTCACTTTTGAAACTTGAAAGAGAGAGAGCACTAATATAATGGCAATTTTTAACATAGGGAGTGAATAGGTACATATTTGATGAAAAGTCACATTTTCAAACCCTTAGCATATTTCTACTAAATTGGAAGCAAGAAAGGAAGCAAACATCTGATTTGGGTTGACAGGTTTGCAGCCAGTGCTATTTCCCTTCCTGCTACTATTTTCTAATGTATTTTTTTCCCTGAGACTCTTTCTATAGCAGTATGCTGGCAAAGGCAGAACCCAGAAGAAGGAACTTGGCTGTTTGCAGAAAAGGATCATTCTCATTAGAAGATGTCAGCTGCTGGCTGGCTGCTGAGATTTACAAGAGCTGGTTCCAAAACTCAAATGCCATCCTCTATCCTCCATGCTACTTCAAACTGGAGCAAGGAAAGTTAAGAATTAAAACAGAGGAAGAAAACTCCTCCAGTATTGATTTGTTGAGTAGAGTTGAAAGCAAGAGCATAAACAGACAAGTATGTTTTGCCCTGTCTGGTAGCATCACAAAAAACATTCCCTGAAGAATCTCCTCTTTCATAATGAAAGTCACTACAGTCAATACAGATGAGTGCTGCTGCTGGGGACAGACCCTACAAAAAAATTGTGTAAGCTTGAAATCTTGTGGACTGTACAAGTCTGGTGTTTTGCCCAGGACTAATCATTCTATGAACTTACATGGCTCTTTTAGTCATTGAAAGAATAGGGTTTAAATTATTACACTGAATGACAATAACAAAGGAATCATTCTGATGGGATATGGAACCAAAGCATCAATGATACTTGGGATTTACCCCCAAAATGTCTGCCATTTTTGCTGTTCTGAGCCCAAATTATTTTTTAGAATCAGATCTGAATGGCTAATGCAACCTGTGCTGCTTCTAAGGTATATGCATTGCAGCATGTCTTTCAGGCTTTCAGTGAGACTGCAGCTCTCTGTCTGGGAACGAGCCAGCTACTGTATTCCAGACTTATGCCCTTTGGGGTTTTCCTGGCTCAGAGGCACACACAGTACATCCTGGGGCTACTTCTAAAATTATTGCTTATAATTTCCCTTCCCTCTGGGTCCTGTAATTGGACTGATGCTAGTAAGGTGCCTATTTCTTTTTTTTCAGGGAGGTACACTGGAAGAAATAATCTAACATTATTAGAATGTGGTTTTAATTATTTTCTGTTTTATTACCCCACTACCATGACCCCAGTAAAACAGAGGTTGCCTGCACGGCAAGAGGATTTTGTCCTGGCTTGCGAATGGGTTTATTACTTGTAACGTAAAATACAAAGACCGATTTTTTTTATTCTCATCTTTCCAAATGCCAGATCCGTCAACATACACACACATAGAAACACAAACAAGTTCATTTTCTGTTCTGCACACACCATAAGCATGTATGTCTGCATCTTAAGTCAGACATTTTTTTCTAGCTAATCTGCCTCTACTTCTACTTACAAAGCCTGATGCCTCAAATCTAATTCAGTGGACAGCCCCAAAGGCATACAGTTCACCTTCCTGTTCTACTCCCCAAATTTTTTTTCTGGTAACTTTAGGAAATACACAAAAAAACCTCTGTAACCAGTTATATAGTGTAAACAGTCATCTCTGTACACAAGTAAGAAAAATATAAATAAGCCCAGAACCTGAGGAGCTGTCTAGCCTTGTCTCCCAGGCACTCTGCTATAGCATTAATTTTTTTGTATTACCCTATGTCCCTGAGTCACAAGAGGTATTTTCCCCAAAAACTTTGTAACTGTCAAGCAGAATTTTCATGCTTTCCAACATCTGCTGCTGTCTCTTTTCAGGGCCAGGTCACTGTGGTAGTGAAGATCCTGCTGAAGATCCTGGTTCACAACATTGGGGCCAGATCTCCTGGATTAGGGAACTGACTAATAATCTGTGAGATGCTAGTTCTTACAACTGCGTGTGCCATTCATAGAATCATAGAATCATAGAATGTTAGGGATTGGAAGGGACCTTGAAAGATCATCAAGTCCAATCCCCCTGCCAGAGCAGGAATGCCTAGACTATGCCACACAGGAACGTGTCCAGGCAGGTCTTGAATGTCTCCAGAGAAGGAGACTCCACAACCTCTCTGGGCAGCCTGTTCCAGGGCTCCGTCACCCTCACTGAGAAGAAGTTTCTTCTTGAGTTTAAGCGGAACCTCTTATGTTCCAGTTTCAGCCCATTACCCCGTGTCCTATCAGTGGTTGTCACCGAGAAGAGCCTGTCTCCATCCTTGTGACACTCCCCCTTGATATATTTGTAAACATTAATGAGGTCACCCCTCAGCCTCCTCTTCTCCAAACTAAAGAGCCCCAGCTCCTTCAGTCTTTTCTCATAAGGGAGATGCTCCACTCCCTTAATCATCCTAGTTGCCCTGTGCTGGACTCTCTCCAGCAGTTCCCTGTCTTTCTTGAACTGAGGGGCCCAGAACTGGACACAGTATTCTAGACGGGGTCTCACCAGGGCAGAGTAGAGGGGAAGGAGAACCTCTCTCGACCTACTAACCACCCCCCTTCTAATACACCCCAGGATGCCATTGGCCTTCCTGGCCACAAGGGCACAGTGCTGGCTCATGGCCATCCTGCTGTCCACCAAGACTCCCAGGTCCCTTTCCCCTACACTACTCTCTAATAAGTCATTCCCCAATTTATACTGGAACCTGGGGTTGTTCCTACCCAGATGCAAGACTCTACACTTACCCTTGTTATATTTCATTAAATTTTTCCCCGCCCAACTCTCCAGCCTGTCCAGGTCTCGCTGGATGGCAGCACAGCCTTCTGGTGTGTCAGCCACTCCTCCCAGCTTGGTGTCATCAGCAAACTTGCTGATAGTACTCTCTAGTCCCTCATCCAAGTCATCGATGAATATATTGAACAATACTGGTCCCAGTACCGACCCTTGAGGCACTCCACTGGATACAGGTCTCCAACCAGACTCCGCCCCATTGACCACAACTCTTTGGCTTCTTCCCCTTAGCCAGTTCACAGTCCACCTCACTACCTGAGAGTCTAGACCACACTTCTGCAGTTTAGCAGCAAGGATGCTGTGGGAGACTGTGTCAAATGCTTTACTGAAGTCAAGGTAGACCACATCCACCGCTCTGCCATCATCTATCCACCTTGTTATATCCTCATAAAAGGCTATGAGGTTAGTCAAGCACGACTTCCCTTTGGTGAAGCCATGTTGACTGTCTCTAATGACCCTCTTATCCCTGACATGCCTTGAGATGGCACCAAGGATAAGTCGTTCCATCACTTTCCCAGGGATGGAGGTGAGGTTGACCGGTCTATAGTTACCCGGGTCCTCCTTCTTGCCCTTTTTGAAGACTGGAGTGACATTTGCTTCCCTCCAGTCCTCAGGCACCTCTCCCGTCTCCCAAGACTTGGCAAAGATGATGGAGAGTGGTCTAGCAATGACATCAGCCAGCTCCCTCAGCACCCATGGATGCATCCCATCTGGACCCATGGATTTATGGATGTCCAGATTGCTTAATTGGTCCCTAACCCAGTCCTCATCGACTAAAGCAAACTCCTCCACTGCCCTGACTTCCTGTGGGGCCTCAGGGGAACGGGGCTCCTCAGGACAGCCTCCGGCACAGTAGACAGAGGCAAAGAAGGCATTCAGTAACTCTGCCTTCTCTGTATCATCTGTCACCAAGGAACCCACCTCATTCATCAGTGGGCCTACATTGCCTCTGGTGTTAGTTTTATCTGCCACGTATTTGAAAAAGCTCTTCCTGTTGTCCTTGACCCCTCTCGCCAGGTTCAATTCAAGGGAGGCCTTTGCTTGGTGAGCCAAGAGAGGAGGAGTTCCAGAAGTACACTGATTTTGTTGTCTCCTTGGGGACCCATCTGTCCAAAACAGGATGGAAATTGTTCAAGCCCGTAGCCCTGGGCAAGCTAGCAATAGCATCCTTGGGTGTCCCTTTTAACTCCTTTCCTCTCACTTCCACGTATCTAGATTAAGTAGCATCCATTATTGGGAGACCTACCGCTTCATAATATAATGAGGTCAGTCCTGGGATTGCGTTAGAACTGTTGAATAAGGTCAGTCCTGGGATTGCATTAGAACTGTTAAATCACAAACTTGGTAACCTTTTTCTCCTTCCATTTCACTCCGTCTGCTTCTGACCCAGCATAAAACGTACTAAATGCCGTTGCAAATTTTGGCTTTAGTTGCCCAACCTGTGGCAGGGGAATATTCCTTTATCTCATAGGCGTGCTCTGGGAACCTGAAAGACTGTGAGGCATTCAGATAAGAGGGTAATGGCAAGATAATTGCTATGATTCTGTGATTCTATAAATAACTGGGAATAAAAACAATCACTGCTAAACCTTTATGATACAGTGGAAGCACACAGCTCCCAAGGTTCCCATTTTTCTGTGCGCTGGTTTGAGAAGTATCAAACCTAATTCTGCCACTAATCCAGTACCTAATGTTGTCTTGATACTTTGGGAGGAGGAGGGAGCATCTGTTTTGAGAAAGAAGGGAAAGTCTTCTCTGCTGGATTGCTTGAAAAATGACATTACCAAGATATCTGGGATGTCTGAGTTGAGCAGGGATGATGGATTAGTGATCAGGGTTTGATGAGGTAGTCAAGAGCATTTAACAGATTTCTGAACTATATGATGAAAAATGTCTATTTTACACATTTTTGCAACATATATATCATTGTTTTTTATACAAATATAAATATGGGGGGGGAGGCTTTTGAAAACTACTGTAAAAGTTCATCTGCAATAATTAACTATCAGACCGATCAAGGACACCATGATGGGAAATTTCAACCATATAACGCTGCTTGTAATTGGGTTGAACTTAGACGTATGCAGCAAATCTTTCCTTCTGCTTTTCCACCTTTGGGGAAATTGAGATATCTGTAACACAGATGTTAATAATAACGATGTTATAAATAAGTTTACAGTCGAGTCTTTCCAAATTTGGAGCAGCATTTGTCCTTTAAAGGGTGTCACAATGGATACGGCTCCAAAACTTCATCTATTATGGCACAGGGAATCTATAGTCTTTAGTGTAGTTCCTTTTATAACTGCAGTTTTTAAAGTTATCACCAGATGTATGTAATTACTTAGAGTTGCTGTAAAATCAGTCTCTGGGAAAGGAATCTATTATTATGACTGCAATTTTTTTACAAGATATGGTAGCAAAATTATGCTTTTAAGGTGCTGTTCTTTGATTAATCTCAATGCTGAGCTCTTAAACAAAGTTACCTTTATTATTTAAATTGGTAGTTTGATTCTGTTTGCTTGAGGCAGTACCTTAAACACTAGATTTGGCCAGTTTATTCACTTGGATGGTGTTAATACGTTTGAGGTCATGATTCTGTTTCCTCACACTCAGCTCACTAGCCTTACTCAATGATTAAGCTGTTGTGGTTAGTCTCAAAATGCTAACAAAATTAATTCTTTCATAGTGAGTTTGGTGAGAAGGTTGAATATTTCTAGTCCTCCATAAAAGTTTTGTAACGAAACTAGTGGGTCATAATTGTAAAAGACTGGAAAGTCTAGATTTTAACTTCTTTTATTATTTTAAGTTTTTCTTGACAGTATCTGAAATTGTTACATATATAGCTCTTCTCCAAAGCATTTTCCTGGAGCATTTGGATACTTAGAGTGGCAAGGGATAAGATATCACCAAGAGCTATTAAAAATATCCAGACATGGTTATCTAAAGAGCTTTACTTACACTAAGACAGGATTTTCAGTATGCCTATACTTCAAGAACAGTCATTCACACACAAGATAAACACTACTGTACACATGTTTTGCCACTATCCCTGGAAAAGTTCAGCATAAAAGCATGACAAACTCTAAAATGCTGCACAGTGTTACTGTTGAAGCTGTGTGAAATAATAAAATATCAACAGAACATAAACACTGAAACTCCTGTGTTTTGCTTCTACATCACAACACTGGCACACAATCACAGAAGCCCTCCAAATTGTCACACCTTACTAATCACAAATGCTGTTTCCAGTTTCTCTTTGACTTTCTCCTACTTTACGGGAAAGTTCTCAGGAATCTGCATTTCGTTATAGCATTCCTATGAGCTTGGCATTAAAATACACGAACTTTTGAATTGTTGCACTACATATAAACCAGACAGTTTTGCTACTATAGATCTGAAGAACATAAGCAGCGTGTTTTACATATTAAAGATCACTTATCGACTCATACACTTTTCCGCTTTCTATTTAACACTCTAGAGTTTAATACATGGCATAAAGGCCAAATGCATTTCTTTCCTTTTCAGATCAGAAAAGATAACACAAAACTTATAAAGAATGCATGAAGCTCTAAATATAGAACTGAATTTCAGCAATTCTTAATATTGCTTCCTCTGCAACAGAAGTGTGTTTTACCCCTGGTATGCAAAGGCAATATGTACCAGTATCGAGATACAGTATTCAAGAGTCAACAACTAAATGCCAGACACTGGGAAAGCATGGAACCACTTCACAAAAGCATTAGCTTGGCAGCTAATGGCAGCTTTACTGTTGGTTTTGATCAATATAAAAATAAAGTAGATATCCATGGAACATTGCAGCCAAGCATTCAGAATTTGGTGCACTTAGGGACTATTTTAATAAAATGATGACAATGAACCATAGTTTGACACAGTGTAGGCAATAAACGCAATGAAGTCTGAAGCAAGCTTCTGGAACTGAGGCAGCCAGAGCAAAATACCTTAACTAACTGTTACATCGCCAAAGCAAAGGAAACTACCCAGGCAGTAGACTCCAATGCACTCAGCAACAGGAGTAATCCGAGATAGAAGGGATTCTCTCATTCAAATATCAGGGAACAGACCCAGGTATCTGCTGTCAATCCCAGCAAAACAGAAGCAAATGTAAACGCATAAATGAAAAGCACACAGAAACTATATAGAGAATGGAAAGCCAAATGGGAAAAGCTGATTACTGCAGGAAGAAACCAAACCCAGATTTTCAAGAGCTACTTTTGCCTGAGTTCTCCAAGCTGGCCCATAGTCTTGCAGTCAGCAGGTGCAGTGTTAAGTAAAAACCTGAGAGGCAGAGTAATAGTAGAAAGTCATGCTGGCAAAGCATGAGACCCATCAAGGTGTTGCCCAATCAACCAACATCAGTTTTCCCATTACCTGTGGCATAGGAAAATGCACCTCCTACACATGGAGAGAAGTGTGATTTTTTTCTTTCCAAAATAAGTTAGCTTTCCAGACAGCAAGTCCACAGCACGTGAAAGAATGAGAGACTCAACATTTAGTTGGACACTTACAGGGGAAAAAGGGACTGTGTGGTGGATCACCATCTCAGGCTAATGAGCTCAGAATCATCACCCTGACAGACCTTGTCACTTTAATACAGTAACAGGAAACAGAGACAGAAATTGGGGGACTGCACTCTGTACATGGTATCCTGGCAGCTAAATGGATCCATTGTGCTTTGGAAACCTCAGAGCTTTGTGGGGGCAAGGCAATGACTGGATCTTTGCAAACAGAAAAGGACAAAATTGTACTTTCCATTCAAATCTTGTTCTTTGCAGGGAATGCTGGCATGCAGCAGTAGTTGAAGAGATAGCAAAATGAGTCTATCAAGCTCTATTCTTAACAGGGTTTTGGTGTTTTTCAATATCCTTAGGGAAACTAATGGTGCTATTCAAGAAGAAAAACCTGGACATAGAGATCTCTTAGTGGCAGGCATGACATAAAGCACAATGGAGTAAGGAAGGAGAATCTCCTGACGACCCTTTCACCCATCAGTTTCCTGCCACTCCATATTCCCAGAGGCCACAAGCCATGACCTGGCAGAGATGCAGTTAAACATCATCTCAGGGTAGCCACACATACACAGGGTAACAAAAGTCAGATTAGTAAAACTCTGTGGATGAGTGATGATGATAAACCTAATTGGCAGCAGGAACCTGGTTTCCTGCAAGCAAGGGATATAAGTGAGCAACAGGTAAGATGTTCAAGTTCTGGAGCTGTAAGCTCTTCTGGGTCAGTGAAGGCTATTCTTGACATAAACTTCAGGATAAAGCAGAAGCTGTATCCCACTTCCATCCATGTCTCCAGTCTTCAGATTAGATTTGGCTGCTAGCAAATCTATTGAAGGTGGCTTGAGATGTGCAGGCAAAATTATTGTGCTGCTTGTTTAAGGAGAAATAATGGAAGTGGGTATTTGTTGCCTGCATCCCTTTCCAGGCCTCAAAACAAGTAGTTTGGTTCTTATCTCTACACAGTGACAGTAACCAAAGAGTAATATATGATTTCAATTTCATGATTCGTATTTTTGTAATATAAAATATTTTCAAAAGGTCAGTCAGGTATTTTGACATGTATTTTCCCTGAGCTGGACCATAACAGGGAGATCTTTCCTATTTTTGCATATTTTTGTCAATGTTTTTTATTATTTTAATGATAAAGGTGTATTTTGGCAATGCTGACTACAAAGCTCTGTTTAAAATAGATTTCATTGGCTTGTGGTTCATTTCTGTATTCAGTCATGAAGGTGATAGAGAAAATTCTGGCAGCTCTTTACACTGAGACAACATTAAGAGCAATCAAGAGCTGTTTGCAATCTTTTCAGTCATATGAAAAAAAAATCATCTTCTTCTAATCCTCTTCCTAAAAATATGAAGCTTTTTGACAGAAATCAGCTTTTTTTTTTTGTGAATATATAAAGTAGCTGAAACCCCCGCTTTCTGACATTGAATAAAAGTGACAGAAAACTTACAAGCAGACCTAAGCTTTACCTTGACCTAAAGTGTGCCTGAGAGCTTGTTTGTACCCTTCATGCTCACCTATCAGCTTCCCCTGCTTTTGAGGCAGTACGTGTGTTTGAGCAACAGTTCCCCTTTCCACGATAATGTGATTTCTCTTCTCAAGAGTTGTGGTTGCAGACACAAAGAGCCTCCTGTGCCAGCACAAAAAGGGTCACCCAGGACCACAGCTGTGGGGCTGCCGCCCTGGGACCGCGTGACCTTAGCAAATGGTAAGATGAAGCTCAGCAGAAAGCACATTGCCACCGTCATCTCTTTTGGACAACCTACTTTTGATTTCTTCGGTCCTCCTTCACTAAGTCCTCTTTCCTTAGGTTATATGCAAAACAGCTGAGCCTCTTCACCTTCCTCTGTACAGTTTTTCAAGAAAGGATGCAGGCAGCATGCTCAACTCCTCTCGCTCCTGTCACGCCATTGCATTCCTGTCAAGCTGCTCCTTTGAATTGCTGCTCACCAGTCTTTCATCAGCAGTGACCTCTGCACTGCTTAAGTCAGCTAACACCTCATTTGCTTTCATGTGAAGTACCTCCTGGGTGGAGGGTATTGCAAGTGGCAGGTGAGTGAACTACTGCTAGTCAACGCGTGTGCTTAGGCTGTCAGTCTGCCATGCATATCCCCTCCCCACACCCCCTACATCTAACTCAGTTTGCCAGGGTCTGGTCTATGCATGTGAGAAAACACGTTGTAGATTTCAGGGCAGTATCATCTGGAGTAGAGAGGAAGTGGTTTTCTCATACTGACTTTGAAGACCTCCTTCAGCTCTGTGTATCTGGATCTTGTCACGGTGTCTTTTGAGATTCTCAGACTCTTTTTGTCCCACAAGTCTTTTCTCCCTCCCTTTTTTGTTGTTTCCTCTCTTTTCAGATGTGTGCTTTAGTATATAGATGTACTGCGTACAAAATGCAGTCATTCCAACCTCACTGAACACATGGACATTTGGAGGGTTTTAGTTTTTCCTCCCTTACTTTTGACTTCAGTGAGGTCTGAGTTTAATGACTCTTTTATAACTTCTTGCCAGATGGAATAGCCTGGTGGTTTGTAGCCTTAGGACAGACGTTGTGAAATATCTACCATATTCACATGGTCTCTAATATCTATATTTTTAAATAACCCCCTAGACCTCATTGAGAGCCTAAAGATGCCTTGAGACAAAGATTTCAGTAAAGCTGTGTCTCAGTCAAGTTAGAATAGTGCTCTTAAAATGATCTAGGCTCATGAATAAATCATTTGTCTGGGATTGTAACTTACTTTCTGGAGTTGTTTTAACATTCCATTGCAGTAAACTGTGAAAGTTCATGTAGTCAGCTCTGCTGAGTGCAAACTGAATTTCCAGATGATCAGGGGCAATGTACTAACTTGATGGGTAGCAACCAGCTCAGGATACCTTGACTTTCTCTGCTACTGCTTCTGTCTTTGTATTTTCCTCTCTCATTTTAATCAGCACTGCCCCTGAATCTTGTGGTGTCTTCTGGAGGGGTGTTTCCTGTGGAATTCAGAATATGCAGCACTTTTTTGACCTCTGCCTCCCATTGTACAGTCATGCCTTACATTTCTATTCAGACCTTCTTTATGGCTAGGAAGTTGAAATATTAGAGACAATGATTCTTCCCTTCTAACAGCTGGTCTTGCTTTATGCAAAGATGTCCATGATGCCCCAAGGATTGTGCTTGTATGGATAATCCTGCAGGCTTCTTGCTGATGTTATTCTAAGTATTTTCTAAGCTATAAACAACTGGCCTGCAATTTAACACTACTCTGGCGCTTCTTGAGTGTATTACGTACACATACATGCATGTCTGCACAAACACAATGCCCAGATCCATTTACTGATCATTACTGCTGTCTAAAATAGTTTGTTTGAATTATGCCTAGGTCAAATTGATGTCCTGTTTGATATCTGGTTTTGACTAACATCCACTTTCTTGGTTATGCACCCATAATCATAGAATCACAGAATCACAGAATCACAGAATGTTACGGATTGGAAGGGACCTCGAAAGATCATCAAGTCCAATCCCCCTGCCAGAGCAGGAATGCCTAGATTATGCTACACAGGAACGTGTCCAGGCAGGTCTTGAATGCCTCCAGAGAAGGAGACTCCACAGCCTCTCTGGGCAGCCTGTTCCAGGGCTCCGTCACCCTCGCTGAGAAGAAGTTTCTTCTCGAGTTTAAGCGGAACCTCTTATGTTCCAGTTTCAGCCCATTACCCCTTGTCCTATCAGTGGTTGTCACCGAGAAGAGCCGATGACCATCAGACTTAAAATGATCTCTTTTTTCCCCCCATCGGTATGTATTTCTTTCTACTATGCGTCCACGTGTGTATACACAAATGCACAAGGATTCATCTTCCTGTTGTGTATCTGTAGGCTGTTCTGACATACCTGGCCTGATCTTTCTGGTCAAAACCACGTAGATTGAGGTTAAAACTGCATAAAATCAGGGGTTTTGATGGCTCATTTCCACATTACAAGCTCACCTGTCAGGTACCTCCTGTATAATATCATTCACAATGGCCTGACATAGTACTGTAATTGAGGCAAAGAAAATGCTGTAGCTGACTTCCGTAGAAAATGGATCATTTCCTCCTTGGCTGCCTAGGTACCTGTGGAGTTCTGTACCATAGCAGGTGTTCAGATGTTTTAAATAGGAAACAACAATAAGGAATTAATTTGTTAATGTATGTCCTTTTATAAACATGACAGTCTTTTTTGCATATATTGGCTATTTAATTTAGTAGATTGTAGAAAGATAAAAAAAAAACTGCATGAGCAACACAGAGAATAGAACCTGCCTTTCCCTGACTTTGTTTCTCAGCACAAACTGCACCAGTACAAATTCGGTTTGTGCTCACACTGCAAGAAGAACACATTGCCAGGGGACTCTTTAGCAAACTGTCTATATGCACTAATTATGTAGAAAGTGAGTGTATCTGAGATCCCTGTCCCTTTGTCATATATCACCAGTTGATTTAAAAATTAAGACAAGAGGTTGAAAGATAGGTGGGCAATCTTAATTCTTAAACATTTCCTTTTGAAATCCAGCTTAAAAACAAGACCAAGGAAAAACATAATTGCTAACTGAGTAATTTTATTTGAGGTTTAAAATATGCTTGAAAGTAATATCTTTTGCTAGAGATTTTCACACAGCTAAGCTAACTTGTTCATTGAACTCTCCTATACTGTTAAATTCTCTTTTACTTATTGTACAACTCATATTTGACAAAATGTGCAGTCTTTTAGGTAATTGACAATCTGTCTGTTTTGTGTCCTGCAAGCATCAAAGTGATCAACTTCCATCTGGTCTGCTTTTAAGAAATGTTTCCCACTTCAAAGTCCACTGGCAGCATTTTCCCTGTATTGTCAACAAATTCCTATCTCATTTTACTTCCGAGCCTTCCTGTTGCCCTCCAGCGATGTTACAAAATAAAATTTGCTCAAAAAAAATAGTCTTCAGAAAGAGCTTTTTCTTTGACTGACAGTCTAAAGTACCCCTATGCCTGGTCTTTCACTTGGCTTCCTGATGTTAATTCTGGCTGGTGTGTCTAAAATGGACCAATACATACAATGTGCTGGAGGCAGGCTGCATTAACCTGAGGTGCCACACAGGTGGCAGGACATAAAGGATTGCCACCTTATTCCCAGCTTGTCAGTTTTAAGAAAAATCTATGAAGCACAAAAGTAATAAAAACTTTGCTTTCCTTCTCACCCCTCAGCACAGTGTTAATATCAGCGCTCATAGTGTTGTTAAATGCTAGCATATCAGTAAAGCTTAGCCCCTTTTAACACTTTCTTCAACCCTTTAAATACAGAGAAGTTAAAAATCTCAAAATGTATTAGTGCAATAAGTTTAAATCAGGGGTTGTCAGAAAATGGAAACAAAATCCCTATATTTAAGAGTCTAACTAGGAAAAAATATAGACTGGGAACCTGATCCCTTCTGGCATTTACATTTATAAACTGGGTGGAAAGTAATGTTGTTGAGTTTTTTCTTTCTTCTTCTCTTTCTCTCTTAATAGAAAAAAAAATCCCCAAACCTTAGAAGCACTGAATCCCACACAAGTAGTACGTCTGCATCTGAGGAAAATGTATGCAGAGGCAGAAAGAGACTGTTAAGTGCATAACTCCTATCAACTTTCAGTAGGATTTGAGCATCCCTCTGCAAGTTTCTCCCTGTATACATGATCTGACACTCCTCCCTTACTGCAAATGCTCTGCTGCCCAGTGCTAGTAAAGTCTGGTTTGCCAAAGGCTCTCACCTTTGCAGCAAGAACTTGGTACAATTATAACATAAAATACCTGTGGTGAGAGGGCAGTTTTCACTCTACACTTCTGGGGCCCACAGGTTGAAAGAAGTTGCCTGGCCAAGGAGCATGTAAGCAAAGAGCTGTGCCTGCTTTCTTCTGGGCACCCCAGCTAACAGCAACATCTTCAAGCAAGCCTTGGAGACAAAGGGAAGAAAAGGAACGCTTGGACAACGCTGACAGAAGTGTCGCTGTCCTCCTATTGGAAAGGATGTGATGGATTTGGTTGAACTTCAAAATGTATTTCCTTTTCTTCTTGACCTAAGACTAGAGGATTTGCTGATCAGTTTAGTTGGCTAGTATACCTAGGAATAAGTCTAGTGTTTTTAATAAAAGAGAAGAGAACCTCCTCTTGAAGCTTGAGAATATGAATTTCTCCCCACTTGCCACTGGAGGACACATGACTCATTCTTGCAGCTCTCGTGAGCCCAATACTGCTGCAGAGCTGTCAAGATCCAGAGCACTTTTAACCTTACCCGAAAGCAGAATGGATAGTCAAAAATCTATGTAATGGTACCCTGTAAATGAGAGAACTGAGGGTATAAATCAAAGGCTTTTGACTCTCATTTTGGTGATGTGGAAGACAGAATTGTCCAGCTTGAAAACAGAGAAAAGGGAGAACAGAGCACTGGATATAAAAGAGAAGGACAATAGATTAGCTTAAGGATTTAGAGAATCACTGCAGGAGCTCACACATAAGGCTTTTTAGTACACCTGAGTGTACACCCAGCTACATGAGTATCCCCTGCCACCACATTTCAATAGAGAAAGGATGAAAATAATAAAGGGTTCAGATCTGAAGACAAAAAGATCATGCCGAGAGAAGCAAATAATGTTCTCTCCCAGTACTAATTTCTCCTTCTGCCTTTCTATCAGCCAAGAAACAGACACCTTGTGCAGCCTTTAACCTCATTAAAATCCAGTATTGTATGAAGAATTTCAAACATACGCTTCACATTTTAAAAAGTTTAAGAGTAAAATCTTTCTTTTATATTACATCAACACTGATATTAGCTTTTAAAGCTCATTGAAAAAGCTGAGAAGTTTTGCAAAAGCTACTAATACAGTTATACAGTAATACACTCATTCTTACATACATAGAAGGAACTATGACAGCTTGATATGCCACTGTCATGGCTCAACCCCAGGTGGCAACTAAGCTCCCCTTCAGCTGCTTGTTCCCTCCCCTCCAGTGGGATGAGGGAGAGAATCAGAAGTGAGAAAACTTGTGGGTTGAGATAAAGACAGTTTCATAAGTGAAGCAAAAGCCACGTAAGCAAAGTAAAACAAGGAATTTATTCACCAAATCCCATGGGCAGGTAGGTGTTCAGCATCTCCAGGAAAGCAGGGCTCCGTTACACGTAACTGTGACTTTGGAAGACTCAAGTCTTCAGTCTAAACATCCCCCCTCTGCTGTTCCTTCTTCTTCCCCCAACTTTATGTGCTGAGCATGATGTCATATTGTCTGTGATATCCCTTTGGTTAGCTGGGGTCAGCTGTCCCAGCTGTGTCCCAATCCTGACTTTTTGTGCATCCCCAGGCTGCTCACTGGAGAGGTGGAGTGAGAAGCAGAAAAGGCCTTGACTCTGTGCAAGCACTGTTCAGCACTAGCAAAAACATCCCTGTGTCACCAACACCGTCTCCAGGACAAATCCAAACCACAACCCCATGGTAGTTAATAAGAGGGAGATTAACTCTATCCCAACCAAAACCAGCACAATCATCAAGATTACAGTACAGAGGTATGTGTCTTTGGTCCAGCAATAGCATTCTGATTTTCTTGTGGTAGTTTACAATCAATATGTAATAAATCCTGTCTCCACCTACACACATTCATGATGAGGGCTTACTTGAATCATTGTATTCTTGAACCTCTCAAAGAAGAAAAGAAAATAAGGCATGAAGTCTGCCTGCATGTCCTTTGGCTTCTGAGCTCATGCCTTTGTACCAGATATTTTGAATACTATCAATCTGTCTGCCAACAGTTGTCTTCATTAACCCTTCCAGATAAGTGAGAATATACATTATTAATTGGTTCTATCAGGGTGATTCACTTACTCAGTTCATCCATATCAATAACCTCTGTTCTCAAGTAAAAAAAATAAAAGGGGTATGGAATAAAATTGTAGTGTATATGGACGCACTTGTGTTAAACTTAGAAATTCTAAGTTCAGCTGTCCCCAAAGCCTAGACATCGGTTCCTTATAGACATTGTAGTAAAGGTATTCAAGAAAAAGATACAAAAGTGTCTGAACAAACTCAGACAGATTTTCTTTCTCTTCAAGATTTATCTTTCTCAAGCATCACTTATCACTAGTGAAATATTACTTATGACTATTAAATCTGCAGAGTACTTTGAATCTCAGTTGTCAGCATGAGTCATGTTTCATCAGGAAAATAGCTCCATTCTTAATAACTGCTCAATTTGTTCCCTCATTTTTCCTTCCATTTAGAAGTCATAGTGATACCTCATGAAGTCCATGCACTGAGGACAGAGAAGGCGGAAGGGTTCCAGCATCATGACTTGAAAATTAATCACAGAGTTCGCAATATCTGTTGTTGCAGCCAGAGCACTATGTTTCACTCATTTGATTCAGGGTTCTCCTTAAAAATTTGTAGCTGTCACACTTGTGAAGAAACTTAGAAGAAACTACTTAAATGTATCCTAAATTCTCACAAACTTCAGAAAAAGAAATGACAATTAAAGTAACAGAAAATGAGGATACAAAATTGCCTGTCTTAAGGAGCATTTATTACATTTTGAAAAATGAGCATTACAGACAGGTTAGAAAGTCTTTAGCTCCGCAGAAAGTCTTTTAGCTCCAGCAAAAGAGACTGAAAGTATCACGCAGCCTCTTCTTGCTTGTCTGGACCACCTTTGGCTCTGGCCTATAATGATACATTAGGATATGGTCAAGGATTTTCAACTGGACATAGAAGAACGTAACAAAAACAGACTACATATTTGTACATAAGACTGCTTATAAATGTCATATTTTCCCTTGTTGAATATCAATAAATGTAAGGGACTTTCTCATTAAATTAATGTTTGAGGTGTTTATTGCGGGATTTTAATTCTTCTTCTGAAATTAGGTTATATCTTCAGGACTCTCAGACTGATAAGCAAGCATACCGGGTACTTCTAAAATACATTTGTTAAGATTTAGGCTTGACTGTCATTGAAGGAAAATAATGCTTCCAGCACGTAACATGATTTTTAGACTGCCTAATATCAATGTAGTTCTAGGATGGCTTTTTTTATTCAGTCTCTAAGGAACTGAGCTAGAAGGGTTTTTCTGACTCACTTGTCAATATAATGGTGCTCAGCCATGCTATAATGCATCTAGGGATTAATTTATTGCTATTAGCATTTCCACCAGGGAAACACAGGTGGCTAGGAAAAAATTTTACCTATCAGAAAAAGAGGAGTATCAAAACCTTTTCAAGCAATGAAAGAAGAAAGTAGATTGTAACTGAAAATGACAATACTACAAGAGAAGACTATCTGTTGCAGGTGACTGCTGATGAGCAGGAGCATGATCCAACCAGTGATGAAGCAAAACCAGACAGAGATATATCTCTGATTTAAGAGGTGAAACCCTACAATTGTAACACAAGAAACCTCTGGAGAGAGTAAATATGTCTATAGTTGAGTGACTTCAACTTGTGTAACCATACTTCAGATAAATTTAAGCTAACTAGGGCAGGTATTTCTAGTAATGTAACCATGGCAGCATAAAACTCAGCTCAGACTAAAAAAGGTGCCACCTGCTCAAGGAATTGCATAAATACTTACCATTTGGCCCCAGTACTACCGTAGTTACACCTCTAATAATATCCAAGTCTGATACGCTGCACATAATAACTGTAGTATAGATTCTTCTTCAGACTAAAACTCCCTTAAAAGCATCCAAAGCCCTTTGGTGTCCCCAGCAGAATTTCCATTGATTTCAGTGAACTTTGGCTCAGGCCTTTTAATGTTAAAGATGAATGTAACATATTAAATTATTGAACAGAGTACTTGGTCTTAATAAGAGCAAATTATTTCTTTAGGGTAATAAAACTGATCCAATTGTAGTGAGACAACTGAGAAAACAGACTCAAGGAAAACTAATTAAAGCTTCTTGAGTACTAGAATTAAGTTTCACCCTCCCTGACATAGGAAGTTATTTTCAGAACTTTTATAAAACATTTATTCTCATATAAAGTAGGTAATAAAAGTGATATACAGTAGCTTTCTCTCTAACCAAGATCAAACTACCTTCCTTCTACAAAAGACAGAAAATTGCCAAGGATGTGCCTCTCAAACAGAGAAAAAAATTGTTTGCTATTGAAATGTGAAAGACTATTAACTGTTGGTCTGTGATTGCTTTCCAATTAGCTTGTACAAAATCTTAAGGAAAAAAAAAATAAGAGAGAAGAAAAGGTTGTTCCCCAGCTTGCAAGACAGCTATTAGATTTCTACTCAAACAAGGGTCACCAGAAGACTGTGCTTTATTTCATCATGTTGACGTTTCTCCATTAGGGACAAAAGGATTTCTAGGAGAAATCAAAGGGCAACGCTAGAAAAGGTGGGATGTTCCTTAATTAGTAAAAGCCATGCTGGCTTTACTGAGGGTCAGCTCTCCACAGCAATAGGCACAGGCTTTTGCAGTAAATCTTTCAGGGTACCAAAGAAGGTGTTTGACTGGGTTGAGTGGAGCTGTTCGGAAGCAAGATTGAGGGGGAAGAGTTTGGGCCAGAGAAGCTTTTGAGCACAAACCAGGGCATTGTGAGGCAAGCCAAATGCCAGAGTATACACTGAAAAGGAAGAGTAACTTGAGAACATGATCATCAGAAATATAAAACAAGGCCCTCCCTTACAATGACTACTGTGAGTACTTCAAGCCTTGATGTAGAGAGGTTAGATCTAAATAATCATTTACGCTGGTATTTAACTGCAGATACACAAGAAGCCCTGTTGACATCGCCAAGCCAATTTCAAAGCAAAGAACAGATTTAAGTGCTTTGCTGGATGAGGGCCAGAGGCAGCTGAAGGTAGCACTAAGACCACTTTGGAGACTTGTTTTTTTCTCTGAATCCTCAGAGCATCCAGATCTCTTCCTGGATATTCTTGGGAAGAAGGATTATCAAGGTAAAGCAGATCTAAACCAGTTTTAAAATTGGCTGGAACAGAACTCAAGACACTAGTTGAAGCCCCTTCCATAGACAAAAGGGGAATTTCATTTAGCCCTTAAGCCATAATTTTGTCTTAGGCTTTCAAACAGCTTTAGGGGCTGTTTGTTGATTTAGAGGCTATTTGTTGATTGAGACTTTTAAAACAAAACATCCTGGTCAATTTTTATTTCCCTCATTGGAATTGCATTATAATCTTTCCAATCTTATACTTCAGGTCAGAAGAAGAACTGTTCAAAAGCATTTGCTCAGAACCTGGATTGTAATAATATATGTCAGCCAGGTATACCAGAATCCCCCTTTTTTTCTTTTGATGCCATCCGACACTGTTTTCAGAAGATATTTGAAATCAATTATCACCCTGGAAAGGACTATAAAGTATGTCAGAAGGTGGGCTCCTATTCAAGAGGATTGACTTCAGTGCATTCTAATCCATGGAAGAGAAATTTTCTCCTTAGTTTTATAAAACCTTATAAGGCTGATGCTATTTGCTTCTAGATGTTTTAGATAATCAGAGAAATCCCAATTCAGTCATGGTTGACCACAAAAGTCCTACTGAATTCACAAGAGTCAAGACTTTTTTTTTCCAATAGGGTCAGTTCTAGCCTCCAGGTCAAATGAATAGAAAAGGAAGAATTCCCAAATCCTAAAATGGTCTGAACCGTTATGCATGAACATTGGAGAACCAAAGACCACATTAGCCATTATCTAGAACAATGTGTTTTTCTAGTCTACCAATTTTTGCAACTTGAGAATATAATGCAGTGCCAGAATGTCTTTGTTCATATTTACTTGAAAGTATGCCAGGTCTTACTTGGTTGGAAGTAAGAATCACAGAATTGTTGGAGTTGGAAGAGACCTCTAGAGATCATCCAGTTCAACCCTCCTGCTAAAGCAGAACTGCCTAGAGCACATCACACAGGGTGGCATCCAGGCGGGTTTTGAAAGTCTCCAAAGACACAGACTCCACAACCTCTCCAGGCAGCCCGTGCCAGTTCTCTCTGACCCTCACAGTAAAGAAGTTCTTCCTCATAGTCAGATGAAACTTCCTGTGTTCCAGTCTGAGCCCATTGCCTCTTGTCCTATTATTGGGCACTACTGAAAAGAGTCCAGCTCCATCCTCTGTACATCCAACCTTTAGATATGTATTTTTTCCATTTTTAAAAAAATAGGCTTTGACATGTTCCTACTGAAAATGGAGCATTCAATGAAGACTTCACAAATCAATTTTTGCTCATGGCTTAAAGCCAAGCACAGGTTTCTGAAGAATTTTGCGTTACTGTAATGCAACACCTTCTGTTGCCCCTAACACTTATGGAGAGTTCAGGACATGCATGCTGCATATGCACAAAATAAACTCTTGCACAGAAAAAATGCAGTACTCTTCTTCAGTACAGATTTGGAATATATTGAAGTCTATCCTCCATCACTGTTTAGCTGGAACTTCAGAAGTCCTTAGCTGATTGACAGTGCAAATCAGAAAGAAAAGCCTTAGCTCATGTTTGGGGGAGGTACAAAAATCCAGGCAGTATGCCTCAGCATTCCTGTGACATTCCTGTGACATCTTTGAGAGTAAACAGGAACAACAGATGAAACGTCGCTCTGAGAACCTTCTCTGAATATTTGTATTCAGGAAAAAGGTTTTGACTATGTGTAAGGATGAAAAGCTGAATTCCTAAGGTGATGTTCTTATTGGGGCACTATTTCTTATTGCTTGTTGCTGTAGTAAGTGTTCAGTGCCCCAACAGTGGCACAGGGGAGACATCTTCACAGAGTTCATTTGATCAGACATCAACTTCAAGATTATAGAATCGGTTTGGTTGGAAAAGACATTTAAGATCACCAAGTCCAACTATCAATCCAACACTGACAAGCCCATCACTAAGCCATACCCTAAGCACCTGATCTACATGTTTTTTAAATACCCTTCAGGGACAGTTACTCCACCACTTCCCTGGGCAGCCTGTTACAACGTTTAACAACCCTTTCTGTAAAGAAACTTTTCCTAATATCCATTCTAAACCTCCCTCGGTGTAGTTGAAGCTATTTCCTCTAATCCTATCACTTGTTACTTGGGAGAAGAGACCAACCCTCACTTTGCTACAACCTCCTTTCAGGTAGTTGTAGAGAGAAGATGAGACAAACTGTGCTGCAAACTTGTTTCTTTTGGCCAGGTGAATTTCCAGAGTTATTGAAAAAGCCTGTCTAGAAGTACTCCCTAGTTTGCCCAGAGATTAAACTAAAATAAATCTGCTTGCCCAGTTTGTATTAATGTGATTTTACATTAACAACTAAGCTATAAAAGAAAGACTGTGCTCTCAGGAGGTGTCCCTCTGGCACAGAAAAACTTTTCATCTTGCCAAAGATCTTAGTTGCAGATACGCTGAAATCCATGTTTCTTCGTAACTTAACATCTGAAGTTTGGCCATGATTTATTCTTATCAGGCTTGGCACCTGCCAAGTGCCAACACCTGCCAGTGTTTCTTATTGTCTTGCAAATTGCAAATGTTTCTGACAAACATTCTTTCCTTCTTCTGAAATAGGTAAGCATTATACTAGACAGGTACTTATTTTAATTAGTATTTTTAACACTTTCTTTTTAATGATTTTGTTGTGTTATTTGATTAATATTTTCAGTGAATTTCCTTTGAATCTGTGCATTTGGTATATTTTGTTCCTGCTAAGTGCATTCTTCCCTTCATCACTATGACTCTTAGTTCATATCTATGGGCAACAGGAGTGAGCGTACATCTTCAACACCTTGAGAAACAGGCTTGCACAATTGCCTTCATCACTCAGATCCGTTCTCCAGCTTGGATTTGTAAATAAATACAGTCTCCAAGATTTTCCTTCCTCACAGATCTTCTCTAGGCCTGTGCCACTTCAGAGTGTGCGCTGCTTAAACAAATTAAAGAAAACACTTTTGAAAAGATTAAGATTTTTGTTGGAAGTGAGTGCTGTGCTTAATGTAGAATTTAGTATGTTGCAAAAATTTTTCTGAGGTGTTATGACATACAGTGAGGCATCACCTTTAGAAACATAAAAAAAAGTTCTTCTCAATTTTCGAAAGTTCAGGGCACTCCTGGACTCTAGCAGCTTTGATGGGAAAGTTGGGTCAGCTCTGTCCTCCACTGCTGTCGGAAGGATTTTTACCAGAGAGTGAGTTTTGTCCTACACATTTAAGCAGTGCGAGCGTATCACTTTCTTCTTGAGCCTAGATAAGGATTTCAGTTCCTCAGTTTAATGCACCCCAGTCTGAAACATTTTTTCTTTGCAACTGTGAAAAAAAGAAAATGTTCAGAAGAAAGTTGTACTTCATGCTGAAGTTGAACTTAAAGTGATCTCCTGAGATGTCTTTTATTTGTCTGTTAAGCAGAACGCACATTTATGGAGCTGTATAAATAATAATAACAGTGCTATCAGCCCTCTTGTATTCTGTTTATTGTAATCTGTTTATTCTGCAAAACTCAGCAACGAAAGTAAAAATAGTCTTGATATGTATTTTCAGTCAAGATCCATAGCCATTTTTATTTCTTACAAACTCATTCTCTCTTCCTCAGTTATAAGGCAGTTTGTTTTTAAAGCTGTCAAAGGAAAACAAAACACACACAAAAAAAAGGAAGTCTCAGAAAAAAATTCTGACATCATTAAGTAATTCAGCTCCATAAAAGTACAAGGCCATATCATCCAATAATGTTTTTAAGTACTCCTCAATCAAATCGGTGAAGATTCTGACCTAAAAATCAGTGGTGCTCAATGGCCCAAGGAATTTAAAAAATGAAGTGGAACCATACAACTTGAGGAATTAGTCATAAGGCCAGGAATCTTTTACCTATAAATCTTGGTTTGAAACCATCTCAGTTTCAGTAAGCAGCAACACTTGTTAGGGATTGATGGCCTGTGGGGATCAGCATTAAAAGGCAATAGCTACCACATTGTGGTATCCAAGATATTAAAGCTATTTCCCGTACCTAAAAGAGGAAATCAAGAACATATTCAGATATTAATGTTGGCCAGCATTTGTGAAATGAATAGGCTTGACCTCAGTCCCCACTTTTCTAGTAAAAAAGAGACACTGCAAAATGTGTCTCCTTATTTGTGACCTTGAAATCACCAGCCCTGTGGATGACTAACTTAGTGCAGAAGGAGAAGGAAGACAACTACATTGGTAAAGGGAAGAAACACAGAGAAGTTTTGCAAAACCTGCTGCTCCTAACTACACCCTTTCCACAGATAAATAATTTTCAGGCTCTCAGGCTACCAATCCTGCTCTTTTATCACCTATAAATATACTTATGGCATATATAAAAAAAAAAGCTGAAATAATTAAGGGAGAAAATATGAACTGACAGACTGGGCATTAATCATGCTATTTTATATTAATCTAGCATGAAAGTCACCACCTTTAGAAACGTTCATTTATCATACTTCCTGGTTTAAGAGGTTCACACAGGATTTGCAATAGTTTCCTCATTCTAATGCTGCAAATGCAATGATCAACACTGGAAACCCCCAACAGCGCAATTTTAAAAACAATATCTTCATACTGCTGTGTGAGATTCTAGTGTGTTTTAAAGCTCACAGAGACCAGTGGCCAGCCCTTTACTGAGCAATGCACTCAAGAGACAGGGGACAGAAGTTTACTCTGGCAAGAGAGGGGGAATCAAACACATATTTTTGAACCTGACCACATTGATAATTCGTTTCTTCCAAAAGAAAATACAGAAAACAGTGCTACACTGCTTTAACATCTAATTTGCATGCAGCTCCTGTAAACTGAATGCAGAGGGCTAGTTGAACACATGGCTTTCCCAGCTGCAAGCAAAAAGTTGCCCAAGGTAACAAGAATCTTTAACATCTTTGGGAAAATTAATCTGGTGCCCGTCTTTGAATAGCAAAAGCCCCAAGGCACTTCTCGAGGTACTTCAGCTGCATGAAGAGGATCTGGGGGCACAGAATGGCCTGAATGTACATTGCCCAGCTTGGTGATGGTGGGCTGAAACACTGGCCCATGGTGGGCTATAGCTTAGCAGCCCACCTGAATCACTCAGCCTCAATATGGACCCTTCCAGCTTCAAAAGCTTCATTATCTGTTAGAAATGCTCCTGCAAACACTGCTCAAATGCTGAAAGAGAGTTTGTCTGGCCTAGAGGCTGTCTGGGCATCAGTGGTACATGTGGTGCCTTACCTTTCTCAAGCCCATTCCAAGCCCTCACAGCTAATTGATGCCTAATGAATGGTGTTAAAAATAAATCGCATTTGCCTGGGGCTGAGCAAGGTGCTATTCCTCTCCCGCAGTTGTGCTTCCCATACAGCTGCCTCTCAAGGTTGCTGGAAAGATCTGGGTTCCCTGTTCCTTTGGGTGCCACCTTCTTCAGGGTCAGTCTCACAAGGTGCTGTCCGTTCTTAGGTGTCACGCATTTTGGGGAGGCAATGGGTTATCTGCATGAAGGTTTGCACCTTGTGAGCCTTGACTGTGTGCAATGCAGTTGCTTACCTGCAATGTCTTTTTTCCTTCCTTACTTTTCCTCCGTTAGCTAAACATAGCAAGACCACATCCTCACATGTGACCAGCGCTGGTTACTGCATCTTGCAGCATCTATCCAGATCCAATGCCTGCATCACTTCTGACAGCTTTTTCTGCAAAGACCTCTGAAGCCTTTTTGTCCTATTTAAGACCTGTCAGTCCTTTGCTTCTGTCTACTCCTTCCTGGCCTTCGGTTGATGTAGCTAATTCAAAATTCTTTAGAGACCTACATTAGTATAAATTAAGAGGTAAAGGACATTATCCTGCATAAACTGTGAATTTTTATTCAAATAATTCTATTAACATAATTATCTTTTTTGAGAAATTAAATGTACATTATTACACTTGATGTGCTACAAATTATAAAAGCAAAATTTCACTTGTAAGGTTGCACAATTCTCAAGCAATTAGCCATATTGCACCCAGCAAACCAAAATTAAACACATAAATTAAAACAGCAGGGGGGATAATAATGTTAGAAAGAGGGCGTAGACTTTATGTAGTTTGTTGCTTATGAAGCTCCAACTAAAGATATTTCTGAAAAGAACAGGCCAGACAAGTGGGGTTAACAGGTTTCCCCACATTTTTTTAACTTGAGATGTAAAAGACTTAATTGACAGAACAATTATGTGAACTACTTTCACCGGGAATAATAGCACAATCTAAGCAAGCCATTTACTTGTGTGCTCTGTATATAATCTTGCAAGAAAGAAGTTGTGGATGCCCTGTCCCTGATAATGTTCAAGGCCAGGGTGGATGGGTCTTTGAGCAACTTGGTATAGTGGCAGGGGGGTTGGAACTACATGATCTTTATGGTCTTTTCCGAACCAAACTGATCTATGATTGTATGAATATGCTCCTGATTTTTATAATATATAGCTTTTATTGGAATTTTAATCAATAAGCACATCTGAATTTAGCATTCATACTTTTTTATGATTACTGAATGCCTGTGGTTGCATCTATATGCAGCTACCTATACAAAAAAAAAACACATAGCACTTTATAGACACGCCTTTTGTGCAGCAGGCATTATTACAATCACGAAAATTTTTTCACACAGAGATATTTCTGGGATGACTAAATCATATAGACAACAGTAGTAAATTAAATAGCATGGTGAAATACACGAATGTTATGAAATGGGCTCCAAAGTTGTCTTGCAGTCACTGAGCTCACTGAAATTCTTCAAGACAAGCTTCAACATAGGAAATGTCCCACGTTTGAAAAATATGCATTTTCTTTGCCATAAAAAGCTGGATTAATACTGAGGAAATGCTGGAAAAGAGGAATGAAACAGAAACAGTTGTCCCACACCCCTCAGC
Organism: Trogon surrucura; assembly: GCA_020746105.1. NCBI lineage: Eukaryota > Metazoa > Chordata > Aves > Trogoniformes > Trogonidae > Trogon > Trogon surrucura. The sequence continues at coordinate 124,360,583 of CM036617.1, read as the reverse complement.
TGAGGGGCAGAGCTTGTCCTTTGCTGTGCAAGTGCACACCATAATGTGGAGGAGCCCAACTCCTCTGCTAGCCAGTAGGTCACAGCCCTCAGAGACCAAGAGCACTTACAGCATGTTCTCCTCTCTCTGTCAGAGGAAAATTTTATATCAGACCAAGCTTGTGAGTTGATTATCTTCTGCATTGTGTGCAGTTCTTCCCTGAAAAATGGTAAAAACTACTTTTCCTGCCTGTTTCATAGTGCTTCTAAGAGGAAACAAATGATATGTGCTTACCATGAAATGTTCTGGGGTTTGGGTAATTTTCTAGCATAATTCAGGTTGTTTGCTTTGGCCTGAAATACACTGAATTGTTTGGATGCTGACTGCTTTAGGGAGCATCTGTCTCCTTACAGTTCTGCAGTACCATGGTGATACAGAAGAGAGTTGCCAATTAGGGAAGATTTCAAGAGAGAGGTCTTCAACTTGTTTTTTTCTCACTCCTCCGTCTTTTAGCATGCCAGGATTCTTGTTTGTTCGGTTGCCAATGTCACACACTTTCCTTATTTTCTTTTCTCTTTATTGGAGAGCTTGTTCTAGTGTCCAGGAAGAATTGGACTTAAAGGAAACCTTACACAGGAATATTATGCCTTTTAAGTATTTGTCTAGTCCATACTAACTGCGTGGGGGGTTGTATGTAAATATATATGCATCCAGAGAGAAGGACCTTCTGATAAAATGCAAGAAATGCATTTAAAATAACTTAAGTTTATTTGCTACAGATTTTAGGAGACAGGTAAAATCAGTGCTCTTCAGCATTTGTTAAAAAAAAAACAAACCTGAGCATAGGAAGAAAAAAAAAGTAATACAAAATATCTCTCTAAATTCCTATCAATGTGATTAAATCCAAGATTACACAAAATAAGTGAATCTGATCCAATAACACTTACATTGCTTCTATCTTCCAACATAAGAAGGTATGCCTTTCTGGAAAAAGAAACAAACCATTTATTCAGTCATACAAGTGTAAAGTTCTCAAGAGCTGGGCAAAGAAAAGCAAGATTAGTGAGTAGGACTAGCCCGTGCCAGGTGGCAGCACCTGCGCAAGAGAAATTTTCAGGGAGCTCAGAATATGCCATCATTTCAAATCCCACTGAATAACTATCATGACAAGTCTGAATATTTCCTCACTGAAATGCTCTGTTTATTCCCCTCATCCTTTGGTCCTCTATCAGTACTGGCAATCCCCTCTTGCAGTGTATTTCCCTTGGATTCCCCTTTATGCCAAGGCTGGGCATGTTTTTCCAACACAGACTTCAACTCTCGGAGACTATAAGATTCAACATTGTAGACCTTCCTAGGTGTAGATAGGTGACATTTGGCCACGTTTTCCAGTCCTGGTGAAAACAGGTGTTCTTCTACAAGCAAATATGCCAAAATGAGAGGTTTCAAAGTTTATTGTGTTGGTTTCTTAAAATACCTGCAAGCTTCTGTTACCTGCAGAGCATCAGTGTCTCCCTGACAGCACTCTGCACTAGTGAAAGAGGCTATGTCCACCCTTCCCATGGCTGCAGGGGCATGAAGGCATTTCATCCTCAGGTTTCCCTAGAAAACCCATGTGCCTTTCTGGAAGATTATGTTTGGCTTTTGAGAAAGGATCTTGGGGTGCCCGAGGTGTCTTGATGTCCATCCTGCAGCACTGTGGGAAGGGCAAGTGAGGTAGGTGGAGGTGCTTGGTCACACTCAGGCACACAGCCTAGCCACGTGGCTAGCAAATGCAGCAAGTGCACTTGCAAAACGTGTTCTGAGTTTATTCAGAGAGGATTTACTCCTGCCTCAGGAGTGTGCCAGCAAGGAGTATGTGGAGATGGTAAATTTGGCCTGAAAAGGTCTTTTGCAAAGCCATGAAAAAGCTGTTGAGTTTCATCATTATACGTTCAGCAAAGACCTCTTTTTTTCCTGAAGAGCTGCATAAAGTGAATGGCAACAGGTGTGTATTTGGTTGTGACTACCCCAATTTATCCATATCCATAGTACATCAGCTTCCAGGAAAACTAATTTAGTAATTTTCCCCTCCTATTGATGTAACTTTTTCCATAGATTTTGTGGCTACCACAATTAATCATTTTGTTCACTATTCTACATGCTAAGTATCAGAGGTGGTGACATATCTACTCACAATATTTCTCTCAGTCCCCCTCTTCAGCAATGACACCTATTTCACCTTCTTCCTTCGGTGACAGTAATACCTCCCTGGACAAATACCTCCTATCAGCCTCCTTCCTTGCCCACCACATGAAATAGAAGGAAAAAAAAAAAAAAGGAAAGAAGAGGGAAAATTTTCACAACACAGAGAGGAAAAGGCCTGGGGGAATCTGTCAGGACTGAACTAGAAGAGACAAGGAAAGCAGCAGGGATAGAGAAAGGACAAAATAGTTATCAGGTTATGAAGTGAAGTTGCAGCAGAGAGTTGGACCTTTTTCAATATTGGATACAAGAAGGGGCTCTGCAACTGCCTTGCAAAGAAAAACGGCAGTAATGAGAAATCAGAGTTGGTGTGATTTGGTTACAGTGTCACATATGTCTAGACAAAATAATCAGAAATGCTCAGATATATCTGTCCTAAAACCTTCACCTTTCAGCAGTGTTATTGTCACAGAGGCACCCTCGAAACACACAGAGCAGCTACTTGAAATGAAGATTATTCTAACCACAAAACTACCGAGAACTCCAACAAACCAAAATATATTACAAGTTCAGATGCCAGTTGGGAATATAATACTACACGACTTGATTTAAGAATTCACAGATATTCCTTTTAGAAAGATGAACCAAGATGTGCACACATTCATCCACAGAAGGGAAAAACCTTTCATTCAAGGGCACCCAGAAAAACGGATCACAGGGGTAAGGCCTCACTCAAAGACATATCCAGAAGTATCACTCACCAGAGTGGGAGTGAGGACTCACTCGATCTCAAATATTTTCCTTAGGCAACATCCTAATCCCAGGGGAGAGTTCACAATCACCAGATCCACTGCTCCTGAAAAAGTATACTTTCATACTCTCATTGAGTCTTATCTGTGGTTTTGGTTAATTCTAATTAGTTTTGGGCCAACACACAAGAGGGAAAGTAAGCACCTGAAGCAAAGTAATCAGGTCCTAACAGCCACCCTTCCCAGGTCTTTGACAGGCTTTTGTCAGGGTAGATACAACTACCACAGTTATAGGCAAATAAAACTTGCAGACTTTTACAAGTTTTTGCAAAGAAACCAGTGCAATGCCATGGTTTGATCTATGAATTGAAGAATATTGTTTTCAATGTTCGAGGGCTCTTAACTCCTCTCACTGTTTGGAGAAGAGCTCTTCAAAATCAGTCTGAAAACTATCATATAAACTATGTTTTTGATGATTAAAGAATTAATGGGTCTAGGTACCATAAGTTCAGTGCAACAGGATTTCTGTGTTCCTCTAACATTTTTTATTTATCCAGTACAACGAAGAAGGAAAAACAGATAATGAAAGGTGGTTTTACTTGGAAAGCATGTAAGGGAGCTCGCCAAAACTGAGTCCGAGTCATGTAGCTAGTATTTAGGAGCTACGATAAGAAATGGAGAGCCGCAAAATAATGCATACCATATATGGATGTCTCAAAACACTTTGTCAGCTATAAATTCTACATCACATATAGAGAAGCGGTGGTACAGAGATTACATTATTTTCTGAGGGAATTTTTGTCAGACACAGGTTTTCCTGGCTTCTGTTCTATTCCTTTGTCCACCAGATTGTGCTAAGTTAATGATGGTCGTAGTCTTTTGAGATCTAACTAGTGTTTATCAATCTTTTTTATTATTTTAAATAAGTAAATGGAGTGCAATTGTTGCCCAGGGCAGCTAGAACTGGAGCAGGAATCAAGAGACACTTTTAGAATAAAGATAGAGGTGAAATGAATATGAAAAGGATTTAACCCAAAAATCTTAGATAATCATGTGGGTTTTGAAGTATCAGGAGAGCTGGGGAGAAGGGAGAGTCTTCTAAAAGTTTGTCTCCAGCATGTGATTAAAACATTGAGGGCATTCACCAGGTAGGGGAGTTTGGAAAAGTCTGTGGGTGGCTGCAAAGATGACCCCCCAAGGTCCCTTTTGATTACAAGCTAGAGGTAAGTGGTCATATGAGTGTATCACACTCAGATGAGTATCTTGGAGTGGCTGAACAGTTTTCAGCCACTCTGTAGAAGTGAAATAGCCTGCACTTCTGGTTCAGATGGGCAAATCGGCCGAGGAGAAGTAGCAGATGAAAGCAATAATCCCATTGACCCACTCCTCATGTCTTTGGAGGTCCGTGCTCCCCTCACCCAGTGTGGTTTTGTGGCATGAGGCTTTTGGTGATCTGTCTAGCTGCCAGTGCCAGCCCACCACAGTCAGGCAGGTATGGCCTGTGGAGATCGGAAAATGTGGAACTGCTCTTTTTAACCACAAATGGGGACCTCTAATCTTTGCCTTACAGTCACCACTCTCAGCTTCTTTCAGACTATTTTTTAGCTCACCCTGGTCATACAGTGTGTATATAATGTGTATCTAGTGGCTTCAGCACCAACTGCCAGATTATTTTCATTGGTTTGAGCCTGTGGAGGTGAGCCAGACACACTGGACTGGGCAGGCAAATGCATGTTGAGGTGTCATGGTGAGTTAGGTCCCTGTTTACCTGTGAGGATCTGTGGCTTTTGTCTTCGTTTTTAGAAGCTGAGAACATGACTGAGCTATACAAGTTTAACAAGTTGAGGCTGAAGTTCCTGAGAAGGAAATGAAAATATAAGGAACAAACAGGCAGAATCTTGTTTAAATAAAATGCCTGCATCATGCATTCTCCCTGAGGTTCTAATTTTAGGGTGGAGAAGTGTAAAATCCTATGGTCTTGCATTTGTAATTTCAGAGCAAATTGTGTCTTTATAGGAATGAGATATAATGTCTTTGTCACATCCATATTCTCTGCCAGTGATTGGCATCAGATTATATTTGTCCAGGGGTGAAGTGTTTAAAAGCAGCAAATTGTCTCATGATCGGTGTGAGTTAAACCTTCTCAAGGCAGTTCATTACTCAGGCTACAGTTGAAGATACTCTCATTAATTTCAACAGGACACAATGCTGAGAAGATGGCGGAAGTATAAGTTTGCCCAAAAGAGCAAGAAGAGAGTGAAGCACTTCCTGCAACTTGATAAAGTTGTTTTAAAAGTAATCTTGTGTGCTTTCTCAATATATAGATTCAAGAGCCTTTTTTAAATTAGTGTTTCTAAAACAATGTAAATCAATATTATATGAATGATGGTACTCCTTTACAGCTAATTATTGTTCCTATAATTAACTGAGAGCAACTAATCACACATACATCTTTTGAATAATGGACTGATTGAAGTAATGACTAGCTTTCAAATGTATTTGTCACTAATTTGTAACTCGTGTAGGTGAAAATATGCAATAAAGTCGATGGCTTGGAATTTGAAGTAAAAGAACAACCCTCTATTCATGTCCATGTCACACTGCTGAGAGTAAGCAGCTTTTTAAGTGCTCCTTGAGGGACTTTGCATGTTTGCCACTTTGTCATTAGTATACTCAGCTCTCTTCCCCCTGAGGAGATCGGTAGAAGGAGATTGAGGAAAGTGGAGTCAGCACCCTAAAAGTGGGAAGATACTCCTCTGTTTAACTGAAATATTCTTCATATACTCTCTGAATTACACACTGATGAAAGATGCCAAGTTAACAGCCTGGTAGACTGGAACTTGTGTTTACCCAAAGACTATGGGAAAAACAGAAGCTATCTGCTTTAATCTATAGTTGGCTTTAAATTTGAATGTGTTTCCAGTGGAATGATTACTTTGCTAGAAAACACTGTTCCAAGGCAACAAAAAGACCCTCACAAATTTCATCATATACAGCAAATAATTTTATCGAGAAGAAGAGGGGGACAAGTATTTCTGAACTACTGCATTTTGCATTTCCCTTTGACCAAAATGTTAGAAAAGCATGGAAAAAAAGGTCAAATAACTGAAATAAAAACCTTAGAAACATATTTTCAGTCAGGTGAATTTGGGGTACTCCAGTGCTGACCAGCACTAAGTGTTCATAAGCCTTAACGTAACTAACCCAGAAAGACAACTCCTTTAGGAGATGACCCAAAATTCAGGTGCCCCTGCAAAATCCTCTCTGCCTTCAATGATTGTTCAGAAGGCCTATGTAGACAGGCCAGATCAATTAGACATCTCTCAGCTGCCTGAAGTTCAGTGGCGTGACCTCTCAAAACATGTCACTCTGTTTGAATTAAACATTGTAGGCTAATATGAAGAAAAGGGTTTTGTTTCACTGAAATTGTAAAAATATTTCTCTTCAGAAATTTTTTTTGCTGACACCAAATTAAAAAAAAAGATAAATTTATTTACAGCACAGTTCTCATCTCCAGCTGTAATTTTAGCACTGAAAACATAGCTTTTTGTCCCCTCACATCTAGACCACTGACTGTTTTAGCAAAACCAAAACAGATGATGGTTCCAACATTTTGATTATAGTCGGATATCTTCAGGTTATTGAACATCATGGATGAAAGAAAATTTTCTTCTTCATGTCATGCAGCGCGGACTTTCTCCTACAGGTCTGATTTACCACCAACAAGGTCCAACCACTACCTGATGGAGAAAGAATCTTGTCGCAGAATTCAGATTCAGATTTTCAATCACAAAGTTAGAGGCTACTCTTCTTTGTGGACAGGGAAAGGAAAAAGTGGGAATATGGGTTAATGCTAACCCAGAGAGAAAATCAAGCATTAATCTGGAATAACCTGGAATAGCTACTACTACTACTACTAGTAATAATAATAACAACAACAACAACCAGGAGGCACTTTCCTCATTCTGGTATGTCACTCCAAAGGCAAACACAAATTCACAACAGAAACACCACTTGGAGCAATCACTTCCAAAGCTGGATGAAGAAACCAAAGAAGTTACACGTCTCACCACTGCACTGATTTGAACAGCATGCTCGTGAGTAATACTATTAACCAAGATTTGGCGTTGAAGCAATTTCCATATTTGCATGGAATGCTCTGATTTGGACTGCAGATACACAATTTGGCCAGACATCAGGCTTGACTGATTTCCCCTTCCCTTTCTTCAGCCACCAGAATGGTTCCTGTGCACATCCTCCCCGACGCTGCAGGGCTGCAGATCCCAGAGCTCCTGATGATGATGAAGGTAAAGGCCAATAGCCCAAAGACTGACACATAGCCCTGACCTGGTGGGTCCTGCAATCCAGAAACAGACACCTTTATCTACTCAGTCCCTTAGACAGTACATTTTCAGCCTGTATTGGGTCTAGATTTGTATGCTATTTCCCACTCCTCATGGCAAGTGCAGTTTAGCCCTCGCTGCTCTTCTGCATTTTGCCTGCCTTTGTGGTCCTGGAATTTTGCAACCTCTCTCCAGTTTTCAAAATGTAAGATCCAACTTACAAGGATCAGAGAAAAATAATAAAAACCCAACCTGTATAACCAGGCGCCAATCACTGTTATCTGAGCACCTCACAAATAAAGTATGTAATACAGAACATTTGTTGCCATTTATCTCAGGGATGGTGTTTGCATATCAGTCTTTATCTTAAGATTTTTTGAAATACCTAAAGGCATTTGAGTCAAGGCACGGAGGACAAAGTGAGCAGTAATTGCAGTTATTCAGACCTCACGACACTTCCCACAACTATCAAATATCAAAGTTAACTAATGAGATAGTCCATACTTGTGAAAGGATTCATAAAAAAAAAAAGACTCTATCTTCTCTTCCTACACTAACCTTTCAGTTAATTGCTGAACGGCTCTAGCTGACAGTCACAGAAAGTTGATTCTGTGCATGAGTGTACCCAAAGTAAAAAAGCCCAACCTGCCATTAAGACAATGTATAAGTTTGCAAGAGATATTAAGTGTGTGTCTGTCTGTCTAACACACCATAGCAGGGTTCAGGAACATGAGACCATTCCCCGTTCCGTTACAGTCTTAAATCCAGAGGAACCTAACTTCACTTCTTCCTCCATATCTCTACCTTGAATATAACCACGCTCATTTTACTCACTTGGACAGTATAAAGAATTTTAAAAAGTCACTTTCAGAAAACTTATAAAAGGCATTTCTTAATTTGAATTGATCAGAAGCAATTTTTTTTTTTCAGCTAACAGGACAACAGTGATCCAAAAGCAGTAGGTGGCAGAAAATGTTTCAAGTTTGGATTAAAAGTACATCAGCTGTAGACCCCTAGGAAGAGCCCTCCCACAGGAGGTGTTGCAGAAGTATTTCCACTTCCAGGGAACATGCTGTACTAGTGCAGATATTTTCACTCCTTACTCAAACACTGACCCTTTTTTTCTCTCTCTGACTGAGTTGCACCCCAAGGGATCACAAATCTAAGTGTTTTTTCAAGCAATTATTCATAATCACACAGTGATGCCATAAAATGTATGAGAGAAGATATTGGCAAAGAAGTGCTTTCATAATCCTTCTCATGATGTACATGGAACATTTTACGCACACTCAATCTTCATATTTCCTACATTTTCATTGTATATCACGGTCATATTTTAGACAATATAATCTATCAAAGTATGCATTAATTAGCCTGGCTTCACTTCTAAACAGAGGTCATACAGTTAATTATCAAGCAGTTGAAGGAGTCAGAGTTCTTTCTTATCGTGTTCTGCTCCATAATCTTCATAGTTCAATATCTTCCAGAGAAGGTGAAAAGACTAGTCCTAAAGGAAACAGGCATACCGTTATTCTCCAAAAGTTACCATCTAGGTAGCTCTTCCAGCTGTGAAGAAGTCTACATTAAACTTGACTCTGGTTTCTGCAGAGTCTGATGTTGTCACATCTATTCAAATGGGGCAAGCTTCTGTGATATTGATGGTGCTTTATATGGCAGCATTGTTGAGCTCTGCAAAGGAAGGACAAAGGATTAGAGGTAATATCATGCACAGGAGCTGCATTACTTACCCCATAGGCTTGGCTGCTCACCAAAATAAGAAGGGTAAGAAAGCAGATTAATTTATATAGCCTGATCTACCTCACATTAGCTGCACAGCCACATTTTCTTATTTGTGGTAAATGCAAAGTAATCTTTCCCTGCTTGGAAATTTATAAATGCACATTCTACCATAAGTGATGGTGTCTTGTTTTTAACAATTCCCCAAATGCCTGCTCATTAGAGGAATCCTCCCACCTTACATGGTAAACTAGCACGGGTTGAAACTCTTTCTGGGGACTCTTCTATATCCCAAAGACATGCACATTTCAACATTTTAGAAGAAAACACCCTGCTACATGCAGAAAATTTATGTTTTGTTCAGAAAATAAAAGAAACAAAAAAAGGACAAATCAACAACAGATTCACAATTTATGACTTGTTAAGAGTTTTGCTTCACAACCACAATCTGTTTACATGAATTGCTTCAGTGTAAGAGTCAGAAAGTTAATTGCTCAGTTGCAGGAATCTTAGATAAAAGCTTCTTTGGTAACTATAATTCACTACAGCCTACCAGAAGTCTGAAAGTAAATAACCTTACACCAAAGTAATTCTACTGCCCTCTCATGATTCGCAAGTAACAGAAGGGGTTTGAACAAAAAGGAGATGGTCTTACGAGAGGATATGTTACTGATTGTGATTTATTCCAATCAAAGATCTCAAGTAGCATAATTTCTGTGCTTTTTCACATCTCTGAGTGTCCATTTCAAGAATATCCTAAAGCTTGGGTCAAGGTTTTGAAAAAACAGTGCCTGTGCTGATCTGTTCTTCAGCCGTATTGAGCAGTGATATACCTTAAATGCCACAGCTACGCTTCCAATAGTGTGCGTTTTTCTATATTCAGTTGGAGTCCAGAAACCAAGATAACATCCAGAAGTGATTACACCGTGTCCTTCTTTATGCTTCCCGTAAGCTGAAATGTCATCTCTGTAAACTTCCACTCCCTTTAGGTCCTGTGGGCAGCATCTCATTCACTTCGCTTCAGAGCAAGGATTTGCAGAAGAAGGAACTCCCCAACAGCCCTTTGCACTCCATTAGCTGCTGTCACGAAGCTGGACAAGAACTCTGGGGAAGCTATGGGCAGCACGCCATAAGGCCTATGCTGACACATCAGGTGGTATGGAGATAGAGCCCAAGCAAGTGGTCTCAACACACAGCTTCCTTCCTTCCTTGTTGCATGGTTATACCCTTTTTTTTTCCTCTGCCCAAGAACAGCCTTTTGTGGGGACCTGTGGAGTTGCTGACAGCACAGGGTGGGTTTCCAGATTCTGCAGCAGCCCCACTGAAGCACACACTTCTCGCAAAGCCAAGGCCCAGGGACTTCCCTGTGCACTTGCAAGAACTGTTGGAGGGGCTTTGGATTACCAGGTTATAAAGATGTCACTCATATGATTTTTGCCTTTGTAGCATGTACAGGTTTTGAACAGATCTAGACAACTGATTTGTCACCTTGAGCTGGTGCACTTTTGTCCCTTCACAAATCCTAGTCACCTCTGCCCTGGCACCAATGTGAAAGGCAACAACTGTATTGCAGACCTTAAAAAAAACAGTCTAGGCTTGTTCATGAATGCCTGTTGTGGACATTGAACTCAGAAAATAGGTAACTCTCACTTGTATTTGCCCTTTCTCCCTGGCTCCTTTGCTTTGACAGACACATTCCCAATATCCTATTATCTCATATGTTTGTACCACAGTAAGTAGGCATAACCGATTTACCTTTTCTGCAGAATTCATTGCTTTCTATACTTCCATCCTGCCCCTTCTTATTCATCTTTTCTTCTGAATTGAACAAAGGAGTTTTTTAGAAAAAAAGAGAACAAGATTACCAATGAAAACTACTGTGAATCTTTCTTCCCTTCACTGCAGAGCCTCTACCTAAAACCTTTCCTCGGCCTTCTTTCTCCCGTTTAAAGAAACAGCAGCTTCCTAACCAGGGCTTTTTCCTTTTTCTTTCCCACCATATGCTCTATCACAGTATAGAGACAGATGACTTTCCAGCACCTTTGTCTTCACAGTGGCATTCCACACCAACCCTATCCCTGCTGTAACAGAGGGCACATCAAAGTTTTACCAGACAATTATTTACTAAATGCTTTCATCTTTAGTGCACTTTAGCAACGAAAAATCAGGAAAAATGTCCGTAACAAGTCACCAGCCAGTTCTGCCAAACCATAAGTTTGTCCCACACAAAATGATAAACTGGCTATGAGGCCACAGCTTTAGGAAGCCGCATGTCAGAGAGGGACTCTCACTATGCACACGATGCTTCCTTCTTATTATAAAAATTGGGGTTTTTTTTTTACTTCTCCAAAGAAGCAAAATTATCAAGCAGGAAGCAAAGAGAGTTAAGAGATAGAGGGGTTTATAATCACAGAATTAGTAGCAACACAGAAGTTTCCAAGAACAACTGCACTTAAGAAAAAATTACTCAGTAAACACACAAATCTCTGCTAACCCAAGAATATGATTCATTAGGTACCAACTGACTGTTAATGCCTTCTCTTTGTTTGTTCTCAATTTGTATTTATTTCTTCTAACTCAGATAAATAAATCTTGTTTCAGCCCTAATGCATGACTCACTTTTCTGTAAAAAAAGCAGGTTAGTAGCAGCAGTTACTTCAGCTGGGAAGCATCAGCTGCCTCTTGCTATCTCTCACCTCTTCTGCAGCAATAACTACTTGGTGTGGTGATGATAAGAGAAGTGCTATTCAAGAGTTCAAATGCTCCCAGTGAAACTAAAAATTAGTGCCAAGAACAGCCCCAAATTGAAGAGCAGATGTCAAAAAGTCCACCTGAAACTGTATGAAGGGGTAGGAAAGAAGCAGAGGAAATGAGAGATAGGACGACCTGCTTTTTCTGTGCTTTTTCACTGAATGATTCCAATAAACCTAAAGCTTTCTTTTTTTAATAGTAAATAGAAAGTTACTTCAATGAAGCCCATCCTCTACAGCCACAGGATTAATTCCCTTAAAAAATAAAAAATAAAAGGTTAGCTCTTCTTTTTGCCTGTCTATAAAGGTGAAGGAAATTAAAGTTACAGGGATTAAGCTTGCTGCGCCATCTATGCATCCATTCACATCCTGATTGAACTTCAGTCATTCTGCAAGGAACCTCTCAGCATAAAATTAGGAAGCAGGCTGAGAAGGAGGCAAAGCAGTTTCCCAACTTACTACTTGTGGGCATTATAGGGCTAGAAGCGGTACCAGCACTGCTCATGGTGATGAGAGATGAAAATCATAGAATCATAGAATCATAGAACAGTTCAGGTTGGAAAAGACCCTTGGGATCATCAAGTCCAACCGTTAACCCTACACTACAACCACTAACCCTACACTACAATTTCACCCCTAAACCATATTACCCAACACCACATCTAAGCGACACTTAAACACATCCAGGGATGGCGACTCAACCACCTCCCTAGGCAGTCTGTTCCAGTGTCTGACCACTCTTTCCGTGAAGAATTTCTTCCTAATGTCCAGTCTAAACTTGCCCTATTGCAACTTGAACCCATTCCCCCTGGTTCTGTCCCTAATGACCTGTGAGAACAGACCAGCACCAACCTCTCTACAGTGTCCTTTCAAGTAATTGTAGAGCATGATGAGGTTCCCCCTCAGCCTCCTCTTCCTCAAACTGAACAGTCCCAGCTCCCTCAATTGCTCCTCATAAGGTCTATTCTCCAGGCCCTTCATCAGTTTTGTCGCCCTCTTCTGTACTCGCTCCAACACCTCGATATCCCTCTTATACTGAGGTGCCCAAAACTGAACACAATACTCAAGGTGTGGCCTCACCAGTGCTGAGTACAGGGGGACAATCATCTCCCTATTTCTGCTGGTCACACAATTTCTAATACAAGCCAGGATGCCATTGGCCTGCTTGGCCACCTGGGCACACTGCTGGCTCACATTCAGCCGGCTGTTGATTAAAACACCCAGGTCCTTTTCCGCCAGACAGCCTTCCAGCCACCCTTCCCCAAGCCTGTAGCGTTGCATGGGGTTGCCGTGACCAAAATGCAGGACCCTACACTTGGCTCTGTTGAAATGCCTGCAGTTGGCCTGGGCTCATCGATCCAGTCTGTCCAGGTCCCTCTGTAGAGCCTTTCTACCCTCCAGCAGATCGACATTCCCCCCCAGCTTGGTGTCGTCCACAAACTTGCTGAGGGTGCACTCAATCCCCTCATCTAGATCATTGATGAAGATGTTAAACAGGAGTGGCCCCAGCACCAAGCCCTGAGGGACATCACTCGTGACTTGCCGCCAACTGGATTTAACTCCATTGACCACAACGCTTTGGGCCCGGCCATCCGGCCAGTGTTTCACCCAGCAGAGTATGTGTCCATCCAAGCCATGGGCAGCCAACTTAGCCATAAGGAGATAAGAAGATGGGCGTTACATTTGCCAGCCTCCAGTCCACTGGGACATCCCCAGTTAACCAGGACTGCTGAAAGATTATGCAGAGTGGCTTGGCAACCACATCCACCATCTCCCTCAGCACTCTAGGGTGTAATCCATCAGGCCCCACAGATCTACGAGGATTCAGCTTATGAAGCAGGTCCATAACCAATTCCTCCTGGATTATGTTGGTCCTATTCTGTTCCTCATCTCTTTCTTCCAGCTCAGGAAGCTGTGTGCCAGCTGATCTTAGTGCTGAAGACTGAAGCAAAGAAGGCATTAAGCACTTCAGCTTTTTCCATTTCCGTGGTCACTGTGTTTCCCTCTGCATCCAACAAGGGATGGAGATTCTCCCTAGACCTCCTCTTAGTGTTAATGTATTTATAGAAACTTTTCTTGTTATTCTTTACCACAGTGGCCATGTTTAGCTCTAGTTGGGCTTTGGCTTTTCTAATTTTCTCCCTGCACAGCTTCACTTCTTGTTTATAATCCTCATAGCTTGCCTGCCCCCTCTTCCATAGGCCATAAACTCTCCTTTTATTCCTAAGTTCCAGCCAAAGCTCTCTGTTCAGCCAGGCTGGTCTCGTTCCCCGTTGGCTCATCTTTTGTGACTTGGGTATAGTTAGCTCCTGCACCTTTAAAATTAATTCCTTAAAGTATGTCCAGCCTTCCTGGGCTCCCATGCCCTCCAAAACAGCCTCCCAAGGAATTCCCTTAACCATGGACCTGAAGAGACCAAAGTCAGCCCCCCGGAAGTCCAAGGTGGAAATTCTGCAGAGCCCTCTCCTTACCTCGCCAAAAATGGAGAATTCTCACATTACACGAATGTGAAAAACTGAGACTCTTGAGGAATATTGTATTACCCAGAACTCGATTGCTTTGTTTGTTTGCTGAGCTCCCCATCTAGATCCAAACAATCTCATTGGACTCACACGCATGTACACTTTGAGAGTGTTGCACCCTAATTTGTTATGCAAAGAACTTTTAATGTTAGGGATGTTTCCTGCTAGAAGGGAGATGCAGAGAGGCTGCACAAGTTCCTATCACTATGGCAGGTTTTCAGCTATCCAGCACTTGCCCTTGTTCGGCAGAGACCTCCATTCTGGAAGTGAGGTACTGCCTACTATGAATTTCAGTGTTGGCCTCAATAAGCATTCAACTAAAGAAATAATATTTCTATCAATGCATTTAGTGAAGGACGCAAAGGCTTGCAGGGTTTAAAATTGACTTAGTTAATGATGCAAATCTGTGTGTGTGTGTGTGTATTCCTTTTCTCAGGTCAGATGTAGCTTCTCTTAATTTAATTCAAACCATTTCTTCACGTGTGTGTGTGTGTGTCCGTGTGTGTGTGTGTACATAACTGAAGTAAATTGCTCTCATACAGAAATAATATGTCCTCTGCCCTCATAGAATCTGAGAAGCTGAGAACTATTCTATTGGTTGAAAGAAAGTGAACAACAAATTGAGAAGGTACATCTTAGCACACTTGTATTTTGTAGCCTTTAAACTACACCTTCATTGACAATGCACATTGAAATTTCTGAAGATCATCTATATATGGAAAAGCTCTTGAGGACTTTTATTTTTACGTGGTCCACAGTGTTGCACACAAAAAGAGAATATGCAGACATTTATTGAGTGAGATGAGGGAGATGCTTCAGGGTGTACACCCAAGAGAACCACAGCTGAGGCTGGTATAGATTTGTCATTCTTTTCTGGCAGCTCATTTCCTATTTGCTGTATCTTTATCACAGGAAGGCAACAAGCAAAAGCATTTCTAGAAAGCCTCTTGCTCTAGGTGATTTGGAGATCATGAGCTATTTTAAGGCTCTTCTGCACACCATAGAATCATAGAATCATAGAATAGTTTCAGCTGGAAGACACCTTGAAAACCATCGAGTCCAGCCTTTGTCCGAGCCCTATCAACCTACTAAACTATGTTCTCCAATGTAACATCCACCCGTCTCTTAAACACTTCCAGGGACAGTGACTCAACCCCTCCCTGGGTAGCCTGTTCCAATGGCTGACAATCTCCTCAGCAAAGAAATTCTTCCTGATATCTAACCTGAACCTCCCCTGACGCAATTTAAATCCATTTCTCCTCATCCTACCACTCTCCACTAGGGACAACAGACCAACTCATCAGACCATACCTGCTTTGCTTACAGTTTTGTGAGACTGCGCCTATTTGAGTAGAAGAATTCATTGTTCATGTTTTGTTGATGTTGTTGGTTAGTGGTTTCTTTTATTTTGGGAAAATAGAATTACTCTTTATCTGAGAATAAAGTTAGGGGAAAACACAACACCTTCCCTTTTATGCCCATTCTTTTTCGGCATTTTCCCCCAACCTCACTTTGAAAAGCATCAGCATACTCAAATTTTAAAGAAACAGTGGTCCTCATGTCAGGAGCATAGTTTTTACTGTCCTCATGAATAAAACTCAAAAAATTCAACTCACTGTAGTCCCTTGGAAGAGAAG
The DNA here is from genome assembly GCA_020746105.1 of Trogon surrucura. Lineage (NCBI taxonomy): Eukaryota > Metazoa > Chordata > Aves > Trogoniformes > Trogonidae > Trogon > Trogon surrucura. The sequence goes on along the minus strand of CM036617.1, from coordinate 124,344,682 downwards.
GAGGGAACCTCTCAGTTCACATGTGCAGGGAAAATTTAAGTTAATGCCCAGGTTTCAGCACTTCGTATCTCAGATGCCTACCCTGCTGCGCATGAGCCAGTCCAGGACTGAGGTAGGTTTCTCGCAATTAAATTTCTGAGAAAGCAGTCTGATTCAAATGTCAAAAAAGACCACAGCCAAATCTTAGATTAGTTGTTGTCTGGGAAAAGCATGCTTGTAAAACACAGTAGAGGTGAAACTGCAGAACTAGAGGATAATTCAGTAGGAAAGAGACCTAGGGAGTTCCCTAGTCCAACCTCCAGCTGAAAGCAGGGTCAGTGAAGAAGTCAGACCAAGTTTATCAGGATTTTATCCAGTTAACCTCCTTGAAAATCTCTGAGGATGGAGCCTGCTCAGTCTCTCTCGGCAACCAGCTCCACGACCTGGCTGTTCTCACTGGGAAATAGTTTATCCTTATATCCATGCTGACCTCTGCTTTCACTAAATCACCTACCCTGTTCAGCAATGGTCCCGCATTTGCCTTCTTTAGCCTTTACAGCTAATGGAGCACAGAAGCTCCTTTTGTTTTCCTTGACGTCTCTCACAAGTATCAACTCCATCTGAGTTTGGCTTTCCTAACACCGTGCCTACCTGCCCAGGCAAACTTTCTAAATCCCTCCTTTGAAACCCTTCCTGCTGCCCACCTTCCACATGCTGCCTTTTTGCCTTGCCTAGCCACCTCATGGCTGTGCCTGACCCTGCTTCCCCTCTCCAGCTTAAGACGTGCAGACAGGGCAGCAGTCAAGAGATGGAAGAGAGGGGTCAGACAGGAGGAAGGAAACAGACAAGAGGTTAGAAACAGCAAAAGATGAACTTTATCTAAGCAGAAAGTAATTCTGCATATTTTATTTTCTGGGTATCTGACTTTGTACCCTGGGGCCTGATTTGCTGAAGTGCTGAGTATTGCAGCTGCAACTGAGCTCGATAGGACCTGAACTCTGCTTTAAACAGAGAAAGCTGAGCACACTACAAAAATCTGGCTGTAGGTGCCTCAGACTGAAAAACCAAAATTTTGTCTGTGAATCTGTAAAATAGGGATAATAATATCCCTTATTCTCACAAGGATCTCGTATAAATAAATGCATTCATTGCAAAGTGCTCAGATACTGTAAGGACAAGCTCAATAGAAAAGCCCAGGAGGCAACTGGAAAATCTGTCTTTAGAGAAGGATTTGAATAGGGTGCAGTAAATAAGGCTTGGGGCCTCTCATCTTATAATAAGGAGTAAACAAGAGAATGAATAACTGCTGATTAAGTGAGTAGCATCCATCCTGTGTGATGAATAAGGTACGGTCTTTTGGAAAAAAAAAATCTATATCTAACTATGTCATTAACAACTATGTCATAATACACAGACACAATGGAGGGGACAGATCTATCTCCTGCATGATTTTAATTCTGGCATTTCCTGTGGGTTTTTTTTTCAAAGAGTCTCTGCAATCATAAAACTCTGCTTTTAACATCATTTCTGCTCACACTTGTATGTTTATTTAAAAGAGTGTGGTTTAATGCAGCTCCAAAACAGCTCTATTTTTGGCATACAATCTTGTTCCCATAATGTTGATAAAGCAAGAAATACTGTCACAGTTTACATTTTCTATTTGTTGTACCAGTTCCTCCTAGTGCACAGGAATCCTTCTAACCTTATCAGTAACTGGGAATTAATTTCTTCTATGGCTTTGTAGTTCCTATAATGAATCCATTGCATCAATAATTGTATTACAAATGTATGTGTTAAATGTGTATCCAGCATAAAACAGGCAATCCCATTAGTTAAGGAAGCTGTATTCATGTCTCCATACACAGAAAAAAAATGGGAGATGTGTTTGCCGTAAACACTTGTAATGAGAAAGGAAAATTGGGTTGTGGGTTGCTAGAAGGAGTTTAAATAAATTGTTTTATTGTTATTGAAAATTTCAAATATGAGATGCTTTCTAAAGCAAGGGATAGCACTGGTCTCAGAAAGTAATTAATTTTTTTTCCTTTAAGCCAAAATAATTTTTTTTTTTTAAATTTCATCCTAATTTGGTCAGGCAGCTGTATTAAAAATGTGTCCTGCTACAGAAATAGAGGAATTTATGGGTTGTTTGCAGTTTGGCTAGGCTTAATGTTAGTTTTTGTTCAAAATGTCACTCTACTATCCTCATACAACTTTTTTTCTGTAAAAGGCAAACCACTGCTGGGGATTTACCCATTGGTTATTGGGCTGGCTTTCTTTTCTAAGCATGTTAGCCAATATTTAGCAAGAATTTTTCTCCCCTTCTTAACCATAGCTGCCAAAATTAAGCATCACTTGCTTTATCTATCACTTGGGAACGAGGCAAACAAACTGCCAAAACAGCCGGAGAGCATACTGCTGCACCTGAAAGCTAGGCATCAGGGTCCATGAAAACCCTTCCAGAGACAACAGAAAAACCCCAGCCCAACCCCTTAGTGTCTGCTGCCCTGTGTTAATTACAATGTCACTAAAGCAAATCAGTTTCTATGAGAGAAAGGAAAAACGTGTTTACATAAAAGTACAATGTCTGAAGACGCAAATAAGTGCCACCTACAAGAAGGGCTTTAAAGTTCATATCCGGTCATGTCTAGCATGAAGACGAGCAGATGGTTTGTCAGCACTAGAAACAGCATCAATATTTTGGGATTAACCTGGCTTTTCTGTAGCCAACAAAGTGCAGGGATTATCAGCTTTCAAGATTTTGTTTTCCTCTCTGTGCTTTAATGTCACACAATTTCACAGCAGCTAAATATGACAGAGGATGCTGCTATCCCTCTTTTGGATTTCATATTGGAATGTTACTGGAAAATTCAAGAAAGAGCTGAAGATGGCTTAAGCTCTCAACATCATCCTTGTCATTAGATCAAGAATTTAGGCAGGCTCAAGGGGGAAAGAAATATTACAATTATGGGGGAATAAGTATACAAGTTATTTTGCTGTCCTGTAACTTTTGTTCCTTGGGAGGCTTTAACAATCTTGACACACATTTACTGCCAGATTAAAAACCTGTGCTGAAGTCATCCTTACTCCCTTGTTGTCCACTCTGTCATCTCCTGAAAGCTGCTGTTCCCATAGCTGAGGTAGCTGCGTGGCTTTTAGTCACCTCTTGGCCATCACATTTTGCAGGATGGTATGTTGCCATGAATCAAAACAGATTAAGATTTACTTTAATAAAACTGGCTGTTAACTGCATGGGTTTAGGAGAGGCCTCACAGTCCATATGGCGGGGGCAGAAGTTTCCCAGAAAGGGGCAAGACAGATGCTAGAGATGAAAATTACTTTACCTATCACAGTTCAATCTGCTGCTGAATGTACGTCAATGCCTTCAGTTCAATATGATGAAAACATAAAAAAAAAGATGAGGAACCTACTCAGAATAATAAGATTCATGGGGTAACTCAAGGCTCATGTAACCTAACCTACAAGATGCTATCCCTCCCAAGAATTATGTCGCTTTTCCCAGTGACACAGATCACGTAAGAAATCATTGCTTTTGTGAACAGGGAAATGTCATTTAAATCTAAACATTTAGCCTGTTGAGGAGAGCTTCCTAGGGACTGGTGGAAACTAAAAGGAGAAGAAAAGAGTTGAATGATTTTGTTTCATTAAGACTACACTTAATCTTGGATAGTCTAAATATTAATTTTCAGTTTAAAAAAATACAAATAAAACAACAACCAAAATGAAAAACAAGGAAGTGAACCAACTCCAGGCAACACCTTCCTTTCTCCCTCCCTTGTCTTCAGGCTGAATTAATGTGCAGAAAAGAGGGAGAAGTGTTTAAGCTAATAGGAGACAATTACAGCAGTCAAGCTTTTTCACACCCACCTTCCATTCCCTCCCTAAAGCATATTTGCCACCCAGGCAAAAGCAGGTGAGATATGCCATCCATTGTTTCAGTAATGATACAGGTGGGTGGAACAGAGCTGCTCGCATGATCCCATGACAGGGAATTTTTCCCTGTCACTACAGTGTGCTTGAAATGCTGTGTCTGACAACCCTGTTTCATCCCATCCCTTCCTGCTTCAGCTGCTTTCCCTCTCAATGATGGAGCACAGAGGCAAGACACCGCCTCTGCTTGGAGGTCTCCCCTGCTGGGCTCCTGGCTGGTGGGAAGCGGGCCCTGTGCACTCCCTGTCTGGCACCATCGCATTCTGGATGGAGGAAAAGGGATCACTCTGCAGCTGGTGGAGATGTTTCTGATGCCAAACATCCTCCCACTTCCAGGTCCAAACTCCCCTCTTCTGTGCTGGTCTGAAGCTTTCGGGCACGTGAGACTGTCCCCTTCCACACACACGCCAGAGGTGTGAAAATGCTCTAAACTCTGCAGTCTTTTGTGTGATCAGGGATCCTTGGCTTTGCTGAATGAAAAGGGTGAGAATCTCCCAACTGGAGCCTGCCCTTGCTCCAACTACCACACAGGGTTTGCTTTAATTTATTATAGTCATACTAATGCACCAACGCAATGATTGAGCCTTAACAAGCCTTTTGCTAGCCATATCCCACTGCCTGGGTGGCAGCAAGGAGAAGCTCTTTGAGCTGCAGGGACAGTTTTGGAGGTCTGGGGACCCCCAATATGCAACAAAATCATAGAATCAATCATAGAGCCATAGAATGCGTTGGGCTGGAAGGCATGTTTAAAAGCCATCTAGTCCAACCCCCCTGCAGTGAGCAGGGACATCTTTAACTAGATCAGGTTGCTCAGAGCCCCATCCAGCCTGACCTTGAACATCTCCAGGGATGGGGCCTTCACCACCTCACTGGGCAACTTGTGCCAGTGTTTCACCATCCTCATAGTAAAGAACTTCTTCCTAACATCTAATCTAAATCTACCCTGCTCTAGTTTAAAACAGTGCTTTTTGTCCTGTTGCTACACATGCTTGTAAACAGTCCCTCCCCAGCTTTCTTGGAGAATCCCATCCTGTGGCATGAGAGTGCCCAACCATTTGGGGAAGCTTTGTGTTGACCTGGTGGCACTCTCACTGTGCACAGCCCACCTCCCAGCACTGGGCAAGGACAGTCCTGCATGGCTTAGAGTCTGTTGAGCTATATGGCACAAGAAATATGTTTGCGTTGTAAGGAGAGACAGTAAAAATCAGTAGAATAGTGAGTAGCTGGTTTCAGCTTTTTTTTCTCAAGCTGTATATTCTTCCGCCCTATAAACTACAGGTAGCAGAAAGTAAATGGTGACTACAAAACAGCGTTTTTAAAATATAATGATACAAGTACTTTAGAGTAGTCTAAATATTTTAATTAACGTCTTATTCTAAAAACCAGCACCTTTTTTTCCCTTGCATCATAGGGGACACAGACAAGCAGTCCTCTTATCAGATATATTAATCCTTAAATAAGGAACATGTAGAGCCATAGAATTACATAGGGTTACTGAAATGGAAAAGGGCACTTACTTTTAGAAAATACATATCTTTGTTGTTGCCAGTCTGTAATAGAAAACTGCATCTGGAGCCCCTATTGTTGTGGCGAAGTCTAAAAGGAAGCTTTATTTCTCCAGTAATGAGAGGCAAAGTAGTGTAGCTTTCAAGCTGCTGCAAATTTTGCAAGTCCTGTGCAGAAGCTGCTTTTAGAAGGCATTTCGCCTATACCAAACGCTGCCACAGGGCAAGAGCATAATGGAAATTTCAAGTCTTCTGCCCCTTGCAGAACCTTTCTGGCTGCCCAGCATAGGGTTCAGTAAGCAAAGATTACAAGCCAATAACAAAAGAGGAAATGCTTTTATTTATTTTTCCCCGATCTCTAGGGTTTCAGTGACACTCAGAACATACTTCCCAAATGAATAATTTAAGTCTTTATGGCTCATTCAATTTCAGTTTACACACTGCATTTTATCCAGCTCAGGCTATGTCAGTATAATGCAAGAGATAGCCATTCAACAGACTGAGTTACTATTCTCCATATATGTAACATTGGCCAATATTCAAGCCCAGAGACATAACAGAGGCTTTTGTGCAGATATTTTTGGCTGATACTGGAAACTGCTATGATAAAGAGCGATGGAAGCCATCTGCAGAAAACACACACATACACAAAAGCAGTTTTACTGGTCAAGGAATCCAGGATCAATGCTGCTCTTGAGCTCTGGATATTATCAGAGTTATGGAGGAGACAGAATTTTTGCCTCAGAGACAGCCCAGGATTTTGAATCTTTCCATATTAGATCAGAACAGAATGTCTATTTTCAGAGTTTGCCCTACAAATGTTTTTAATTAAAATGTTACTTTCTATTTTGACATTTGCCATTTATAATTTTTAATTTAGAAGCAAAATTTGCAGTGAAAGCCATTCCAAAACGGAGACAAGGGGTTATAGTTTGATCAGCTTCAGTCTTTTCAAAACATTGCATTAGAGAAAGTGAGGAGGTTGCTTCATTACTTTCCATTTTGTTCAAAATGAAATGTTATTATAATCAATATTTCCCACAAAATGTGCCAGTTATAACAAGCTGATATTATCTAACACAAAGCAGCTTCCACCAAACATTTTTGACTGTACTAAAAAGTACTTATCTACACAGGGAGAATTCAGACACCTGATATCCCTTCCGTGCAACCGGTCTTGCTTCTGCCTTCCTCAAGCTCATTTCTTATTAAAGCCACAAGAGGAAGCAAGCTAGAAAAGTTGCAGGGGAGGGCAAAAAGACCTATCTGGGGAAGCAACAGCTGATACAACAAAAAGAAATGCCTTATTAAGTGATACCGCTAACTAGTGCTAGCAAAGCACACCCTTGCATGCATATTCCCTGTTCCGAAAGGGCTGGGTTAGCAACTGACAGCTTTCGTGGGAGGGACAAGCTCAGCTGAGCTGACTCTGTCATCTGGCTCATGCAGGGTGTGTTCAGGGGTACTGGAGCCACTCTGACTGAGCCCTGAGCTTGGTTCAAATGAAATATCGAGCAGGAGAGCCAAAAGTGTCATCTCAGGCACAGGCTCCAGCACTTCGCTCATCCCTGCCCTTGCTGTGCATCGCCAGAAGTGAAGGCAGAGGCACTGTGCTCATAACACATCCCGTGGGACATGTCCCGCCAGGATCCCCGAGACATGGCAGGGAGACCCTTCACTGGTGAGAGGTATCAGCTCAGCTTTCAGTATAACAAGGTTTTGGTTCCTCCACAGTAATTCTGAGTGGGATCAGTCCCCGCTTCTCTCTGCCCAGCATCACCAGCAGCAATGCTGAAAGAGCCAGATGTCTAGAAGGTACTGCTTTAAATTAATTATGATGCAGGCTAAAATCCTCACAAGAAGCATGGGAAAACTAGGCACTACCAAGTGCCCTACAAAAAAAAGGCAAGATGCTGAAGTGGTCAGCCTACATATTTAGAACTGGGAAATTACTACAGGGAAAAAAAGCAAACCATTAATTTAAAAATAATCATAAAAATAATTGTGTCCTAGTAAAGCAAAAGACTTAGCCCATATATTCCAGGAGGATTTAAGCCCAGTTTTCCTCCCCTGGACACTTGACTTTAACCCCTCCCTTCAATGCCACCCCTAGCCAGGCTGCCCTGAGGCCCTGGGGAGCTCTGGGGGTTGCAAGACAAAGCCCAGCAGTCTTTTCCCTGCTTGTGGTGCAAGTTCTGCTTGGCCTCTGCCCAGCCACACACACCTGGTTGGAGGCTTAAGGTCTGGCTGTACGGCTACGAGTTTGTGGCTGCCTCTGTGCTTCTTCCCTCTTTCCCCTTCCCTCTTTTCCACCCCCTGCATGAGAACTACATCAGTGGCACCACAATGTGGTTCATGTATACAGTAATATTTTTACTTCAGCTGCGGTGAGGTGGGTGCTAACTCAATGATGCCTCTTACTGCTCCTGTGCTGCTCCAGTACAGCAGCGCCACAGTCACAGTTTGATTCAGACCCTTATGGTGTAATAGTTGCTTATGTGCTGTATCTATATGACTTCATTCTGCTTTGTAGCAGTCTGAGAAATTCAGGGCAGGCTTAAAATTTTTCCAACTAAGGATACCTCAGTCAGGGTTCCAGTTTTGGCACTGCACAAGGGCAGTCTGACCTTAGCTCCCAATTCATGCCGTAAATTTCTCAATCTTTCAAGGCAGGACCTCTCCAGCATTTATTTAGGACATGTTTAGGGCTTCTTGGTAGGACAAGAAAAGTAAGGTATCTGTACAATGGAGAATTCGGTGCAATATTGTCTTCAGCTTTAATTTTAAGTGGAAAATTTCCTCTTTGTTTTAAAACAAAACATGAAGACTGTTTCCTCCCTGTCTGAGGTTCGTTCTGTGATGTTTCAGCACAGCTTTGGACTTGTATGGTGTATTATTAATACAAGTTATTAATAGGAATTAATAAGGGAAGCACAGAAACTAGGGAATGAGATTGTTACAATTAAGAATAAGAGGAGCCTACACAAGAAAATGAAACCTTGTCCTGCTTAAACAGCACTAATAATAACCAGTGGGTTTCCACTCATTAAGATTACTTTAAGTATCCGCATCAGGGAGATGGACAAAGGAAATTTATTCAGAGATAATGTGAAGAATAAAACAGGGCAATGAATGGAGAATGAGACCACACTTCTTTCTAAATATGCAAATAGATAAACATCAGAACAATAGATTTTCTTCTGTTCTATTCACAAAGGTGCAGTTTGCTTATCTGAGATCATTGTGAGGCTGGTAAGATCACAAGGCTTAATACAAAATCGCCCAGAGGCAGACAAACAGTTTGGCCAGTCAGGTTTTATTGTAGCAGAACTCTTTTTATATGTAAGTATATACATATATATTTGTTTGTGCATATATAAAAAACCCCTACACTTATTTTTCCCTTTGCCTACTGTTCCATTTATACAGAAATATAATTACATAGTTAGAAGAGTAGAAACAGGACAATAGTTATTCCTTTAATTAATGGGATGTACACAACCATGTAAGGAAGTTGTCTGCATGACATGCACAACGACCTTTACAGACCTTCAGTTTTCAAGTAGCTTTCATGTGTCATCTTACCTATGGTGATGATAAGCAAATCTGTATTTCTTTGCAAATCCAACAGTACCTAGTACAGTTAGTAGCTAAACCCTAAACAAAAAAGAACATCCATCTAGTTTAAACCAGGAGGTTTAAACATACTAATTTTTTCACCCCTACCATATTTCTCTCTCTTACCAATCCCATACACAAAAAAGCTACTAGAGAAGGCAATTACATCCTTCCAAACCTGCCGACCATCTACTGTGTTTTGACAACAAGGTCTGAAACCATTTTCCTGTGGGACAGCTTTGATGTAAGATTGTGTTCCCAGGCTTTTGTTTTGCTTGATAATGCTTCAAAACCTGAATTGTGAGCTGGCTGATTGGAGCTCTCCCTTTCCTTTCCAGCTACTCTATCACTTTTGTCCGTTTCTTTCATTCAAAAGAGATTGCTTCTTGCAAGCTTTGTCCACAGTTTACTGTAGTCCAGAGGGTTTTTCCTCTTGGTTTTGGGGGATATAGCTTAGGTATTGAGCCTGTATGGAAGAAAACACCAGCAACACTACATAAAAAATAAAATGGGGGGGGGGCGTTGTTGGCAGTGACAGAAGGTCTTACAGCTGAGGTCATGAGAAATCCTGAGTGACCCTGCCAGATAAACAGAACCTTCTGCCCTGAGTGATGATCATGGAATTGGCATAAGCGCAACACTTCTCACAACTGAAGTCTAAGGTGTCTCATTTTTGTTAAAACCTGGTGGAAGCTGGGTGACCATGGGTCAGTGCCACTTCACTGCCTCTGAGGGTGAGGGGAAAATGCATACTGGGAATGGGCAGGCCACTCAGACATCCTAGCTCCTATTTACAGCTTCTCCCCTACGTGTCATTACCTACAGGACCCATGCAGTGAAGACAAGGTGACCTGAGCTTTGCTATGAGCTTTACAAATTTTCCAGGATCCATTTGGTGCTGGAGTTTAGACTACCACATCTCCACCACCATTTGCTGCTGTGCTAGCTAGACTGAAATCAGTCCAAGTGCACGTGCCTATTCTGGGGTCGTCCCTTCAGTTACAACATATAAAATTCACAGAGTTATTAACCCAAGTTTACCTTTTGGTTTAACGAGATGGGACAAATGGGTCCTTCATTATACCCCTTCCATATAAAATTTACTTTAGAAATTTTTCATAGCACATATCAAATTCATTCAGAGCCCACAAAGGCATAACATACAACCACACAGCAAACAAGTGGTCCCCTTACAAAACTAGGCTCAAATCCATGCTGCCGTCCAGATGCTGAAGGCAAGACTATTACCACCTTTCTCACTCCCTCTTTACATTAGCTTCCCTAACAAGAACAGAGAATTGGAGAAAGTTACTATACAAACTAGCATGTCGGGCTTTTCAAAACAGCAAAAAATAACTATCAGGGCTTTCAGATTTTCATTGTATTTTACCACCATCCACTAAACCTGTTTCTGAGACAGATGTATTTTATAATCCAATTTCTTTAATGAAGAGTTCAAAACCACAGATCGTGCTAATGTCAGGGACCAGAATGGGAACTGATGGCTCTATGTCTGTCTGACAAAAGCTAATTCATAGGAGTCATCTATGTGAAAAATAAACTGCAACAGTATTCATAAAACATATTGTCCATGAACAAACTCATGGCAATTGTAGCCTGAATGAGTTTTCACCACTGCTGTTTCCTCAGAAAGATGTGTCATTCCTTGAGAGGTATGCACGGTAAGTGGTGCTGAGAGCTGCAGAGCAAATACACAGTGACTGGGTGCCAACAGTTCTACCAAAAACAATTGCCCAGATAAAAGAGAAGTTGTCATCTAGAAACCCAGTCAGTACAAATAAAAAAAGATTGTTTTAACAAGGAAATCAGTGTCAGTAGAAAAAAAAAATATTAAAAAAAATGAGCAAAAATATAAATACAAGCATGGGAAATGTACGTTACATCATCCTGTGTTACTGAAGCGATGATATACATAGTCATGGGGTGAGGGGGAATGGCCAAAACGATCAAGAGGGAGCAACTATGTTCAACTCTAAAATGTCAGTAGTGAAAGAGAGGCACAAAAACCTGAGCCTGAAGGGACCCACATAAATGAGTCTCCAGTATTTCATCCATATGCTTTTTCTTTTCTGTAGATATCTCTATCCTTTGTGCTAATTAGAAACTTCGTTTACATGTACTTTGTCTCCCTCTTTCTCTTTGCTACCTCACTCTGTTCCATTCTTTTTTTCTTTGTCATCTTTTATCTTTTCAGATACCTTTTAAATTAACTTTTCCTTAAAGTCTTTTTTTTCTATCCAGTGCAAAAGTGGTTCCCTTTTTTTCTTCTTTCTTTTCCTATATTACTTTTTTTTCTTTCTTCCCCTGTGTTTTTAAGCACTTCTTTTAGAGAGGTCTTTTCTTGCTTTCATGCTATCTTGTGGCTCCCTGTACTCATTCCGTTTCTGCCCCACTCCATCGTCTCTCCTACTCTGTCTCCTCTATCATCAAAATTCTTACATAATTCCTTTCCACAGCCATAAAAATGCTGATTTCAGCCTCTCACCAGTCATGCTCTCCTCTCTTGGCAGCCTTTTCTTCTCTAAACCTTTCCTAAATGCACTCTGCCTTGTCCCGGAACCTACTCACAACTGCAAACTTCTTTTCCACCAAATTTACTCATGCACATACAAGAGCTGTACATACTCAGAGTTGTATCCTTTTCCCCTCTGTCTAAAAATAGAAATAGGGATGAACTATCCTATCGTCTGCTATAGGAATCTCAGACCCAGGTTTGAGATCAGAATTGAGAATCAGAAATCTCCTCAGAATTGGAGATTTCTATTCTGACCATCTGAGCTTCTGCTGCCTGGTCTACAAGCTCAAGCTCTGTTAGCCAAGACACAAGGTACGTGGGCCTTTGTGTTCAGCTCCTCCCCAGAGATACAGACTGAACAGATGCTGTGGGAACATGCAGATAGACAGGTCTTAGCTACGCTGCTACATATACGAGTCTTACCATCAAAGCTCTTTAAAGACCTCATAATCCTGGATGCATATTTCTCGACCCTATAACTCCACGAAATAGGCACATTGGAAGTAATGAGAAAAAGACTAATCAATTTGTCCTTAGCCATGCCAAGAGCCTGTAAGAGAGCCAGGAAGTCAGCTTATCTCTGCGTCTTTGGCTGGCTGTCCTTTTTGAGTCTCCCATCCTAGGCCATGCAAACCTTCTCCAGCTCTCTCCATATAGTCCTGATCTTTGCACACAGTCCCTTGTTTTTCTCAGGAAGACAGGTAGCTCTACACTCCTCAAACACCTATAGACTTCTTGGCCCATTCCTGTACACTTTTCTCTTATTAAACTCCTCCCTACCTTTTCATGTTTCTCCATATTTTTGAGTGCCTTTCCAAACTCACTTCCAATTTCTAGACCCCTTTTCTCACTTCCAGATTTCTTATATTACCGCTAGCATCCAGTAACAGCTCAGTCTAGTAAAGGGAGCTCAATGTTGGGCCAAAAAGAAAAGCTTATCTTTTCCTCCGTAACATTAAACAGCTTGCTGGCAACAGCCATCAACAATAAGGAAAGGTGACAAAAGCTGGATTCAAAGGAAGAAGTGGGGTAAGTTCCTGAATATTGGGGTTTTTTTTCCTACTGACTTGGGTAAAGCTGAAGGCAGCAGTATCACTGGGTTCAGGAAAAATACAAGGAACATAGGAGCATCACTGTGCTAATATTAGTAAATGCTACATGGGCAGGGACCATCTGCCGAGGTCAGGTCAGCAGTCCCTGGCATCGGCATGCTTTCAGAGGCACCTGTATGCATGCTCTTTTAGCATGGCTTTCTAGGTCATTTAAACATGCATTTGTATGTAGCATAGCACAATATAGCCTGTTTCAGCCAGCTGTTTGTTTTTTTTTAATCTGGAAGCAGCCTGTTGAGTAGTCGGTGTGAAACATTTTCACATCTTTTCATGACATACTTCTGCTCACTCATTTTACCCAAATACTGGCATGTGCTCAGCAGATGAAAATTGTCTGAATACCAAAGAACTGGAAACCCAAGGGAGCGATTAAGAAAATCTATGGCAGTTTCCAACATACCTTTATTACTTCCGTAATTAATTTTGATTCATTTGGTGCAAGCAGGTCATTATGAGTGTTTTTTAAATTGATTTACAGCTCATAAGTACTGGTGGAGTTGGAACGATGACAGGGCACTGGGTTGTCATGTGAGGCAGCGTTGCTTGGCAGCACAGCATGGTCCTGAGACCATGCCCTGGTCCCACACAGAGTCATGCTGCTTGGGTGGTGATTGCTCCCCATCAGCTGGCTGCAGTAATAGCCACATGCAATCAGAAAGACCTATGTCTATTTTAAACAGGAAACAAATCCTATTCCCATGTCTGTAATGCTGCTAGTTTCAAGCTTCAGGTAGATGGTCAGATAATGCAGGCATTTTAACTGGATATATAATACAAACATTTATTTTCCTTGCTACTTTTCTCCCCTTGGTGCTTAGATCTGTAGGGGACTAGTTTGTTCCATTTCAAATATCAGCAGCTAAATGATCATCATTATTCCTGGCTAATGAAGATCAGAGTCTACCAACTGACTTAGCATGTTGTTTCACTCGTGTCTCTCATGCTCTCTCTCGTTTATGTTGGTTTTTTTTTTCCTTCCTTTTTCAGTGAAATGTTTGCTTAACTCATGGGCCCAAGGTCAATTCCAGCTGCTCACTTCCTCTATAGAAATCATCTTCATCTGCAGCAATAGATCTGGAAAGATGAGAGGAAGCAAAAAAAGAGAGCCTTGATGCAGCACATAAATCAGGACATTAGCAAAGCAGCCAGGATTTGTTTGTTCTTTCTCGTTAGCATTCTTTCCCCACTAGTTCAATAATGAATTTTAGCTGACTATTCCTTTCGAGACGAGGCCCCCAAAGCCTTCTCTCCTGCCAGTGTCACATTAATTCCCTAGCTTTTTTACCTCTACTTACTTAAGCTACTTTTAGAATGTTTTTGAAGGGATCAGCAACCCCTGAAGTCAGACTTCTCATGCACAAAGTCTTCATCTTCACTTCTACCAAAAATTCATCCTTAAGGGGAAGAAGAAATATTTGTTAGCTCATAAAAACATATATACATATGAAAGCAGTCTAAGTGCTAAATGGAACCTGACCACAGGGGAATTTAAAATTTGGAGGCATGCTACTGCCTACACTAAAGCTAACCCATACTTTTCTTGTTTCTTTTTACTTTTTCCACTTAGGATTACTATTTGTTATTATTGTCTATTCACACCGTAACAGCATCTAAGCCCCAGACCAGGTTAGGGGCAACTGGTATGCAAGACCCTTGCAGTCAAAAAACTAGAGCTACTAGAAAATATCCTGAGGGAATATGATGATCCCTTAAGCTTCACAGGTTCCAAAAAAGAGCTTTGATTTTGAAAAAGAAATAATTTTTCAGCACAGTAAAAGTAGAGGATTTCAGTTATCCCATAAATAAATGTTCTGATGTTCAGTTTCAAAGTAAGTTCTTATTTCAAAATGTATTACATATTACTGTTGTTATAAAAGTGCAACAAAAGAAAAAATAAAAAGGTCCAAATTCCTGTGCAGGGATTCAGTCTTAGCAAAAAGAACAGGGTCATGACTAACTTAATATTAAACTTTGTGTAAGTTCTCCTTTTCATTGGGGATTCTGAATTTTCAGTCTTTTACTGCAGTTTAGAATAAAATTATAAAAATTTGGGCTTTTGGATACAGGGATGTAAAGTTTCTTTGGTTTAGGATGGGGAAAATACTTTGTGTTCTTGAGTGACATTTATGGGTCAGGAAAAGAATACTGCAGAGTTATAAAGGACCCAGTTGCAAACTGATTGATATGCTATCTTGTGTCATGTTTGCCAAATTAATATTTTGCTCCAATGCATAGGTTTGATTTGAAGAGTTCCCTGCTCTGGATATTTCATAATTACTCATAGATGCAGACTGAAAAAAATGACATGTCTAAGGTTCAACCACATGCAGCCAGAGCTTGTCACCAGTTGCAAAGAACACAGCCTTCAGAAAAGACCACATTAACGATGGAAACTAACAATTTTTGCATTTCCTTTCCATGTTTTAATTTCCATGCTTTGTTTCAGTGACATTGAGTGTAACAATTGGAACAAACCAAACCTAAGCCACAGTTCCTTGCCATTGCTCCCTAATAAAAAGAAATGCGTCACTCTACTGCTCTGACCTTTTGCAATGAGATGTAATGAAGTGACATAAAGAGAAGGGGACATTCAGCTACTGAGCTTACACTTGAAAGACTTTATCACAGTGCTCAGTTGATGCCTGAAACTTCCTTCTAAACAACACGTTTGTGGAGGTCAATGAAGGATGTTCTTTTGACTTCAGTAGGTTCTGGTGAGGCTCATCGAAATTATTGCACTATGTACCTGAGTACTCACTGCACCTAACACTGAATAAATACAAAAAATGGATGAATGCAATAGCTTTGTGGAGAGGAAAAAAAAAAAAAAAAAAGTGTGACACTTGCAAAGAGTTTGAAGTGAAAAATACAGAAGGTTAAAAAAGGGGAAAAAAACGGAGACCAACCCTTTGATATATATTTTCTTAAATAAAGATTCCTGATTAATCCCACAAAATACTATTGTATTTTAGCTGAATTAAATGAGTAATGTGATCAAAACACTTGTTATTCCTGTATTATTCATTTTCTTTACTGTTAACATCACACACAGTTTGGGTCTATTTAACAGCAGACAGAATTATAGAATTCTGTTTTGCATTTAACAGTAATAAAAACATCCATCTGGAGTTCTTTAGCAAAATATCTAACTACTAAGGAGTGTATAAAAAGGTAAAAAAAAAAGGAAAAAAAAAGTGACTTGTCTAGGCAACTTAGAAATAAAGACGCTTTCCTGTCTTTAAACATCTTTCAGCAAAAACGGTTGGCAGATAATATTTCTAGTTGGTTTTTCTTCCCATTTTGATGATAACTAATAGTGAATCAACAAGTTTTTAAAAAAATAATTTCACTCGAAGAAGTTTCATTTTACCCAAACCACGATTTTCAAATTCCTATCTGAGAACTTTATAAAACATTATTATTCCTTCTATATAAATCAGAAAAAAAATGTTTCTAAGTGAAAATTTAATGAAAATTAACATTTTCTAAATTTAAAAAGAGAATGTTGATTTTAAAATATCTCAGATAAATGTTTAGATTTTTCCAGTATGCTCATTTTCATTACTGAAGGGAAAAAAATATTTCCAGACATTTTTGATGTCATAAAATGAACGCCCACTAAAAAAAAAAATATATGGAAGATATTACATATCTCAGCAGAGTAGTCAAGACAGCTGAAAAACAGAGAAGAGGCCTTTTGACTGTTTCCCTTGAGCTAAACAGCATTGTCCTGGTGGCTGTCATCTACGTCTCCACATGCATATATGGAGCATGTATGTGGAGCTCATCCATAATTACCTTCTAGGCTGGACTTTCAGTGGGATACAAGGGAGAAAGCTGATTCTGAATTCATTATTCACAGCCCTGTTATCTGTTAATTTCCTGTAGAAAATTTCAGATGTCATTAGTAGTTGTTACTGCCACTCTTCTCTCCTTACACTTGAGGCATCCTGGAGTGGCCAGATAACTAGGGGAGTGTTGGGCAAATAAGTGGAAAAATGGTCAAGTATGAAAGTGCATCAACATTATTAGGTCCTTATAGAAAAAGTCATAGAATTTTCACAGAAATCTTATAGAATCAGAGGATATAGACTGGGCTTGATGATTATAAGCTGGACTTGATGATTATAAGCTGGACTTGATGATTATAGGCTGGACTTGATGATCTCAGGTCTTTTCCAGCCTCAGCAGTTCTGTGATTCTGTGATTTCTACACACTAAAGAAGTTTAAGCTTTTTTTCCAAAGACACATAGTCTACTCTCTTGTGGAACAACTACATAATGGTGTGGACACTTCAGTTTTGAGGTACACAGATACTGAAGTTAAGGCACCCTGGAGGTGCTCAGGGCCTCTAATGAGATTCCCACCCTACAGCAGTGATTTCTAAGATGGAAGAGTTGTGTAACCTTCTGGACCTCACTGTCTGTCTACGCTGAATACACGTTCCAAATGACCAAAGGTAGCTGGGATGAATCTGGAGTTCAAGGTCATTACTTTCACTGAGTAATACAAGTAAATCAAGGTCATTATCGTAATCTCATTGATTCCATAAATTTATCCCAAAATAATTTAAGGCAGAATAACACAGGCATTAATTTATATCAGCTTCCCTATTTCACTCCATTGGGAGGGATGTACAGCTGAATACCTGTAAAGATGTGTCTACTTGCACTTAATATTCAAATACTAGAAGATTATCTATAATGGCTAATCTGGCTGTAAAAAATTACGTAATTCAGTACCATTTTTCAAAAAGCATTTTTCACCTGGATCATTTCTGAGCCTCAGCAATTGCAAATAGGTTCCATGAAGAGTTTGAAATTATCTCCAAATTGTATATGTAGTGTTTTAATAGGTTTTCAAACAATCTAAATAGATGGTAATTTTAAAATAGTTCCTCTGTTCTGCTGTGGCTTGGGAAGACTGGGAGAAAACTGTCTAATAAAAGATGGGCTTCCACTTTGGGAAAATGAAATAACAAGGCGGGAAACAGAATGTATACTAACAGCAGATTATTTGCCAGCACTTTGTATTTTTTCCCTACTGAGGTTGCAGTTTTTAGAAAGAAATGAGATTATTTTCCCAGTTTATGCTTGGAGTGGATTTCTCAGTGAAGTCACACTCTAGGGTTTATAACCACAGAGACCAATAACACAAGATGGATGCCATGAGCCAAATCTCTCTTCCTGCAAAAAAAACCACCTTTGGGAGATAGAGAAGATGTGAAAAAAATAAATGGAAGATGAAGGAGAGCACCGGGAAGAATAAATGGTTAAGGAATAATTTCTTCTAACAATGTAGAAGTGGCCACAGCCTTCGCAACGATGCATACAGACAAACAAACTTATTGGGAAAAATGTGCCTGTTTTCTTCCAAAACCTTCAGTAGGAGGCACTGTGCATTTGTACCACAGGCTCCTCCTAGCATGACTAGAACAATATTGAGGATTTCCTTTGAAAAATAGATTTATTTTAAGCAATCTATGTCTACCTTGTCAAAACCTTTTATTGTACATTTTTTCACTTGCACCATGCTTAAAATGATAATCCCCCTTCTTCCATTGTGTCCTTGGAAAAGGGCGCCCTGTCCTGTCCCATTTTTCCATACATACTAGATCAAAATTACAGAAAATTCAGGTCTCCAGTGTCAGTGTCCTCTTTTTCCAGCTTGGCAGACCCCTCTCCCTCGACAGCATTCTGCTCACCATTTCTCACCAGCCAGAACTGAGCTGCAGCTTTCTGGTAGCTACGACACACACTTCAGATCAGTCGGAGGGCGCTTACAAAAGTGAAGGCTTCAACCTAGGGAAAAACAGATGTGATGAAATCTGAGGTGTTTGTCTGAGCTGGCCCAGGAGTTTATGCAGAATCCATGGATCAAATCAGACCCTCGAAGGTGGGGAGAGTTATTAGACCCAGACACAAGACAACTAGTTTTGGAAAAAAATTAGCATGTTTAACTTAGATGAAGACACTTTCCCTTTTGTAGAATTCTCTTCCTTTTTTTTTTTTCTTTTCTCATTTCCCAAGTGCTGCTGGTAGATGAACTCCCCTAAGCCTTTTGCAGATGGATAGTCTCTCACCTCAGCTGCTCAGCACTTCAGGAAATTTTGCTCAGGCAAGTGCCTCAGCTCACCTCAGTGTAAGCTGAATCAACATCAGATATATAAGCTTCACTGCATCTTACCTAGGGGTTGCCTTTGGAGGCTGGTAGGTTGGGAGAAAAAAAAAATTAAAATTAAATGTTTAATATTGTCTAAAAAGTCACTAGATCATTGTTTCCACCTTAGTGCTTTATTAAGGGAAGGCTACTCCTGTCCATCAAGAGCAACAAGCAGTGCACCATTTAAACACTAATGCTCAGAAAACTCAGGTAAGTGGGTAAAAAAAGAGAAGGAAAATGCCAAGTGAAAGTGGTCAATTCATACCACTGGCTTTCAATATTAGTTAGTTAAACTAATTGAATGTTCAATTACCCAAACAGTTTACCTTCTGTTCTAATGATGTTTCAAATAACTGGTGGGGAAAAAAAAATTTTAAAAGTCCAGTTAAGGCTAGGAAGCAAACCGAGAAGAAAAATACCTTTCGGGATAGGAAGTAGAAAAAAAATCAGACATTTATTACGGAAATATTTCCCCAGGTAACAGTCAATTTCACATATGATTATTCACAGAAGACACAAGGTGGCAGTTCAAATGTACACATTGTTTTTCATCACTGGTGTAGATAAACGGTGCACTGTCATTAAACCATAATGGACTCTATCTGAGGGCTGTCTCTATGTTAAATACTAGCAAACAATTTCTGCATTTGTCTGGTCTAGTGTTAAGAGACATTGTTGACTTTGAGCCTTAACATGAGGCATTCCTTTTTAGCATTTTAAAATAACACCCTCTTTATTATTTTTTTATTAATATTTAAGCAGGTTGAATAATTTAGCACGGAGAATAATCCTCTAATTTCACTTTAATGAGGGTTTTGTAAAGTCAAACCCTGCGGAGGTTTCAAAACTGTGTCATGAATTACATAGTCATTAAAACCAGAGCACGAGCATTAAATACAGCAACAACAAGGCTGCCAAGGCACTTCACTTTTGGTTGACTAAACCATGGACAAGTCACAACAAGAGCTTCAGCAAAACATGATTCCAAAGTCAATAGGACCTATGTAAGATTAGCCTTAAAGAATGAAACTACCCAGATCCTAGAGCACTCCTGAAAAAACCCAGAGGAGACTAAGCTCTTGCTACATGACAGATGGGTGGAAGAGTCCAGTCCCAAGGCAGTTCACCAGCACGAGTTTGTTCAACCAGAGCTGTGCTGAAGCTTCTCATCCCCATACAAATGTGTTTAACCATACACATAGTCGTAACCACGTGAACCGAGGTCAGTAGATTCCAACTTTACGTTCACCTGAAGCACACAACAAAATGCTGTAGTGAATGAGTACCTCTAAGCTCATATTCTGTCAGCTAATAAAATAACCAAGTATAACTGTGAATTTTGGGTCTGGTCATACATAACTCTCCTAAGCACAACCCAAACCCCCCAAATCCCCAAAGCCAGCCAACCCCCCAACCTATTTTCCCAGACTGCCTAATGATATGCATTCCAGCATAGTTCTGCAAATCTGTTATGCAAGAACCGTGTTCCCAAAAACAGCCTCTGGCTATAACAGTGCTGAAAATATGTTGTTGTCTTTTTTATCAACAAAAACAAGGGGAAAAAAAAGAGCCCTTGTTTGTAAAAATAAATGTCCAGGTTTTCATTTATACAGGAATGACTTTGTTGTGTGGTATGCCCTTCAATAAAATTATAGCTTAGGTCCATGAGCGTGTGCATGTTTTGAGGTCTTATATTCAGTCTTATTCTTTCTTCATTTTAAGGGTATTCAATACTGTTAGCAACAAGGAATGTAAATTACACACATACATACTCATGTACATTGCCTGCCTAATTTTACAACTCCTTTTAAATGCTTTAATTACACACAATGGGTTATAAATAATAAGCCAGAAATGCATCTACATATTTTTATACCAATACCAGAAGCTATGGAACCCTTTAGAATATGAAAGGTCCTCACTCAAAAATAGCTTTCAAAATTTACAAATGAAAAGTCTTTGGTAATTCAGACCCTTAGGTAGGATTGTATTTTTTCCAACTTTTAATCCACTTTACACTACATTAACAGAATTTTAAACAGCTTATGTTTTAAGGCCCTTGCTGTTATGCGAGTGTGCTCACATATTACAAACCACAGTAGAAAGCTATTTCTTTTACCTAATTATGAAGAGAATGAAATTATACTTCCTCATAACTCAGCACTTCCCCAAATGCACCTATTTTCATTATTTGATTGTACATTACTTATTTCTATCCCTTTGACCTTATTTCTTGTAAATACGTTCTAAACTTATTCAACAGTATGGAAAAAATATTTAATAAAAAGCAAAGTAATTATAGTCTGAAGCTTCTGAAACATAACTGAAGTGTATCCCTGGGGCTATTTCCTGATAATTAGGTATGACATAAATAATCATGATTAATTATATTTCTGGATAGTCATCTGCCTCCAATGAAATATTGTTATCCTTGATAATTCTTAACATAAAAAAACAACCCACAACTAAGTGTGTTTAAACAGAATATTTTCTTAAACCTTATATGCAACTCAGCCACACAGGCTATAAATGGCTTTGATGTTGCTCTGATATATTGTGCCACTGGAATACTAATTCTTCATTTCCGAGCACATTAAATAATATCGTCTGGCAACAAATCAAAAACCAGAAGACCACAATTACAGCAAATAATTATATTTGATGAGTTTTTGTTAAATGGGTTTTGAACAGGATCTTGATTTTTCTTTTGTCCAGTTTACTAAAGATGTGATAAATTGTTTACCTGCTTGTTACATCCTTCTGATTACAGATATACCAAGAAACTGTACAGGCAGAACCTTTGTTGATTCTTTTTAAATGACGATTTTTTGAGTACCCACTGTGTTTCTGAGCTTATGTCCTTTAAAGGAATGCCACAGCCTTTTCTTTTCATGCCCAGCATCTTCATGTATTATTAATACAAAAAGAGTGACTTGAGTCTCATCTTAAACTGTACAAGACAGCTCCTTGCAAAGGAGTTTGGAAATAAAAAGGAAAACCAAAGAGCACAATTCTTAAAAAGAGCATATTCTTAAAATACTGCCATGAACCTAAGGAGGGGAGACAAGGACTAAAAGTGGGTAAAATAATTAAAAGCTGATAAAAACCTCCACCTGAAAAAAAGTGTCAAAATGATAAGAGAAAAGGCAAGGAGCACAGATGGTCAAATATAAAAAAGCATGAACCTATATGGGCTTTTCATCTGTATTACATTTCCCATGAATGAGTGTACAGGAAATACGTGTACCTGGATTATGTTAAGAGTGAGCAAACTAGGGATTTGTATTCATGGATATTCTCACCATAAAGCCATATGAAAGATTTTTAACTCCTGTTCAGTTAAGTATCATAGAGTAGTAATGTATTTGGTGCCGTGTATTTATGCAAGGTAAGAATGGAAATACGAAGAATTTTGAAGAGATTTATTTTAAACATAATTGCACTTGCCACATCTTGGTGTCATGAGTTGGGTAGAATAATACCTAAGCTAAGTTTGAAGCAAATCACAGAATTAGAAGGCATTACCAGCCATTCTGTCATTTCGCTAGAAAGCATTCCTGTATTTAACGTATGTTTGTAGTATTTATCACAGGTGTAATCCCTGCTTGTGCAAATATTCAATCAATGTGGTACAAAGTTTCGGCCAACATCCAGTTGCCAAGCTGCAGCTGAACTCTGTCCATGTTCTCAGTGACTGAGAGCATGCTAGTTTTAATGCTGATTGAAAAATAGTTTACATGGCAGATGTAACCAAGTTATATAAATGTACCTGAGTTCTGCAACAGTACCTTAAAACCTCTTTAAAGAAGACAATATTCTGAGATAATGAAATTCCAGCAGAATAAAGACTAGCGAAGGGATCATCTCTGCAGCCTCTAAAAGTGAGGAAGAATTAGGAAGTCTTTGCTGTCTTTGGGAAGTGCAGAAGGGAGTAAACTCTAGCCCTTGAGTCAGCTGGCAAGCTGGGACTTGTGTCCTTACTGACTCTTTAAAAACAGCCTGGCCAAAAGCCCATTGTGTATCTTTACACCTCAGGACTGAGGCACAGAATGGATCAAAGTGACACTGTAAATGCTCAAATATGAACCCAAACCAAGTAAAAAAGAGAAGGTATCAAAACCAATCTCCATTCACCTTGATGGGGTCATTAGAAGTTACATGCTTTTTTCAGCCATCGGCCATATTCAGCACTACAATATGTTTAAGCACTGTATCTTACTTTAAAAAAAATAGTTGTGCAAGTGCATCTATGATCTGATGCTGTTCCTTGAAGGCAGCCAGAGCTCTCTTTTCAATGCAGAAGTTTCCTTGATAATTTTTTCCTTTATTGTGGCTCTGTAATTGTAGGCCTGGTCAGCATGTACTTGCTTCCTTCTTTGTCATGTTGTTTTGTAATGAACTCCTGTTTCAGCATGGGATCGCTTCTCATTTGCCTTATAACACAGGCATGTGGTAATTGGCTCCAGGAAGGAGCCAAAACACGTTTCCTTACAGTGCCAATTAATTAGTCATATGCACACCCGATACTTAACTGCTATTGTACGCTCTGGACTGTGTGACTTCTGTGAAAATATCTGACATTACACCTATCTCAGAAACACATGAAAAGTGAAAAGCAACTGTAGTTTTTACAAGTGAGAGAAGCAAAATTTTGCTAGTCACACCATTAATTCCTAGTACATCACTTACTTTTTTAAAAAAAATATTCCTCTGCACTGTGCTCAATACATCTTCTAAAGTGAGGAAGCCTGGAAGCATAAAGCATCTGCACTCTACTTAAAACTGCTGATATGACAAAGAAAAACCTCTTCCTCAGGACTACTACTCCTGTTCTGTAGCATAACAAGTGCTAGTCAACCACAAGTGTTCCTAAGAATGGCTACTTTTAGTGCTGCTTACCAATAACAGGCAGAGGTTTTGCCCATTAAGGGTTTTATTTTCCATCTTATAATAGTGAAGATCATTTGGAGTTTTGCCCATACCTCTCCGTGCTGAATTTTTAGGTATTTATAACATTTCTATGGTACTTACAGCCATATTACCAAAGCCCCTCATACTCATTAATCTCCTGTATAAATTGTTCTTCTGTTCATTTCTTAGATGACTTAGATCAAGACCACAGCCCCTTAAGCAGATCTAGCAGGAAAAAAAGAAATTGAGAGTAAATTAGATATTCTTATTTTCTCATTACTTTTCCACTTTAAGTGTTCCTGAAATAGCCAGAATGATTAAAACAAACAAACAAACAAAAAAGCCACAAGAGTGAATTTTACCCTTAAAAAAGTATGGGTGTCTGTGAATTTGGAGCTACTGGAGAGAGTCCAGCAAAGATGATTGAGAGACTGGAGCCTGTCTCCTATGAGGAAAGGCTGAAAGAGTGGGAACGGTTCATCACAGAGAAGACGTGGGTAAATCTCATCAACCTGTACAAATACCTGAAGCGAGGGTGCAAAGCGGAGAGAGCCACAGGACCAGAGGCAATGGGCACAAACTGAAATACAGGAGCTCCCCTCTGAACATCAGCAAACACTTTTTTCCTGTCAGGGTGACTGAGCACTGGTACAGGTTGCCCCTAGAAGTGGTGGAGTCTCTCTCATAGGAAGGGAGACATGGTTCTGGGCAGCCAATGGGATGAACTAGGTGACCTTTAGAGGTCCCCTCAACATCAATCATTCTATGATTTTGTGAACTCCATAGGACCAAGGTTTGAATGTGTCTCCAAAGACAGAACGCAGAGCATCTTATTTTAAAACCAGGTGAAAACACTGCACGTCATTAAGCTCACTGCGCAGGCTTAATCTGACAAGTGCATGGTTAAAGGTAATCATTAGAGCTAAGTTCTGAGAGCTTCTAAGTTATTCAGTGTAAAAACTTTACTAATAAAGTAGTATTAAACCAAAACTTTGAGATGCACTGGATTTGTGAATGTAAGCCTGGATAAACAGGCAAAATAACTAATGACATAACTACACAAGTAGGAATAGACAAGCAGGATGTTCTACCCGGAAGAATTGTGGTGCTTGCCGTCTGCTGCTGTCCATCTTCCTCCCTCTGAAGTCCCAATTCTTCACAGCCACACAAACCTCAGCTGCTCTTGAAGCAGTTGCTGGGTGATCTCATCTTCTAAGCTAACATAGTAAGCATGCTCCCACTTTTCTTAATGTATCAGGGTGTCATTTCTATAGCTCAGAAACTGGTAGGTGAGCAAATGAGTGCCCTTGTAATGAGAGAAGAATGGCCAGCTGAAGTGAAAACTTTTTCATACCAACAATACTAAGCTATGTCTGAGAACCTATAGAAGACTGATTTTTTTTACAAACAAAATATGTACGTAATAGTATGAAATGTTTGCAAAGAAATTTGGTGTCTTAAAGACATTACTCAGTTCAGGGGTTATAAACTTGCATTGAAGTTTAGGTTTGTTCAGAGTTTGCTACAGCACACAAATACGTAGTGACTGTGGACCAAAGTAAGATTTTATGCTATTCCATACCATTGCACTACTGCACAACATGAAAACTGACAGTTCCCAGTGTTTTCTGAACCTCAAATAGCAAACATGATGCAATGCTTGAGTAACTTGAGCCAGACCTAATTCCTGACAGCCTCATATCTCGTCATTTACACCTGTGCAACGAGGGGAGCAAATGGAGTACTGAAAGGTGCTATCTTCCTCCCACTCCTTACAGAGATGTAAATGAGTTCAACAAAGTGAAGGACAGGGAAGACAGTACTGCAAACTCAGGAAAAAAGAGTCAGTCGTATAAACCCCTGCATTCCTGTGTAAGCACAATAAACAGGTGAGAGGTATATAGATGGCAGTAGGAAAAGAAGGGAAAGAGAAGGACTGCAATTTGAAAACAGCCACCGCAAAAGTTCCTTATGAGAAACAGGACCAAACGAAGACCAATAGCCAGTGAGTGGAACAACCCACTCTCTCACTGACAACACACATCAGAGCTGTAACTGCTGGGGTACGACATCTGAAACTAATGTAGCCCATAGCACTTTTCCATAGAAAGTTGATTGCAACTTTTCTATTGCTTAGGAAAAGAAAATTGGAAACATTTTGTAAAAGACCATCAAGACTGTTAAAGATACACCCTAGAGAAATATATGCAGGAAACCCAAATATCTAAAGTGATGGGAGAGAGAGTCTTACTGATAACCTTAATTGATTCCAACTTCATATAAAAATCTTTCATCATCATGTTGGCCACTGCCCCCTTGTTGAGCCAAGCAGTAAAATCAAAGCTAAATTTTAGAAGGTGATATGCCCTAGGAAAGTGAGCTGATGAGAACTGAAAAGGCTGTGGTTTTACTACGCTGAAAAACCGCACTGTCTGGAATTTCATTTTATGTCTCTGGCACCAGTGGCCCAATGCATGAGATAATCAGGTCAGTGACTGATGCAAGTCTGGCAACATCAAGTGGTGGTATGTCAACTCACATCATACCATATAATATGAGGATCTTAACTGGCACAGACTTTTTTTTTTTTTTAACAAGTTAATTATAGATCAAGTTTGAAGTTCCCTCTGTGAGTGCTTCTGTTTTGATTTTTCAGCAGATCTTGAAGTCAATGGATCTACAGTGCCTGAGTAGCTAGGCCTCTGTGTACACTTTTATTATTCTTATACTGAATGCTCCATAATAAGGACACTAGCAGAGATCTGTTACTACACAAGAGAGAAATTGAGTAGCTAGTTTCGGCTGAAATGGGGATAACTTCATATGTGTCTTGGAAAACCTCCCTCCCAAAAATCTAGACTACTCCCACGTGCCCACTAATTTCCATGGAATAGTCAGTTCTGATACTTCTTTTTGAACTCAACCACTTAGCTTATTGCAGATGTGGGGCTTGAACATCATCCACACCGCAAGATGACAGCAGAACTCCTATTGACTTCAAAGGAGCCAACGTTTCATGAATGAGAAATGCACTGCTCTTAACTCGATTGAAAGAACTTGCTTCCTGTCAATGACGCTCAGCAGCACTGTGCTTAGGGTCGCAGTCTATGCAGACTGCTCTCAAAGGATACCAGCAAAGTGAAACGCCCTCTGATGAACCACCAACATCCTCCCAAATTTAGGAGTGTTCAAACTAGCACATCCTCAAAGAGCTTGTATTGCAATACTTTCCAAGGGGCTAAGGATCTCCTCAGCTTATGTCTCCTTGAGGGTCTCCTTATCCCAATGCAAAATAATCATGTTTTGAGCACATTTCAGCACCAACATGAACATTGAAATTACACACATAATCAGAGAGCAAAATATTATAGCTACTTACAACTTAAAATTATGATGGCTCGGTGAAGAATGAAAAGAGCCAGCTGCTTTCTCGAGTCCGTTTGCCTTGGAAATTAATGAAGAGTTAATTAAGAGTTGACACATAAGGAGGAACTGATACAAAGTTTGGGGTTGGGAAGGTATAAGCCCTCCTTACACTCTTGCTCCATTTCTTTACTAGGGTACCCATATCAGCACCTAAGTGCTCAGAAGCTACAGGCAATGGGTACTTAATACAGGATTCCTTACTCTGGTACGGAAGAGACCACAAAGGCCAAAATTCTGCTCTCTTTTATAACTCACTTCACAGGAATACTGTGAGGGCAACAGAGGGCCAGAAAATGACTGCCTGAGGTCACGTTTTGGGCATTTTGCAATGTTTAGTGTTTCAGTTCCTCAGACTTTCCAGTTTCATTAAAATAATACAATGCTGTCTGCTGTTCAGGCAAAACTCTCTCTGTATCTGTCTTTATTGTTCCCCTGTTGAATCAGTTGCACAGTAATTATGGGCAGAGACGCTAAATGAAATTACTGTATCAAAGGTGCAAATTCAGCTCAGAATGAAAAGGGATGTAAATTTCCAAGTCTAGGACTAGATACGCTTCAATATCAAAAGCTCAGCAGGAGGCCAAGAACTTCAATATTTATTGAGCACATTATGCTTTCGCATTACATAAATACAGTGCTGTGCTACAATGCAATCATTTTGTTTTTACAAAAGACTTTGGATGATACTATTTGAAATGTTGCATTAACATTCGGCTTAGCCTTAGTAGTTAGAACAAATGTATTAACTCATGAACCCTGAGGTCATGAGTTCTCCTAGAAAACCCTTACATTTACTATATCTATCTATTTAATATTTGTAAAAAAAAATAATTTGATATTGACATTTCAAGAATGGATAAATTGGCAAAATAAATGTTCCCAGATGATCTGCTAACCTCTGCTGATTGTGCCAATTACCCTTTGCAGAAGTAATTAAAATAATTTGCAGCATTGGAGAACAAATATGAAATTCATCTCCATTGCATGGTCATTGATCAGTAGTAAAATAGTTGCACTTGAAAAGGATATTCTGAACATGGCAAAAATGAGAATTTTCATCAAATGGAGCAATTTTAGCTTTTTTTTGGTATGTTAAATTGATTGATTAATGTTACATTTCACATTTTTACACTTGTCCAGACTTGACAAGGAATTTATGGTAAGCTGACATATCATTTGCTTTTGGCAGATGTCAATTGCTCTCATCATGATTTTAAAGCAGAAAAGAAATTACAACTGCAAGAATCAAAAAGGAAGATTACATCATTTTCAATCCAAATCAAAATACATTCTTGATCAGCTTTATGCGCTCTTGGCTGTTTTTCTCCCATGTTGTTTATATTATCTACTCAGGAAGTTTTTGTTGCTGTTGTGGCAGCTTTCTGGAGGTGAAAAATGCAACAGATAAAATATTTTTCTTCATGTTTCTGACTAAAGAATACGAAGTTTTAATGTACATTTCCCTGACTCTCTGAACTCCCTGACGGCAAATACTGATAAAACATTTGCAATAATTCTAGTAAGTCAGGCCAGTCTAGTCCTGCTGCCAGTTTATACCAACTCAGTAAAGAATTTCAGTGACAACTGTGGGGATTTCTCATATCACTGTGGACAGACAAATTTCACTCTTCCTATGAATGGGGATAGGAGCCAAGATATGAGCCAGCTCTGAATTAGAAGCCATTTAATTAAAGTTAGCATGGTGCTGAACCCAAATTAGCAAGATTTACCAAGAGACAGTATATATTAACTTGAGCTCAGCACAGTGATAGGGCTATGTGCTCCCAGCCAAGTTTGCATAGATGGTAATCTCTTAAAGCACAATGCCTTCCAGAGGTCCCAGTCAGACAAAGAATGAGCAAGGCTGAAGGAGTTAAAAGGAAGGTTCTATCTCTTTCCTTATGTCTCGCCCTTATTAAAAGAAAACAAAAACCGACCAAAACCAAAAAAAAAAAAAAAAAAGGAAAATACATCCGAGTGGTTACATACAGTATTCCAGACTTATATTTAGAAACACGACTCTGGTTTTATTGGTAAACCTATGCAAACAGAGATTAAAGGAGCACTAGACTCAACAACTTTCTTGTCCACTCCAGTCTTTACTGGGGGTACTGACAATTGTCCCAGTGGACTGAATTCACTGACCATCATGATCTATATCCAGTTGTTACAGAAATACATTGATCTCAGATGACAATGTTTTTCCACCCAAGATGTCCAGAACCAGCTCTTCAAAGTTCATACGCAGGCAGAGAGAAGGAAATGTGTTATGAGAAATTGAAGAAAACATCCTTTCTTGCCCCAGATGAAGTATGCAAAAACTGTGGTCTTATACTGCTTTGATATGCAGGTCTGGGTATTGACATTAAAATACCACGTTAAGGCTGAAATACTCAGCATGTAGACAACTCTAATTATCTGTTAAGTGCTGTGTAAACATCAGAAACAACCATGATATTCCCAATTTACAAAGCAGTAAATCAAGGCAACAAAAGGTTATTGCCACTCTAATACAGCAGGGAACTATTAAGCTTTTAATTGTTCTTGATCACTCTCTTTTGGTTTATTTCTTTTCATCTGCTTTGTAACTTGGTTACAGAACAACTATATCTAGACGCCACCTCTAAAGTTCTTTAAATTTCATTCAAATCAGCAATGAAGTGTTGAAACTTGATCTAAAATTTATAATTGATGTTTTGCTAAGGGTCCAAACTGTTTCTCAAATCTAGGCAGCTTCAAACACTGAGATTTCTCTAGTTGGAGATTCATTTTTTGATGTGCTATAAATTCTCTTTGTAGTGAAATGGAAACTACAATCCAAACGGGAAGATAAACCCAGAGAAGAGGACAGTGTATGTAAAAGGGTTCATTTACAACTTCTACTTGGGACCAAGGTGAAGCAGCCCAATGAAAATACTTTTACTTGGAACCATTTGTAGTTGTGCTTTTAAAAATTTATTTAATTAAAACTGTCCTTAGAGAGTTTATGTTAAAAATAATAATCAAAATCTTAAATTTTCTCTAAAAATTGGGTAGTAATTTTTTTACTATGCCTCCTTACTACATGTAAAGCTGAGTACATAGAGAAGTCTTCTGCAGCATCAGAAAGCAACTGATCAGAAGTTGCAGTCAATACTTTTCATACATCATTTTAATAAAAAAGTGTAAATGGTTCAAAATAAAACTCATGCAAATGCTACTACACTTATGAAACAATGAAGGGAAATTTTGACAATTCAGGGTTTGAAGTACATATTCAAGACACATTTGCCCAGAGGGTGGACTAGCTTAGGGAGTGGAGTTCCACATCCTGCAGCACAGAAGTCAGAAAGAATGCTTTCACTGTAAGATTAAGCTCCTGCGGCAGGAAGTAGAGAAACATCTATTTCTAAGATACTGCAACTTCAAAGCATACAGATGACGCTGTACATGGAAGCATTATTTGAAAAGTAATGTGTGATCACCCAATTAAAGATTTTAAAATACACAGGCCAGAGTTATGATTACATGATGTACATCCCCTTCTGAAATGTTCTACTTCTGAGTGAATAACAGTGAAGCCATAATGTTGTATAACATATGGTTTTGTATTTAAAGTTATATTAAAGAATGTGTGCATGCATAAATTGTATGTATAGGGATACCTACCTATATATATATGGACACAGGCATAAAAATTTATATACAACAGTCACACACAGTAATAAAAGGAATACGTAACACTAGAGAAGCACTCTCAAAACATTTAGCAGGAAGAGAATTTTATCTTCAAGTTTGCCTAATTATTTTGCCATTCAAATTTCTAAAGTGAAATGGAAAACATGCATCAAATTTGGATCTTTAAAAATAAACCTCCTCACAGAGAATTTCAGCTGTGGAATTAAACACTTGCTATTTGAATTTCCAAAGCAAAAAAACAGAAGCAAGGAACGCACACAGAATTAGTTGTGTCAAAGGAGATTTAAAGGTTTTCATAACAATGACACAATTCTTCTGTTGCAAAGACAACGGAAAGGTATTAAATTAGCAGGAAATTCAAAATAGCATCTGCTTAGAAATGGAGAGTCCAACTGAGTATCCAAGATTATAATACATTAGGACTTCTACCTGAAGAAGGTAAAGTCTTCAATCTTAACCCAATTTGTGTGAGCAGGTGTGAGTTTCACTGATTTCCACCATTCAGTATTTTTTCCCACAGCTCCAGTGGTGCACACAAAAAAAAAGGGTTGCTAATTATCAGTAGTAACAATTACACATTTAACAAGTTACCATTATATTTCAAAAAGTTCACACTAATGCCTGAATAATTACTAGCCTAATTAAGCATCTGATATTGCATCTACACACAAAAATGAAACATTAGTTAAGAGTGTGACAGTGGGTTTTATGTTAGATAAAAGGAAGGAGTAATTTGGATAATTAGTGCCCAGACTGAATTTATGGCACACATCTCAAAAAAAAAAAAAAAAAAAAAGGTAATTTCTGTCCTCCAAAATATTTTTTTGAGAGTAATTCCCCCACCTCTCTCTCTTTCCAGCATAGTTTTCAGCAGCACATCCTTTTTTTGTTTTGTTTTTTTCATATGTGAAATCAAAGAAGAAACAGCTGGGACTCCAGAAGCCTGAAGGGCTTGTGTTTCCTGTTTTGTTTTCTTTTTTTTTTTTTTTTCCCAGGGGTGGTAGGATCTTGTACAATCCCCCTACACTGAGAATTCATCAGCGTTAGAGCACAGGGTGCCTTGTGGTGCTTCAAGCTGGTGAAATCACATAGTAAACAAGAACATCTCTCACTTAGATACAGAGATACACAATTGTAAATGCTTAGTGAAAACCAGTTTAGGATGTAGCACTTCATGAAGAATTATTGTAGTTACAGGGGTTTTTATCAGGTTCCTGCTTCTGTATTAATTTTCCTCCTCCCATTGCACAAGGCATATAAAGCCAGGTCCTGTGATAAAAGCCATTTATTCAAATTGTCATTTGAGCCTCAGCAATGAAGGAAGGTAAATTGCAGGATGAAAGACAAAGACCCCCTGCTATCCTGCAAATGCCATGATTTCACAGTCTTCCCTTTTTATTAACATCGAAATGAATTTCCTGGGCCACAATTACTACATTCGTTCAAAGCGTGCACTAAGTCATCTTTGCTTGAATGTGCCCCTATCACCGCCCAATGACAGCAAATTACACCAGCTGAAGGAGCAGTCTATTTCTATGACTTTTCCCAACCGAGCTTTCTCCCTTTTCTCTCCACTCATGACAGAGTTCCCTCCGCACTAGATGGGCCACATAGCTGGTTCTCCCATGGAGCCTATGGGAAACACACTGTTCCTTTTCAGGAATGCCTAAAGCGTTAGGAGAACTTATTTGAACAGAAATGCAATACAGTACATAAACCCAGTCCTGAGGCTGCCAAGCCCTAGCCAGGCTGCATAGCTTTGTATCAGTCTGTCCCTCTTAATATCTGTGTGCAAGACTTTGAGAGAAACATCAGGATTTGCAACATTCCAGTGTGAAACTACCTGAAACATAGCACTGCCGTTTTAACTCCTTGCACTCTGGTCCAAAAAACGTCATTTGTATCATAGTCCTGCACCCCCAAATATCCTGTTGTTCCCAGAAACAAGGCTTCAGTATGCGTATATTCAACAGTTTGGTTTAAAGCCTCTCTAAAAAGCAGACTGGAAGCTTTATAATGCTTTCACCTTGGAGTCTGAAGGACCAATACTGAGGCCACATGGAGCCTCAGGTATATTTATCGTACAAATCCCTAAATACACACATTCCCCTCATAAGCTGGGACCAGTGCTTAGTAGGAATCTTTTCACGTTTAAAATGAAAGGGCGTTGGAACAACTGAGAGCTTTACTCTTCCTTGCACTCATAGCAACTTAACAACTGAAATTGAATGTTTCCATACTTATATATGCAGATTCTGTCAATAAAAATAAGTAGACATTGTAAACTAACTTTCTCTGCCTACACCCTCCTGTCATCTCCCAATTATTCAGTAACTTTCATGAGCCCCAAGGATGCTCTTGAAATTGCTCGCCTAACTCCATATGAGGAGCTTGTTGATGGAAGTGGTTAGGGGTGCCTGGAGACAAGTCTCCTGAAATGCAGAGAACCTTGGGAGAAACAAGACTCTCTATACTACACGACCAAGAAAGGGGGGAAAATGAGAGATACTTCTTCTGCCAGAATGTACTTCAAAAAGTTCTTCCAATCACTGTGCAAAAATCCAAGGTCAGGTAGGGCTGACATTGCATCCGCTGTATTTCTTTCACCTGAACATTGCCCCATTCATGTACCCCTAAGGTACATTAGAGCACTGTGAAATGAACAAATGGATAACCCCATTTAAGTAAATGCTTTAAATGAGGTCTGATATACCTCCTTGGGTACCAGCGGGCTTTGCATCAGCCCATAGTTGCTTCATGATGATCAGTTTGGATGCACCTTTTCTATTTATATCAGTACAACTTGACCATAGCTTTGAAGCCGAGCCTAAGTTTAAATACTTGGAATAGGGATAGGCTTTATTAAACACACAATTTAAGTTTAGGCACACTTTTTAGAATTATGGAATAAGCAGTGCTGGAGTCACATTACCCAGCCTACTATGTTTTCCTTTACCTACATTTTTATCATGTATTCCTCTGCCTTTAGAACACATCTTGTCATATTTCCATATTTTTAAGCTGGGCTAGGGATAATGATGGAAATGTTGACTAATTGCAATTACACTTTTTATGGCAATTGGATTACAATACCAAACTCCACTTTTTTCAAATATGAGCTTCAAGTGGGCATGCCACAAATTATCTACTTGTAAAAGCCACTTTCGGTTAAAGAACTTTTCACTAGTCTTTTAAAGTT
The DNA here is from genome assembly GCA_020746105.1 of Trogon surrucura. Lineage (NCBI taxonomy): Eukaryota > Metazoa > Chordata > Aves > Trogoniformes > Trogonidae > Trogon > Trogon surrucura. Next base: position 124,310,607 of record CM036617.1, on the reverse strand, counting down.
AGACAGATTACTGGAAGAAATATATTCTCTGAACTGGAAAAAAAGTCAGCAATACCTGCAGGTTTTATTTGGACTGGATTTTATAGAGGTTGCTTTTGCTTAAGCCATTAACAACTACTAAATAAATTCTCTTAATTTCACATTTTATACAGCTGTGGGAAAAAGGCAGTCTTGAAGGCATTAACCCCTTCAGTCCTCAGGATGTTTTTTATGCTTGAATGGAATAAGATGATTTCAGCTTTCTTCATCTTAACATTGCCTCCATTAGGATTGCTTGCCTGAATAAGAGGTTGCAGAAACTGGCCCTTATATTGTAATGTAATCACAGACTGATTCAGCTCTGCAATCAGCCACTCATCTGTGATAATAATTTCAGGGTCCTGCCAAGAGTTTCTGGAAGGCTTTCTGCTAGCTCTCTACTGATCACATAAACCACTAAAAAAAGTTCCTTATATATTACTTTGCACTAATTCATACATCTTGTTCTGAAGGGACGGAGAAATAATCATAGGGAATCATAAACAACACTGTTTCTGAAAATTAATAAAATATCCTTGCATGCCAACCCTAGCAAAAACAAACACTAAAAACCTGCATATACAATCATCTCTTTAGTTTAAAAAAAAAAAAGTAAAAAGAAATTAGAGAAGAAGAAGAAGACTGAAAAGGTAAGATTTAAAGAAGGAAAATGGTCTATGGAACTGCCCATTTACCAATGTCTAAACTGCTAATAACTGAATGTAAATTTATCTACTTAATCTAATAAAAATGTACTATTATATTATTTACTACAGCATAAAGTTTAATACATTAACATGGAGACAACGAACAGAAAACTGAATATTTACTGTGTCAAAGATTAATTTTACTTTCCAAAGTCTGAGTCAAATATTGCCACTAAAATTACTGACAATAATATTTCCTCTGGCATAAGTGAAATTACTCTGAGTTAAATATACAGAAGCACTGAATTTGACCATCTTTCTCTTGCTTTGTGATATCCATCTCCACTAATTCCCTAATGCTTTCGACACCTGCAAAGAGCCACGGACTTGGTATTATCTAATGGCCAAGGCTTTCAGTTCTGTGTATGGAGTGCCACAAAATATTTTTGTTTCTGGTATACTGATGCCCTTGCTTCAATACGTACCTCCCTGGAAGTGTCACTGTTATTTTCTTGTTCACTGGCTTGCATCTGGTACTTCCAACAGATGTTGCTCTCACCCTAGAATGATAAATATATCACCTGGAGGTTGTATCCACCAGCTCCTGCATAGCACTTCTCTTTTAAAGGGTGACATAACATTTCAGAAGTGGGAAATAAACATCCCACAAGGAATTCTGAAGAGGAAAGGACGTATGCGAGTACAACCGTGAAGTGAACTATTCTTTAATCACAAAATGTTAATGTCTTCTCAAAATACGTATCAACTCTACGAGACAGTAGCTAAATGACTAATTATTAACCCCACTAAGCCACCAGTGCTAGAAACTCCTTGTATCTGCTCAATTGTTAATAGTTTTAATAAGTTTAATAGTTTTAATAGTTAATAGTTTTAATAGTTTAATAGTGTTAATAAGCATCTGTACTAACACACTTCCCAGACACTGGAAATCTAGCATCAGTGGAAGTGCCAAAGGCTGCAGTTACACTGTTAAAGGTACCCACTTCAGACAGTAGTCTGGGGATTCCTGGCCAAGTATTGCAGGCTGGCCTATGTCCCCTCTGCAGATGGCTTTCCTCTCTAGAGAAGGCTGACTGCATCCATACTCCAGAGTACTCAGCCTGGAAGTGTTCAGAAAGAAGATGTCATCTAGAATAATTTTGTTTATGTCTCAAATGCAGGACAGGTGGAGTCTGAACTCGCATTGCACTCCTCATTCTTCACATGAAAAGATCCTTTGCAAGGCACACTAGTTCTCCCTCAGCTCAGATATCGAGGGTTTTTTTTATCCTGGAAAGTAGAAAGTCGTTGAGGGGTGACATAACCCCTCCTGCAGCACGCTCGCCCATGTAGTCAGGGCACATCACCCCAGAACTCTCCTACCTGCAGCAAGGTAACACAGCTGCAACACTATTTACTGACTTTCCCATATCAACATCCATGGTACACACACTTTAACATCTGGCACCACTCTTTCCTAAGGAATATCTTCTCTACCACAGCTGAGTACAATTTGGTCCTTACATGGTGGAAAAGAAGACTTGCTGCAGCTGTGTACTGATTTGCAACTCAACCTGTGTTATTAATTCCACTGAAAGGCAGGTGTCTTGTTAGTGTGAACTATAAAGGTTACAATATGATTTCCATAGATTATGTTATGGTTTTCTGGCTGTTGTAGGAAAAATTTTTGGAATTCATTCTGGAAGTCTAGAAATTCCTAGCATGACAGGTTGGGTCTTCAGCGCCTAGAAAAGGCCACAAAAATCCTTTAGAAGACTTTTGCAGTTGCGCTCACTCTTTATTCAGCTTACTACACCAGCTGGAAGTTGAATTTCATGCCAGTGGTGAGCAGTGTACCTCCTGAAGTGAGAAGACCTGTTTAACAGCCAGGGGCACAATATGACTATAATTATTAAAGGCCAGAAGAGGATTCTACTTCCCTTTGTTAGTAGTATCACTGACTATCCATGTGAACTACTGTTTCTCAATAAGGGAGGTAAAACAGTTATAAACCCTTTTCACATCCAAAGCAAACAGCAAGCTCTCATGTCTAACCAAAGTTCCAACCATATTTTCATTATGAATCATTTGACTTGGTTTTCATCAAGATGGGGAATATCAATAATTCTCAAACTCTGGAAAGCTTTCCAAATTAACCCATTTTAATGCTCTAAGGCCAGACTTTGAAAATTTGAGTTGCATTTTACTGCCCAAGTATTTCCACTGATCCTATGGGACTGCTCTTAGCATACATTATCATTTGGTGTGAATAAATCAATATACAGTCATCCATAAATTGTAGTAATATATTAGATTGTACAGTGATAGTTCAGAGTTGAACTGCATAGGGAAGTCTATCCAGTTTTGAAAAGTGAAGCAAGATATCAAGGTATTAAAATCTAAGACTTCTTCTCATTATCTTATAAAAGGTCTGGAATTTGGAAAACTTTCAATAATTTCTCATTATTTCTGTAGATTTCTCATAACTTGATCCAAGAACAGAGAAGAAGAAAACCAAGCCAGTACTTAACTTGAAGTATTAACTACACGTTGTTCTCCTGTAAGCACTCACAGATCTCATTAAAATGATGGTAAATTGGAACAGTAGTTGCCTTTTGAATCAACATTCATTTCTCTCCCCTTCCCTTCTGAAGACTGTTAAATTTTGAAGTCACAAATGATTATTTATTTATTCCCCTATAAAATGCATGCATGGTCTCAAAAGCCAGAGTATAATATTCTGCAGTACTCACAAATGCAGTACTCATTATTACAAATTATTAGATCACTTAATCTTGTCAGTTCTTTAAAAAAATGTATATGTATATTCACAGTCTCCCAATACAAGCCTAAAATACAAAACAATAAAAATAATAGTAATAATAATGATATGTTTGCTTGGTCTTTTATGGAACAGCAAAACAAATTCCTTCTGACTTCTACTGCAGGGCTATACACATTGCAAGTTGATATATGGCTGAGTCAGTCAGCTCCTTACATTGAGGATGCTCAGTCTGGGTAGAAACTTTTACACTTGCTTTTTAGGATCTGGAAACAACTACAGGAATCCGAAGATGAAGCCACATTCTTCCTCCTTTGAGTTCTGCCCTTTAAGGTGAAATAAAAGTCTCTCAGACCTTTGACACAAAAGGTCTTTATGCCAAGAGTGGTATAATTTGGCTGGAGTTCCTTCCTTTGTGCAACCAACCATGTGATGCCTGGAACAGTGAAACAGTGCAGCATCAACCTCCAGGCTGATGCCAAATCCTGCTTGAGATGCTCACCTTGCCCTGGCTTTGTAGTTTGCTTTATCCTGTTTCTCAAACCCAGCTTCAGCTCTGAAGAGCTACTCATTCACCTGACCTTTCTCATTAGTCCTTTCTTGTGTGTCAAGGACTATTTTCCTTCCATTACAGTCAATGAAAGTAAGCATCTGATTAGGAAGGGAATTTCCGAGCAAGAGAAGACAAAAGCAAAGGTATGTTCTGCATTCTCAATCACTCAAATCATGACACAAGTTACACAATAAAATACAAATTCTTCTCATTCCCCTTGAAAGAGATTACAATCAGAGGTGATGTAAAAAGAATATGGGCTGTGCATGTCCTCAGATATCCTTATAACAGTGATGAAACCAGATTAATCTTGTAAGACTTTCTGCAGTGAAAGCATTTTATTTACTTAGGCTACCAGTCAACTGGAGCAGAATCAGGTGAACTTTGAAGACTTCGTATTTCAGCTCTGTACACTGACTGGAAGTAACAAATTCCTGGTAGTTGTAGATAGTATACTCCAACCCTTTTCATCCACCTGGACGTCTGAGAATTCCTTGCATACAAGGAAAGACTGTTCAAATAAAAAAAGAAAGTATGCATTTTCACATCTCAGGAGACTCTACTGTAACTATGTGGTGACATCGGAACCTAACTCACCTAAAACCCAACTGATTCTTGGGTTGGGTATCTCTAGGAAAAAAAAATAAAGAAGAGGTGGAAATAGCAAACCGGGCCTTCCCTCACTTTTAAAAAGTCTGCAGAGCCCTGGGGTTTTGTCAGTGATAACACTAAATTTAACCAGATTAGAAAGTCATAGAGCTTGCTATGATTTATTTTGCTTGTAGCAACAAGGCTACACCCATATGTATACCCATGGGCAGCAGTAATGATCATTTTATTGTATCATTGTGTTATTTATTACCATACCTGAGGGATACAAAGACCAATGTCTAATATGGCAACAAAAACCTACAAGTTTTTACAGTATGGGAAGTACCAGTGATGTCTCCGAGTCTTTGGAGTTAATTTCTGGGAGAAAAGCCTGTCGGGAGCAACAGTGACATTTGTGGCATGTTCTAGATATATTCCTAGAAAGGGCCTCTAATTAGTCACCTGCTCTCTCTTTGTTTTATTATGAAATGGAGTAAAATTCATGTTTTCAGCACAATTTATTTTCTGTCACCACTGCGCTGCAGAATCACATATGGAGAGTAGGTAGATTAATTTTGGAAACCAGAAACTGAAATGTTGGATCAGTCTAATCAAACCACAAGAAGATAGGTGGCTGATCTTCAGGCAGCAGTTGTGACACAGCCTATCCTTTTACCTCCTTTGTAGGGCAAAAGAAAACCTAGCTTGTTAAATCGTCTGAAATTCCTAACACGTTCTTCACCTCCTACTCTACTAGTACCTGTTACTGCATCATACAATTATGCAGAGACTCTAACACAGGCTATGTAACATATGTTGGGAACATACAGTAAAAGAATCTTATTAGCTGGCTCTATTCACTGAAATGAGCACGAGCTGAAATGGTAAACTGAATTTTCAGTGTGGGGCATTACACATCCCACAGAGATGAACTGAGAAAATTCACGCCTCTCTTAAATGCTGTCAGAGGGTAGGCTGGAGAGGATAATACAGCACTGGGTTACACAAAAAATCAGGTACTGTGCAATCGGGAAAGGTGGAGACTTAAGCAAAATCACAAAGGCTTAATTCCTGAAGCTAAATTTTGCAAGAGGGACATATTCCCATGTCACTGGGTAGCCGAAGAATCCCAGAATACAGACAGCCATGCACAGAGCAGTACATTGCAAGTTTTCACAAACTTCCCACAGAAGTCTGTACTAAGTAGGGAGACTTTGGCCCTTTCACACCCCTTCATTTCTTGCACACAGAATCACAGAATCACAGAATCACAGAATGTTAGAGGCTGGAAGGGACCTCAAAGATCATCTAGTCCAACCCCCCTGCCAGAGCAGGACCACCTACAGGAGATCACACAGGAACGTGTCCAGGCGGGTTTTGAATGTCTCCAAAGAAGGAGATTCCACAACCTCCCTGGGCAGCCTGTGCCAGTGCTCTGTCACTCTCACTGTGAAAAATTTTTTTCTCATATTTTTATGGAACCTCCTATGTTCCAGCTTGCACCCATTGCCCCTTGTTCTGACAATGGACGCCGCTGAAAAGAGCCTGGCTCCATCCTTCTGACACTCCCCCTTGACATATTTATAAACATTAATGAGGTCACCCCTCAGCCTCCTCTTCTCCAAGCTAAAGAGACCCAGCTCCTTCAGCCTTTCCTCATAAGGGAGATGTTCCACTCCCTTCATCATCTTCGTGGCTCTACGCTGGACTCTCTCAAGCAGTTCCCTGTCCTTCTTGAACTGAGGGGCCCAGAACTGGACACAATATTCCAGATGTGGCCTCACCAGGGCAGAGTAGAAGGGCAGGAGGACCTCTCTCGACCTACTTGCTACTCCCCTTCTAATACACCCCAGGATGCCATTGGCCTTCTTGGCCACGAGGGCACATTGCTGGCTCATGGTCATCCTGCTGTCCACTAGAACCCCCAGGTCCCTTTCCCCTGCGCTGCTCTCCAGCAGGGCAGTCCCCAACCTATATTGACACATGGGGTTATTCTTTCCCAAGTGCAAAACTCTACACTTGCCCTTGTTGGATTTCATAAGATTTCTCCCCACCCAGCCCTCCAGCCTGTCTAAGTCTCTCTGAACGGCTGCACAGCCTTCTGGTGTGTCAACCACTCCTCCCAGTTTTGTATCATCAGCAAACTTGCTGACAACATTCTCTAATCCCTCGTCAAGGTCATTGATAAATATATTGAACAGCACCGACCCGAGCACTGACCCTTGAGGGACCCCACTAGACACAGGCATCCAACTAGACTCTGCCCCATTGACCACAACTCTCTAAATTCTTCCCTTCAACCAATTAGTGACCCACCTCACTACTTGGTCATCCAGACCACACTTCCTCAGTTTACCTATGAGGATGCTGTGGGAGACAGTGTCAAAGGCCTTGCTCATGTCCAGACAGACCACATCCACTGCACGGCCATCATCCATCCACCTGGTTATCTCTTCATAAAAGGCTATCAGGTTGGTCAGACATGACTTCGCCCTGGCAAAGTCATGCTGACTGCTCCTAATAACCTTCTTATCCTTGATATGCCTAGAGACAGTGTCAAGGATAAGATGTTCCATCACCTTTCCAGGGATGGAGGTGAGGCTGACCGGTCTATAGTTACCCAGGCCATTCTTCCTTCCCTTCTTATAGACTGGAGTGACATTCGCTTTCCTCCAGTCTTCAGGCACCTCACCTGTTACCCACAACTTACCAAAAATGATGGAGAGTGGCCCAGCAATGACTCCTGCCAGCTCCCTCAGCACCCGTGGGTGCATCCCATCAGGGCCCATGGATTTATGGATCTTTAAGTGTTCAAATTGATCCTTAACCCACTCCTCATCAACCAGGGTAAACTCCTCCTTTATCTTGACTTCCTCTGCGGCCTCAGGGGACTGAGGCTCCTGAGGACAGTCTTCAGCAGTGTAGACAGAGGCAAAGAAGGCATTCAGCAACTCTACCTTCTTTTTGTCCTCTGTCTCCAGGGCACCCACCTCATTCACAAGAGGGCCTACATTGCCTCTAGTGCTGGTTTTGTCAGCAATGTATTTGAAGAAGCCCTTTCTGTTGTCCTTGACCTCCCTTGCAAGTTTCAATTCCAAGGAGGCCTTAGCTTTTCTGATTGCCTCCCTACACTCCCTGACAGCTGTCTTGTACTCCACCCAAGGGGCCAGCCCTTCCTTCCACAATTTATATACCCTCCCCTTCCACCTGAGTCTGCCCAGCAGATCCCTGTTTAACCAAGCAGGTCTCCTGGATCTCTTTCTTGATTTCCTGCCTGATGGGATGCACTGATCCTGAGCCTCAAAGAAGTGGTCCCTGAATGCCAACCAACTCTCTTGGGCCCCTTTACCTTCCAGCTCCCTGTCCTATGGGGTTTCCCCCAGCAATTGCTTGAAGAGGCCAAAGTTGGCCCTTCTGAAGTCCAGAGTTGCGATTCTGCTTGGTATTCTGTTTCTACCGCACAAGATCCTGAACTCCACCATCTCATGGTCGCTGCAGCCAAGGTTGCCCTCAACCTTCACTGCTTCAACCAGACCTTCCTTGTTGGTGAACACAAGGTCCAGCAGCGCTCCTCTCCTGGTTGGCTCACCCACCATTTGCATCAAAAAGTTCTCATCGATGCACTGGAGGAACCTCCTGGACTGAGGATGGCCGGCTGTGTGGGACTTCCAGCAAACATCTGGGTAGTTGAAATCCCCCCTGAGAACCAGGGCCTGGGATTGAGAGGCTGCTGTCATCTGCCTGTAAAAGGCCTCATCACCCATTCCTCACTTCCAGAAACAAGTAGTAATGGTTATGAATGATCAGCCACAGAGATGGCAACCATCCTTGTCCCATTTGTCATCTAAGTTAGAGTCACACTGAAATCCACGGGTGCCTGAGGTTCCTCTCCAGATTTAAATACAGTGGGGAGAAAGGATTAAAAGCAAAGCCATGGAAGATCTAGGGTCAGTCTTCCCTGAAGAGAGTATGAGAACTTGAAAAGAAATCTCAAAAACTGCAAGACTTCAAAACCAGACTTTTTGGCTTCTGTGTTCAGACTGGGAAATGTAGACGAGCCACGGAGCAGAATGCATTGGGCTGATGGTCCCTGAGGCAAAGGTCGACACAGGGCAGCAAAGTTCTTTGCAGAGTTTGGACTGTAACTATTGCTTATCTAGCCAGTAAGGGGAAAAATCAAGTGCTGCTTCTCACACATGGGCATCACTTTCCCCATGAGTAAGCAAAAGTAATGAATTTGGCAATCTGGGCATGACTGCCACCCCTGCCAAACCTACTGAACCGTGAAACAACTTCCCCCAGGGATTCTCAGGTATTTTAAAACAGTATAAAGTGAATTGACAACACCAGCTGTACCATTCAGAGGTGCAAAAAGCGCTGTAGTGTCTAGCCATCTACAAGCATCTCAGATCTGACTTTTTCAGGAACGAATTTTAGTTGGATGAGGGTGAATTTGAGAATGCATGGATTTTTCCTGCCTAGGAAATCTAGAATTTAATTAGACAATAACCTACCGCTGCTTTATTGTTGCAGCAAAAAAAAAAAAAAATAAAAAAAAATGTGGGGAGTCTATATTCCCTCTTTCACAGAAAAAATGTACTGATAGGTCTGCAGACATGACACAAGCATGGTTACAGCAGCAATTCCCTGCACACTCATTAGGTCCTTTATGAAAAGTCTTGACTAAAATTCTACTTGACAAGTGTATTCTCAAAAGTGTTCTCCGGGGTTTGTTTCATCTTCATTAGCATTTCAACCACTTTAATACCAATTTTGGGGACAGGTGAGAAGGCAGGGAATTTCTTCTTGGCAGTTGCTGTTGACAATGGATTTTTTTTTTTTCCTTGGTGTGGAACCAACTTAACATGGACCAAAGTGTATGTGAAGCAATCAGGAAGAAATGAAACAGCTCCATACAGACACCTGTTCCTGTGACTTTGAAAAATATCATTCTTGACCAACTAATATCTATGGGCAATTACAGTGTGGCAGCTACTAGTGTCAGGTTCTTGACCTAACAACTCAAGTTGGGGGAAAAAATATGACTTTTTTTTTTTTTTTCCTGCATACAAAGGTGAATAAGCTGTGGTCTTACATAGTATGGTTATACAGAAAAGAGATATTTCTCTCCTATTAAACTTACAGAACCAGATCCTCCTCCCTAGCACACTTCACACTTGATAGGCGATTTTCTAACTGTATAAAACCAATGTTGATGACCTGACACTGTGTGTCCCTGAATTCTCCTCCACCTTCCCAAGGTACAGAGAGAACTCTGACAGTCTGGGACAACCAGGGATACATCAGGGATCCAGTCATCGCATAAAACGGACCCAGGATTAGACAAATTTGTTCCAGGACCCAAAATAAAGAAGGAAGAGAAAAGTGACAGAAATTCACTCTTGTCCACCTAACCAAAAGGGTAGACACATTCTTCACATACACACGAAGAAGGAAATGCATATGTCATATATCCACTTATTTTAGACTGCAAAATCTATTGACACTTTTGTTATGTCTATGGAAGACCTTGAGATATCTTAATGGAGAGGATGACTACACGGACATATCAAGGACAATTTTGCTCTGGAGTAGTTTTTACGCAGCTCAGAGGAGCACTATGCAAAGGATGCAGACCCAAAAGCAACCTAGCTAACTCCAGAAATAAAATATTCACAACTACCAAGTGCCTGAGTCTCAGCTAACTAACTCTTCTGAGTGGTAAGGCTTGCTTTCTCATGCACAGTGACATGTTTTGCTTTTGGAAGCAAAGTTATTGGACCTTCATTTGATTCTTTGCCAAAGCTTACCGGAAGGACCAGCTACACTGATACTGTCCCCTATAGGCATCATCTTGCTCTTTCACTTTTTTAAGATGAAGGTCTTGCTTGAAGGAACTGAGTTTATTTTTTGTGTATGTAAAAAACAGCACTAGATCAGAATCTGGCACCTATTTGGAAAAAAAACAGGACTTCTCTTTCTTTGCAAAGAGAGATAAACATTTTATCTTCCTTAGCTGATAATTCCAATTTAAAATGTGTACAATTCACATCAGATTAATTAAGTTTGATGTGAAAGTACAAGTATATCTATTTCACTTATTAATGTATTCAGTTTGCACAACTCCAGTTATAAATATTGATCTGTTTGCATCATTAACTGCAGTGCAGTTTTAAAAATAGTATGATTAAATTCAATAAAACCTAAATTTAAGAATAGCAGTTTTAGGCTTTTAATACAGCAACCATCAGCTTAGCACAAGCCATCTGGATTGCAGAAGAAACAGCAAGCTATGAAGCTGTCTCCCACAGCAGCTTCTCAAATAGAGATTACAAGTATATAATTCAGCTGTTAATGAGAATCATGGTTTCTTCTGCTAGTTTACTAGTGACAAACTGTCTTGAGTCACTTTAAATGGATAACGTAGGGTACCCTGTGGTAAATGTGTTTATTAGGTTAAATGAGAACATTAACCTTAAACGTACTATCAGTTCTTGCCAACATAGAAATGGCACTTAGATACTGGAGACCTCTGCTTTCTCTATCGTCTAAGACTTGCAGGCATTGCCTTCTGTCCATGGTCAGCCAGATCAGTAAAGATGAGAAGTGCACAAGAATGTTCATCATAGAATCATAGAAGATTGCAAGATAATGACAAACAGATAATCTAACCACACCATACAAATTGTCAAAGACAAGGACAGGGACTGAGGGAATGAAGATCCACCTACTGTAAGAGAAGACCAGGTCTGAGACCACCTCATGAACCTGAAGGTATACAAGTCCATGGGACATCCACAGGTCCTGAGGGAAATAGGGTACTGGGACTGGTGCTGTTCAAAATATTTGACATGCTAACCTCATGAAGATCAAGAAGGTCAAGTGTAAGGTCCTGCACCTAGGTTGGAGCAATCCCAAGCACAAATACAGGCTGGGTGATGAGTGGATGGAGAGTAGCCCTGCAGATAAGGACTTGGGTGTGCTGCTTGCTGAGGCACTCAACATGATCCAGCAATGTGCACTGGTAGCCCAAAAAGCCAACCATATCCTGGGCTACATCAAAAGAATTGTGACCAGCAGGTCAGGAGAAGTGACTGCCTCTCTACTCTGCTGAGACTCACCTGCAGTCCTGCAGCCAGCTCTGGAGCCCACAACACAAGAAGGACATGGACCTGTTGGAAAGGGTCCAGAGAAGGCCACAAAGATGATCAGGGGGCTGAAGCATCTTTCCTATGAGGACAGGCTGAGACCATTGGGATTGTTCAGCCTGGAGAAGAGAAGGCTCCAGGAAGACCTTAGAGCAGCCTTCCAGTACCTGAAGGGGCCTACAGGAAAGCTGGGAAGAGACTTTTTACAAGGGCCTGTAGTGACGGGACAAGGGGCAATGGTTTTAAACTAGAGCAGGGCAAATTTAGATTAGACATTAGGAAGAATTTCTTTACTATAAGGGTGGTGAGACACTGGAATATGTTGCCCAGAGAAGCTGTGGATGCCTCATCCATGGAAGTGTTCAAGGCCAGGCTGGATGGGGCTTTGAGGTCTAGTGGGAGGTGTCCCTGCCCACGGCAGGGGGAGTTGCAATGAGATGATCTTTGAGGTACCTTCCAACTCAAACCATTCTATGATTCTATGAAGATCTGGATGAATTAGTATTTTTCTTGGGTTCACCAAAATTTACTGACATTGACTATAACATCCAGAAAAGAGATAGTCAGTTGGACATTTCGTACACTATGTCCCTAGCCAACTGAATTTTCAACATATTTTGCGATGTACTTGTGTTACAGAATAATTTACATGTTCTCCTTAAGGCTTTGGTTGATCGTGATAAGAGCACAGTGCCTACAACATCTAGATGACACAGAATGCAGAGTCATAGCAGAGTTAGGGGTGAAACCAAGAAGGAAACACAAGCTTGTCCAAGCTCTGTTTGGAGCAGAACTGGTATTGACATTCATGGCTGGCAAAGAAGATACAAGGAGAGCTTTGGTTATGATTTATAGGGTGGAATAGTAGAATAGTAGAAGTGAGCACCTTCCAGCTCACAAGTGACTCTCTGAAAAAAAAAAAAGAGGTAGGACTGAAAAAACCTGCGCTGGTTATACTGTGTCTGGTAGATCATGGGTGCTGGGGAGCACCCTCCAGGTTATGACTCCCACAACAGACTGGTGCTAAATCTGCTTCTGAAACAGCCAAACACTCCCTTTTACTCAGGGTAGACTGAGAAAAGCCAGACAAGTTCTAGTCTGGTCTAGCTTTCAGCAAATAGCAAGTGGAGGCTTACAAAGTTTCCTATTTGCTGAACTACTGTCCTCTTAGAAGAATTCAATGTGAATAAATGTTATTTAAATCAATAGTATGGATTGACATACAAAACTGGTTTAAAATTTATTACATGTTATGGTTCACCATGTCAAGACAGAAGACAACACACTTTTTTTTTTAAAAAAAAGCATATTTTCTTAAAATAATGAAACATTCAATAAAAGAGGTTTAATGGTGCCTTCTTTATTTGTTGGGATGAGTGATGGATGTTTCTAATCTTCTTTTTGCAAGCTCAGCAGTGTTGAATACCATGGGAAGGCTACGGGAATTTGCTTTACTAACTTTAAGAACAATTTGAATTATCTATGAATTTACTTTAATGTTATTTAAATGTGTACTGCAATGTATTCATCTCTGCACTTCTTGAATTGCCCACTTACATAAGAAAATACACTCCAGAATATGCTTAATAAAGAACATAATGGCTTTGAGGGATTTTTAAAAGCAAAGAGACATTATAATCTTCTTTCACTGAGTAGATGCATACTTCAAATGTAGACAACGTTTGCTTTACAATTATTAATTATTATGGCTGCCAGATACAATTAAAGAACAGCTTGTGCTCTTCCTATGGCTTCCTTCAAGCATTCGCCACATAAGATGTTATTGAAAGAGCTAAATTAAGAAATACTAATGGCTAGAACTTACACGATAGTTACTCCTCAAACCCCTAAAATAGTTTGCAAAAGAGGGGCATTATTGAGCTATATTGTAGTGAGGAGGAGAAGTGAAGGACAGAGACATTCTGGAAAAAGCATTTGCCCATCTGAGGTGGTTCCACTCATAGGCGTTATACATGGAGAGTACGAGCCTTTTCACAGCCTTTTGCAGTAGAGTGAAAAGACTTTCAAAAGCTTTCAACAAGCTTCCTCTCAAAAGGCTTTTATGACACATATTAAAAAGTGTCCCAGAAAAAGGAGGGAAGAGTGAGAGGACAAATTTGTTAATGCTAAATTATTCAGAAGAGTGGAAATGAAAAGATGCTGTAAAGACATAGAGCAGGATGGCATAATAGCAGAGGAAAAAAAATGAAAGCTGAAATGCAGCATTGGTAAATGTGCAGTGGTGCACCTAGGAGACACAACTTGCACATGTGTGCAATGATGGGCTCTGAACTAGCTGCTGCATCTCTCAAATGAGAACTCCCAGTTACCGCAGCTGGTTCTGAGAAAACATCAGCTGACACAAGAAAAAACAACCTGGATGCTGAGAGTTATCAGGAAGAAAACAGAGAACCAGGCTGAAAATGTAACTATGCCTGTGTATAAACTCATGGTTTTCCCATAGCTGAATACTGCCTGCAGCTTTGGGTTTATGGTCAGAAAGACAGTATTAGATGAGAAAACATGCAGATAAAAGTATCACGCAGTAAAGAACAGCTACCAAACTAGAAATAACTAGATTAAGATTCTTTTTCAGAGAAAAGGGACAACCAAGGGTAGACATGACAAAAATGAATAGAAACACCAATGATATTAAGAAGCTCATTAGGAAATTATTACTTTGATTTTTCATAGTGCACAAAGCAGAGGCAACAAATGAAATTATCAGGTGACAGGCTGAAAACAAACAACAGGAGTTATTTTTTCAAGCAGCACAATTAAACTGGGAAAATCTGTGCTCAAGGGTATTTTAAATACTGTAAATTCTTACCTGTTCAAAAAGCAACAGGGCCAATCCATGTAAGAAAGTATACTAAGTCTGTTAAACCCAGAAGTAACACTCATAAGCAAGGAATTTGCTAAACTATGGATTGCTGGAAGCTGGGAGAGTATGTCAGGGATGTATCATTGTACTCTTGCCCTGGTATGACATCTTCCCAGGTACTCAGTACTGTCAAAAACCACATACAGGCTAGACGGATTTTGCCGTCCCTCAAAAAATGCCTCAGAGGTCTGAAGACACAAATAAAAGTACTTGTGCTGATGTAGTATTTGTGTTGTTTATTGTGGTCAATGGGCTTGCCCAGTGGATCCCTGACAGAGTTTGATGCCACAGATAATGCCATTGCCTAGGAATGATTTCATCTTGGATTGAAGGATGAAATCTTGACTGTGTTGAAATCAGCAGGAATTTTGGCACTGCCTGCAATGGAAGCAGGATCTCACTGCATCCCAAGACTCAAGTACACCCTGACACATCAGGGTTCCTCCTGGTGGCTGCCTGAATATTCAGCATGAAATCATACAGAGATTTTCAAAGCACAGAGCACTGTAGCCAGACAAGAGTTTAAGAACTGCAGGACTTTTCACTGAAACAGCATACAAAAATGTACTAGTACAGCCACTGTGGAATTGGTCTGCTACAGCCACTCCATTTATCAACACGTTGGCTCTGTTTTAACATTCAGATAGCTGAGGTTGGAAAGCAAACCCGATTTTGCATCTTAAATAGGGAAATGGAAAATGTTTCATGTGCTTTCATGCTTTATTTGAAGATTATCATAAAAAGACATTTTTCATATTGCAAAAACTCTAAACCATAAACCTTTTAAGACTGCTGACAGTCATTGCATTTTTTTTCCAAGAATGCTCTGGTCTATATTTTCATCAGAATTGAAATATCAGAACTTAAGTAAAAAGCCCACCACCATCAAAAAGGGATAAGAACTGTCCCTAATTGAACAAAGCCTCCCTGTAAAGAAAATAATATATTCCGTTAGATTGGGTATTAGGAAAAAATTCTCCACCAATAGGGTTGTCAAGCATTGGAACAGGCTTCTCAGGGAAGCGATTGAGTCACCATCCCTGGAGGTGTTTAAAAGATGTGTAGATGCGGTGCTTAGAGACATAGTTTAGTCGTGAATATGGCACTGATGGGTTAGCATTTGCACTCTGTGATCTTAAAGGTCTTTTCCAGTCTAAACAATTCTATGATTCTGTTCTATATGGATTCTTTCTTGGCCTTTTTAAAAACCATTTGATTCGAAAAATTATTTGATTTTTAAAAATTAATATGTTAGTGGATTTCAAAACACATTTGATATAGTACTATTTAGGGGCTGAAACAGAGTTAGAAATTACAGCATGCGTAATCAACTCTGTGCATCAACACGTATTTGCCATAGAATCATAGAATCATAGAATCACAGAATGTTAGGGATTGGAAGGGACCTCGAAAAATCATCAAGTCCAATCCCCCTGCCAGAGCAGGAATGCCTAGACTATGCCACACAGCAACGTGTCCAGGCAGGTCTTGAATGTCTCCAGAGAAGGAGACTCCACAACCTCCCTGGGCAGCCTGTTCCAGGGCTCCGTCACCCTCACTGAGAAGAAGTTTCTTCTCGAGTTTAAGCGGAACCTCTTATGTTCCAGTTTCAGCCCATTACCCCGTGTCCTATCAGTGGTTGTCACCGAGAAGAGCCTGGCTCCATCCTCGTGACACTCACCCTTGATATATTTGTAAACATTAATGAGGTCACCCCTCAGCCTCCTCTTCTCCAAACTAAAGAGCCCCAGCTCCTTCAGTCTTTTCTCATGAGGGAGATGTTCCACTCCCTTAATCATCCTAGTTGCCCTGTGCTGGACTCTCTCCAGCAGTTCCCTGTCTTTCTTGAACTGAGGGGCCCAGAACTGGACACAATATTCCAGATGGGGTCTCACCAGGGCAGAGTAGAGGGGAAGGAGAACCTCTCTCGACCTACTAACCACCCCCCTTCTAATACACCCCAGGATGCCATTGGCCTTCCTGGCCACAAGGGCACAGTGCTGGCTCATGGTCATCCTGCTGTCCACCAAGACTCCCAGGTCCCTTTCCCCTACACCATGTTAATATTTACTTGATCCATATAAACACAACAAAAGAATGAAAACAGAATCACTGATCATTAGGAAAACCTCTCCACAGGGCAGTATTTTCTGTATGTAACTGACATGGCCTCATTTATTAATGAGAGTAATTTCAATGTTTCTTTAGGAACTGCAATTTTCTTAATTTTGGCTGAGAAAGATGGCTGGAAGGTGCTGAGATACAGGCTGATTTTCAGCCATGACAATTCATGAGGTAAACTAATCTCTCCTCGATGGCTGAATTGGGTTTTTGGACTTTAAGTCTAAATCCAACAGACTAAGCTAGTCTACTGAGGGTTTTAATAATAAGAAAAGGGAAATGAGAAGAACTATGTAGCTAAATCATTGTAACTAGACAGTTGGAAAGGCAGAGACAGTTTGCACTTGTAACAAGTTAGATCTCATGAAACCATGTAATGGAATAAAAACCTTAACAAAGAATTAAAACAAAGATGGAGGACTTTAATTGAAAACTTGATCAATTAGCACAGAGGCCATAAGAAGGAAGCAACGGAGCGTGAAACCTGATTAAACAGAACCATACGTCCTACTTCATTTTCAGCGATGTCACGAAACTGATGACCTTGAAAAGAGAAGACATTAGAAGAGTGTAAAATAGCAGTTATCTCAGTGCTGGCTAAAATAGAGAACTGATAATAAATATCATACAGTAAGAAAGCCTTAAATTAAAATCACATACATATTTAGAATGGAGAGATGGGTAGTCATAAATTGCAGTAATTGACATTGCAATCCAAATTTATTACAATGGATCTAGGCAGAGAGAATGTAAGAAAGTGCTCTAACTCCACAAATTTGACAGAGTAGAACTCTAGCTCACTGACCACTCAGGTGGCATGACTCTACTGCATTAGATGATCGTTTTGTAGTCAGTAAAGTAGACTAAATTCTAAAGATACACCCAGCATCTACAGCAACACAGCACTAGAGTGACGATATGATTCTTCTCAGTTTTGCCCCAGAATGAAATCACAAAAGGACACTCTTTCACAAAAGGACCCAAGTGAAGCTAACACAAAACCACAAAGACGTCCCTCTATTGACAGGTGAGGTAATACGTGAAAATGACACATTGTTGAAAACAATGATGTCTCTGTTGCTGCTGCAACGACCTTTGGCTTCAGGCTTGCTCTTACAGATCACTACAGGACACGCTCATCATCATATGGTCCTATAGGTCCATATTCTCATAGAACTCAACATAAGGACTCAGTCAGGTTTCTACAGCAATCTCGAACAACCAAACAACGTGGGGCTTACGTCTTGAGTTGCATTTCAGCATTTACCCCAGCTATGAACAGACAAACAGCGCCTTTCTGATATAAAACCTACTGGAACAAAGGTTCTCCTTTCATACTTTTTAACAACTTGGACTGTCTGGGAGACATTGTATAGGTTCAGTGCTTTATGTCATGTGGCCATGGCATTTTGATTCTCTACAGCATGCCTTAAAATCAGATTTACTGTCCTGTGCAAACGCATCTTCAGTGATTCTGAAGTGTATTTTTTCCAAAGTGGCATGTCCTTACAACCATGTAATGCCAGCAGGATTTGGATAAGGTAAACACACAATGCTTTTGAGAGTTCCACTTACTGTGAATTCGAAAATAAAACAATAGCAAATGAATAAGTACAACGGAACAGTTTTGCTATCAGTAATCGTCTGAGGAAAAATGCTATGGGTAAGGAATCCTCATAAGAAATTTGAAAAACTTCGTATTAGCTTGAAGAGGATTTACAGCTTGCCCCACCTGTTCATACATACTGCGAGTGTCCCCAAAGTAAAACAAATTTACGCCGGGAGGATAGTACTAGTCATTTTCTGTCACTTCCTGCTATGATGTCAAAAAGCCAGAGAAAGAATATTTAATATTATTTATGACAGCAGGAAACAAAATTAATTTCTGCATGTCACATAGCAGTAAATGTTGCTTCGTACTTTGAAAAAACCCTAAATCCGTTAAACACAATGAACCAGCTTGTCCATTAATTTTCTACATTGGTTCTTCTTTCTTTACTGAGCTATCTCCCCCTGCAATAAAAGAGAGGGACAAGCACTGGTGTAACATTAACTTGCAGTGGTCAGAGCTCCAGTATATCCTGTCCTGGGGTATCAGTGCCAAGCACATGGAACACTTACAAGTGTGAGGATGTTTAATTATGTCCAAATCATTTGTGAGTGGTTTTGCTTTAATCTATTCCTTTTTTTTTTTAATTTTCCATGTTCTTGGCAGCGTATTTCTCAGTCTGACCTTTCAAGATCCTTCCTAACCCACTGTTCTCCAACTCTGTGAGAAATGGAGAAAGAAAGCTTGCAAATTCTGTGCACTTGTTCTGATACATTTTCTTATAGTTTCCCTGGGATGAGAGAGTACTAGCAGAGAGCCTGATCATAGAATCATAGAATCATAGAATGTTAGGGATTGGAAGGGACCTCAAAAGATCATCAAGTCCAATCCCCCTGCCAGAGCAGGAATGCCTAGATTATGCTACACAGGAACGTGTCCAGGCAGGTCTTGAATGTCTCCAGAGAAGGAGACTCCACAACCTCCCTGGGCAGCCTGTTCCAGTGCTCCGTCACCCTCACTGAGAAGAAGTTTCCATTTAGGCTTAGTTTTTATCTTCTTTTCTTCTTCAATGTGTACACAACCCTTCCTCTCCAAATAAATGAAAGATACCACCATTCAGCTCCACAAATACTCATCTAAACAATATGAACATGCAAGGAGAAGGAGTATTATTTGTGCAAACTGTTTTTCTTTCCCTTTTGTTCCAATCAAGCTTACATCAATTTGCATCAATATGGCTTCTGGGTGTCCATGGTTATTTGTTTCTTCTTCCTTTCCTTTCTTTCCTTTCTTTTTAGCATCTGGTTCCTTTCTGAATATCATATCATGCATGAGAGGCATAATGTATTTATTGTGAGATAGTACTACTTTAATACATTACACTAAATGAAGTGTACTGCTAAATGCTACTTTTTGACAATCAAGTGAAATATGAGAATAAACATTAAAATAAGAACATTCATGGGATGCTAGAAGGAGGTGAAATCTGTTAATGCAACTATCTTACAAAAGAGAAACATGAAGAAACCAAGACCTAGTGTTCTAAAAGAAATGAAATAATCAAAATAGATCAGTAATTCACATTCCTCAGAATTCACGAGCACCAGGAAGAAACCACCATCATGTTTTAAATGTGCACTTGTTGATGTATGGGCTGTAGTGACAAGAGGAGCCCAACTGACAGTTCCCAGAAGGGTCTTCAGGCACACAACTTTTGCACTGTCCAGCAGCTGCTCATAGGCAGGTCTCAGAGAGATGTGATAAGGGTACATGAAAAAAAAAAAAGCCTTCCAGAAATCTCTTTGCTAGCAGAAATCATAAAATGAATAGAGGATATCCAAGGAAGTTCAGCAGATGCACTGAGTCTGCACACAGTCACCACAATCGTCTGCACACAGTCACCACAATCACCATCTCCACAAGCCAAGTACCTACAGAGACCTTGCACGCTTGTACCACCAGCATGTGAAGTGTGAAGCTCCTTTTTTCTGGTGCCTGGAGAGAAGTACCTTCCTCTGTCTTCAGACAAAGCCCAGAGAGGAGGAATCAGCAGCATTTCCCTCTGATTATGTACCCAGTTGTATTATTTATTTACTGAGGACTTGCTGCAGTCCACCAGGTGGACGCTTTCCATGGATTTTGCATGCTACTTTTGATATATGAACAACATATGGGTTTTTTAGAATGCCATATGGATGTTTTAGGACTGGTGAGGTTTGCTACAGACATTGAAGCTTTTATTACAGGAAAACAGAATGCTCCAGCATTTCTGGGACAACAAAAACTCATGAGTCAATGCAAAACACTCTTTCCAAGAAGATAGAGAAAGAAGAAACTGGGCTTTGGAAAGAGAAAAGCAGAAAGAATAACTCCAGGAATGTCCCTTCCAACCCAAAACATTCTGTGAGATCTATTCCCAGAAAGTCCTTCCACCCTGCAGCCTGTGTTGTTGTGCATCATACCAAAGACATAGATGAGGAACAGCTGTATTATACTTTGCACCTCTTTTGGGATATGCACAAGACAACCAGCAACCACTTTCATTCCCTTGTTTCAGCTTCACTGAACGAGGGGAAGACATAGGTCCTAAAACCTTGGTGCAAGTCCAAGTGGAGCCAGAAGAAAGACCCACAGTCCAAAGTTTACCGTGTTTCGAACCCCAGTTTGCCTTGCATTCACAGCTATTGGAAAGCTCATTTTATCCTTTGCAAACCCCACAGAAGAACAAAAAATCTGAGAAAGGTCTTGATGTTGCATCAGCCAGGCACTACAGGAGTTATGGACAGCCTGGCCCTCCAGTCAGCAATGCAGATGGATAGACAAGCTATGTCCACACTATCAAGTAACGCAGGCCAACCAGGGAAGATTTGTAGACAGAAACAGCTGGTGCTTAGGAACTGATGTCTGCACCAGCTGCACTTCAGAGAACTTTTACTTCAAACTAATTCTAGTCTGGCCCCATGCACTGAGCCCACTACATTTGAAGCATGGCTGGAACATGTCTCCTGGTTTTGTATCACCCAAAAGAAATCAACTTTGAACACTTTGAGACTAGTTCATGACAGGAACCTTTACTAAGTGTCGACATTAACTCCAAAACCAGTCCAAAGTAAACCACTAATATGGACACATCCATGAAGTTTTTAGGAGAAATATTATGGCGCTTTAAGACAGCTCAGTGACATGAACTGACATGGATGCTGTCCCACTGATTCTGGAAGCTTAAATACTTCTTATTTAAAAAGCTTAACTGGATAAAAGGGGGTTTCCTAGACCTGGAATTGTTCTTTTACAGTTTGCATGGCATAAATTGTGATACACAATATAGCTCTAGCAATACTCTTGATAATATCTGACACCAAATTAAGTACCAATATCAATTTAGAAATTGGGGCCTATATCTTGCTATCTGTTTAAACTGCATTATTGACTAGAGTCAGCTATCTTAGCTATAAAATATGTGATAAGCATATGGGATCTCAGGTAAGAAACTGTAAGGTGAAATTGGGTAAACGAGTAATTTCAGTTCCTAGTTTTCTGCATTCATTTTTTTTTTGCAGATATTTCCATCCCAGTTTAGCTACTACTGATGTTCAGCTTTTCTTGCCAAACCTCCAGTAGGTTTATGAAACTTTTAACCAACAAATTTGCTCATTTTGCTGTTTAGTGTGATGCCACACCAGCTGTTGACCTTGCACTGTGGCTTTGCTTAACTGTTAATTTACTAATCTTATTTAGTATTTCAAAATTATCAACATCACTTTTAAAATATTACTTGAAACAATTAGAGTGTGTATCATTCACATGAATTCTTCTTTACAAGTGAGTACAGAATATCTTTTAATTTTCCCCACTTATTTTTATCTCCTGTAAGGCTTTAATTGTAGTAATTTGTATGAAAAATTCAAGAAGCGTGTTTTCAACTGCAGCTTCCAATTTATGATTCACCACTTTTGGCATACGAGACTTAAGATACCCTGCAGCTAATTTTCAGAGGTGCTGAATGCCCACAGCTGCTGGTGGCAGCTGCTCGATGGTAGTCTCTGTTGAGATTGCCAGAGGTATGGCATGTCAAGCATTAGTGTACATGTAGCCACAAGATAATATTGCCAGTGGCCCTATGTCAACCCTGAGCTGAAGGAATTGGGCCTAAGGAGTAGACTGCACAAGGTAGGAAGACAGTATGGGTTTGAAGATATGCCATTCCACAATAGCTCTCTGTGAGAAATTTATTCATGTCACAAATATGAATGAAGTACCTCAACTCATTTTCAAAGACATTAAGTTTTCAAAATAGCTTTGAGAGCCAAACAGCTTAGAAAGCACTTTTCTAAGCCAGCTACCTCTTTTATTGCTCATAAAAATGTCTACACAAGGAGGTAGTTTGGAGTATCTAGCTTAAGACTGGATTTACTGGTAAGAAAATGCATCTGTGCTCTTAGTCGTTATTCTGTACTCTCATTCTGCTAATATCATTCAGTACAGTACTTGTGTTTCCAAAGCATATGACCAGACAAGGACATGTAACCATTTCCTTCTTCTTCCCTACTATAGAGCTGTGTACATCACCACACTGTAATTTCATGCTCTGTCTTTGTATAATACTAACTTTGTACGAAGAAAAAGATGTAAGGATGAGCAAAGAGTTTGGTTCCTACATTTCTTCAAAACCAGATCATTCATTTGCACCTGTATCTAAAACAAGCAGAGTTTCTGATACTGGCACATAGACAGCAGAAATTTGGTGGAGAAGTATCTCCTCTACCGTGAGGAAGACCAGCCAGCAGTAATGCCTTGGAGTCACTGCCGTGTAGAGTCAAACATGCACTGGTACTTAGAGTGAAGGAACCAAGTAAAGATTTCTTCTAAAGTACATGTTTCTTAACAAATAATGTATGCTCAAAAGCATTTTCAAGACAACAGTTTCACATTGGGAAATGTAGAATTAAAATAGACACATGCCAATTTACATCCCAAACTTGAGTAAAAAGTATTGAATTGAATCATGTTTCACTGCTTGCTTTGATTGAATTGTATTGAAACCTTGTGTTTTGAAAAGTTGGAAGCATCTAATTTTATTACCTTTAATTTATAAGGGTTCATATTTTTCTATTATTCTTAAGACTTTTGCTTTAATATATTATTCTGCTCTAGCATTATTAAAATGAAGCTGTTCAAAGTTCCAGAATAAAATAGATCACAATTTCTAGTCTAACTGAGATTTTCTTTGTAATTGAGAAAAACTCAAGAAATTTGGGACAGATGGTTGGACTGTGAGGTGGATTGTGATCAGTGGCACAGAGTCAAGTTGGAGGCCTGTGGCCAGTGGTGTTCCCCAGGGATCAGTGCTGGGTCCAGTTTTGTTCAATACCTCCATCAATGACCTGGATGAGGAGATAGACTGCACCCTCAGAAAGTTCGCTGATGATACAAAACTGGGAAGGGTGGCTGACCCACAGAAAGGCTGTGCTGCCATCCAATGAGGTCTGGACAGGCTGGAGAGCTGGGCAAAGGGGAACCTCATGAAGTTCAATAAGGACAAGTGTAGAGTCCTCGGGAGGAAAAACACCAGTACAGGCACCAGTACAGATTAGGGGACGCCCTGCTGAAAAGCAGCCCCATGGAGAAAGACCTTGGGGCCCTAGTGGACAGTAAGTTGTCCATGGGACAGCAACGTGCCCTTGTGGCCTAGAGGGCCAATGGGATCCTGGGGTGCATAAAGAAAAGTGTCCAGCAGGTCTAGGGAAGTTGTCCTGGCCCTCTACTCTGCCCTGGTGAGACCACACCTGGAATACTGTGTCCAGTTTTAGTAGAATTATAGAATCATAGAATCATAGAACAGTTCAGTTTGGAAAAGACCCTTGGGATCATCAAGTCCAACCATTAACCCTACGCTACAAGTTCACCCCTAAACCATACCACCCAACACCACATCTAAGCGACACTTAAAAACACATCCAGGGATGGCAACTCAACCACTTCCCTAGGCAGTCTGTTCCAGTGTCTGACCACTCTTTCCGTGAAGAATTTCTTCCTAATGTCCAGTCTAAACTTGCCCTGTTGCAACTTGAACCCATTCCCCCTGGTTCTGTCCCTAATGACCTGTGAGAAGAGACCAGCACCAACCTCTCTACAATGTCCTTTCAAGTAATTGTAGAGCATGACGAGGTCCCCCCTCAGCCCCCTCTTCATCAAACTGAACAGTCCCAGCTCCCTCAATCGCTCCTCGTAAGATCTATTCTCCAGGCCCTTCACCAGCTTTGTTGCCCTCTTCTGCACTCGCTCCAACACCTCGATATCCCTCTTATACTGAGGTGCCCAAAACTGAACACAATACTCAAGGTGCGGCATCACCAGTGCTGAGTACAGGGGGACAATCACCTCCCTACTTCTGCTGGTCACACTGTTTCTAATACAAGCCAGGATGCCCATTGGCCTTCTTGGCCACGCAGGCACACTGCTGGCTCATATTCAGCCAGCTGTCAATTAGAAGTCCAGGTCCTTTTCCGCCAGACAGCCTTTCACCCAATTCAAGAGAGACAGGAACCTACTGGAAAGAGTCCAACAAAGAGCTACGAGGATGATTAAGGGACTTGAACATCTCTCCTATGAAGACAGACTGAGAGAACTGGGGCTGTTTAGCCTTGAAAGGAGATGACTGAGAGGGGACCTTATTAACGTGTACAAATATCCGAGGGATGGGTGTCAAGGGGAAGAAGACAATCTCTTCTCAGTGGTACCCAGTGATAGAAAAAGGAATAATGGGTTTAAGTTAGAACATAGGAAGTTCCACCTCAACATGAGGAGAAACTTCTTTACTGTCAGGGTGACGGAGCACTGGCACAGGCTGCCCAGAGGGGCTGTGGAGTCTCCTTCTCTGGAGACTTTCAAAACCCGCCTGGATGCGTTCCTGTGTGGCTGCCCTAGGGGATCCTGCTCTGGCAGCGGGGTTGGACTAGATGATCTCTAGAGGTCCCCTCCAACCCCTAACATTCTGTGATTCTATGAAAAAGCCCACACTTTGAAATTCCAGAATGTATTGTGGGATACTACTTTCTCGTTCTGTTTCTGGATCCTTAATAATGTTAAAAGTAAACAGAAAATACAAGCTAATACCTCTAGAAGATGACAATGAAATTTTAATAAATTTTGATTCAGGCACTATTTCTGTACCTTCGTACTTGAAAAAGAAGCTATGTTTTTTGTTACCAAAGATCAACACATCACATAATCATGTCAGTTGCCTTAGGATTCTTTTTCTTTATTCTGTTACAACAACACCTAAGTGCTAGATAGTAATCACAACTTCAGTTTACAATTGTTTTTTCATTCCTAAAACATGCTTTAGAAGTCTTTATAACAATGTGGTTTTCAGGGATTATTTAATCTACCACTGCAGTTCAGACACCTCTGGCATGAAATTTGCCAACTATTCAACAGCCGTATCACACAGAAAACCAGAACTGAATGTGCAATTTACGGGTTGAAATATAATCATTCATGAGAGACGAGACCAGAATTTCAAGATTAATAATAATAGTAACATGACTAGAACATAGCAAGTTAACATACATATCTGAGGCAACGGAGAAAGATGTGGAGCTACCCAGGCTCTGGGAAGTACACAACTTTCTTTGAAATGTGTCTTTCTCTTTCTCCATACCCTGTCAGTCCTACTGGAAAAAGTGGAAAAATGGCAGGATATTGGGATGCCTCTTCTCTATTATATGGAAGAATTCCTCTTCAAGAAGTACTTGTAAGGACCTGCCCTATTTCACTTCTGTGATAGCAGGCAGAGTCACTTTTACATGGTCTGTAAATTAGAGGCTACCCCACACAGTCTGACCTTTAATGAGCAACAGTTATCGAGACAGTGACTTTTTAATGTCACTCTATTTCATTGATACCTTGTGCTCCTCTTATCTGACCACCAAATGCAGTTAGTTATATGCTGTCCTTACACAGGAATCTTAAAAGGCCCTTTTGAAACACCGATTCCTAACATTTCCAGGCTCTGATCTCTGAAAATGATCCTATACATATCTAAACAGAAGCTGGTCATTCCAAGACTTAAGACCAAGTATCCACCTGCATGACTTTGGGATCTAAAACCTTGCTTTGATCTTTCAACTCCCACCCCCTTGCATCCTGCCTCTGCTGAAAGAGAATTGAATGTATTTAGCGTGACGTAAAACGGCAAAATCCTATGCACTCCCCTGCAAGCACAGCATGAAGACACTTAACAAAGATCATGACAGAGTTTATAACGATGTGACATGTGCTACCATGAGTCGACAGATTGAGTCGCACCTGTCACACACAGAGCGCAGGTGGGACCTTTCCTTTCCTCTTGCCAGTATTAGGTTCTGGCAACCCGTATGCACATGGTCAAGTCATCACTGGATATTCCAGTTGCACCTGCATTACTCAGGATCTTGGCTCCAGATCATGTCTGTTAAAAAGACACAGAGTTTGATGTTGCTCTCATTGAATGTATGAACATGTCGCGTGGACTGAGGACGGACTGACCTGTACTTTTCTGGTTGCTCGCTGGCATACTCATGCAGTACAAAAGAAATTATTTTTTTAAAAAAATATAGGTCAAAATCATATCCACCTTAGATTCTTCACTTTGTGATTTAATTATTTAAAGTGCCAAGGCTTAAATGAAATACTGAAAAATGAGATATAATTCTAGCTAGAACACTGTTACTATACTGAAAGTTAATGGCCCACATGTATTGTCATTCTGACATCTTGTTTTGATCTGCTCATAGATTTCTAAGGAAACACATTTTGAACTAAAACTTTCCAGATTTGGGGCATGTTGCATGCTTCTTTTGGGCTTATATTTTATTTTTTTGATAATACTAGTGTTTCAAATGTTGCTTACTATGGGAAGAGTGAACACAAAAAGGAAATAAACTTTTTGCTTGTAAAAAAAACACCTGTACCATTTTTATGAGTTCTGGCAAACAAATACATAAAGCTAGAAAAATTACAAATGTTTTTGTTGTATGTTCTTCTGAATGAGGATCTTGATGGAGTTAGGACCTGGCTGTAAACAGTGCTCTATGAATGTACATAGAATACATATAGTTTTACATAGGAATAAAGCCTTCAACCTATTTGGTTCAAAGTCCTGCCATATCAGTAGGAGCCTTTTCAGTCATGATAATGGGCTATAGGTTGAGCAGAAATATAGATTAGGCTGCAATGTTATCTGAATTTTGCAGGAGAAAAAAAAACTTATATTCTGCAGGGACTCAAGGGAGTTGTCCCTCCATACAACTTGCCCCTCAATATACCCTGTCTCTGGATCTGCTCCATGCTTGTGAAATTGCAGCACTATCCTTGAATGTGTCTCTTGTGCTACTGATCACCACCTCCACACAGGGCAAAAAGAAAACTCCAGCTGGATCACCAGAAGATACTAGGAATCTTTTTTTTTAGCTTCTAATGTATCTGTCTTTTATACTTTTTATACATTACAAAGATATAAAAATTTAGAAGTTGCTGGCTCGAATGGAAACAAGTCTTTATCTGGTGACTTACTGGCAGTCTGCACAGTCTCCCAGACCTCCTCAGATTCTTACCAAGGCCCCAGGGTGCTTTTATATCTTACAAGGTTCCTACTTTACAAATTCTCACCAGGGCCTTTCCCTTCTTTCCTTTAACAACCACCAGCCCTCATTCTGACTAGAATGGGACCCATCTTGCAGAGCAACTGGCCTAGTAAAACCCTCAGCACCAGCCATCTGGGCCAAGCACACCTTCTCCCCCCTTCCTTCCTCTATCTGAAAGTTCAAGAGCATTTCCTGGGCCACAGAGGTGTGTCATCACCCAAGGGCAGGGCAGGAAATCCTGGGCATGTGGTTGAGCAAGGAGGCAGCTCCCAGCCTGGACAATACCGTCTGGGGCTTGTGCTCTGCGTTAGTCTTACAGACCGAGATGGTGAACAAAAATAAGGCTGTGCCCTGTTTTTCTTGCACACCATAATATTTAGTATATTTCTGTCTGAAGTTTTAAATTTCTCTTGGTGAGATATAAACGAGAATATCACGGGGAAATTTCCAATGCGAGAAATACACCCATTACCTTTAATGGAAGCTGCACAATTCATGCTGCATACTTACTCCCTAATGTTGTTTTAGAAAATCGTTTTAGTCTACTTTTCATCAAGTTTTCAGTAGTAGGATCCCTACATGCATATTAGAAATTCACAATGGAAACTTTATAGTCAATTTCTATAAACCTTGATAATTATTAGAGATCTTTTCCACTGTGTGCCTCAGAAGTTTGACTTTTTTTTTTTAACTTACTTTTTCTCAAAGGTTATCTGGTAATCTCATGTACATTCGGAAATATTACTATTTATTAAAGTTAACAGTGCACTTTGCCGTGTCTATTGTGGCTATTGTTGTAATGGGTTATGTTGTTTGCTGTGGCTATTGTTGTAATGGGTTATGTAAATTAGCATCATTCTTATTGTGACACACGATAAGGCATCTAATTTAATATGCGTTACATCTCTTCTGTTTGTATGCAGCCACTGGGATACACATATTCTTCCCTGAAGTGATTGATTTTCTGTTGATGAAAGTTTACTGGAAATCCTAAGACTCCTGAGGCCTTTCAGCTGATGGCTCTGAGTCCTGAGGATGAATTTAAAAACACATTCTTTCTTTCTTTCTTTCAATTTGTAAAAAAGGCACTAAGAATCAGATGTCCTTTTAAAACAACATGGTAAAAATGAGCTACAAACTTAAGAGTGGTTGATTATGAGAAGTAATTCCATTTGAGACTTTGCATATGATTGACATAGTCTATGCTTTGATAAGATTAAAAAAATCTCCAGAGATAATTGCTCATAATGAATCATTTATTATGTATATCTCTTAATTCTAGAGGGGTTAAGGATGAGTGAGCATGAAAGCCAGGGACAGAGCTTTATGCATCCCATAAACACTCCTCACAGATGTTTATATGTGTCCTCAAGAACCTTTGCATGAAATACAGGAATCAAGGACACTTACTGCTTCTCCTAAAAGACGTTTGCCGTACAAAAAGTGTTTGCTTTCTTATGTCTGAATCCTGCCATGAGCCAAGAAACCAAAGTGGACAGAACAGGGGAAACACCAGCAGCATACTTGCAGAGCAGAGATCCAGAGTAAAGCAACCCTTTCTTTGTGCCACAAAATCAAAGGCATAGGATAGGAGGTACAGAACAGCTCAGCTGTTGCCCATCCATTAGTTTACCACCAGGCCAAAAAGCAAGCACGTTGTGCAGGAGGCACAAACCACTACTGATGATGATGCCAGGGGATACATATCTTCGTCATTCTGCACCGCCTCTTCTCATTATATCCACACTTGGAGGAGGATTTCTGTTCTGTAGGGTTTGATCTAGGGCTCAAAGTAGCAAGAGGTGGTTTACATCTAAGTACAGTATGAGTTTTTCAAGATTCACGTGGGCTTAAAATGTTCTGTCCCTGAACCAATAATGCACTGGGCATAGGATTTCTTTTTCTTCTTCACGTTCTTAAAAGGACAAACTCTTTAACTATGACTTGCAGGGTCACAGACCAAAGCTCAATTTGATTTCATTAAACACGAAAGGAAGATTTTGTAGCTGAGCTGTTTGCATATCTTTTTTACAAGCTGGCATATGAACAGTCAGCAGGTGCCTCTCCAGAGCGACAGGGATGATATACAGCCCTTACAGCCATACAACACTTACCATCATAAACATGGCATGTTTTACAGGCTGCCTGATGACTTAGACAAAGAGCCATCATAATAACTTTGCTGGCTCCATAACAGCTCCATTTACAATTAATGTTAGAAGGCAGCACAGCTCACTTTGGTGTATGGAGCTGATATGGATTTTGATGTGACTGTCTGGTGAACTAAACATGCCTGCATGACCATCTGCAGAAATTCATGTTCTTGTTTTACAGTGCTCGTTATGTGGATTGCTGAAAAAGACCGGCCTGAGTACTTTCGTACATATGTATTTTGTTTGTAGAATGCCTTTTAAAATTTCTGATTATGGCTATTGACTTGGATTTTTGCTATCTGAGCTGCAGAGCTGAGACGTGGAATGGATTGTCTTCCTCTCATCAATGGGAGATTGATGTTTGCCAGAACCTATCGAAGGAACGAGGTACAGCTAGGGTGAAGGTCTGCAGCGAACTGGGTAGGCTGAGATACAGGGAGATGTCACATGCACAGGCCACACTTGGCCATAAGCCAGAGACTGTTTCCACTGTTTGGAGCAAAAAAAAGTGCATCTGGATGCCTTCAGAAACTTCCATTAAAAATGTATGAAAATATGGATCATAACCAGTAGTGATTTTCTGTTAATAGAACCATTTCGCCTGGGTTCAGTCACAAGTCCCAGATCACCAAGCAGACATGAAGGAGGTGTTTCCCTGGTGGTGCACGACACGTTGCACAGCAGTGCTTCCTGGTTCAGACCTGGGCGTGCTGCAAATTCCAAAATATAAAACAACTTTCAACAGCAGTAGTGCTCCATAAAAGTCTTAAACAAAAGGTGCATAAGATAATCAAATATTCTAATGCCCCCCTTCCTCCAAAGAGATACTTGTAAGAATGGCAATTATTTATTTTCTCTGCTTTCTAGTATTGCAATGCATGGTCATTACTATTTGTTCTTTCATCTACTATGATAAAGCAACTTATTTTGTCCCTGTTGTCTTAATTCTTCCATCTCAGGCTCAGGAGACCTATTTCCTAAAAAAGCAGAAGCCTTCAGTGTAATACACACAAAAGCACAAAATGGTTCAGTTTGCCAGAAGTTAGTGAAAGGAAAAAAGGAAATTGTCCCTGTTTATCTTTTGGTCTGGTTTATCTGTTTGTTTGTTTCTTTCTTTGCTTGCTTTACAAATGGTATAAAATCCTCAAAATGTTCCTCTCAACCTTCTCATTATCTAAAATAAACCATAGATCACTATTAATGTCACTTAAAATAGACTAGAATGTGGAATTATTCTAATCTGGTGGCTAAAAGTTATTATCTACTATGAAAAAAATTGTGGAAAGGTGCATGTTGAATATAATAGGGAAGTCGTCAAATTAAAAGAAATCTATTTTTCTTCTAAAAATCAAAATAAATAAACAAAAGGGAAGCACTTAGGAAATAAACACACCAAGCATACAACTGCTAGTGCACATACAGGTTTTTCCTAACAACAAAATGGAAGCTATTAAAAACAGACAGAAACAATAACGAAAAGGCCTGTATATGTATTACAGGAATGTGCACATATTTGTGTGTGTGCAGACTACAAGATATTTCAGGTGCTTAAGCCAAGAATTTAGTCATTTGAAAAGTACAAATAGCATATTTAAAAATAACTCATAGAAAGAGAGGATACCCACGTAGGAAAGAAATGTTTCTGAATCCCTTTTTCTCACACCAGCACACCTGAAGAATGTAAAGTATCACATAGAACTGGAGCAACCTGTGTCAAACTGACATCAAAATATCATATCTGGTTATTGCACAAGTCTGGAAAGTCACATTCTGGTAGGTCTTAATCTCTGCGAGCTTGGGTTAGATTTTTTAATGGAAATTGGTCTAGTGATTTAAAGGAGGCTTTAAGCAAATCTCACGAGAGAGATGACCTTTCTCAGCACTAGCCAAGGCACCCTCTTATCCTCATTCAGTCCTTTTTTCCCTGACGAAACACTTGTCCTGATCTACGCCACCTGAAGGGTCCTCTCCTCTTACTTTTAGGTACATTGATTGCTGGTCTACTGTTGATGTGTATGAAGCTACTTTGATGAAGAGCCTGAGTTTTTCAGGTTCTGTCACAAAAAAATCTGAGACCCCAGAATTGATAGCACTTATGCAAGAAGGAAAATATATTCACACACACACTAGCATTGCCATTGAAGATTTGCATACAATTATTCAGACTCAGAAACCCTAGATCCTTTCCCTAAAATAGCTCTTGACATATTTATCTTCAGGGACTTTTCACCTTGTGGATGTAATTCCTTAATTAATTACTTCGTCTTCTGTCTGAAATCCTGCAAACCTCTTGGCAGATCTGTTATAATACAGTTGCATATTCATGTGATCCAAGCATTGTCTCAGTCAAATGTGTTTTTTATTAATTACAATATGGAATATAATCACAGTTCTTTTATTTTTGAAGTACTAGCTCATCAACACACCTAGGCAACATAGGTAGCTGGTTAATTAAAAAAGATAAGTAACAGCTTGAAGCTTCAAACAAAGACACATTTGAATGTACATCCTTTTAAAAGTACCTCTGCCCAGACATGCAGCTGCTGCACATAATTCGTAATTAAGGCAAGTATTTACCTCCTTAATGTAGTTTATGGGAGACAAATATTTATACTTTTCTACAGTCACTGAGATAGATGCAGTCAACGTCAACGAAGGCTGCATCACACACTTTGGGTTCTCTGTACTGTCTGGGGCACATGGGGAGGATGCCCAGTGTCTGTTCAGTAAACCTTTGCTGACTTTCCTTTATGGCAACTAAGAAGATGATCTCCTAGGTCTTCTAGAATTAGATCTGCAAACCAAGTTTGCGTATGTATCCATTTAGCCGGGAACCAATCTGAAAAAGTAAGTCTCCCAAGTGACCACCAATCCATATGGGAACGCAGATACAGATGCGGACAGACACATCAGATATAAACACAAAGCCAAGAGGTAAACAGGAGACTTTTCAGGTTCAAGTTTCAAACTGGGGAAGAAGATAGGATGTAAAAGATTTTCAAGATGACCAAATGACACATCCTAGAAACAATAAATAATATTTAACAAAATTTTATACCACGTGTTCCTTCCTATTCATTCAGCTTTGCATATCACCTTCAAGTCTGTGCTGTCTGGATGACAGATGATTTTTGAAGATATAATGATCTTTTCCTCTTCTTTCTTCTCCCTCTTAGGCTTGAGATTTGGAAAAATGTATTGGCTGTTGGAAAGCTAAATCAAAGGAACAAGCATGTCTGACAGATCTTTCTGGACTGATATTCTAATTGCTTGCTGAAATAAATTTTGCAACTGACACAGAAGAGTATCCTGTTTTGCATCCTAAGATTAGAAAATTCACTATTATGGTAGAAGTTCTTATAAAAGATGATGCTTGTAGAGAAAGATGTACTTGCTTGAGTAGCTTTGGCAGCCAGTGTGATTTGGCTGTTATGAAACTAGTGTGAATGTCACAGGATTTGGCTCCATTCCCAGATTGTTTTGTGAACTTGCCCAAAAGTCATCACTCAGTCTAGTCCTCTTACTTTGCTTCTTCAACAGTGCCAGGGGAGGGACTGTCCATATATGACTTTGCAAACTACCTAATATAGTAAGTCCCTATTACAGCTAAGAAAAAAAGATAGCAAATCCTCTGTAGGGTTTTGAACATAAGGCAGAAATCTTTTAAGTTCATTCTGTATTCAGCGGGAAACCAATGGAGAACAGAGCACTAGGGAAATAATCTTACAGTTGCTTGTGTTTCTAAATAGACAAGTTGCCGCATTCTATCATCTTGGGCTGTTTTCAGACTGGATAGCTGTATTTCCAGATAATGAGGTGCAATTTCTTCAAAGCAGCTTTAAAAAACCTGCTTTATGATGAAATGTTGTAATGCTTTTCATTTTCCTGTTTGTGCTTTGCAAAAAAACCAGCAGAAAAATAACAGGGATTTGTTTGGAAAGATATTGGGGACTATCAGGCGCTTCAGTAAAAAAACCAAACCCCAAATAAGTTAATACCTACAGTTTGCTAAAAGAAGAAATTTTGGGGCATTTACTTTGGTGCATCTGCTTCATTAAGAAAACTTTATGGGAGTTAAACTTTAATGCATTTTTTTGTCTGTGTTGACAATTTGGATGGAGCTTGGGATTTGTATGTGTGTTTGTTTATTTATTTCTTGTTAATTGGATTATAAATGGTCACAGAGCCAACTCAGTCTCCAGAGTCCATGATTTAACAATGTTCCAAATCTGTTTCTGAAACTTACCCGCAGGGGAGCAGTGCTGAGAAAGATGCCACCTTCTCTTTGCATGGTGTAATTAAACTTTACCTGACTACCAACAAATTAATTTACAAGGTCTTCCTATATTTTAAACAAAAATGTGAAAATTATCCCTTCTTTGACATATTTTCAGCAAGCTGAATCAATGTAGTTTAGGACATTCAATGTTACCCAGTTGCCACTAGACAATTGATCCTAAAACTATCTCCAATCCCTTGCCTTCTACTTTTCTACCAAAATTATTATACTTTGCACAGCTGAAAAGCTACTCATATTTTGCTGCTGCCTCATAGCCAACATGCCATTACACAATACTCGACATACACCCACAAATTCAACAAATTCAGAGCAACATCTGTTTACCCACAAGTTCTCAGAGATGTTTTTTTCTTCATGTTTTTATCTAAATTTAGCTTTTTACAATGTGCCAGATTGGTAGCCATCAAAAATAAAAATCTATAATTAAGTGCAGATACACCACATGTAGAAGTAGCATGGCTGCAGCCCTGCTAATATTGCCTAATATGAGTCCAAATGGACAGAGAGAATTTTGCCATGTGCTATGTCGTTTGGACATGAGACAGAACCACTAAGAAGTTCTGGACCGCTAGTAAGAACGCAGCCTTTGAGGGGAAGTCACCTCTGAAGAAAGGACAATCCCTCTAAGACCATCATGAAAAGGGATTTCTGTTACAGTAAGTCAGAACAGATCTTGGACTAGATGATCTTTCGAGGTCCCTTCCAACCCCTAACATTCTATGATTCTATGATTCTATGTGATGGCACCCAATGAAAGTGCCTCCTCCCATGAAGCTCTGCTGGCATAGCCTGTGGGGTTGGACCCAGCCTCCCAGCACATCTCGCCAGTCCTCTCCCTTGATGCAGCAAGTGGTAGTTGCCAGCATCTGCTCAAATTGCATCACACTACAGCTCTCCTACATGAGACTTCAGAAAATCATCTCCTCGCTGCTGAGGTCAGCCACTAGAGGAAAGGTTTACATGTTTTCTTTGTTTGCAAACCATTGCTTTGTCAGTACATTACCTATGTCTAAAGTAGTCAGGATATGCGAAGGTGCTGCATTTGACTGCTTGTACTGCTGCCTTCAATGGGAGCAGAGGTAGCCCACAGCACACCCAGCTTTATTCCCTGAATAATTTCCCTAAATTGCAGGCACCATGGTCCAATCTGTAGTCCTGTCAGGAATTGTTCCTGCAAGAAAATTTTCAGTGGTGGGTGAACTTTAAAAGCAAACTGCCAAACTCACAAGGCTGTATTACTGTGGTTCAACTGAACTTATGTATTAGGGTAGAGATTGCAAACGATTGAAAGATTTAGGACCTCATTACACTGAAAATATCTGCTATTTTTATATGCTTCAGTTTCTGAGGGTCTTCAGAAAGTTTTCTCCTCAAACTTGAGGCTTCTATGCAATATAAGAAAAGCTGAATCAAGAAAATGAGTGTCCGAATCAAGACAAAGCAATAGCTCTCCTGCTGTTGGAAGGAAAAGAGATGCAGACAGAACTGTATGAGTGCTCCAGTGTTAGAGTTCTGCAAATTTCCTTTTCGTGCTCTTTCTGCTATCTTGGGAAAAGGAGAAGGCTTGTGCTCACCTCCAACAGGTGCTTCCTCCCACCTCATCTTCAGCTTCATTAAAAGCTGCAGCCAGCCTGACTTTGCACTGCTCTGACACAGGTAGAGCTATCAGAAGGTCATGACCAGACGACTGCTTCAGAGCAGTCTGCACTCTAAGAAATTAATCTCAAAAATTAAGACAGGACACAGTAGTAAGTTGATTATCGAAATAATGTAAGTAAATGGTCAAATCAAACTGTAGTCATACGGTACAAAATAAGAATTTTGCACAAGACCAAAGAAGAGGAGAAAAAAGAAGGGACTCTTATTTTATTGGTTATTAAGGGTGCTAGAAACCATGACACAGGTAGACTACAGAAAAAGTAGTCTCTATCTCAGATAATTTGCATTTCAAACTGAAAACTCTGAAGAAGGCTTTAGAAGGGAGGAACAAGTTGTTTATTAAAGACATAATGCAGGTGATACTGATTGTTACATGACTATAAAAGATGGGCATTAAAAGCTGTTTCCAGAGTTCAAAACCGTGCCAGATATGCCAGCTGCATATAACAACTGTCTAGGAGTTTAAAAACAAACAAAATAATAAATCAAGAACCCCACATAATATTACTGTTTCTATGGATTTAGTGTTTCAAAACTTCTAGGTAAAATTATGACTGGCTGTTCATGTTTTTAATGACCCTTTTGGTCTCAAAGATGAGATCAAACCCAGTGGAATTAGAGAGGCATTTATGGAGGTACAGTCGCTGTGAAGCAGACTTCAGGCTATTGGGAGAGTGACAGGAGTTAAGCCATAAACAGTCACTCCTTTATATTCAGGATATGTATTTAGTGCATCATTGTCTATGCCTTATTTCTAAGTCACCAAACACAGCCACATGCTTTATGTTACTTTGCACATCACGCAGCAACATGATAAACCCTGCTCAATTCCGCTGCATCCATCTTTCACCTGCTATAGTAACTTGCCGTGATTCTTTGTCTGCTCTGTCAACCCCGTGTATTGCATCTGCCCGAGACTGAAGTTTCCTCAGCCCCTTAGGAATAGTAGATGTGTCTGCGGTGTTAATATGTCACACAGCACATCCAGATGTAAGTGAAATACCAGCCCGACATGTTTCTACAGTCTCCAAATTTCCTTGTAAAAAGATGTTATGTCACCTTGTGAGGTCATTTCAAAGCACTGTTGAAAATTAGGTGTTGGCTACCGAGCTGAAAGTCACCTTCCTCAGACATAGGCTGCTTTTAGAAGTAAGTCAACTTGAGAATGAGAACCAACCTGAGAACATTATGCTTAATTCAACGAGGGCATTTTTGCCAATTTACTTTTATAGGTGATTTGTCCTGTACCTTTTAAGTTAGCAACAGTGCGGTGGGATTAAGATCCAAATATAGAAGCTGATCCCCTCCTATTCTAAGCCCATGGAAACACTAAACAGAATTCTGCAAAAGCTATCTATTTACACAAAGTCAAACTAATGTAAGAGCTACACACCATAACGAAGAAAACTCAGAAAGAAAGACGGGTGAACTGAACAAAGGCAATGTCTAGCAGCCAACAGCAATACTTGAGACAAATTTCTCAAACCAGGTGGCCTGGATTTAAACATTCACATTCATACGTAGCCAATGACACAAGTGATCTGAGCTACAATGTACTCAGGTAATCACTGCTTCTAGTGGAATCACTCTTCAGAAATCAGGCCATACACTTCCCAGCCTACATGCAGGTTTAATGCCTAAATTAGGCAGGAAATTTTGGAAGTCCTTTAGAGTTCTGTATCTTAAAAATATTAGAAATTTTTAATGTAAACAAAGTGATAACTCTTCATATACAGTTAATAAGCATAGCCCTATTGGTATAATGAAAAAACATTGATTTTTTATGAACTGAAGATCTGTCTTTCTGGTCCACTGTGGCATCTGTGTATCCACGTATGGATGATAACTCTGTATTGGCAGGAAGAGCTGGAGAGAAACAAGGGAACAGCCCCAGAAAGCAGGAGTTACGGGTTCATGCCAAGA
Organism: Trogon surrucura; assembly: GCA_020746105.1. Classification (NCBI taxonomy): domain Eukaryota; kingdom Metazoa; phylum Chordata; class Aves; order Trogoniformes; family Trogonidae; genus Trogon; species Trogon surrucura. The sequence goes on along the minus strand of CM036617.1, from coordinate 124,272,653 downwards.
TTTGCAACCAATCTGCTGTGAGATCTTGCACACATCACTTCATTGTTCTGTGAATTTTTCCAAACAAGTACTCCTCTCTAGATGTCTATTTAGACTGTAAAGCTCTTCTTACTATGTACTCATACAATGTTGAGTAGAACCAGATGCTTATTTGTTTGTGCCCCCGCCTATTATTTCAAACACTATCAATATTAAATATATTCTAATTTCTAAAAGCAGCCCAGACACTCTGGCTTGGCTGGGTAAAATCTGCCCCTGACTCAGTAAAGGAAAAATACACGCAACAAGCCTTGAATCTACATTTGCCTCAGCTTATACAGACTCTGTATAATGGATGTAACTCCACATGAAATGTTACAATGACAATAAATACACATAAATCTACTTAACTGATGAGCATTCAGTCAGACCTGATTAATGATGCCCTCAAGAGCAGCAACAAGCTTCATTTTCATCCTTAAAAGTGAAATGCAACAGTTTTAAAGGACGTGAAGTGACACACGAGAGCCATTTCTCTTCCAAGCCCTTGAGAAGTATTTCCAGCATGATTCTGGCCATCATTACAAGAGAACTGAATGGCAGCTAGAATTCCAGGAGGCACAAAGCCCCATCAGCTACTTGACCACAGGAGAGAGAGGAACCTAATCTTGTCTCTATAGCAGTAAAGGCTCTATCCAGTACCTGAACAGAGGCTTGCAGCAGAACCGCACATTACCCTACAACAACACCTGCAATAAAGTGGGTAGTTCTCCACATGCCGAGGTGCAGCCTTCTGCCCTTCAGACTAATACACCCAGGCAGGGCATCTCCACAAGCTCTGAACCAGAGCTGGGTTTCATCCAGACAGTGCAAAGGACACAAATTCTGATCTACCTGTGCCCCTTAGCATGGCAATTGGAATTTAAGGCTTCCTGTAACCCGTCCTGCCCTCAGATCAGCAGCTCTCTCTGCTAATCACACAGAATTTTATGCTGCCAGTGTAATTTAAATTGGCCGAATTGGTTTTCAGAGTATTTAATAAATATTGCCTGCTGGCATAAACAGGATTGAAAAGCTGGAGATCTGAAAGAGCCAAACATCCCTTTTGGCACCTTTGCTCTAATGATGCAACTGTGTCTCTGCCAGTCTCAGCAGACTGGCATGAAAGTGACGCTTTGTGCAGGAAAAAGTAAATAAACAGATTATGCTCCATCTGATCCATAAATAGCGGGATCTTATTACAAGCCACCAAATGTAACTTCAAACAGCAATGCATTGTAGCCTATGATTCACTTGCAAACCATTGGCCAAGCCAATAAAATCTGTCTTTGTGCAGTATTTTTATTTTGAATAATATGTAGAAATGGATTTCCAATTGTTCTCTCCTGGGAGGCCAAAGTAGTTCCGATAATTAGGCCACCTAGTTAATTACTAATCCTCTACAAAAATGGCCAATCATCTGGTTTGTCAACATAGTTTAATACAGATGGAAATTAAATACATCTAATTTTCCTAGCCACAGTACTTTCAGAAACAGCAGAGGTGTTTATTCTTCCGTTTCCTTCTCAGGAGCAGATATACTATAGGCCGTGACAAGATTCTGGGAATAAGCACAACTAGGTTTTGTTCCTGAGCACCTCTAGCTTTATCCCTGGCCTGGTCTATGCCCCTGTGAGTGATTTTAACACTACTTTCAGGAATAAATATAAATTAATTTAATTTTTTGAGTTCCTCATTGTTACACAATCTCATAAAACCAAGCAAAAGTAAATTCTAAATTTTGGAAACTACTTTTCATAAAAGCGACGTTATAACTTGACAGATTTTTAGACTTTGTGTTAAACAGCTGGCTTTTGAAATTTTCAGCATGACAACTCAGTTTTTTCAAAGCAATGCACCGTGTTCTATACATAAGACTGACTCTCAAGTCATATCTCTTTTTTGATCTAAAGGACAGTGCCATGGCCTATGATCCAGGTGGTTTATGCTCTGTTTTCCTCATCCTAATGTAATCCTTAAGGTAAAACACTTCCCTTCTGCATTCTGTGGTCACCAGCTGCAAAATCAAGGCAAAACGAACAAATTCCTTTGTGAAGGATTGAGATTTCTGCCCCCTTCAAATTGCTACAGAAAAGTTAGACACTGGTATACACATTAGAAAAATGGAATCAGCATTTTCATTCTAACAGTATCATGGAAATACCAACTGCTCTCCAGCTCATACACATGCACTCATATTTAACCTGGCCTTTGTGTTTTGATCGTCTTTTAATTTGAGTAGTGAGGCAGCTAAGCTGCCACTGCCAACAACAGACCCTGACTAGCACATTTATATCTTTGCTTAGTCCAACAAACCTTGCTCTTACCACCTCTGTAAGACAGTGCAGAATACAAGACTCAATTTCCAAAGAGCTCAGCTCTCCCTGCTCCACACGCTCAGAGCCCAAGAAAATGCAGCTTTAGTTGGGAAGCAATAATCTGAAGAACACAGGCCTGCAGAAGGATGCAGAAGGATGTCATTAATGTATAGTTGGGAGAGCAATCATGGACTGTACTGAAGCAAGACAGCAACTGGAGATGAAGCGATGTTGCTGGGATTTGTTATTTTCTGAACATATAGAAAAGCTGGAGTAGACAAAAACTACAGTTTTCATACTAATGTGACTATTTTTATTTGCATTGTAGGAGCAGATAAAGATCTACTGGATAAGCTGGAGTAGATAAAAATCACAGTTTTTATACTTACTAATGTGACTATTTTTATTTGCGTTGTAGGAGTATTCAAGAAACAAGAGCTGTAGTTACCAAGCACGTAACAACGTTGCAAGCCAGCACAAGATCTTGTTCTGAAGAGCTCACAGTCAAAATCAGCAAAATCAGTCAAAGCCTGAGCTCTGCACAGGTATAAAGACGTGTTTTGTCACCAACCTGGCAACCGGCAAGATCAAGACAAAAGGTAGATCCAGGTCTCACTCTAGTAGCATATCTGGGGTAGCAAAACACTGGCACAGGTTGCCTAGACCAGTTGTGGATACCTCATCCCTGGAAGTGTCCAAGGCCAGGCTGGATGGGGCTTTGAGCAACCTGGTCTAATGGGAGGTGTCCCTGCCCATGGCAGAGGGGTTGGAACAAGATCATCTTTAAGATCTCTTCCAACTCAAGCCATTCTATGATTCTATGATCTGGAGAACTCTTCTCTCCTTTCCACATTCAATTTTAGCACAAACTCAAGCATAGTATAAAGACCAGCTAGGCACCTTTAATGAATCAGAAGGAAGATAAAATAAAAGTGCTGTCTTCTTTTATCATCATAAGAGTCTCAGAAATATCATCCTTTCTCTTCTTTTTTACATTCTCTTAACTCTGCACCTTTAATAGGTTTCAAGGATAACATTTCACAGTCCTAACTTTCAGCGTGCATTGGATAAGGCTGAGTACTTTTATTACAGTTTAATAAATTGTTAATATTGAATATGAATAATGAAATAACTACTGTCATGTAACCCCTAATAATCATTACAAAAATATGGTTTCTGACATAATTTAAACATATTACTAAAATATATATACTTGCCTCTATACAGGCAAAGGTAATATTACTAACATAATTATTTCTAATAATAACTTTGTTTAAAACAAAACCTTATTTTTTCTAAGAAATACCTACTTTCATTCAAATAAAACACTTTTACACTCAAAATGGTACCATTCTGATTCAAGTGCAACTCTGAAACTGCATCAACCTGTTTTGCACTACTTTAGATTTGGTACTGAAGATGGCAGAGATCCACTTCATGCTTACACTGAGGTGACTGAGGAGAAATCTTGGACAGTTTTACATGGGGGCATACATGCCCATTGCACCAGTGCCAGAACTGTAGCTAGACATGCAATTTCTTGTGCATGCTGACTGGATGCCCATGTATATACCTGGAGTACAAGTTCAGAAGATTTGAAAAATTTGGCCTAGACATCCTGGAAATGTGTTATTCGTATCTGGAAGTGTGTAGAGGAATTTCTTGTGGAGCAGAGGCGCAGTATTACTTTAAAGATGTGGACAACCCAGCTTAGGCCTAAACAGAGGCTCTGTCCTTGAAGCTGCCTTGGAACACAGGGAGGAGGAGGTTTTATCTGTTTTGTGAGAGCTTTGTGAGATGCTTGGCTGGAGGTGCTGGCCCCGGGGGGAGAAGGGGGGGCGAGAGCCGCTTGCATAGTGGAATGGCACTACCCAATAAAACGCTGGCGCGTGTAAACCTGTAACTGACCAACTCTGGGAAGGGGCAGGCGCGGGGACACTGCTTAACTGTATATATTGAGCTGTCCGGGGCAATAAAGGGAGGACGATCTGTAGCCATATTGGTGTGATGGTCGTTAACTTGGCCGGCTCTCCGAAGGGACCCTTCTAGAGAAGTGAGTTGTTTGGTTTTGTGGGGGCTTTTTAACTGTTTTCTTTTCTCTTTTAAATTAGCTAACTAGTAGCTTCTAACCTGACTTAAAATTGTATCAAGCCAAAAATGCCTTTAAATAGACAAAACATTTAAATTGCTGTAAAATGTGTTTAAAATACTATGCCAGGAACTACTCTGATACGGTTCTCAATGTCCAGCCATTCTCAGAGCTAAAATAACTGAACTAAACTATATTACTACAGAGCTATGTTTACAGTTTGACATAGCCATGTTTATGTCAATGCCACAGAGACAGCTGACAGAAGTTGACAAACGCCACTGAGCAAGGTTACGGCCATCCTGGACTCAAGCTGGCCTTCAGCTGTCTCCATCAGACTTATGGCTTTCACACTAAAGGCTCACACTGCAGCAGCTACCCAGTGGCAGATGGGTAATCCCACGCTGTGCACAATGCATGAGCTTTCTTCATTATTGCAACCTCATTTGAACTTACACATCCAGTTTCCCTCCAAATTAATACTCAAAACATCCATCAAAACATGTTAAAATGTTACAAAAGACTAGTGTGGTGCCATTAGTCACTGGGACCTTTCATCTCTCTCTCTCCCTCTCCTGTTTTAATCCTGAATTTCAGAGAACAAATGTCCAGGTTTATACATGGAGCAGACCCACAACTGCAGCATAGCTATGGATTTCTTATGTGACAAACCATACACGTATACTCAGCAAAATCTGAGGTTGTTGTAATAATTTCTGAAAAATTCCACTTCTCACTTTATTAAGGATGTTTAGGGAAATAGCCTGGTAGTTCTGCACAGGATATATTAAAATTGGAAAACAAGGTCCACTCAGCTACAGCTCTGTTTCTGTTGTTAAGGTGTCTTTGGTTCAACCAGAACCTGATTTGGAACTCCTTTGGGTGCTGCAAGAGTCCAGCTGGAATCTGGGGAACATCCTTGCTTTTCAAATTTATCACTGAAGTGCCATATGCAAAAAAATAACAGGAATATAATCTGTTTTGTTTCCTCTACCATTTTTTTCACACACCAGTTTGATTTTTTTTTCTTGAGGGCAGATATCATTCGGTTATAATCTTACTTCTCTTCGAGCAACCCGATTAATATAAGCATATCTACACTTTAGGTTCTATGTATTCAAGATTAAGCAAACTGCTACAGATGCCCTAAAATAATGGTTAAATAAATCATCTTTACAGTATTTTCCTGATTTGTCCAGAGGCATTATAATGTCTCAGGCTGCCAAAACATGAGCCAGATCTCAAGGTTCCTTTCATATCAATGGGAAATAAAATGTGATTTAAAAAAGAAAAAAAATTAGCTTGAAACCTTTCTTGTAGAAAAATCATTTGGATGATAAAGAGACATGAACTGGGAATTCCTGCAAGAGATAATTGAAGAAAGGAATTCTCTATCAAAGACAATTTTTCTTTTATTTCTTTATAAGAGGCTGGCAAAACCAAACCAAAGCATACTTTAAAGTGAACACCCTATGATCTGTCACTTGAATCTTACTGTGTTCTCACTCAATCAAGAAATCTTTCAGAATAAGGAAGATCTAGATTTTCCAACTTTAAAACAAGCAAGCAAATAAACAAGGCAACTAACCCAGAGGCCTTCTTTATACAAGAAAAGAAAGGTGATCTTTTAGAGAATAACAAAGCACAAAGGAACTGGAAGCAAATACTTAACCGTATTTCAATGAACATGGAACATGCCACATATTGCATGAAAAGGATGTAGATTTTTAAAGGAATTGCAGAATTCACTGAGAACTTTTAACTGCACATACTGACAAAATTACACATTCCTCAAGAACACTGTAACTGCATGTGTACGTAAATGTTCTAAAATGCAATGCCATTAGGACATACCCTTTCTAATTCCAGCCAGAAGGCAAGAAATATGAAAAGAAATACTGGCCATGGCACACTTTAGGACAGTGGTTTGGAAACTACACAGTGCACCTGGTGATCAGTAAAGCTCAGGATTTGAATAGAAATACACTGCTCCACTTTTAAGAGCTTCCAGTATCCTGGGACATAACACAGTGCACACTAAGTAAAAAGCAAACTAAGCTCTCATGCCTTTTTCATTGCTTCCAGGTGGAGAAAGGCCAGAGCCTCTTTCCTAGGGCTTTTGCTGGAACAAACACAGATGTCTGGCACAAAACACACACTTGTGTTTTTACTGGATGCCAAGCCGAAGCTCAGCTTTCCTTGATTTCTCTTCAGCCATTCATCATACGGATGGTCAAGTAATTTCTCTCTCAAGAGCTCCTTTATCACTCTCAGAACACCTGACCTCCGCTCAGCCCATGAAACAGAGATGGGAAGCCACGCACAGAGGGAGATGCCTGCAATTTACAGGCTGAAGCCCTCACACACGATGAGCGGTACCCCTGGATGGCCAGCGCTGCCCTGCTGCCCAAGAGTGGCCGTAAGCCCTTGGCCACCACAAGCCTGGGCATGGAGGCTGGCTCCAGCCCCACAGCACCTAAACTTCAGTCGCACCAACCGCAGTGCCAAAAGAATCAGCCACTCGGGTGGCCTCCTGCTGCCTTCAAAAGCAGGCATGGTCTTAGGCATTGACCTGTGTGTGCAAAACGCTTTGATTTTCTGAACTGAAAACTATTCCTGTTCACAAACTGATCGGGGGAGAAGGAATATTTAGGGGCGACAGCACCTGTGAAAAAAGTATGTGGAAGCAGCATCTACTGTTGCATTTTGTTCCGCCACTTGCAGTCCCTGTGTTAGAACAGAGATAATAGTAACTTCCACCAAATGGTGTGAATAGAGCTAAGAATTCATGAAGCATTTCTAAATTCCCAAGTGAAAGCTGATATATTTAGGTTATTATTGTAAAATCAGCAATGGTTACAAACATTTAGCAGTCAAATCTTAGTCAAAATGTCTAAAAAAAGGATTGCATTCTGGGTTTTAAAAGTATTCAAAGACTATATGCTGTATTTTAACACAGTGGACAACCCAAAAAAATTGAATGCACATGTCTATCACACTTAACTAAAAGTTCTTGCTAAGAATTAAAGATTGAAATAAAAGCTATAGAGCATTTACTTGCAACAAAATTAAGCAATCAATATGATACTAGTATCTTCTCATTTTCTCTCTTATTATCCAGAGAACAAGAGCTGTGTTAACAATGTCAGAAAAGTAATTTGAAGAAATCTTTAATCAAAAATTCCAAAACATGACAAAATAATAAAATAACAGTTCTAAGATTTTATTAAAAGCTCCAAGTGAGTTGATACATTGAAATTGTTAAACATCAAAATAGCATTTAAAATCCACTGTACATTTTAATAAAAGTCTCACTGCAATAGTGTAACATTGCAATATTTCAAGATAATATTTTGCTTGCATAATCTCTGAGTACTTCCTACAACTCTATGGAGAGTCAGAAGATCACACTTCCATCTCTTCCTCCCCATTCAAAAATCCACATAGATAATTTGATTTTTAATAAAATCACAGAAATTCCTCTGAAAAAGATCATTATGTGAATCATTATGTGAAACTGTAGACAATTAGAGATAATTGATTTTTATGTGTGGAAATATTTGTTTATGGGGCTAGCCTAAGATGGCACTAAGATGGCCCATCTTTGCATAAAGTAAAAACTGAAGTTTGTCACAACATTTCACTTCCCCTCACATACAGAAAAGTATGTTGGCAATTACAAAAACAATTTTGCTGGGAGATTGTTTCCTGCTTCCTATTCCTCCTGATTTTTGGATGAGTTTTAATATTCTATATATATGACCTTAATGGAAATATTTTTCTCAGAAAAGCCCAGACTGAGTTTCATCACTTTAAAATCTCTTCTCCAGCCTTTATTAAGTGAAAACAAAAGGCTTCAGGTAAAAATATAAAACTGTGGTCTACAACAAAGTATCACTGAATCCCTGAAACACTTTTCAGTTTGAACAATGAGAAAGAAAAATACAAATTATCAGAGTTTAAAGGACACAGAGTATTGTAGCACTAGACTAGCGATGGCCAAGTTACATCAGTCTATCCTGAAGCCATTTTACTACTAAATAAAATATCCTCACATTTTTATATTGCTATGCTTTTCTAGAACATTGTGATGTTTTGAGATTGTAAAGTCTTGGTTAACTGAGAAAAGGGCAGGAATTTTCTAGACATTTCACTGGAATGAGGCAAATCTAACTCTTCAAGAGCTGTGTGCCAGGACATGATGGTGGATTACAGCTGCCATGAGAAACAGCACCACAGTACCAGCCTTTTCCTACTGTACCTTCAGACTGAAGAATGACAATGTGAGGGGTTTTTCCCCACTCAAAATAATGGAAAAGATGTAAAATATAGTCATGGCGCAATAGTGCAAGCTTATCAAAGCGCTTAGTTTGTGCAAATTTTTTATCAAATACCTACAATAATCTGTAAAATGTGCATACAACAATACAGAAACAAAATGTTAACATGAGAAAATACAGCAAAAATGTTCTGAAAACAAAAACACAAAATGTTTTTCCATTCAGAACATTGATTAAACTGCCTTTTCCTAAAAAATGTTTCTATTCAATCACACAAACATTTGAAATAGTCCATCCCAAACAAATTTAACTACTGCTGACAGTAAATGTACATGTAAAAGCAACATGTTGGCTTGCTACACTTACTTTATATAAAGGATACACATCTTTGCCAGTGACTTATTTCTTATTTTAACTCTTCCTGGAATGTGACTTGTCCAACAAAGCAAAACTGCAGAGCTTTGAAGCAGAAGGAAAAAGAAGAGTGAAAAATACTAAAACTGCCCGAAGGCACAGAAAATATGGCATTAAAGCCAATGGGACAATATCTGCACAATCCAGAAGACCAACAAGGCACAGAAATATTTTCTTGCTGTGCAGGGGTGAGCTGGAAGCAATTAGGGAAAAAAATATCCCAAACCTCAATGTGGTGCTACTTACAAGTGTGAAGCAACAGTCACGGCTAAAGACCAGTGAATCGGCGCCTGCCGCGGCCAGCTGCCATCTCGAAAGCGGCGCTTGAATAGCGGTTTGTGGAAGGAAGCCTGAGATGGATAAATGCCTCCAGGAGCCCCAGGGAAATGCAACTGCTCTACAGACATTAAAAACAGCAGTGTGAATTCCTGCTCTGACAATGCGAATAGTGGAAAGGTCTTTGGCCCCGAGTAGGTTACAAACGGATACTGAAAACCTGGGAAGCCCCTGAAAATCTCACCCTGGGCCAGCCAGGCAGATCCCACAGGCACCCTGGGTAGGAACTGAATGCTGATGAGCAAAAGCGAGAAGTGGGATACAGTTTGGGGATAAAGCAGAAAATGAATTTGCTGAATAGGAAGCTCTGCTTGGCCTCCTTAATCCTTGCAGGTTGGAAGTAATTGCAGTGATTCCATAAAGCACTGTCACAGAGGGTGCAGCGGTTAGCTGGTCATGTCTTTGGCGGGTAGTGGTTCATATTAATAATGTTCCAGGCTTTCAAAAGCAGCCTGCATGTCTAAATCAATTAATTCCCGCAGCCTTTGTGTGCGGTAAGCAAGCAATGCTATCTCTTTTCTGAGATAAGGAAACCAGAAGGAACTGAAATCATTACAACAGGAATATGTAGCAGACAGGATGAGGACCCCATATTTCTTTTGTTTAGAGCTGTGCTTTGAAGAATCTCTCCAGCCAGTTTCTCTCTCTCCTTTTATGTTACTTAGTGTTATCTGTTCAGATCTGAAAAGTGAGTTAAGCACCAGAAAATGTGCAGAGCTGCTAAAAACCCACCAAAAAGGGCTGCAGAAGCCTTGAAAGCCCTACAAGGGCTCCCCTGCAAGAAAAGTCTTTCACGCTTTGGCCTTGCCATTTAAAGAAAGCCATCAGGTGATATTTGCAAATGAAAATGCGAAAAACATGCAAAACGAAAACTTTAATTTAGAGTGAAATCTGATACTCAAACATGTAGCGAGAGTAGCTGGAGCACTGAATAAAGCATTCAACAAGGACAGTAATTCGATACTTAGTATCATTTGATCTGAGAAGAAAACTGAACTTATTTGAAAATCTTGTTCTATTAATCCTCAGAATTACTTCAAGGGAGGAATTTTAATAATGAAGAGGATCCGTGTCGCTGGCTCAGGGTAAGACTTAAAGGGGCTTCCTAGGTTTTTAGTACCCATTTGTAACTTGGGGCCGAAGACCTTTCCACGAGCCTTCTGGAAGGAAGGCAAGATGTGTATTGTCTAAGGGGACTAAGATTTATTCTCTTCCTTCTGAGCAGCATGATTTGATCAGCACTCTCACTGGGCTTGCCTGTGCTTGCCCTTGCAGTTTATCCAAGGATATCTTTACTAAAAGGCACAGTGGATGGAATCCCAGCTCTGCTGATACTAGTGGTAAAAACTCCCAAGTATTTCTGATGAAACTTTTATGGTATTAATTTCCTGACTCATGCTACAATTTTGTTCATTATTTGGGGGAAAATATCAAAAGCTACACAATAATCTTTGTGACTAGATGGGAAAACTATTACAATATAGGAAACACATCTGGTACGAGGTGTCTATGCATGCAGTCTATAACTCAGGGATATTACAGGATAATTCTATATGCTGTAAAATTATGTGAATTAGTGTAGAAGCAATCCAACTATGGTAGTACAGGTGCCTACCATGGCAAGAGGATTTAAAACTACCTCAGATCCCTCTGTGCTTTGTGCAACATGCAATGAAGCCATTTCCTCATTGACAAAAGAAATTTACATTCAACCCCTTTTATCAGGATGATATGTAAGCTAAATTATAATTTAAACATAATACGATGTTATAACAAAGACTTCTAATTGGATGTTATAACAAAGACTTCTTATACTGTCTTACATCAAATCCTCTCCACCTCTTTTAAATATCTGTTCTGTACTGGCAGGAGATTAATACATTTTTTGAATAGTAACAGGATTTACAAAAAATGTATCTCAGCCCATCATGTGTTATTTCTATTTTAAATCAGAGACTTACAGAAAGAAATGGAAGATGAAGCTCTGTTCCATATTTTGCAAAAAAAAAAAAATCGTGCTAAAATTATTGACAAAATAATAGCAGAAAAAATGAATCAAGAAATATCTCTAAATTCTGTCATATAGGGTGTTTCAATACAATATAAAAGAACAAGTTAGTACAGAGCCCAATTATTGCCTTGAGTGCAGCATCAATATTGCTCAAATCTTTCAATAACTTTCTGAATTTTCCAGTAAATTTATAAAGCTAGAGCAGGCTGCCTACGAACTGATAAAGAGCTTCATTTTCTGAGGCAAAACACGATGTCCACGTCTGAAACAGCTGTGTTAGGAGGTTCTGACAGATTCCTGTTGTCCCAAGGGGCATTTCTTGGTGAGGCACATTTGTTCCTATCACACCAAAATGCTGCAGGCAGAGTCCTCAGCTTGCACAGATGTTTTGTGCAGCAATGTCAGTGAGCAGTCTGGGCTTCCCAACCAGAATTAATGTCCTAATTTGGGGGGATCTATGCCATAAGCAGCCATTTCTCCACAAAGTGGCTCTGGAATCCTCTAGTTCAGGAGAGAGCTCAAACTGCTGAAGGTGCAGGCAAATCAAAGCAACCCACACTGTGTGTGTGTCAGCTGGGAAAACCCCAGAGTTAGCATCGGAGGAAAACCCCAGAGTTAGTGTCGGAAAGACTCATTCTTTGCATCTTGATTTCACACCTAATCTTCTGATCTTTGATGTCACCAGCTGCTGAAGGTAGGAAGAACTGCCCCTCAGAGCTGCTGCTGAAAAAGGAAGAAATGTGAGCAGTTGCACAGCACAGTAACAGAGCTGCCAGTGCTGGAAGGAATTGTATACTTTCTTGACTCTGTAGACAGCAATTGAACCAGAAATGCATACATTTACCATTAAATGGAATGAGGTACAGAGGTGAGGGTGTCAGCCAGGAGCTGGCAAAGTGCACAGGATGAGACCCAAAGATATCATCTTAATTTCTCTATCCGAATTGGCTTATATGAAATCTCTGGAAGGGCAAAATAAACTATACCGTGTCAATACTTCTGAAACTATCACCTGGAATGTCTGAATTCCCATTTTGGCTCTGACATTGATTCCCTTTGTGCCCTTGGCAAAACAATAAGAAGTATTGAGCTACACCACCTTGATTCATGCCGCACAGCTCCTTATTCTGCAAACAGCCCTATATCGATTCCAACAGAGAAAGATATGAAGTGACATGTTACACCTCTTGAGCAAGAGGGGTTGCAACCTGCTTTAATATTTTCACTCATAAAAGCAAGAGATGATAAGAACAATATATATATAGCCTTCCTGCTCTCAGTTCAGTTATGAGATTTAATGTTTTTCCAGCTCTTGAAGATGTAAAGATTGACACTGAAATTAAGGATTTTTGATAAGTTGTTCATATGCTATAAAGGCAGTATGAGATTCACAGGTATTTTGCAAGATGCTCCATTACCTTATCTTAATGTAATTTTTCTCTAGGTGTAGATTTGCTTGTCTCAGTGTCGAACAAGGAAACATGGTAGGATTATTTTGGATACTTCTCTATCTGGTAGGTCATAAGCCGAGATAGCAGGTAGGCAATGTCTTCCTCCTTCTACTGATCCAATCACCTTATTACCTCTCATTCAAAGACCCTGGCATTTGGACCACCAACTCTAGCTTTAACTCACTAATCTACAACTATATCCCAAGTAATAAGAAAAAGATACAGATTTTAGAGGGCTTTGAATAACATCAAGTTCAAACTGCAGTGATTGTCCTGAATACATGAGCAAGTGTAGCCTTTCTGGAGCTACATTCTTTGCTGGGTGAGATGTGTACATGATAGCAAAACAGCGTACAATATTTCTTCTTTCCAGAGGCCTGAAACCCTATGATGTACATATGACCAGACTTCTTCTGCCTCGCTTGTGTGCTTATGAAATCTTATTTTCAGATATCCACATGTGGGCATGAGCCCCTGAAGTGTTAGCATAGATGGTTATTAACAAGACTCCACGATCCCTCACACAAACTCCAAAATACTGGCACTGAGAGTTGCTCAGAGAGCACCTAAATCTGTGCTTTGAGTGGAAGAGCAGAAATAATGGTTTCCACATGGGCTAGGGAAGGTCAGTTGCCAAATGCCCCTGCAAAAACAGGAGCCTCCTCCAGACAATTCCATTCCTCCAGTTACTCTTTCAGGGGCCTCCTACACACATGCTCAATACACTCAAGCATTCTTAAAACATGCACTTTGCATACAAATGCATTTTCATATGTGTTACGATTTCTTTCCAAAAATACTTGGAACACCTTTCAAGTCACAGAACTGTGCCAAATTCAGCACACACAAAGCTTATAAGCATTAGCATAAATTGGAGGAGCTGATATTAAAGGATTTCAGTATTTACAATCAGCACACAATGATGAACTTAGAGGATCCTAAGTTCTAGACTGGCAAATCTGACTCTCAGTTTTCCTTTCAAACTATTTTGTGCTATGTACCCTCTACTCTACATTCTACCTTCTCCCATTTTAATAATGAACTTACCGGATTTCTTGACTACAGTTTGGAATAGCCCCTACAGTACAACTTGCAACAAAAAGGTTTTGTTTGCTGTTTCTATTTTCCTGGGATGCTCCATATGTAGAGAAAGCGCTTGGAAGAGGCTCTGTCAAGCTAAATTCAGTACTAGTGAAACTGTTTTAATATCATGTTTTAAAACTTTTTATTATTTTTGTAAGAAGAGATTTGTTTCCATTACACAATTGCTGTGAGACTCTAAACCAGAAGTTTTACTACAGCAAATATCAGGTTTAAACAGCTGAACATAAATGATACAAAGGAAAGCATTAACATCTCCTCACACAAATGTATGTGCTTATAAGCATATGTGTAGACTTGTGCATGTACCTCTATATACATTTGTATTTATGCACGCGTTTGTGTATACTCCTCCCTCATTCTACCATCACACTGGCAGAAGGCAATGTCGAAGCCTATTTCAAAACAAAATAAATTGCCTGCTGGCATTTCCATTTTCAAAATGTTTCAGTAAATTGTTTTGTTAAGAGTAACATCATTTCCATCTCACTTAATCATTATTCTTCTAAACAGTGTTTCCCTTTTAAAAATGTACTGCTTTCTACTACTAAGTTTTGATGATTTATAAACTTTGCTGTCCTTAAAGCAGTAATATTGTGGAGCAAGCTGATTACATGACTAGATTTGATGTTGTTATGCCTGAACTTCTTTCTGAATACGAGGTCTGAGCTACAAGGCTGTATTGTGCTCACATGAATGAAAACAAGGACACAACACAGAAATTGCCTATCTATTTAAATGAAAAAGAACTCATTTAAAATATATGTAAAATGCACACATTGCTTAAAATGACCTCTTCCACAAGACTCATTAATTTCATTTTTAATTGATTGACATTTTTATCTGAGACATCAGGAAAGCAAGACCTTCAGGAAGGGAAAAAGAGAACACGGCTCTTCAAATACTTGTATTTTTTCTTTATGCATATGTTGACTAGCAGGAGTTCACTGACTATGGTATATTGCTTTCAATCCTGCAAAGGCAGATGCAGTTACTCTTACTTCCCCAAGCCTGATTCAAACATCCACTGAAGTCACTGGGACTCTGCCCACTCACTTCCACAGACCGTAAACCAGGTTCAGATACATGTATTACGTTAATTGTGCAGGATGGGGCATGAATCCTTATTTCAAAGTCCATCCTTTATAACTGCCACTACATCAGAAGTAGAACTGCAAAAGAGCATAGAAACGCACAATTCAGAAACACATGGGCTCTCCTCTCAAATTCATAGACATGCAAATTACAAGCAATTTTCATTCAGGAAGTGCTGGATTCAGCTTTCTGCCCTGCAACACTCTCTAGTAAACTCCCAAACATAGCAAGTACTACATGTAGGACTGTAGTTTCATGAAAGACTTGATCCAGCTTTCTGGGACAGTTTCTGAGATAGTAACTGAACTCTTAGTCACAAGTGACATCTGCATCCATTTCATGTATGAGGTAGCCTGGGTCAATCTATGAAAAAAAAGAATCCAAATTCATAAATTCTTAACAAACGGAATGTCTTGGTAAATATATAGAGAATAATAAATCTATTCGTAACCTTTAGATTATTATAATGAAGGGACTAATATTAATAATGACAATGCACATACATTTACCTAGCCCAAACCCTCCTCTCTGGACGCAGTGAAGCATGGAGCAGAATCCTCACCAGTTTTCCTACCTACATTTGCAAAGACCAAACTTCATCATGGAATTTTTGGAAATATAATCTTTTCCTGATCAGGCTAAAAAAAAAGTGCTAGCAGAACATCTGAGTGATTCATTTAAATCCTTGACTACATGTTTCTAAAAAGCCAGATACTTCACCTAAGTCGAAGATTATATAATGCCTCAGTCAAATCACTCTCCCTGTCGTTAGGCGGTTTACAGAGTAAGCAATATAGACTACAACTTCTTGAAATACAGGCTTTCCACATGCTACCACATTCTGCAATGACATATTGTAGTGTATCTCTCAACTGAACAGCAGGTGTGAGATGCCTTTTATTTCAATTAATTGCATGCTAAGAATGTTGTGTTTCTGATACGGTGTGTATGCATTTACAGACCTGTTTTTTAGTTTTTTCTGTTCTCAAGGGATAGCTGGAGACATCCCTCCCATTCATAGAATCTAGCAGCTTCCAATGTGACATAAAATCATTCTTTGCCAAAATGAAATATCTGCTGGTCACGTTTCTCATTTCTGAAGGTGTGGACATGTGTTTCAGATGTATACACCTGTACTCTGCTATCTGTTCAGAGTGAGTTTCTGAAAAGGGCAATGGATAGCAGGTCAATGCATAGTGAAATCATTTTTTTTTCCATAAGCACTGTAGCAAAGAGAAGGATTTAGGCACTTAATATGTACAGACAGAGACAGTACATTACATTATAAGATTTTTCCCACTCATGTGCCATTAATGTTAACCAGAAAAGTAAGATCTTAAAGGCTCAGATGCAAAAGAATGATGTTTCTGTAAACCACACATGAGACAACCCACACAATTCTGCAAGCATCAGTGTGATATACAAACAGCACAGAAACAGAAAAAAATATTTTACTGCAAAAAAAGACCATCCATTTTCTCAGCACTCACTTTATGTATGCAAATATTTTATTGAAACAAGAAATACTTTCAGCAAAATATATGGAAGAAAACATAAATGCACAGTTTGCAGTAAAGTGTCATCCACACATTAAGGCAGATCTGTGGTGGCAGACCTTCAATATGACTAGGCACCTTGGGGAAGATTTTTACGGAAGACGGATTGTGGAGGAATGAAGGATGGAAAACCAGGGCAATAATGTTTGTTAGCAGAGTAGAGTATTTAGCACTTGCCAATAGAAAACCAAGATAGTAGGCAGACAAGTAGAGATAACAGATTCTTACTGTCTGTGCATATATTTACAGTCTCTGTGTGTGGGAGGTGTACATATATACAAGTGAAAGGAATGGTCTCAGTTTTAAGGTATGATAACCACCAATGTTAAAATATACGTTGTTTATAAAATATGATTTCTTTACAAGATGCATATAATAGTTTCTGCCCTGGAATGCTTAAAATGAAATGAATGATAATTATATTTCAGTAATATGTTCTACCATAGAAATCCAAACTAAATGTGTCCATCAGGAAAAAAGGCAGGTGCTATGTTATTTACATCATGCTTCAAGTGGAAATCATCTTAACAATTTCCAAAAGGCAGAAATTTTCTCAGTGGTTTACTCAGTAAATAAGATCTATTTCAGCTGAAATCTATCTTCTTGTTGCTACTATCTGAAATTTTATTCTGCCTTCTTGGGAATATCGCTATGGTAAGAAAGACTATGAAACAATAGAATGTGCAGTAATGGAGTTTTGAGATTATGAGTGTTATTTGCAAGTCTTGAAAAAATTATTGTTAACTTCCCTCAATTAGAATAAAACACAGCAACTCCTAGTTCCAGTGATTTCAGCTACAGATGCAGAAGTGAAAGAGAGGTATCATCATTTCTATCCTATAACAGTTTTGCTATCCTTCCTTAAAAGTCTGTCTTGATTTAAGGTTCTTTTCCCTCACAAAATTTTTATGATAGCTAGCTAGCATAGCTTTCAGATTTTATCTTGCCATATGTTTCAAGTTGTGTGCTTCAGTCTGCATCTGCTGAGTATCTGCTACAGTATGGCTACAACATCAACCCAAAACAATTGGGACTACAGTCTTTATAATAATTACTCTCTGCAGCTGTTGAAATCAGAGTCTTAAAAAAAAAATAAATCTAAAAGCTATAGCTTCTCTCTCTCTTTCTCTCTATTTTTATCCAAAGAAAAACCAAGCACATTTTGATGGGACTTTCTGAACTGAAAGACAGAAGCAGATTTTTTGCAAGGTATAATATAAACACATGCTACTTTATACTATGGAATAAAGGTATACCTGGATTTTGCCATTATAGGTTATTTAAAGGAAACCCCTCCTGGAAAAAAAGATGTAGTACAATACATCTTAGGTGTTGGAAGTCTCATTTGGAAAACGATATTGACTAAGTTCTGCTTTTCCAAAAAAATTTGCTAGTTGCCAGAAACTGAAGAATTCATTACCAGCTAAAACCCTAGCAATTCTACACTTCCTTCTCTCACGGTTTATGAAGGCATTGCCAACCTCTTTATCTCAACAGCTAGACACCAAAAGCAAAATCAACCTTTCTTTCCAGCAAACATATTCAAGCACCTGCAGGTCGCTAGATGTGGTATCAACAAAATGACTCAGAAGTTATAAAGAGACGTACTCAGAGTAACAACCAAGAGTTTAATTCTGTAGTTCATAAAGAACTGCTTGATTAGAATAATGTTTGTGATCTGAATGCGATAGAAGTTTTCAAATAATACTACTGGACCATGTAAAAACGGCTGTGTTTAAAATGGAAGGCTCATAGGTTCATACAAATATTCAGTTGTAAGGGACCTCAGGAAGTCAAAAGCAGGTTCTCTACTGGGAGTAGACCAGGTCACTCATGGATTTGTCCAGCCAGGTCTTGAAATCCCTCAAGGCCAGACACAGCACAGCCCTACTAGACAATTGCCTCACTTTCCTCTTGGGGAAAAAATGTCTTGTCTGCAGTTTGAACTTCTCTTCTCTTGCTTAGATTTCTGTCTGTTGTCTCCTGCCCTCCCACTGTGCACCACTGTTAGGAACCTGACACCAGCTTCTTGATTGCCTCCTCTCCATACAAATCTGCTATTAGACCTCCCCAGGGCTTCTCTTCTCAAGACTGAACAAGTCCAGGAGTAATAACATAAAACAAAAAAGGTTTTATATACATACAAAAACAGTAACAGTGAGTGCTGGTATTATTATTACTGCTGCTAAAACACAACCATAATTTGGCACTCTGTTATGCTGTTAAATAGCGGAATAATGTTTCTACCCCACACGATCAGAGGTGTAGATTTTCAAAGGTAGTTAAGGTATCTAAATGTCATTAGATTTGGTGGAAGACAGCTATCTAGACAGTTTCAGACATTCAGGCATGACACTGTAAGAAAACACGTTACTGTCATCATAACCTCATTAAAGGTCCAGCAAAGGCAATTTACTACAAGCATGTGAGCAGCCACATCTGGAATACTTTCAAACCTACAATGAGCACACGCAAAAATATTTTCAGACTAGTACCTAAAGAAAAGTAGTGCAAAAAAAATAATAGGAAGGCAACAAATACAGGGGCAAAGGACGTGTATGTGATGCTCAGGAATGTATTTTAATAATAAACCCAGCTATTTTCATTTTTAGTGTGTCAACAAGTCTGCCAAATGAATCTCACTACTGTGAGATGGTGAGAAACTTCATTTTAAAATTTCAAGACTTAACAATGCACAAGGTGAATTGCTCCAGAGGAGTCTTAATCAGGCACCAGCTGGAGAACTGTATCTCGGTTCTTCTGGTTGTCTTACTTCTAAGTGTCTGGAGTCAGAGATGAACTCTGTCCCTTAGAATTACATTAGCAATGGCTCTCAGGTTCTTTTTTCAATGAGTTGCTCAACACCGCTAAAATCCATCCCTCTCCTTTGTGCATCAGGACTTGATAAAAGATTTGAGTTATGAGAACAGTTGTTACAGAAGCATTGAGAATCTTTTTGAAATAGAAAATAAACCTCTTGGTTTATTTTTTTGATCTATTTGATGTCTTCCTCTCATTTTACAAGGATGCTGCTTTTGGTGGGAATTTATTACATTTTCAGATGTATGTCAGAAGTGTATCTAGAAGGATCAGACAAGTCCCTTCCTGTTACTAATGTTTTATAAATTCAAGAATTAATAACTGGTAAATAAATGAAAAGGAAATTACTGCCAGGCCATAAAATGTTATATCATCATTTTCTGAACGTTAATGACAATTTAAAAAATGTTGAGGTTCAATTTGCCTAGGCAGACACTAACTTAATGATTCTGTTACCTAATTAAGTCTTGATTACCTACAAAATCAGCTGGCCAACACGTCTATATGTAGATGAAGTTATGTATTTTCTGCAGAAATTACACCATCTAATATAAGGGCAGTTGTTTAGAAGCTAATTTGGAGACACTGAAAGAGGAAGATGCACAGGAAACATCTTCTTTTAATTATTAAACTATTACTTGTTTAAAATTTTGGGAATAAAAGATGTACTGCAGTAAAGCTGACGTGCTGTTAATATAAAGTCTACGTGGCAGAGCATTACATGATGTATTCTGATAATCAAGTTCACCCGAACTCAACTAAAAAGAAATTACAGATATTTTCTTTCTCGTTTTGAGAAACATTGTACAATTTTCTCTCTCTCTAAAATCACATCACATGAGTTTAGCTACAATCAGTGAGAAAAATACAGTAGGACTTAACAAACAAGTGTATCTATCAAAATAGTGCTATTTTTTTTTTCTTATTATCCAACTTTAGAAATGTACAAGGAAGTGCACTGTATCTGACCTGTGCACTAGATCCAAGGAACACCCGTTATGAAAAAGGTCTGTAAATACTTGCAAAAATAGAAGCAGTTGATCCCACTAAGCTGACAGCTGTATTTGAACTCTTTCTGGAGCTCATTGTTGCTTTTCCTAATCTTCCAAATATTCCACAGGAGCTCCATGTTGAAGGCACAGGAGCTGGGCAAGATGGCTGCTGCAGGTTTTCTGCTTTAATGAATGGGTCTCCAGTTCTTAAAGCAAAACAGCAGGCAAGTATTTAAATAACTATCGGATCCTGTATTTGTTTTCAGGGACAGGGTGAAGTTGGTAATTATGTGAAACAAGTCTTACTCTTTCAAGGTCACTCCTCCCTACTCTGTCTACTTTTTCTCTCCAACTAAATGGAGACCAGAAGCACATGGAGAATAATAAATTATGAATAACAACTTTAATTCATAGACCTCATAACAGAGAACCCTTAGTGATCTGCACTTACTCTCCTATGCACCAGCAAACAAGCTCTAAATCTTCTGAATGTTGTTACTAATATCCCTATCTTTTCCAGTAATTACAAGCAATATCTCAAATATATAGTTGCCTTATTCACTCCCACAGTATTGTGGAACAGTTTGATAACCATGGATTTAGCATTAGTGGAGAGTTCAAATAAAGTTTCAGTCTCAATGGAAAATTGCTATTTTAGTTTGTTAGTACGACATATGTAAGTTCTTTGCTGCGCTTATATTCTTTAGCTATTTTTTTCCAAATAGAAGGTGATAGCATAGGAAAACTGGGGGAAAAAAAAGTGAAACTAGAAACATTACTAAAATGAAATTCTTTGCATCTTAATTAAGCCATAATCTTAAAACCCAGCAAAATACAGCCGTAACTCCTAGAATACCAGAGGCATGTTAAATAACCCACGCAACAAAAAACTTCCGCCAGAACCTGCTCGTGTCCTGCCAACAGTCCTGACAAAGGGATATCACTTTAAAGTAAGTGCATATACCATTTGGACTGTTAGAAATTACAAGCACTTAATTTGCCACCAACAGAGAAAGGAAACCAGTGCTGTTATGCAGCGTGTGTCTGAGAGTAATATAGTAATAGGAGCTCAGAGTAGGTTAACTCACCCGTGTACTTAAGTAATTTCATAAAGAAATTTTTCAGCCTATGATAGTTGTATCTAGGCTAAAAAGCAATCAAAAAATACTAATTTTTTTTACAAAAGCTATTGCTCTGAATCTGCTGTTAAGGTGATTCTCTCACTTTGAAGGCAAACAAGATGAACTTAAGGAAGCACGTAACTAATTCCTCAGATTAGCAGTAATTTATGCAGAAATACTCGTGCCTTTTGACAATCCAGGAAAGTTTTGGTATAGATAAATTAATGACAAATAAAATCTCAATTTCATATTAACCTCTACAATAATCTGTTTAATAAGATCAGCTTGTATATGCTGCACAAGAGTATCAAGACTAGGGTTGCCCTTTGGAGTAAATTTGAATAACCCAAATAAATTAGTCCTGGACAGCATTTACACAAAGATTATTTTACCAGGAAAAGTTTTATGTTAAATGATAATTTTTCTCAGACTTACTATGCTAAAATAAAATTGTTCCAATCTAATAATAAAAAGGAACAAAGCCCAATAACATGAGCTAACAAGTATACAACGAATCTCTGCAACTTACTGTGTTTTTATATTCAGCCTCCTACCAGGTGTAACTGAATCATTTTTCCAACTAGTTAAAGAGTGGTTTACCTCTGAAGTTAATGTACTGCTGATCAGAAGAAGTAATTTCCAAAATGAGTTCAAATCTACTCTTTCCCTTACATACACACATACACATTCATGTGTAGCCACTGCTGCTGTGTTCCACGTGCTCAAACAGTAGGAGTCATCACTAACAGCAGCTGCTCTGCATGGGGAAGATGGTATTTTTCTGAAAAACCAAGGCCCGATTTCTACAGATCTTCACCCGTGAACAGCCTCAACTCTCTGAATCACACCAAAAGTTACGCATTTTCATCCACCTTTCCCTGTGAATGTTCGATAAAGATGATGGCTCTGCCCATCTTCTGATCAAGACTTAAGGCCTCAGGATGGAAAGGTCAGAACAAGTGTGAGTAATAATAATATTACATTAACTTTAATAGTCACCCAGCAATTACCTGAACAAGAAAAGTAATTCTGTCACCCGTGGTTTCTAGATAGGCTCTTTATGTCGAGTTTGTATACGGTTTAATAGCATGTCCTAGAGATTGCATATATAAGATCTCAAAGATGTTTTATCAAAATAAAATCACCTAATCATCGTTTATTTCATTACACACAGACAAAAAACACATTTAATCAACTCAACCTAAAACTTCATGTTTCAGCAGGACTTATCTTCAGTAATGTCATTGAACAAATACCTTGAGAGGGCAATCTGCTGTCACAGGAGGATAATGCACCCATTACGAAGACCTTGTGCCAATATATTAGCTCTCCTTCTGTCATCTCTGGCTCAGTTTCTTCCCCCCTCCCTTCATTCTGGTCCTTGTGGTTGGCAGCTATTGAAATAACAAAGACCACAGTATATGACTCGAATGCAAAAGAAATCAATCAGCATGCTGCCTATCTCCTAATAATACTGCTTTCCAGATTGCCCATGGCTTCTGCAAAGGCTCCACATAAACCTTGGGAAGGGCATGAAGGCCTCAATATCAGAGAGGCGTGGGATTAAAAAAATTTTCAAATTCAGTTTCTCAAAGAAGTCAAGTGGCCCACTTCAAGAGTTTCTTTCAAGGACAGTTTATTCTCAGGCAATGCTCAGAGGAAGAAATGTGGTAAAGATTACAGGGCAGTATTAGCATTTATGGGACCCTGTAGCTGTTCCCAAGTCTTTTACAGACCTACTGGCTTATTTAGGAAATAACCTTCCTCAGTTTCCCAATCTGCAAAGTGTGAATAATGATACTAACACGCTTTCTTAAAGTGCTGTTGGAACCATGTATGATGAACACTTCACAGAAGCTGTGTGCAAGTATTATTATTCTCTTTTTTTTTCTTTAACTTGAGAGGCACTTAGATCTGAGTGAGATAGGTGCCATCTCTAAGAACCTCTCAAAACCTCATAATTGGGTTCATAAAGTATAAGAATGGCATGTCTGTGCCATCCCCCATGTTATCAAGCAGCATTTGAAAATGCAACATTAATTCAGTATGGGCTTGATTAGAGACTCAAATCCTTCTCATTGCCTTCTTAGAGGATTTTGCTTTTCAAGGGGTTGGTCCCTCTCCAAAGTGATATGATGTGCAAAAAAGAGCCCACAATGTACACGAAGATTAGCTGCAGTCGTTCAAAAGAAAGTGGAAACCTTTCTGCTTACAGCAGCATTCAATTCAATAATCCACTGGTGCTTTTACACCTCTCTAAAACTTCACCTCAGTTCTCAGGAAATTGAAATTTTGTATACTGCCCTGTTTCATTGAAGGAAATTCTAATTTCTTTCCCCATCTAACCCATAAAAGGACTGTTATTAAATGTCCACATCCTCTTCCCAGTTTCAACTCCCTTTTGTTTTGACCTTTTTATTCATGTCAGAAAACAATAATGCTTGAAGATTTATAATTGAACAGCAGGTGAGTGAATGTGTGCAAGGTACAGAAGAACTGTGATGAATGCATCCATTTTCCAATATGCCATTGTTTAAATAGATTTTACAACTGTCTTACAAAAAACAGCAAGCAGAGGTTTAGTTTGAGGATCAAATGACTCTTCACTATGCATCTTATACTTCTAAACACCCTTATCCTTGTA
Organism: Trogon surrucura; assembly: GCA_020746105.1. Classification (NCBI taxonomy): domain Eukaryota; kingdom Metazoa; phylum Chordata; class Aves; order Trogoniformes; family Trogonidae; genus Trogon; species Trogon surrucura. The sequence continues at coordinate 124,248,407 of CM036617.1, read as the reverse complement.
CAACTGCATCTTCACATCTTGGACTATGTGTTGAATATACAATTTTGTTGGTGAACAGGCAGCATGACTGCTAATCTGTGAATACCATTATCTGTAAAGCTATATAAAGCTACAATAAGCTTGTTTACTTGTAGTGACTACATAGCATAGAGTGAATAAAAAAGATCCAAAACAGAAAACAAAATCAAACAATGAGCCAGAAGTAACTCTGGAAGAAACAAAACTTCTTGTGGGTGAGCCCTGGCACACAGCTCAATCCTTCTCCCTGCTGCTCCCTTACTCCCCCCAGTGGGATGGGGGAGAGAATCAGAAGGGTAAAAGTGCAAAAACTCATGAGTTGAGACAAAGATAGTTTAATAGATAAAGCAAAAGCTCTGCATGTAAGCAAATCAAAATAAGAAATACATTCACTTCTTCCCATGGCTGGCAGGCGTTCAGCCATCTCCAGGAAAGCAGGGCTCCATCAGACGTAATGGTGACTTAGGAAGAAAAATGTCCTCACTTCAAATGTGCTCCCCCTTCCTTCTTCTTCCCCCAGCTTTTATTGCTGAGGATTATGTCATATGGTCTAGGATATCCCTTTGGTCAGGCAGGATCAGCTATCTTGGCTGTGTCCCCTTCAAACCTCTTGTGCATCCCCAGCCTGCTCTCTGGTGGAGCAGAAAAGGACTCAACACTATGTAAGCACTGCTCAGCAATAATGAAAATATCCTTCTATCATCAGCACCGTTTTGGTCACAAATCCAAAACACTACAGGAGCTACTATGAAGAAAATCAACTCTATCCCAACTCTGTACCAGCGCTGGCTGGTACAAGACCATATGTGAATTTCCAAATAACAGGAGAATCCTATGCTGCTGAGCTTGGCATCCAGTGAGTTAAGGTGTTCTTGCTCACGGTGAGAACCAGAGGAAGGTGCACAGAAAAGACTGAGGAGAAGAACTGACTGGCAGGTTGAAGGTTGCTGGGCTGTGGACAAGCAAACAAGTAGAAACCTGTCTGTGGGCTAATATAAATGACTTGAAAGTGGGGGGGGGGGAATGAAGATGTAGGCACATATATGGACTGAGAGTGGCAGAGAACAGCAACAGAAATAATGAGATGCAGGTGGAACGTCTTGTCAATACAAGACACGAAAGACTGTTTTACAATGGGAGAATAGGGTGAAGAGCAACTCTGAAAATAAATCTGAACTCTGAGTAACAAATTCAAGGGAATAAATTGCCCTCTGAAAAATGTCATGACCTAAAAAAAGTTAGTTCAAATGCAAGCCAGAAAAGATCTTGATAAGTTTGCCCTTAACAAAACAGGTAGATTTCCTTTCTTGTAACTAACTACAATTTTAAAGGACATTAGTGCCAGAAAGGTTTGAACCTTTCTAACTGGCATCCCTAGCAAAAATCCATTTCATACATACCGACAGAATGGGATTCTGACCTTGAATCTACTAAGCGCCACCTCTTGCAGACCCTGATCCTGAGACAGCTGATAACAACTGTCTTTCAATCTGAGTTGCAGAGCACTACTAAATGGAATTGGCAAAACACATTTATTAGTTATCCACCCTGATCAGAAGCTTTGAGCACTCTGTACAAAAAAAGGCCCTGCAGCATTGATTCTGCAGTTGCAATGATTATTTAAACCATCGCGAACACACAGCCTCACCAACAATGGTGAAACACCCATTGGTATTACCGTCTAGCACGTAACTCAACGCTTTTCCCTAGTCTAAGGACATGCGCTTACATATTCTGCCAATATACTCAATGTCTTCTTCCCAAAGACATGTTCACAGTCTCTTAAGATAATGAAAAGATCTTCTTTTGTGAAAATACATCTACTTTATATTCTGCAAATTGAAAGTTTCTTCAACTTTGATTTGATTTTTTCCTACAGTTGTTTTTTTGCTTTACTCTAAAATTGTAATGTAATAAAGTGAACAAGGATTATATATTATTGGCCATATTTTAATGTGGATAGACTTTTATTTAATCCTGAAATATTTGCTATAGTAGATTGGCAATGTCTTAAAAAGTCTTTCTAGATGGATCCTACCATTTACTTATTTTTAAGGATGAACTGTTCTCCAAATTTTTTTTAAGAAATCTTTCCTGCCATTTTTGACATATAGAAAAAATGCAGAATCTAGGGCCATTTAAGTTAAAAAAATCTCTTTCTTCAGAGAATCATGTCAATCTCACAATGCCTCATTGCCCCATCTGTAGAACAAGAATAATGGTTTTCTTTTCCCTTAAACCATCCTTTGCTCATCCTGTCTACTTAATCTGTACACTCCCTGTAGCAGGACCTCTTTCTTATTCTGGTATAGTAAAAGATATTTAAAGGGAGTCCAATCACTTCAGACTCTTTTGTTCTAATGCAACATATACTATATCTTTATCATCATTCTTACATGGCTAATTCTCATACCCCACCTCCTATCCCTCCTCACCTTCAAATACGTTGGCATATTTCTATCGATTTGATAATAAAAAACTGTTTTCAAAATTTGCAATCATTGTGTCCTTCTTCTCAAGGGCTAATTTTACCTTCCCAGTAACAAGGACTATTTATGTAAGGGAGATATTCCAACATCTTCAAGCATGTTAAAAAACAATTTACAAATCTAGTCTTGGCACAGGTATCCAGTTAAAAAACCAGAAGATCAAATACTTTTTTCCAAGGATCTGACAACAACAAGGTTCTAAGGAACATGTGATTGAATGGTGGCTTTATTCAACCCTTGAAGCAAGCCTACTCCTTTCCTCAGTAACTGTCAGAGTAGGAAGAAGTAACTCCTTTTATTTACTTAGGAACTACTCTTTCTAATCTACAAGTGCTGATGTAGCACAATCGGGGCAGACACACTGCAATAAAGGTTGCAAGGAAGAAATTGCAATGCTGGAACGGAGTCAATGGATTCATTTTAATGGTTCTGCATATGGCTAAATAAAAAAAAAAGCACCATTGATTTCCTGCTGACCCTCTCCTCCAAGTTAATGAAAGAAAGCTACTCATGTTAAAACACATGCATCATGAGAAGGTCTGCTACTACTCTTGAGACTATAAGGAAAAACCAACAAGCAGGGGTTGAGGTAATGCCTGTCACATAAGGAAACTGCCCAGGTTTGGGATGTTGAGAATAGAGTGTGCTAGCATTGCAAACCAGTGTGAACCTGGTACTATCTATTTTAAATCCTTTTTTTTCTCTCTTATTTTGTTGCATCACTTAGAGAAACAGTACTTTGGAGGAGCTGAACCCTGCAGTGTGGTTCAGCAAATGCATAAGTCAACATCAGCCTTCAATGCTTGATCCAGGTTCTTTGGTTCACCCACGACATAAAGGGAAGCAAACTACTTCTGCAGAAGGGGTGAGTCCTGAGTAGGCATGAAAGGCTCTGAGCTGTCTGCTGCCCTGTCCACAGAGACCTGTGGGTTGTTCCAAATTTCTGGGTTTTTTTCTAGCCACGAGCAGACCTAAAACAATTTGGGCTCCACTTACGCAGGTCAAGTGCAGGCTCAGACCGGCCAAGGATTTGTCCCAAGTCACCTAAGTTTTCCATCACTTTAAAACTTATATTCTGTCAAGAATCCCACTTGTATCAACTGTACTACTTGGAATGCAAGATGCTGAAATACACTAAGTGGCAATAAGTAGCCCTTAAAAAACATATGTTATTTTAAGTTTACCCTTCCTCTTTCATTCCCTTTCTCCCACTTCTCATTTCAGATTTTTACTCTTGGATCTTGCTGCTGTTATGACCAAGTCCTTGTGTAATTTCTTTATCATAACTAAAAATTATGTGGAATTGAGATTGGACTAGAGGACTATTTTCTCTCTTTCCCCTATGGACATGGCAACAGTCTGCTGGTCAGAACGAGCTATAGACCAAACTGCATTTCACTTACTTCTTTCACATCTTGCATTCCAAACTTTCTATCAAATATACCTCATTTCTTTCCATCCTTCCTCTCATTTTTGTTTTCATAATGCAAAGGAGAACATGTACAACATGCCCTGATGCATGACTGCTCTGAATGAGTTATCTCCACTTTCCTCCCCTTGGCTAGGTTTGAAAATTAAACATGAAAACACTAGCTTCTACAGGCAGGTGCATTTCACTGTCTTGACTACCAGTCTTGCTTCTGATCTTTAAATTGGTTTTTATCACCTTTCTCTAACACAAATATATAAACACAGAGTGTTTTCAGTTTTGAGGTTGGAGACAGAAACTCAGGAACTCTGATTTTGTCCTTAGATCATGACTTTTTAAAATAGATCCAGGTAAATCTGTTCATCTCTCTGGGGTTCAGTATCTTCTCTAATATCGCATGCTGCCAAGCACTTAATTGACTCACAAGTATCTGAATTCCTCAAATGAAAGGCAGGACAGAAGTGAAAGCTATTTAGGTAGCTACCTTACAAAGGTGTCATGATTTGAGGCTTAATCAGTGTAAGATCCTCAGATGAAAAATTGCTCAGTATCAGTATTCTGATTAAATTCGATCAAGCAGATTTTTAAAATTACATAGCTCATAGAGAAATCAGTGATCCAAGTAAGATTTTGAAATTTTTCACCAAAACCAGGCATAGCCTCTGCAGAAAGGAAGTTAAAACTATTTTTTACTACGGTCATATTTCAGTGGTCTTTCATGGTTGATACAAGCGGAGGTACCTGTGGCCACGTCCATTGCTGCTCCCTCCTGGCACCCCAGCAAGAGCACTCCATTTGCACTGTCCCACATTCCAAAAGCTGTTATGGCACTCCTAATACTGTTCCAACATTAGCTCCTGCACCAGCTTATCTGATGTCACATAAGTACAAGATGATTATAGACTGCTTCCCAACTGACAGCACAGTAGAAGAGATAAAAGGGAGGATGCCTCCAGTCTCCTCTGTCGCTCTGCCAGGATGCTGCCTGCACTTGTACTGCAACATTGGTACAACCAGGCAATGGAGGCCTAGATTTGGCAGCTGGAGCAGATTATGCCAGAGCTGACCTCTCAAGAACCAAATTAGTCCAAGTCTTAGCTGCAAGCAAGAGCAATGGAACAGATGGGGAAATGCTTGCGGGTAAGGCTGATGGCAAGACCAACCCCACTCCACTCTGTGATGAACAGCTTCTCAGCCCAAGAAGCCACTTCACAGGTCAAACACTGGCTGAGCCTTTCTGAGGACCATGCTCCATACTGCTTGAGACACATGGAAGTCCAGCCTGCAGGCAGGCAGACCAGCCATGGTGAAGTGTCTAGATTAGGCTGGAGCCACCAAACAGAGCAGAGAAACCCATCGACATCCTCATAAATTACATGACACTATGTTCTTTCTTGGTCCTTCACAGCATGCCAGCATTGCAAGCCAGATGTTGCAGAAGTGCTTGCATGATATTTTGGCAGAATGTGACATGTCTTGTCAAAGATGCTCCTTAGTACAGGGTATCCGTCAGTTCCTATAGGATTAAGGTGTTTTCCTGCTACACTCAAGTAGCATCAAGGACTAGAAAGCACAAAAAGTCAGAGAATTTGGTCTTACGGATGCTGAGAAAATGGGAAACACAGTGTAGTCATTTTAGAATGTAATCATTTAGCAACCTTATTCTTTTGCTTACAGGTATTTTACATCTCCAATGCATAATCAGTGGTACTCTTCACACCAACATTGTGTATCCCACTAGATTTTAATACAAAAACAATTCTTTGCCCTCAGAAGTGCCTTTCAAAACTAAAAAAGAAACTTGAAATCTGAAAACTGCTTACTTTTACCTGCCTCAAACCTATATTTAAAAAGGCAGAGGAAAAGGTAAGTGAGCCTTCACAAAAGGCATGCAGTTAGCCTGCAAAGTTGATAATATACTGGTCCAACCTAAAGAACTGGATTAATTTTGCCCTATGCAGTTCTCAATTAATACGTCAAGACACTGTGGCTCTTGCATTTTTTGTGCCTAAGACCTGCAATATTTTTACTTTCCTCCTTTTTTTTCTTAAACGCATATCACAGTTTCTTAAAGACAAGAATAACCATCTACTCTTCAAAATCCTTCTTCCCATCTTTCACTCATATTTTATGAAAATTTTGTCTCAGCTGGAGGCATTCTGGGTATTTTGTATATAATGTAAGTGTAATGATATTTTAACAAATGTTTGTACAGTGCTGGTCCTTTAGTTAAATTATGTAAAAAAAACAGGTGCATTGGACATGGGTAATAGGAAAGTAAGTTTGTTTCAGGAGCCTAATTGCTATGCTGATGACTATAATAATACTGGCAGGCATTTGCTGGGTTTTTTTTAGTAGGATCATTTTTTGCACTGAGAAATACTGAAAACACAGATTCTGGGTATTCTTCCACTGCGACTTGTAGGGGTTTTCTTATTTATTCCAAATATGTGGGTCTCATTTACTTAGATCAGAGGCAGTCAGACTTGCAGATAGCTGCAGAAACCCAGGAAGCAGGCTTTCTTTTTTGCTGCTATTAGTCATAGCTCATTTTCAGCCCAAGTCTGTTTGCTATTTGTGTCCTGCATGTTCTGTTTGAATTGCCTTATAACCTAGAGACGCTCCTCCATACACAGCCGATCTAATTCAAAACCACTTTTCTACCAGTTATGCTCATGTGCCGACACTGAGCACCACAAAATAATTCTCGACAATACCACAGCTCGTACCATAATCAACCAAAGTTAGCGAAAGACTCTGCTTGACTTCAATGTGCTTTGGCTCAGACTTGCAGAGCCTGGTGTTTAAAGGTATTCAGGTGCCTAAGGGAGCAGGAAGTACCTTGTGGATTTCCCAATTGTCATAAAAATATGTCACCGGTCCCAGATGATTCCCTCGCAGTTCCTGCAGCAATGTTGTAACCTGCTGTATAGATTACACTCATGCTTATAGCTTGGTGTCAGATAATGTTGCAATAAGTATCAGTACAAAAGGTGGGAATCTATACTCATGTACCCATGTCTTTTGAATTAACACTTCAAGTTAAAAGCGTTAAGTTAAAAGAGTCTCCAGCCAAACTAACAGAACCAGATTTACAGAAATAGAAGGATGTACGTTGCGTTCAATGGCTGTTGTAATTCAAGGGCAGTTTCACCATCAGAAGGCTTCCATTTCGCAGATGGTACTTTCTGAATGCTGAGCCAAAACAGTATGCACAGTTTCAATGACATAGTATTAATCCTCCAAGACTAAAGTTTATTCACTCACTATTAACAACGGATTAAATTACCAGGAGCATTGAGCAGTGCTCTATTCGATAGTATTCTCTGCTATTCTTGCCAGAAATTTGCTTCCAAAGTAACTATGTTATGCATGCGTTGTATATGGGAAATATTTCAGTTTAACAAAAACTCTTTGTTATGATGCACAACCATTATTAATGGATTACACTTTTAATCCATTTTGTCACGTAAATAGAGAATGTATGCTTTGATAGGATTAAGCATTTATCAAAGATTTTGTTTGATTAGTGCTTTTCAAACAGAGTTATTTTCTACAGATTTTTTTAATGTACTAGTAAGCATTTTAATTTCTTCAAAATAAATGTTTATTTTGGACTTTAAAGTGAGGCAGTTGCTGCTTTCTCAACAGATCAGTGACTCACTCATGCTTCCATTAACTTCAATGGGAAGAGGGGCATGGCCCAAGAAAATAATCTGTGAAAAAACAAATGTATATTTTGTCAGCCCAACAGACATTAAAGGAATTAACTACAAATCTCAGAACTGAGGACAGTTGAAATGACATAGCATGTAAAGATATCATTAATAATTATCTTGACAATTTATAATCACTTTCGGATTTCTGTAAAGTTATCAAAACATTTGAGTAATCCAAGCTTGAGATGTTTTCTATTTACTCAAAATTCAAAGAGCTCCTTTCAAGTGAAAGGTAGAAACAGCTTTGAAAAGAAATGACAAAGGAGTCAGGGAAACCCTAAACAAATCCTATATCTGATTTTATTACATTCTTAATGTAATCTTCTGCATTTCTTGTACTTCAGCAACACGTTCAGTATTGATCTGAGAGCAAAATAGTAACTGAATATTTTTTTCTGAATATTATCTTAAGCATAAATTGTAAAATCACTCTGTGTGTTCTGCCTGTTTGAAATTCATGGCTCTATAGCTCACCTTTTAGGCTTTTCACTGTGCTATTAGAAATTATTTGTGGTATTCACAGAAACTTCCTCATCCCCACTCCTACTGACAGAAAACATATACTATTCATTATTTTTAATGGAAATTAGGGAACAGATAATAATCTGCTTTAAAAGCAAGGTATTTGGTCATTATTTAGTTCTCTAACCCAGCGAATCATATAGTCGTATTTATACACAAAACATGTATTTATACACAAAACACGTATTTATAACACAAAACATGAAGACAAAGAGATTATCGATCTTAGAAATAGTGTTTTTTTGAATCTGCTCAGTAATATAACCATAAAGAGAAATCTGATGAGAAAACAAATGACGACAGAACTCTGTTGAGCAGTAAGCTCAGAAAGTAAAATAGTTTTAAACTGATTGCATAGCATGGCTTACACAGAAAGTAATGATAATAGAAACAACAACGACGTGGAAGGACTGACGGATGTTTTGAATTGAAGACATTAGACTTCAAATTCTAAAAGTTAAATATCCTTAACCTACTTTACAGAAAACAAATGTAGTACATGAGGAAAAAATACACAGGCTGTGTATCATGGTAACTTTTAAGTGCTCTTAGCTGTTAGTCATCATGAATACTGTTTTGAGAATAGCACATATATTTGCAGAACCAAAGGCTTAAACTTAACCCTTTGGTTCTGCAAAGACAAACTTGTCTTTGATTTCCAGTAGTTTTGGGGAAGTTCCCACCTGAGTAAAACAAAGCATTTGACACTTCGGATGTCACTACTAGAAAGTCCCTCTGGAGAGACCACATGATGTGCGTTACTCATATTCTTAGATTTTGGGCATCAGGCTTACTTCATGTGACAGCGTGGGCTACCCGTTGGTCACACGGCACTGTTGGCCGAGAAGTTGCTGTGTGACTTCAGGGTACTCACTTCCCTCTCCCTCAAGCAGCACCGCTTACTCAGACCGAAACGGGAGGAGAATAAAGCACTGTGCATAAAAGCACTGTTTCTGGATTACGTTGCTTTGACAAGGAATCTTTTTGACCTTTAGGGCAGCCGATTTCCAGAGGTGCCGAATGATCCCTCCTTTGCCCTCCAGCGCGTTTCTTCATGCAAGGGAGAGTGCCCTGAGAGCTCCTCTCCCTTCCCTTTGCCGAACCCTCTGCTAAATTAGTTAAATCATCTTCCTCTGACTGCTGCTCTATTTCTTTTTTTTTTCATTTTGTCTGAGGAGATTGTAACACAGGACCAATCGTGTTTCTAAACGCACAACGGCGTTGGTATTATTATTATTACTTTAGCTTTTGATTTGAAATACTGGCACCCAACACGCGTTACGAGCGCACAACCAGAAAAGAGATCCACGCCCCGGGCAGACGCAAAGGAGGGGGGGGCGATGGGGGGGGGGCCTTGCCCCGCATGCCCACCCGCCCCGTCGCTCGGCCTCCCTCCCCACCACCCCTCCCGTCGCCCGGCGGGCACTGGGGCACCTGCGCATCCCTCTGCCAGACGTGGGGCCGCGTTCCGGGCGGCGAGAGTGGCTGCAGCCCACCGGCAGGGGCGCAGGCGTCGGCTCGGGCCGCCCACGGGGCTTCCCCGCCCCGCCGTCTGCGTGTCGTGTGGCGGGACAACGGGGCGGGGGCACCGGGGGGCCGGGCCAGCTCCTCCACCGCCCGGCTCCGCCTCTCCCGCCGCTGCTCTCAGTCCTGGAGCGCCGCTCGGCTGCCAGGGGGAAGGCGCCACCTGCTCCAGTGCGGAGTCGCTCCTCGCTGCGCGCCGAGAGGGAGAGCAGCCGCCCCGTCGCCCTCACCCGGGAAGTTACCGCTCCTCCCGTCGCCGGGGGAGAGCTGCCGTCGCCGCCGCCACCTCCCGGCTTTGGAGGGGAGAAGTCGCCGCGCTCGCTCCGCTGCGAGAAGGGGAGAGCCCCCCCGCGGGCGCGCCGCCCCGCTCCGCCGCTGCCTCCCGGTCCCGCCGCGGGCAGGCGGGATGATGGAGCCCCCCGCCGCCGCCGCCTGCGCCTCCTGCCGCCGCAGCCCGCTGCCGCTGCTGCTCTGCCTGCTGCTCGCAGCCCTCTGCCCGCCGCCAGGTGAGCGCCCGCCCGCGGGAAGGGTCGACCGCGCCGTCCCGGCCGCTCCTAACTTGGCGGGGGGGGAGGCTGGGGCCGCAGGTGGCGGTGCTCGCCCGGGGCTCGCTGCTGCTGTCGGAGCCGCCTGCCCTCCCTGTCTCGCCCGCCCGCCCTTCACCGGGGAGCGCCGGCACCTACCGCCGGGTCTCTGCGTGTCTGTGCGCCGGTGGTCGCTCCCGGGCGTTGGTGCCCTCCGCTTGCCGTTTCGTCTCGGTGGAGAGCGAGCGGGGAGCTGGTCCCCTCCTGCCCCCGGCGAGGCGGGCTGATGCCGCCTTTTCTGAGGATCGGGCAGCACCTGCCCCAGTAGTGAGGGGGGCTACGGGTGCCTCAGGGGCGGGAAGCGACGGTGAGGTCCCTCCGGGGCGTTGTCACCGGCCACCGGGCAGCGAGCGAGCAACGTCGCTGCCCCCAACGGAGGAAGAGCCGAGGCTTGGCGCGGCGCCGGTTTCACTTCCAGTGCTGAACGGCACGTCCCCGCTGCGAGCCGCCCCCAACTTCGGCGGTTCGGCCGCTTCTCCCGTTCCCCGCCTTCAAGTGCCGCCCGTGGCCGTGCCCGGCTACCGGCCGGGAAACGACGGCCGCCCTCCGCTTTCATGGTGCCGGGGGAGCGCCGTCGGTGCGATGCCGGGCGGGAGGAGGCGGGGAGCAGCCCCGCTGTCGGCCTACCGGTACGCGGGTCGGGGCGGCTCCAGCCCCGAGCGTGGTGGCCGCGCTGCGTGGGATGAGGCTGCTCCGGCGGACCGGGTTCCCGTGGGTAACTTCTCTCCAACCCTCCCCCCTCCCGCTTCGCTCCGTAACAGCACTCTTGAGGCGTTAGGGAAGCGGGAAGGCGCAGGGAGTGCTAAATACCCTAATTGTTCTGGGAATATTTTGGCCGTGAGGTGTTTGTGGGCTTTATTTTGTAAATATTGAGCCTGAAAAGTGAAGTCTGAGGGAGAAGCTGTGAAGTGAGGAGTTCCGCATTCAGCGCGGAGACCGTCTCATTATTCCTGTAGAAAGAGCGTCAGCCTGTGGTAACATTCTGTATTGCTTTAAGAAATGGCTTTGCCTTTATGTGCCTTTTTCCAACGGCGAAGGGCTAGCAGAAGTGTTGGAGCTGGTGGTTTTTCATTCCTGGCCTCTGCGTTGGTGTTAACGTGCTCTCTGGTTAACCATTTACAGGCAGTATGTTCTTATCGAGAAGAGCGGACCTTTTTCACTAGATGTATGCGTGTGTATTCTGTACAAGCTCCCGTTAAGCTGAAAACGAGCTACAGCAATAAAGTAAGGCTGCTGGAGCTTTGATTTAGATTAGACTAGCAATAAAGCTCCGAACAGAACCAAGAGCAGTATTGGAACCATGAGCGATATGTCAGGCTGTTGTACTAGGCTTTCGCTTCGGCAAATACAGTGTGTAATCACTGTAGGATGTTAAAAAAAAAAAAAAATCAGTCTTGGTGGTAGATCTTACAAAGAATGCTGAATGTAGGAAAGTCTTCAGGAAGGATTTTTCATTTTATGAAATCTTAAAGGTGTGTCGAGTATCCAGCACCTCTGCTTCTAAGAAGTGAGGCTTGGCCCCCATGTAATGATTTATCCCATTAAATACATGATTATTCCCAGTAAATACAAAACGATCTCACTGACTATGTGACTGTCTACATTTTCCCACTGAAGGCAATAAACCATAAAATATTTTATCTCAAGGGTTGTGTTGATGGAGGTATATAAGAAGATGGGACTTGACCACCTATGATCTGTATTGGAGGTAAATGCACTTACCTACTTGTTTTTGCTCTTAATTTCTTCGTTCCTCTCTCAAGGAGAAGCTCTGGCTAACTGTGTGAGCAAATAAGTATGGGGAGAAACAAGCCCCACCTCAGCTTAGAAACTTTCCCTGAAGTACTGAAAATGCCTAGAAAGCCTCATACAAGATTTAAGTCTCCAATTCTCTTTTTATCCAGAGGTGCATGAAAGATACTTAAGGATAAAACTATCTGTTAAAAGGTCTTGATATTGCTGTAGTCTTCAAATTTTTTTTCTCCTTGCTATCTCAGCTATTTTAGGTGATAGCTAATTTGCTATCATCTGCAACAAATTCTGGATATATTCCTCTGTCATAGTGCTTGGCTTTTGGGAGTTCCATTTTAAGTTTGCATGGAAAGCAATATATAAGCTATTAAAAGCATACTAAAAGTTGTTGGGCATCAGGTGTAGATAGCTCCAGCAATATTCAAACTGATTGGGGACTGCTATGAGAAAATTTTAGTTTCTTCACAGAATAAACTGTTCATGAAGATGCCCCCCCCAAAAACCGAGGGGGTTCAAGTCCACATTTTGTACTAAGAGACTAACTCTAGGTCAGACTGAATGAGAATACCAATTAAAATCCTGTAGTCTTCTAGAGGAATGACAATATGTGAAAAGAAAGTTGGCTTTTAATCGGGAGCTAATCATGACCTTTGTGAAGCTTTCCCCCCCTTCTGCTTTCTCGTGAATTATAACTATGAAGCTCAGAGTCCCTCATACTAGGCTTTATTACTAAAGACTTGTTTCATATTGCTATATTGTGTAAAGATAGTGAGACTGTAATCTGTAGTCTTCTCATTCACATGACACTTGCTGTGTTCTCACTCCTGACTATGTTTTTTTTCCCTGTTGTATCTGGTGTGACATTCATCTAGGAAAACCTGCTTACTGTATTAAGGTGGATTTTCTGAAACTGAAGTCAGGAAATGCCTGTACCATGTACGTGTTTTGGGATGCTGTGTGTCTGTGGTCAAGTACACAGATAGCAAAGCCAGACTCATTTTTAAATGAACTATAAGTTATTAAATCATTTGCTTTCAGAAGTGTTTGATATATTTATTTATTTATTTGGTGTGAATATGCTAGAACAGTCTATCAACGTAAATCTTTTTTCTTTCCTGTGTTTTCCTCTCCTAGAAACTCAACCCTTCGGTTGAGTTTCTAGCACCTTTCATAAGGCAGAGGGCAACAACAGAAATCACCCAGGTCTGTAAATCTCTGAAATTTCAACCTATTGATTTTTACTAGTGAAAATATGTGTTGTTATGTTCATGAAATAAATATCTCTGTTGCGAGTCATGTTTAGTTCCAAGATACCTTATTTCCACTTTCCAACCTGTTCAAGAGTAATGCCCTTCCTTACAATACCATCCATTCTCCTTCCTGAAAGTAACTGAGGATGCTAATGTGTGTTCCCAGAGTAAATAGTTTCAGCTGCCTTTGTAGTAGTTAAACTATTCACTGGCTTATTTCCAGCAGCAAATTTTGGGGAACAGAATGTCTAAACATTTATGCAAGATGACACATGAAGGGTAAAATAAAGAAAATAGCATTGTGTTTTACATAATGCAAGTTACATCTGTGTGATCAGAATAAACCTATATCCTCAATTTTCTTACAAATATCCTACTTCTCTAGTGTGGTTTGTAGTCTTAAGCTAGGAGAGGACTTGCTGCAGGTTTTCATGACGTCATACCTGATTATGTGTGGTGCAGAAGGACCTTGTATAAAAGCAAGTATTACTGTTGTGGCAATGGCTGTAATGCGTTGGCTGATCATACCACATTACACCAACGTGGGCTTTTCTTTGGTTCGTACCACGAGGACTTTCCGGAGAGCACTTTTTGTCAAAGTGACTTTGAACAGGTTGTGTGAAACAAAAGCAGATTGCTGAATAGGGAACCAGCTACAGAGGAGCCAGGCCTGCTTGTATATACTTTGAGCCTATTAACACTTGAGAGACTGTATATGCTAACTTAGTACAACTGGCAGTTTGTAATTGGGTCTCCTGACACTAAATGATCAATACTAATTTGCCCCATTTCTGTGACCTGCACTACATGATCTTAAGCATGATGGTCGCAGATGAGCTGGCTCAAGGTCTGGTCTGCAGTGGTTGTTCCATTGCTGTTTCACCCGTGGGAGGTGGTGGGTTTGGTTTTTTTTCCTACCATGCTGACTGTGGAAACTGTTTGTTTGTTTTTTTTCACATCACTAATAGTATGGGTTTTTTTCAGTATGGTCTTGTTTAGTTCTGCAAACTCTGATGCAGGGTTAGACTTCCTGGGTTTTGAGAGATATTGCTATATCTAAACCCAATCATCTTCAGGTTCTCTGTTCAGTGTTCCTAAAAGTTCCTTTGGGTTGGCTAGTGTATAATTTTTTCCTTTGGTAATACAGTCATTCTTTTATTAGAAAATGCGTGTAAGCTGCAAGGCCATGCTTGTAAGAGAATTGAGGACCTGTTGCAATGTGCTGATTTCTCTTGAGTTCCTCTGCTTTGAAGAAAAATGGTTACGCTTCCATGCACTGATGCTCAGATGAGAGACACTTGAAGAACTGTAAATGCTGTAGGGTGATAATTAGAATTGACTCAAGCAGAACGTGATTTTTTCCAGGAAAACCTGAATATTAACAACTGCCCTTGATTTGAAATTGTTGAGTCTTATCTTGCCTGAAGACAACGCTTTGACCTACACGTTCTTTATTTTAGCATCTTTTCTTTAATAAGAACAGGATGAATATTAAAGGAGACTGTACATTCCTGTCTTTACTATGCTTGAAAATGAATCTCATCTTTTAGAAAGGAGATTGCAGTACAACTAGTATGCTGACAATCCACTACTGCCAGTGATCGGATCAAGTTTCTTCCTTTCTTATTGAGTTTTGTTTTTCTCCTTCCTCAATGTGTTTTATTGAAGATGACTTAGATCACAGTCAGTCCTACACCAGTGGATGTTATCCAAAGAGGTGGTTCTTTTGAGGAATATCTGCCTAGTTTAAGATTAAATTGCTTTTCTTATCATGCCTATAGGTCTCAAGAAAGGCAAATAAATATTTACTTATTAAAACAACTACTGCTTCTACTGAACTGATATTTTTGTTGTTGATAAGAAATATGCCTCATCTGGGAGGTAAAAAAAAAAAAAGGGAGAAAGTGATAAAACAGTAGAGAGAGCGAGAGAGCGCCTGCAGCTTTAGGGTATGATTTTTAGAGGTTATCAGGGGTTAGAACAGTTCTGTAATGTTTGGTTAGAAAGCATTTGAAGTGCTTTCAATAGCGATGGAAATACTAAGCTGTTCCCTTGATAACAGGCAAAAAGTGCGTTTAGAGATTTAATGAGTGTTTCGGCAGTCGATATCCATATCATCTGTTTTCAATTATGTTGTATTCTGTTTAGTTAACCCTTTATTGTGAAGAAAAACTTCAGATGCCTGAACCACGTTCACGTGTTTTGTTTTGTGCTGTGGTAAGCCTCATCTGTAGCAGCACCTCCTGGCATTGTTAAACATGGACGTTGGTTACAGCAGTTTTGGTCCTGAGAGAAAGTGCTTGAACAGCAGCCAAATTTTAAACATCTCCTCAGGTCTCATGGACAGCAGAAGTCCCCAGGGCTGGAGCCCTGGCATCTTGGTGACATCTCAGCGTATGTCAGGAGCTCTGTGTGGTGGCTGTCCCCTTCACTTGGCTAGCTCTCTCATACAGTGTACCTGATGGGTACAGCATCCCAGCTGTTTGGCCTGGAAGGTTTTGGGTGTTTTTGTTTTTAACAGAATCTTGATTCTAAACACAGTTGGCATCTTCTAAACTTGAAGAGATACTGGCAGCTAATTCAATAGAGGGAGCTCCACTACCTTACTGTTAGAAGCAGCAGATCTCTGCTTTTCCCAGGCCTCTGTCTTCAACTTGAAAGTTATGTTAAAAGTCTTTGTTTCTTCACGGTGTTCTGTGGTGCCAGGCTTTGTTTTGGAAAGTATCTTACTTTTGTCACACTCTTCCCGTTGCACGAAGGAGAAGGAAGGACAAGTCCAGATCACATAATAGGCAAACCCCAAAAGATGACTTGATTAGAGATATTTCTCTTTTGCAGCAAGACATTCTGTGTGTTTTAAATTGATATATTACAGAATCTGTTGTGTGGTTTTGGGGTTTTTTTTTTTTAATAATCGATCTTGCCTTGTCTGCCATGGAGGGACTTAATGGAGAAACTCAAGAAGAGTTGGAATGAAAAAGGATACTTCCCAGGAGTGAAATGGTCCAAGAGTGGTGTTGCATGAAATTGGGTACCAACAGGATCAAGAAATGTTTGTAGGAGGCTGTTGTGGTAAGAGAAAGGTAGAACACTTTCAGTAAGTAGGAACTTTATTTAACAAAGGCGATTCTCTGGGTAAATTCGTCTAGGGTCATAGAGGGAAATGGGAATATGTGTGCCATTCTGTAAACAGAGTGTGGATTCTGGGCTGCTGTAAAAGAAAGCCAGCTTAGGCATGTGCTGGTATGCTTTTAACCCATTCTTTGTCTCTAATACAGAAACAAGTACACAGAAAGCTGATAACTGTTCTACAAACCTAAGGCTTTATATTTTTTGTACATCCTTTAATTTTCAAAATATTGTTTCTCATCAGACTACTTTGCCACTGGTTAAGGACCAACCCCTTCTAAAAGAAAAAAAAATCTTTTAAATTGAATTGTCTTCAAGTAAACTTATAATGAACTCAGCACTATTCTTCAGTCAAACGAATTGTCCACAAATGCCATTTATCATTTGGTTTGCTGCAGAAGTTGTGTATTTCTTCCTATTTTTTTTCATTTAACTAGAGGAAATAACCATATATACTGGATAACAAAATGGATGTCTCTTGTGTACAACTAGAGTTAAATATGGCATTTTATATACTGACTGTCTTTACCTACAAAGCCATGCACAGAACAGAAGAATTAAGGATGAAGAACAGAGTATTTAGTCGGGCTTTGGTGAACTTCAGGGTAGCTGTGTAACTTCAGAACACACAAGGGTTCTGAAACGATTCCTTCATTCTTGATACTGGACATTGAGCTGTATAACAAATGCTTGCATATAGATAAAATGAGAGCATAAGTATTATCTTAGAATTCACTCGTCGACATAGCCTTATGGGATTTGCTTCTCAAATTGGAGAGGTTTGAAAGTTTCTGACAAAGTGGTGTGCTGACAACAGGTAATGTAAATCAGGAAAACATTTGCATCTTACACTTGACAGCCTGAAAGGTTACCAAGGAGATGTCTTTTCCAACTTTAATTCATGACTGAGATTTTTTTTGTCAAATTTGTTTAATATTAGTCTTCAGTTCTCAAACTTACTGCTAATAATTGAACCCTGCCTACACATGGAAGCAATAAGGAAGTCAGTGTTACCAGTGTCTCACCAGATTGCAGTTTATATGAGTGAATCATGTTTCTTTATATTGTGTTTCTTCACAGACAAAAACTTAGTAATGCAGAGCTTTCTGTGCAGGCAGTTCTACAGTTTGAAACAGTCCTAATATATAAGCAAATAACAACAGTAACTTAATGTTGAATAAATCTACATTTTGCATCTTTGTTGCAAATTTAAGTATGTGGGTTTTTTGTTAAATATTTAACAATTTTTGGAAAATGTTTTGCTCTAGTAGTTCAGCTCATGATAGGGTTTCTGTAGCAGGGCTTTGCCTTTTGGAGGGATAACTGTTCCACAGTTTAGGTTGACCTTGCTCATCACACTACTGTTGAATGATGTAACAAGTTCTGTCTTAGCTTTGAAGTTTAAGTCCTTACTATAACCTCTACCTTAAAGGTTTAACCTCAGCTAGTGTGCCCCACAGCAGCGAATTCCTAAGTGTCTACGTGGATCTCTGATGTTGGACCGGGGCTTCTGAAAGTTCATCTGCATGTTTCGTAGGGGTCAGATTCTGGTATTTCATCCAGACTCAGTTGTGTCTGCAGGTCATTTCTTGTCATTGCTTATCAATTTCTTAAGTACCCTGTTAAATTGAAAACTTCTGCATAGCTCCTGGGGGCAGCAGCAGGAGAAGTCTAAAGCTTCTGAGATAGTGGAAAATAAATGGCACGTTTCAAAGGTGATAACCATGGATGTAGAAGCAGGTTAACCATTTTTTAGTTTAGGTTCACAGAATTTGTTTGGCATCTTCTATGCATCTTAACATAGTGTATGCTTGCTTTGTTAGGAAGTAAGTTCTCTTCTTATCTCAAAAGAGCCATACACCCTTGGTGTCTGCAACCACAAAGAAACTGCTGTAGGACCAGGGTAGGCAGCCTTTCTGCGTTATCTGTCAAAATGCTTGTCTGTCAGAGGGCCATAAGAGATGTATCATGTCTGCCTGAGAGCCAAAGAGATAGGAGCAGGACGAATGAGAGCCATGTTTTTTTTGGTGGGGGTATAGCTGGGTGTTGGGGCATGCTGGCAGCGTCAGGCTCTGCAGAGCTGGCCAGTTGTTGCCGTCCCATAGACAGGGACTTTGAGCACTGCTGCAGCCAGTATGGCTTGCTGAGGGCAGCTGCAGAGTTACTCTTGGACAACATGCATCTCAAGAGCCAGGGGACAAACTCTTTGTAATGGTGGTCACCTGTAATGTCTATGGTGGTCACTGCCCTTCCGCTGTGGAAGAGAATCTTTCATTTCCCAGGGCGGGATGCTTATCCTCTGTACTGCTGTAGAGAGGTATCTGCTCACTTCAGGAGTGTCCTATTTTTATTCCTGCTCTGAATGGTGTACAAAGCACTCTGTGGGTCACTTTTTAATCATTATGTCCATCTGCAAGTACAGCAATGATAAGGAAGGATGAGCTTCAGCATACTCGGTATGCTCGTGATCTTTGGCTCTCTTTCCATTACATCAGTGGCACAGGCCATAGAGGAATGAATAACACAGTGTGTTTCTTTAATGAATGCTGAATGGGCGAGCATGAGCTGCCAGGAGCTTTATCCAGAAAGAAGCGGGGTGTTGTGAGGGGTGATATCTGCACCTGGAGGAGGAGGGGCAGGTGAATCATTTTTAGCTGGACTTCACAGTCCAGTTTTGTTAGATGTGGGAGTAGTTCTGAAGACTGAAGTTAATGTCTCACCCCAAAAGGTGGTTAATTTTGCAGGACAGAAATAGTGCTTTTAAACAGTTTCTTGAATTATTGCTACAGTTTTGTACATGGTTACTCCTGAGGGTCACACGTAAACTTCACATTTGAATGTTCTGTGTAAGTATATGTAAAAACCTAGCTCTCTTGGTATGGTGAGGTGCCTCGTCTTAGGTTTGGATTCTAATTCACAAAAGCCTTATAAATAACTTGATTTTTTTCTTGCTTTTCAACTGGTTGCTAGTCTTGCTTTGCAGTGTCATCATCTATAAACAGCAATGACTGTTCTGAGAAGCTTTTCATGTAAGCGCAAAAGAGCAGAGGACTGAGCATGCTGGGGACTGTGGCTCCTTGTGAGGAGGCTCTCTTCATGCAATAGAATAAATATTTGTTGCTTTTCTGGACATACTGTACAGCACAGACTCTTTGTAACCACAGAAGGTGGTTTGTAGCTCACAGTCTGCAAGTTCTGTCACAGCGTAGAAGACTTTACATAAAAACTTGAGGGACTCTATTAATTGAAAATGGTAATAGAAGTTCTGAGGGGAGTATTGCAATGAAAATCTTTATTTTCTTGCTGAAACTTTTTGTAGAATCTGGAGGGTTTTTTGGTGTGTGGTGTGGATTTTTTTTTTGTTCTTGTTGTGTGGTTGTTTTTGGTTTTTTTTTCTACTTTTCCTTTCCTTAAAGGTAGACCATTGTCTCTAGCAAAGGAGGGAAAGATAGGTACTAGCAAAACAAAATTTTTATCCAGGTTTGAATTAATTCCAGATATGAGGTTAAAAAGTAGATCTTCCATCTGCTAATAAAATGCTCAGCTCAGCAGTTTCCCATTAACTTCCTCAATGGCGGCTTTAAAGGGGAAAAAAGCTCACAAAGTGTCTTTGCCTTTGCTCAAGGAAGACCTGTTTGTGATGTAGGTTTTTTTTCAATATCATTTAATGAAAGAAGTGTTTAGGGATCTCTGGAGTATGTGCACTGTATGCCAGGGTTTTCAAACAGTGGTGTTTGTAGGCAGAGGGAAGGTTTTGAGAATTTGGATTGACAGTGGCTTGCAAGAACCACTTTTCCTTTGAACATGTTGACACTCCTGGACTGTTAATCCAGGGTGAAAGTACCACAGCATGGATTTCACTTAAGAGAATTTGGGTGATCTAGCCTAAACTCTGGTACTTCAGTGGTGAAAAAACTTTGAGCTTCGTTTTGTGTGACCTTGTGGCGTTTACTTGAGCTACACTTTGAACATAGCGAACACTTCACAGCCATTGGCTGCTTGGTAGTACTTTAGTTGCAGCTGCATGGCTAGAAATTTTTCTATGGGCTACTTCTGCAGTGGATGCACATCCTTGGTACTTGATATTGCCAACATGCTGTTTGTAAGTCTGCAATGCTTAACCTTGTGCAAATTATATTTGGATATGCTAGCTGACCTGTATGTTAAAGAGCTGTCCTTTTGCTCAGGGGTAGCCAAACTTTGCCCTGAAAGACTCAAGAGGGTGAGAATTGCTATGTGATCTAAACCTGAACAGCATGTGTCCAGGTCAGAAAGCTCAGGGATGTTCAATTCCAACCAGGATGTGGAGCAGGAGCCGTGATTTCTCGGAGATGATATTTCTTCCCTCTGTTGTGGGAAAGGACCAGGCTTTGTGTCTTATGACTCTCAAGGCAGCCTGGCAGTGTCAGCCAGCACCAGCAGCTACTGCTGCAGCTGAGGAGCATCAGTGGCTGCATGATTTAGCCCAGAGACTGAGCTCTCCTGTGGGCTTTAACTATGCCTTCTAGGTGCTGTATTTTGTATATTGCCAGGTGTGATCTCTTCTACCAATGACACACGGGAGTGGAGGTTTAAAATTGTGTTGAAGTGAGTTGGCATGCAGATTCACTTTGAAAAAGCTGCTGCTTTTCTGCCATTTTATACGGGAGTCTGAACTTGTCTTTCCGAGATCATAAGAAAGGGGAAAACGATACAAAAATGGCATACTGAAATTCTTAACCCACTGATTTTTATTTTTCTAGCATCTGATACTTAAGGAAAAAAAAAAGTGTAAAATCTTTTGGTTTAAAGAAAACAACGTCGTAGAAGTATTTTGAATTTATAAACTGCAGTTGAATGTCAAAAGATGTTTGGGAGCATTTCAGGCTGAGAAATAGAAAATATTTTCTTCTAGTTTATTGTTTGCTAAACTGCTCTGTCATTGACTAGTATATGTCTCTCTGATCTGTAGTTTTCCTAAAGAGAAAGCTTTAAAGGTGAGAACAGTTGAGGAAAGCTAGAGTATTTAGAATTGCAAGAGCAGCACTTCGAATGTTTGACAGTGTGTATTAATGTGAAAAGGAAGATGGATTAGTTTTGTACTTAAAAGTTCAGCTTTCTCACACTGCTCTGTAAGCAAATGTTTTTGACTGGAGCACATATGAACTAGCTGAAAGAGAAGTTTGTTGTCAGTAACTGATGATCAGGCCAAAGACAAGGATCAGCATCTCTGTGGGAAGTGGCAGGCACAAATACAAGGCAAATAGCTTGCTTCCAGTGTATTAAAGCAGACATATCCCTGAAGCCTTTGAAAAGAAGTAATATGGCAAAATCATTGAAAAAAATCTTTGCAATGGAGACTTGGAAGGTTGAAGTGTCCTTTAAGAAGGCTTGTAGCAGCTGTTTTGATGGCCTGGAGGAGCTACAGCTGACGTGTGTGAGACTTGCACATCTCGCGGCTGTGAGTTTCCAGTTTATTGGAACCTGAGGGGAGCCCAGCTTTTGGGTCTGGCTTGTCACATCCACTGCCTCTGCAGCGATAGTGGGGAGTGGCTTTTGCAGTAGAGAGCCTGGGGGTTTGAGGGGTTAGAGGGTGGGTGGGTGGTAGCAGGAGGAAGGAAGCCGAGGGCACAGCCTTGCGGAGCCAGCATGTGCCGTGTCTTGCCTTTGCACAGCCAACAGTCCTGTGGAGGTAGAAATCTGGATGGAGGAGGTGAGTCATCTGCACAGAAAGGGCAGCTGGATTTTTTTGCTTGTGAGTGAAATGAGTTGCAGAGGGAGAACAGAAAGCTTTCTGAGTGGGTTTAAGAGAACCCTTGGTAAGAGTATTTTGAGGGAGAGGAGCAGAAGTAGGTAAAAAAGACACCAGAGAGCACAGGAAAACCCAATTTCAAGATAGGCAGTGCCTGCTTTTTCCCTGTCTGTATCTCCACAAGCTCCCCTGGGTTTGACTGCAACTCTCTATCTTCTTCCCTTTCCTTTCCCCTGCTGTCATTAGCAGGCTGTCCTCCTTAGTCAGCACCACGTACTGCCACACCACCTCGCATGCCTCTATGTTCCCCTTTTGTCAACCATACAATTCAGTGTCATTTCCTGCCTTGGGAAGATATCTGCTTCCCCACCGGGGTTTCTCAGAGCGCAGAAACTCCTGCCCTGGTCGCGTGTACTTGTAGGGCAACCACTTGGACTAGTGCACCCTTTCTGGGCAACCTCCCCTCTTTCTTCTTGGGTCAGTACAGAAAACCAGAAAAGCCGCTCATGGTAACAGTTTCAGGGTTTCTTTTGAGGGAGACGAACCCCCGAATGCTTTCTTCTAGTCTTGGTAAGAAGCTTGGTGTACGAGGTAGTGTGACAGGGAAAGGGTATTGTATGGTAAGCAGAATCACTGAGTGACCTAAATATCTGGCTCTGTCCTGTTGAGCCATCCAGGTGCTCTCTGGAGTAACATGCACCTTACGTTGTGGTCGTTCAAGATAGTCAAGAAACTCATCTCTGGAGAGAAGCAGTCTGTATTCTTACAATATGGTTTTACGAATTCCAAAGAAATGTGATATTAGTTGTTTAATATGAACACTAATAAATATAGCTGTACAACCTCACTGCCACTAAAATTGCAAATGTTCACTGTTTTTCTCATCTGAGCCTTTTCATGCTGTGTCTGTCACTGAGGTGAGGAGCATCAGATGCTGTCAGCCTACAATGACAATTTTAATAAGTCACAAAATCCAGAAATGAAGCTAATACAGTAGTTTTGGGCCATGAACCAACAGGTGTTTGAACACCCAGCCTTGAAATTATCGAAGTTTTTGAATATATTCTGAAGGACCTAAGTTTCAGGCTAGAAGTAGTGGGGTCCCTATAGAGGAGCCCCAGGAGGATGTGGTAAGCCGTAAGTGGTGCTGTAAAGGCTGTCAGGACACTGATTACTCTCTGTGAGCTGTAGCATCTTTCTGCTCCTTGCAGAGATGTCTGGCTAGCACGGTTCGCAGAGAAATGGTTTAGGTAGGGGGTTGATCTATCTAGTTCAGTCTCCCTGATGCAGGTTCACCTCTTTGGCTGACTTTTTAAGCCTCTGTTTTTAAATTGCACACACATGGTTTTTCTATATATATAAGATATATATGAGAAAGGATATATTTTTTGTGCCTGTCAGCAGGGAATATGCAGCTTACTAAGCTTTCTTGAGTATAATTTTAAATGGAGAAAATGCTTCTATATAAATTGAGATTATCTCATCACAATATTTTTATGATTGTTAATTAAAATGTGAGGAAATCCTTTAGAAGAGATTTGCAGTTTTGAGACTTTTATGAGACTGAACATGAGGGATCTATTTTTATAGTTGTGCCTTCTTATTAGTTTTGAGATTAGGATATGTTTAAATGCATGGCTATCAAATACTGTGATGATTACTTGTTTATTCTGCAGTGTAGACTAATTCAGTTATGGTCCCATTCCTGTGCTGTTTGTGTCCCATTTTTTCAAGGAGATATTGCAGTGCTTTACTGTTATTGCTATTTAAAATAAACTCCCAGAGTAGTTTTAATTTGAGCTTGTATTGTTTCAATATTAACTTTCAGTGGAGCAGATTTTGTTAAATTATTGTGAACAGTTACCATTTAGGTTGTTCCAAATTCTGGAAATCCATTTTCATTAGGCTGAAGACTGGAAAATGTAAATGAAGGAAGGATCTGGCTACAAGAGACTTAAATCATTAGAAAATTATCTTGACATATGTGGAAACCTTTAAAATCTTGTCTCGCAGTACTTAAAATTGTGATCAGAAGCAAGAGCTACAGAAAGTTTACTGGGAGAAAGTGGAAGTTGTTAGACACTAGTGTGTGCCCCGTTCTCTGCAGCGGACAAGCACATCAATGGAAGGTTGATTTTTAGACATAGTGCTTTCTACTTGAACTTGTGCTCGGGGTAAAGAAACAATTGGAGTGAAGATTTCAACACCATTAACAAATAAATTTATGCCTTGCACTAACTGTGCCTGTAATAGTATGGCAACATGAATCTTTTAATCACAAACTCATCTGTCATCTCAAACACTACCTCTGAGTTTGATTGCAGATTTTCCCAGTCAAGGAATAATTAAGGCATGGAGAAGAGTGATCAGCCATGAATTTTGAAGGAAGTCAGACTCCCCATCGGAAGTGAACAAGATGAAGATTCCAAGTCCTTTGCCTTGACCTATTTGCCTCTCACTTCAAGAAAGACCTTGAGGTGCTGGAGCGGGTCCAGAGGAGAGCAACGAGGCTGGGGAAGGGACCAGAGAGAAAGTCCTGTGAGGAGAGGCTGAGGGAGCTGGGGCTGTTTAGCCTGGAGAAGAGGAGACTAAGGGGGCACCTCATCACTCTCTACAACTGCCTGAAGGGAGGGCGTAGTCAGGTGGGGGTCAGGCTCTTCTTCGGCGCAACCAGTGACAGGACGAGAGGGCATGGCCTGAAACTGCATCAGGGGAGGTTTAGGTTGGATCTCAGGAAGCCCTTCCTCATGGAGAGGGTGATCAGGCACTGGGATGCACTGCCCAGGGAAGGGCTGGAGTCACCGTCCCCGGAGGTGTTTGAGGAGAGGCTGGATGTGGCACTTAGTGCAGTGGTCTGGCCAGTGTGGTGGTGTCGAGACATAGGCTGGACTTGATGATCTTGGAGGTCTTTTCAATGATTCTGTGATTTGTATGGGTGACCACGTGGAGAGCCTTGTGCTCTAGGCCACCAGGAGACTATGTAAAGGAGAGAAGGATGCTCTTCTCTCCCCGTTAGTCATTAAAAACAGGCTTTGTCTTTTTTTTTGTGAAGATCTAGAGAAGAAACACATCAGATAGAGTATCTAATAGAATAATCAGGACTAATAACCTTACAGACTATAAAGGGGGTATTTTATTAGAGGACTACATTACTTAAGACTATAACATGTATTTCCCTGATGCTTCTATACTAGCCCAGGTGCTAGCATGGACACGCTTACGTGAACAGACTGCACTGTCAAAAGCAAAGCCAGGGAGAGTAAGGAGGGCAAATTGTTTGTTATGCTGGCAGGAATACACATGCTGATGTGAGCTGTGTTCATATAAGCAGACTATTCTGATACAGCTAATTAGTCAGAATTTGTCTACCAAACTATGCCTCCAGTGCAGCTGTTGAAGGAGAAAACAAAGAATAGTGGAGTCTCACTATTTCTAATGTCTAATAGAGGAAAGATATTAAAGGAGGTGTGGCTTTTGTTCTTCCATAAGCACATGGAGAAAAATTACAACAGAAGTTGAAAGAAGAATTAAGAAGGGAAAGCAGAAAACTTTTACGAAAATAAATGAGAGAAATAAAGGATGGAGAATTTTTTTGTGTGTCGTCTGAGAGAAAGTCATTGAAAGGTGGTGGGAAGGTGGACAGAGCTGTGGAAATAGCATGTCCTTTCCCTTCTGGTCCTGCCGGAGCTCTGGGTGCTCTCCCCAGTGGCAGTGCCACTGGAATTATGAAACAGAATTAAGAGATTTGCCAGATTTCTGTGACACAGATCTACTTGGGAGACCTGTGGGACAATGACTAATAATTGCTCCTGATTCCTAGATTCCCTCCCAGAAAAGTAGTAACTTCTCATTCTGTCTTGGGTCATTTACCCAGTAATAACACCGGATCCATTGAAGTAGTCACTATTGGTTTTTGGGGTGTTTTTAGTTCAATCTTCATTCATACAGGGAAGGTAGGCGGGAAAACAGATGAACTGCTAGATAAAATATCAGTGTTTCACATGCAGGTTTTCATATCAGTGCAATTGGGCGCATACTGAAGGCGAGAATCAATTATATAGCTGGCGCGAATCAGAAGTTAGCAAATGGTAAATGCAGTTTCATTTTTATAATCAATTACCTAGCCCTGGAACTTGTTAGCAAAGGTTAGAAGCTGTAATAATTTTCAGTAAATGCCTACACATTATCTCAATGTATTTCTACACACTGCGTTTTAGGGAGGTGAGGGAGAAATGTTTCTCTTACGTGGAGTCTTTTAAACTGGCTTGTGAAAGATGAGGATCAAGCCCTTCAATTTCTAAGCATGATTTGCATTCATCCCATGGCAAAGATGATAGCATATACTTTCTCATTAGTCAAATGCTTTTTTCTTTTTTTTTCCCCCTTACTTGCAAGCATAGATTACTTGCAAGCATAGATTACTTTCAACTTTGAGTTTAAAGGAGGTTTGCATCTCTGCATAGTTAGTCTATTCACATAATCAGTCAGAATTTACAGATAAAGGAGATAGTAGTGAAGTATTTCTTTTATTTTACTTTTTTTTGTTACTTCTATTTTCCTCTGATTTTCTCAACAAAGATCCAAAATTCCTTGAGTGCAGAAGTTAATTGTTACTGGTGACAGGCTGTGCATAGTGCCAAAAAAATGCCAATTTTCCAGTCTTACTAGTCCATTCAAGCCAGCATTCACTGTTCATACACAAGCTTTTATGTTCCTATTCTTCAAGTACTTATCGAACACCCCTTTATTTTTTAAAATGTTCTAGAATCATTGTTTGCTTATTGAATCCCTTCTGTGATTGTATTTCTGGGGGCTTCTGCAGTCTTTGTTTCTGCTCCCTTGCTGCTGCATCGCAGCATATGCTGCCAGTTGCACACCTCTGTAGAGCTTCTTTCACTGAAGTATTTTAAAAAAAAAAAGATCTTGTGTGCAGTGTAATCCTCAGGTTTTTAAAGCTCCTGATATGTGAAACTGCAGTATCAGAAATGGAATAAAGTTGCTCTGCTAGCCAGGCCACAAGGGCAGGCATTATTTGCCAGTAGGATATTTGATTTTTTTGTATTTCTGTGTTCTTTCACTTGGGGTAAAATTAAGTTTTGGTGGTCTTGCGCTCTTTTCTTGTTAATTTTTATGTGTTTCTGAGTACTGTAAATTCTACTGAAACTGCTTACTATACCTATTGAGGTTTTGCTCATTTTAAATTTTCTTTTAATTTAGGAAAAAAAAAGAATTCTTGCTCCAATTTTATAGTTATTTACCACAACTACTTGTTACTACTTCTTCAAGGCTAGCTTTTCTAGACTGGTTACTTTCTGAATCACAATGTATTTTGACCTCTTATTTTTCAAAGACCATTTTATTGGTACTAGTCAGGCTCTCGTTAACTGCATTTTCTGTCTTGGTATGATTAATTATTTTTTTTTAACTGACTTAGTGGCCTGACTGCTCTTCTGTTTTTATAAGTGATTGATAACATTTATTTGAATCTCTGTGGTTCTAAGCATATAGAATTTTCTTGGTTTTCCCTTCCCTAGTCCTCAATGGGAAACTTGACTGCCAGCTGCAGATTGCAGCAGCAGTGAAAATGAAAGCATTTTCTAGGATTTATATCTTTATTTACCCAGAAACCTTTATTTAACTGGAAACAATGTGAAGAATAGCACTGGCTGCTAGCCTGACTGGCTCAGTTCTCAGTTGGGTTTCAATATCTGTATTTAGTGGGGCTATTTTTTGCTGTTCTCCAAGGTTGTGCAAGTCTTCTCAAGTTGCCCCCAACTCTCTGCACAAATTACAGCAGGGAATTCAGATCATCTAAAATGGTTTAACGAACTCTTTGGAGAGCAGGGGATTACAGGGGGGGTGAGCTTCTTTTAGCACTGTTTTTCCAGGGTGCTGAGTGCTGCCTGGTGCTGTGTGAGGATGCTGCACAGCTGCATTGTCAATGAGATAATTTTCCTTCTAGTTTTGTTACTGCCTCGTTGAGCATCAGCTCAGAGGTGCCTGAGCTATACAGAATCACAGAATGTTCAGGGTTGGAAGGGACCTCAAAAGATCATCTAGTCCAATTCCCCTGCCAGAGCAGGATCCCCTAGGGCAGCCACACAAGAACGCGTCCAGGTGGATTTTGAAAGTCTCCAGAGAAGGAGAATCTACAACCTCCCTGGGCAGCCTGTTCCAGTGCTCCGTCACCCTGACAGTAAAGAAGTTTCTCCTCGTGTTGAGTTGGAACTTCCTATGTTCTGATTTAAACCCATTATTCCTTTTTCTATCACTGGGTACCACTGAGAAGAGATTGTCTCCTTCCCCTTGATACCCACCCCTCAGGTATTTGGACATGTGAATAAGGTCCCCTCTCAGCCGTCTCCTTTCAAGGCTAAACAGCCCCAGTTCTCTCAGTCTCTCTTCATAGGGGAGATGTTCAAGTCCCTTAATCATCCTCCTAGCTCTCCGTTGGACTCTCTCCAGTAGGTCCCTGTCTCTCTTGAATTGGGGAGCCCAAAACTGGACACAATATTTCGCGTATGGTCTCACCAGGGCAGAGTAGAGGGGGAGGAGAACCCCCCTAGACTTGCTGGACACACTTTTCTTAATCCGCCCCAGGAGCCCATTGGCCCTCTTGGCCACAAGGGCACATTGCTGTCCCATGGAGATTTAGAAGACTCAAAGTCCTGGGTGGAGAGGAGGAGGATGTAATTGTAGAGATGAGAGGAGGCTTTTGGTTCTTACTGCAGTTCAGCACGACTGCTGACACCTCCTCGTCCTGGCCAGGTGGGGTTGTCCCACTATCAAATGCTGCTGCTGCACCTGGAGCCGTGGTACTGCAAGGTGGGCAGGGGCAGCAGGAATCTGCTGGGTCCTTTGTAGCCAGGTAGAAAACTCAGTGGAAGTCGTTCTTGTCATCATCTAATCAGAATGGAAGAAATGGAAGGGCCCGTGAAGGATTCTGTTACTGGATAAAAGGACAAACTGGATGGAGATGGAAAAGCTAAGTGAAAGGTAAAGGAAAGGAAAAATGAAAGTAATGAGGGTTGTTGTAGGACTTTTCCATAAATAAAAAATATAAATCATTTACCTGCATTAGGCAATAAAACCTAGGAATGGATTCTTTGCTTTCTAGTTTATATTTTGCACAGCTTATAAAAATGATATAACTGTACTTCATTTATGTCTATCAATAATTAAGTGTGTAATTAAGGCTTTTATTACCAATAAACCTTTGTGATTCTGTGTGTAGTGAATACTCTGAAAGCCCATTTTTCATTATAAATTTATCCTGATGATCGGTTATGAAAGCATTTTTTAATTTAAAAATCAATAGCGTAAAACATTTTGTTGGCAATTCATTTTTATTCAGAACGCAGAGTAGAAGAGGGCGATATGACAGAGATGATGATCCAACACTGCCATCTCCTTGTTTTTGTCTAAGGAAACATAGATTTTTTATTTTTTTTTAAACTATTAATGTGGGTTTAGGCATGCTGACTGAATGTGTCTTAAACTTTCTAGTGTTACTACATGCAAATTCTATGTTTTGCTTTATTCCTCAAGAAATATGCAAGTTGAAATGCAAAGAAAGCAAGCTTAGCTAGTGAATTTCATAAACTGATGCCTACAGATGAACATGTGCTTCTGCAGATGCGGCCTTCTTTTGTCTTTCCTTTGATAGGGAAGGAATGATTAAAGATGCTTTCCAAACGCTGGAATGGCCAGCTAAACAAACTACTTAGGAAGGCAATCATGCACCTTAAAAGAATGATTCAATAAAAATCACTCTGGTTGCTGATTTATGTATTTGTTCCAAGCATTCTATTTGTTTTTGATGTTAATATTCTAACAGACGTTAAAATACCTAGTTATTTTTTTCTGAGTTTTGTCTCATTCTGCATGGGTTTATGAAATAGACACAAGTATACCTACCTTTCTCACAATATTAAAACCAAACAAATTAACTGACTGGTGACAAAAATGTTGTTATGGTCTGGTGTTGACTGTTTGACTTAAAATAATTTCAAAATCATTTGCATTATAATAAATGTGGAAGACATACAAAGAAAGAAGATGCAACTGGAAGAAAAATTATCTTGGTAGGGTAAGAAAACTTTTTGTACACTTAAAAGCCCGAATGTGTTATAAGTAAGCATAACAGAAATGCAGATATTTTTATTCTAAAATTTTGTGTGGTATAAGGTCACTTCTTGAGTCATGGTCAAGTGGTTTTGATGTCATTGTAGAAAGCAAGTTGGAAACAGGAGGTAAATTTCTACAGCGTAACTTACTATTTTATCCTCTGATCTCTGTTACTGTTGAACTTTCTGATTCATTTGCCTAATTTATGCTTGAATAACTTTGCTATGCTATGAAAACAGAATGACAGATGGAAAAACCTACATGCTTAAGCAAGAGCTCTACCAAGAAAAGCATTTGGTGTGGATGCAGTTGTGAAAGGGGTTTGCTGGCATTATACCTAATACCACTTCAAATTCAGTGATAAAACTGTCTCCAGTGGGAAGATCACAGCTGTGCTTACAGCCTCTGATCTCCTCTAGATGCAGTGTGCCTTGCAACGTATTCTTCGGTGATTGACTTAAGACACTGGAGATTGTGGGGGAAGAGCTGCACTGCTCCTCTCCCTCTGCAGCTTTTCACCAGGTGTAACCATGTTGTCCCCTTCAGAGATCATTTCTATTACTGTGTGTTAGAGCTGGGCCAAAAAGCACAATGGCTTGAACGTTTCGAGCCGCAAACAGCAGTTATGAAGGTCTCTCGCTCCCTCCATGGTCGAAAGAAGGTGGCTGGGCTGACGGGATGACAGCCAGGCTGCAGCCGGCAGAGCTGTAGGATGGTGTTGCAGATGAGACCTGCTCTCACCAGTTTCATAGTCTTCCTTGGGCAAACCAGTCAGGTCTGTGGTCTTGCATTTTGCATCATGATTGACTAAAAAACTCATCCTTTGTCTTGATGGGAGAGGGTATGAAGGGGTCTTAGTCTGCCTCTCTCAAGCAGGTCTGTTCCTTGGCTGGAGAGCATCTCTGTGAATGAGAGTAGGGGCTCCTTGACTTTGCCTTTGCCTGGAGTTATTGATGGCTTCTTTCTAGAATAACCATGTTCCTTCTCCTGTAGCTCTTTGTATTTCTTAGTTGATGGTGATCAATCAAAAGTAATAAGGCACTGTGACAAGTTTTTTGGGTGGTTCTCTATCAGCCTGAAGAGAGACGGAAGATCATTTCCATGATGATACTTAAGGGATTGCACAAACCACAGAAAGACAAGCTTAAATTCGATTTCAGCCACAATGGAGCTTCTCAAAGATCTTTGCAAGTGCCATGTTTGGGCTAGGGCTCTCAGGAATAACTCCTTAAGCAAGTTCTGATTTCTGGGTAAATAGTGAAGAAGTTGCTTTATCTTCAGAGTTTCAGATTTTTTACCTCTATTTTTACTTAAAAGGTATCACAGAGTCAAACCCTACTTTTGATCACATCAAAAGCCAGTTGTGGATTATTGACTTTTGATTTATCTGCATAGGATTAGAATCTATTGTAAGAAAATGACTGGAGGAGAACAAATTCAGTTTCACCTAGGTTTTTTTTTCCTTCTAAGAACACCCTAAATGCCTGAGGAAGGAAAAAAGGCCTGTTACAAAAGTTCATTAATTTAGTTGTTACCTACTGTTGTCCAGTGGGTGGTTTTATGTGGGATAATAATGTTTGGGCTGCATTTTTGGATGTGAATAGCAAGACATAGGTACAAAGACACTGTCTTCTTTTATTGTGCTCTTCATCTAATACTTCCATAGCCTTCAACTAAGTGGATGTGTTCTTTGTGCATTAGTGACACTATCCTGTATCTATTAGTATGCAGTAGAAACATTTCAAGGGGGGGAAAAACATAGTGATATGAGTAGACTCCTCATCACTGTATTTTCATTTAGTGTGCCACGTATTTCCTGCATGCTTGCTACTACTTAAAGTTTACTGCTGCGATCTGTATTTTTATATTGAAAATACAAGTTAGATGTCATTTTGAACTGGGACTTGAAGCAGAATGCACCACTGCACAGCAGTGATTTGTGCATCGACACGGTCTGTCTGTTGAGCCCAGGTGACTTGTTGCCAAAGTTGGACCTGCTGCTCGGAAGACACTTGTCCTTAATAGCATACCCATGCTTCAGACTTTTTTTGCTCTTTTCCACAATTTGAGGAAACTGATGCCTGACTACTTCTTCCCATTTTCCGCTCCTTTCCCTTTCTTCGCCTCCCAGTCGCTGACAATCTTGCTGTCTTATTGCTCTGTTTTACTACAGCTCTCTTACAGCCTTGCCTCATCAGGCAAGGTAATGAAGAGGCACATCAGGCTGCTCTCAGGGTGCGCAGTTTCCAGCTAATTGTGTGCTCTTGAATGGTCCTCTTAAGAGAATTTTTTCCAAGATGGACTATGTGTACCTTCACAGATGGCTTCAAAAACACCTTTGGGTGTTTTAAGCACTAAGGAAGCTGTCCAGTACCTTCCCTTATTTTAATTCATTTACATGCTGTGAAAGTGGGGCATCCTAATTACACCTTATCACTTGGAAGGTCACTTTAGCAGCTCTTCCAATTAAGTTGTCTACATCAGTAAAACGGGGTGTGTGTGTGTGCGTGTGTTTTGTTTTTTTTCTCCAGATTTTT
The DNA here is from genome assembly GCA_020746105.1 of Trogon surrucura. NCBI lineage: Eukaryota > Metazoa > Chordata > Aves > Trogoniformes > Trogonidae > Trogon > Trogon surrucura. The sequence goes on along the minus strand of CM036617.1, from coordinate 124,215,596 downwards.
ATTTGACTAAGACTAAAGTCTCTTGTCTCTCTTTGATAATCCTTGTAAGGCTTCAGGAAGTAAAGAAAAATAGTGGTTTCCTCATGCACTGAACTATTCTTTCAAAACTACTTTGATGTCAAATTGCAGGGCTTGTTTATTGTAGGCAGTGATGTCCTTAGTGGCAGTTGGGTGATGTGTAGCTTCTGTCAACTGAAATTCAACTGAAATCAGATCACCTTGACTGCTGAGGTTTTGCTTGCTTGCTTTGGTGTTTTTAAGTCGCTGTGCTTATCATTTTGTCTTAATTCCTTTCTCTGATCTTACAGAAGTATCTAATTTCTGTAGTAGTGTGAATACTCACAGTGGAATAACTCATATAAACACGTCAGTTGAGTTTCACTACTGCAAACAGGGGTTGGTGGGGTTTTTTTGGTATTTATTAATTATTATTAAACATGTTGAATAAACAGAGAAGCCTGAGAATTTCTAATACTGGCAAAGTTAATTCTGTCCTACTGTAATGTGGCAACTTCACCACTGAGATCACTGTGATCTGCTATCTTCTTTTTGTGTTATATGTGTAACTTCCCTATTAAAGCAGAACATTAAGATAGTGAAATTCTGTACTGGCATATTGTACATGCCAAATGGCTCTAAATTATAAATTATTGCAATTGTTTCTGTCTCTTCCTGTCTGGCATGAAAATTATTCTTTAGGTTTGTGGGTTGTTTTATTTTTTTTTGTATGTTTGGTTTTTTTATAGTGCTTAGAGCTGAATAACCTGCTCTAATGCATTCAAGAAAATGTCTTCATCAATGTGAAAGCTTGATATGTTTGTGTAAGATTGATTGCTATGCTTTGCTCTTGTGTTCTTGTGAGCACTTGTTTTAGTTTTGCCCTTCAGAAGTTTTACTAGGTGAGTACACAAGTGCCAATATAATACCTTAAGTGTGTGTGTTAGGTATTCCTAGATACTGTGTTCTTTATTGATGTTTGCAAGTTACACTAAATATTGTTAGGAAAAAAATAAAGCTAAGCACAGGAGAACTTTATGAGTAATTGTGTGCTTTCAGAAGTGTTATGCTTAGCTTAATGCACACTTCAATTCTCCAGAAAGCACATAAGCGAAAGATATAATGCAAGAAACTTAAGTTAATAGCTTTCTTTGCTCCACTTTGAATTACATATATATCAATATCTCAAGTATTTTTGCTGGTTTTTTTTAATGCCAAAAAGGTGTGAGCAGATCAGGGAGCTATGGAAAAAATGCAAATTGTTATACAGTAAGATTTGTGATAAAAGGAAGAAATGATAAATGAACAGAGATAAGTGGGGGAGGTGTTTATGCAAATACATAAAGTATGAAGAGCAGGAGAAAATATCTCAAAATAAAGTATTTTTATGAAACTGCTACTTAGATAAATGAAAATTTATAGGATGAAGTATATTTGTTCAGTGGGAAATCTGTACTATATAAAGCCATCTCCTATCATATGCTTTGGTAAAAGCTTGTGCTCGGTGTGCTGCTGAGTTTGGCTTGTGATGTTGTTTGGCTAAGTGGAAGGCTGCGTTTACCTTTTTAATCTTTACCCAGGTCTAATGATAGGTTTTAGGTGATGTAAAGCTAAATTTAGACTCATGATGGATTGTCAAATGCCATCCATTCAAGTGCTATATGGAATCTTTGCCTTGCTTTTCTGTTTCAAGTTTAAGCTTTGATCTTTGAAAATCTGCCGAACTGTAGCATAAGGCTTCTGTGACTACAGGTCAGCTGAGACCACTGTATCTGAAGTCCTTTAAATTCAGTCTTTGGATAACACTGTAAACAGGAGTAAGATGAATATGTGTCTATGTGTGAAGAGAGATGAAGGTGTTTTGCTTTGTGCCCTTTCTGAAACAAAGTGACATGACATCTCTGTGCCACGAAGCAAGATCAGAGCATCTCTTCGGAGACCTGGTGAAATGTATTCACCTGTAAGCACACAGTATTGAACAAGATTCACAGATTTTTACAAGAGGGCAATAATGTATTATTTAAGCTAGTGCATTAACTAGGCTTGTTACTGTCAAAGCACCACAATACAGTTGAGAGCTCTGCTGCCTGTCACTGAAGTGGGCTACCAGTGTGTTGGATCAGTAGTGCTGATGCAAATGCTTGTTAAATGCTGGTTTAAGCTGAGCGAGAAGAATTCCTCTGGAGAGGGCTGGCTTTCTGTGAACTGGCATATTGGTTTTGTATGGCAAGGTTTTGGTAGTAGTGGGGCTACAGGAGTAGCTTCTGTGAGAAGATGCCAGGAGCTTTCCCCCATGTCTGATAGAGCCAATGCCAGCTGGCTCCAAGACGGACCAGCCGCTGGCTGAGGCCGAGCCAGCTGGCAATCGTGGTAGGTCATCGGTAATAATATATTTAAGAACCGAGAAAAAAGTTACCACACACCTGCAGGCAGAGAGAGCAGTGGGAATACGTGAAACAACTCTGCAGAAACCAAGGTCAGTGAAGAAAGAGGTGGAGGTGTTTCAGGCACTGAAGCAGAGATCCCCTTGCAGCCCATGGAGGTTGACAATGGAGCAGACATCCACCTGCAGCCTGTGGAGGATCCCCCATCAGAGCACATGGGCCTGCATGAAGGAGGCTGTGACCCTGTGGAAAGCCCAGACGGGAGCAGGCTCCTGGCAGGACTGGTGGATCTGTGGAGAGAGGAGCCCATGCTGGCAGGACCTGTGACCCCACGGGGGGGACTCGCCCTGGAGCAGTCTGTCCCTGAGGGACTTCATCCCGTGGAAAGGACCCACACCGGAGTAGTTTGTGTTGAACTGCAGCTCGCGGGAAGGACTCACATTGGACAAGTCTGTAGAGAACTCACTCCTGTGGGAGTGACCCCACACTGGAGCAGGGTAAGAGTGTGAGGAGTCCTCCCCCTGAGGAGGAAGGAGCGGCAGAGACAGCCTGTGAGGAACTGACCACAAACCCCACTTCTTGTCCCCCTGTGCTGCTGCAGGGGAGGAGGTAGTGAACTTTGGAATGAAGTTAAGCCTGGGAAGAAGAGAGGGTGTGTTAAGATTCAGTTTTATTTCTTGTTATCCTCCGATTTGACTGTCAGTAAATTAAACTTTCCTCAAGTCAAGTCTGGTTTTGCCCATGATGGTAATTGCTGAGTGATCTCCCTGTGTCCTTACCTTGACCCAGGAGCTTTTTGTTATGTTTTCGCTTCCCCGTTCTCTTGAAGAGAGCCATAGAGCAGCTTTGGTGACACCTGGTGTCCAGCCATAGTCAAGGTACCACAACCAGCCACATAACCTGTGGATGGGATCTGTTTGCTCTTGGGCATGTGCTAGAAATAGAGATATGGGCTGCACTTCTATGTGTTTGGAGCCCGGGAGCGTGGGATTTAACTGCTGGGGTGGCTCTGTGTGTCACGCTGTTCCAGAGGCTGCTTGGTTCTGTGCAGGCAACAAGCCTCCCAAAGCCTTTTGACTTGGGTGTCTGAGGGAGTGATCGCTTGATGAACTTCAGCTCTTTTGAAATTTGAAAGGTGTTACAGGAGCTTAGAGCATGAAGTAATATGTAGGTAGAGTAAGAGCTGCCATAGTTCAGGTGAAGGACCTCTTCTATCCTTTCACCTAACTGTGGTCATGTCAGAAATACCAGCATGAGACCGTTAGTCTGTGATGATGTCTAGAGTTGCAATTCTTTCACTGAGAGTAAAACTCTTAAAGATATCCCCACACCATTTGTGTAAAAAAAAAATAAAAAATCCCAGAGCTCCTGTTTGTCTGCTGTTTTGCAGCATGTTTTAATTTATCATATACATCAAGGACCATAAAGTTTAATTTGCATATGCCTCATCAGGGTTGGGTTTTTTGCTGTCTAGATTAAAATGTAGATGTGCAGGTATAGAAAAGTGTCCATATTAAGAATTCAGCAACTGCTGTGTTATAATAGAATTTGTGTCTCAGATTGGGAATTTGTGCTTTAGCTAGTTTAATTTACATTTGAATGAACAAGTAGAAACTTTGCATTGGATCCTCAATTAGAAAATGGTATTCAGGTACATTTGTTCTTATTGCATATTTCAGAGAGATGTATTTATCTGTATAAGGTCAAGTTCTAGGTTTCTCGTTCAAAATGTACGTTTATATCTTAAAACTGTGTGTTTGTTTGGGTTTTTTTCTCTTCCAAACTGAAATATAAAATTTCCAGACTTGAATTAAGGCTTTGTTTCAGAAGAGTTGGGTTTTTCCTCTGTGTTGATGTGAAGAGTAACAGGTTTGGTATTTCACTTGTTAGTAGTCTTGAAAAATAGTAATGTGTGGTGTATGAGATGTGTGAGCTAAGCAGAGATGATGCCCTGACAAGTCCCAATCCACAGAATCAAATTAGATTAAATTTACTACAACAGAGCAAAAGAAATATTTTAATATATTTTTAGAATGTGTGGGAGAAAACATATGAAATTAAGCATGCAATTTGGAAGTTAGTTTATTACCACTTTTGAGGGGAGAAACCTTACAGCTTGGCAGCACTAGAATCTTCAGTAGCAAATTGCAGGTGGAAGATGCAGGCAAATAAATACTTGCTGTTAAACTGGCTTATTGAATGCTAAAAAAAACCAGCTTGTCACTTCTGGAACATTGTTTCAGAAAACTTTTCTTTCACAAATGTGTTTTGAGATAAAAACTGAAGAACAGGGGAGGAGAAGGAGAAAGCAGAGTGTGAAGTGTGACCAAAGATGAACCCGCACCTTCTCAGGCTGGTGGTGCATCCCCAGTGCTGGGTGGAGAAGTGCCAGGGTACCAGCATTCACTGCTCATTTCAGACCATTGTGTTTGGGTGAAGAAAGTGGTTTATGTCTACACTGGAATTTACTTTGGGAAGATTTATAGCGATGTTAGCAAGAAAGAGGTGTATGCTTAAGATTAGAAGGGACATCTTGGATCACTAAGTCTACTCCCACATAGTCACAGTTGATGATATAAATTCCATTTATGAATTGACCGACTCCTTTTAAAAATGACGTTTACTGCTGTTGCTTCTTCCCTTCGGAAGGCTAGAAAACTTTCAGTGTGTCCGAATGTGGCGATAATACATTAGTTTTCTGAACTGTAGCTTAAATACATCTGTCCCCAGTATGTTTAGAGAACAAAGTCTTCTCTCTTAGTCTTCTCTCATATGATGGACTTTTCTTTCCTGCAGGTAAACAATCTTTTTACTTATTCAAGTTAAATTCAGTCTTGAAAATACATGAACAGAAATGTGCTGTTGAGATGATACTTCATTTATTAGAGGAGAAAAACAGCTTGTGTGAAAATGTTCTGAATATAGCAAGATGATTGTGGCTAGGAAACTTGATGGGTATGTTAAGGCTTTTTAAAGCATGTGAAAGTGCTGGACTTTTGTTCTAAAGAGTTAGTCATATCTACTTATACATGATTTTTCTTACAGCTCTGCTGTAGTAATATCTGAACTAGGTTCACTTCTGCAGAGCTGGTATATTCTTTCCCTTCCATTTGTCCTCGGTAATTTTTTTCTGTTGGTTTGCATGTGTGCAAAAATAGATGCTTACACCTGATTGAAAGGAACCTATAAATGTACAGTTGGCATCAGGTAGGAGGAAAGGGTGTTGTCTTCCTGCCTGAAGGTATCCTGAGATTTAGATGTCTTAGATCTCAGAATCAATACTGGCACCTGTATGACAATTCAACTCACTGTCCTTGATGTTACTTTACTTTGACTATATAAAGCTAATTCTTTGTATTTTACAATATGATTTAAAATAAATGCATGAGTGTTTTATGGAGTGTAAACTCAGTAGGAAAAGTCATGTAATGGGAGATAAATGAAAGGAAGGTATGTGAATATGGTGAAAAATGCTATGTAAAAAGTTAGTGTGATGTGATTTCCCTGTATTTTCTTATCAATGTCAGATCCACTGATTTCCAGGTTGTACATACAGTGGTTTTGTAGGACAGCAGGAGTCTAAGCAGTCTGGATACCCTGATTTATTGAGAACTTCTGACTTGAGTGGAAAAACCAAAATTGATCTTTCCAGTTGTCTCAGTAACACTTCTGTGAGAACGCCTCTTTTATTTTATTTTTTTTAAACACATCTGTCTTTCCCCACTCACCCACTTCAAAATGAGTTGTTCCTTTCGATTCTGACTAAGTGGAGCTTTGAGGGAGCAGGGCTGTGAAGTCCCGATGTGAGATAGGGTGGCTGCATGATTCACCGCAAGGAATCTGGACTGAAGGATGCTGGGTTTCCTAACAGTCTGCCTACTCCTTTTTTTTCTCCAAATGTCAGGATACAAGTATCTGTAATAGCTGCTTATCTTTTAAGGAGAAAGAATATCTGAGAAGGTAACAACATGAAAAGACTATGGAAGAATATCAATTCCCAACCAGCATCTTGTGAGCAAAATGATCCCGAATGCATTTCCTCTGATACTCTGTATATTCACCAATTATTTTGTCCTTGGTGTTACTGAAAATAACTAGTTATTTTTCTAAGTACCAGTAAAGCAGTGCCCTGCTATTTCTCACTTAGCTGGAAGAAAAGTTGCTCATTTTGTGTACTTGTGAACTAACATGAAAAGCTGATTCCAAACAGCCAGAGTCTACTCCCTTGTAATTATGAAATTAGAACTGATGGCTTTCCTTTTTCTTAATGTGTGTAATTTCTTGCCACTACTCACACAGTTGGTATAAATGCAGTGATAAAATGAAAAAGGAAGGGGAAAAAAAAAAAATCCTGTTCACTAATTGATTTAAATAAGGAATATGCATAATTCTTTGGAGTGACACGCAACTGGACTTAACGTTCCAAAACAGTATTGTAATGAGACTCGCGGTAGCTTTAGGTTTGCCTGTCTACAGTTTATTGCAAAATATCTGCATATTATTTCTACTAAGCAGTAGCTGACCCTGGCTGTTTTAGTGAAATAATAAATTACAGAGGAAGTAACTTTTTGCAGATTTTTTTTTTTTGAAAAAAAAAACCCAAACCACCAAACAAAAGAAAAAACCAAAGCCCACGTCCCAAACAATTCTGTAATGGTGTTGCAAGGCTTACGGCTTTGGAATTTGATATTTGACTTTGCAGTTTTTCATAAGACAAAGCAATGCAGAAGAACACAAGGTAACTAGAATGTCTTGCTCTTGTATTCATTTCTCCCAGGCAGAAGGAAATTGTGGTGAGATGATAAAATATAATGCAACCAATGATGCCTGGTCCTGCTTGACTCTCAGGCTCCTTAGTTTCCTGCAGTAGCAAGCAGTGACAGTCTATGCGTGGATTATTTGTCTTGCAAAGCAGAGAATATGCAGTGTTGAAGAGCTGAACTGCTGTATTTTAACTTGTTCATTCAGTTTAGGTTTTTTGTTCACTGGTGTGTTTTTCTTTTTTTAAATGATTAAAGATAACCCTGAAGAAGTATAGAAATATTTTGAAAATTGCTGCACTGGCTTTCCTGGAAAGTGGTAAATATCACTCTCCATGAATAAAACCTATATACTGTAGGGGATGGGTTGGTTTTTTTTCACAACTAAGAGTTCAGGAAAAAAGTCAGGAGAATAGGCTATCAAGATAAAAACCCTACCTTAAATATTTATATTTTGCGTTCAGACATTCAGCTATAACATGAACTATATAATATTGACTTTTCATTTTTTTGGCTGATAAATGTTTGTTACGCTGGAGTAAATCTTCAAGAGAGGATGGAAAGATGGGCTTTATACTGAAATCGCATCTGGCTGTAAAATAAGTGTAATGTTAATGTGCCCAGCTTCAAAAATTGTGTTCAATCAGAGCTTAAAAACCTGGAGGGCTGAAACTGGACATCTCTTTCATGTTTAACATGATTGCACGATTCTTTTGAGAAGTCTTATTCAAAGACTGAGATTATAAATTGTGGTGGTGTGATTGTGTGGGAAGAGACTGTTAAAAGAATAAATATCATGTCTGCTGCCTTTTTCCCCGCTCGCATCTTGTGTGGGAGAGAACTGGAAGGAAAGGACAGATAAAGTGATCAAATAAAGCTGACAGCATACGTACACCGTCAGGTTATAGACATGTCTGCTAAAAGGAATTTATCTGTGTGGATGAAGACTTTGGACTTCAAATATCTTAACCCCAGAAACTAACAAAAAAAAAAAAATTAGAATCTTCCATGAAAATAAAATGCATGTCCTAGAAATGAAGCATGTCAAAAAATGTGAGCAAAACCAAAATGAATGACTTCACAAAGGAGCTGAAGATGCTCAGCTCTGCAGTTAGGGCAATCACTGTTTGGCAGGGGAGCCATGGTGTAATTCTCTGAGGAGCTGGAGATGCGAGTCGAAGTCCCCTTGGCCAGTTCCTGACCTGCAGGGCAGGGCGGCAGATCTGAACAGCCCTGCCATGTATATTTGTAAGTGTTGCATCAGAAGTGGAGCCTGCATGTGTCAACTCCTAGGAAGCATCTCAAGCCCCAGGAGAAGTCATTTGCATACAGAAATTGCACTTCAACGAGAGAGACTGAGAAGGGTCGTGGCTTTTTGTGGCTTTCTGGTCTTGCGGGTGGGCTTGCTACCGTGATGTGCTAGCATTGCTCCAACCTGCCAAAGAAGCTGAACCTCAGTGTCTGAAACACCTCCAAGAGTTGAGGGAGAAATAAAAGTACGTGGTTTTACCTATTTTGTGGTTGGTTGACTTTGTAAAGGGCCTGTAAAAAATTGATGGGTGGTGTTTGTGTGGTTTTTTTTTATTTTTATTTTTTTTGTTTTGTTTTAAAAGAACAGCAAATTTGGGGATGTTTGCTTCTAGACTTGGCTTCTGTTTAAAGAATTATCAACATATGAAACAGCTGCTAGCTGTCCAGAGTTCCTCTCTTTTAAATCTTCTGTTTGTGTCAACACGTATATTGTTCTTGTTTCTAAATTGTGGATTATGGCTGTGGTGTTTAGCATGCTTGCATGAATATGACATGAGAAGACAGATTTCTGCTGGAAGCCAAGATCCTTGGAGGCATGAGCCCTATTCCTTGATATTTTTAATTTTTTTTTTTAATTTCTTTTATTACTTTTCTTTATGAAGGGAAAAGCATGATCCCTTGCTTGCTATGCTGACAACAGGGGGCTGGTTAGCTCACTCAGTTAGAGCATGGTGCTGATAACACCAAGGTCACAGGTTTGATCCCCGTTGGGTCCCCCATGTGTTGCCTGATCTAGTTGAGAGGCGTCCCTGCCCATGACAGGGAGGTTGGGTTAAATGATCTCTAAGGTCCCTTCCAACCTAGGCCATTCTATGATTCTGTGAATACAATGTGGAGGGATGTTTGCCCCTAGAAGAGCCCACGGACCCTGTATGCTCCCATGTGTAAATACGGTCTGACCTAAAAAATTAGTAGGTTATCGTAGCCAGTATTAGATTAACAGACGGATGTGGTTTTTCTGATCTATTGGTTCAATGTCAGTTAATTGCCTAGGCTGTGATTTACAAAAAAAAATCTTTTGGAAGTCTAACAAACAACTGTATTGGGAAAAAAATCCCTGTTGACTTAATTTTTTTTCTAATTTCTTCTCGGTAGATAGGCAAAGACTGATTTTTGAATGTTGTTACAAACCAATGAAGAAACAGGAGGATGTTTCCTTCTTTGCCATCTGAAAGTTGTGGAAAAAGCTTTTCACAGAAACAAAACCACCATTCAAGTCTTAATTACTTGTCATTCATCTCTATTAGTGAGCAGAGAAGGTGGGGATTAGATATATTCTTACTGCTGGGGAAATTGGTTTGTTTTTTTTCCTAGACTTTGAATTCAGGAGTTGCTTAGATTACTTTTTGAAAGTCCAAAGATGTAATCTTTAAAATATTGCTGGGTGTTTTATTCTTTTTTTCACACAGTTGAGTAGCAGGAAGAAATCCATTGTATAAAGGCGATGTCATGATCTGAAGAGTTGGACTGTTTTTTATCTGAAGTGTGAAGTTTTAATAGCCATTATAAAAGCTATTGTGAAGAGCTATTCATATCCTACAAAGGTTAAGTTTTATAGTTTTCTATAAATGGTGTGTGCTTAGGTTACAGATGCATTTTGAATTCTCTAGTACCATCTATAATGTTAGTGTAGTGAAAGATAACGAATCTGAATGGATCTTTTCTGAACCAGTGACCAAAACAATGAAATGTAATTTTTTCACAATCAAGTTTCTCCTTTTTTACTATAGAAGTAAAAAATATATATTTAATACTTATATATATTTAATATTTAATTATATAATGTAAGTATATTAATACTTATATATATTTAATATTTAATAATTACTTGAAAGGACATTGTAGAGAGGTTGATACTGGTCTCTTTTCACAGGTCATTAGGGACAGAACCAGGGGGAATGGGTTCAAGTTGCAACAGGGCAAGTTTAGACTGGACATTAGGAAGAAATTCTTCATGGAAAGAGTGGTCAGACACTGGAACAGACTGCCTAGGGAGGTGGTTGAGTCGCCATCCCTGAATGTGTTTAAGCGTCGCTTAGGTGTGGTGTTGGTTGATGTGGTTTAGGGGTGAACTTGTAGTGTAGGGTTAATGGTTGAACTTGATGATCCCAAGGGTCCTTTCCAGCCTGAACCGTTCTATGATTCTATGAATAGAGGAAACAGACACTGATATGCAGATGTATTAAGTATACTGTGTGCTATGAATGAAAGGATTTGAAGCTTTAAAAGTTAGACCAGTGAAAAATTGTGAAGGAGGAGATTACAGATGAACACTTGCAGTCTTCTGAAAGATGTGCAGTCTGATCCTTTGGTGTCTATATTGGACTGAACTGGAAATTGCATTGGCCAGTTCTATCTCGTGAATGACTTAAGAATTAGCAAGAGATGAAAGAAGGCACATGGCATGTGGCTAGCAAGGAGTTATTAGTGTATCTCGGCAATTCTTTCTGCATTTTCCTTCTGAGGATGCGTCTTTGTGTTCTTGCAGGGAGGTTTCCTTAGGGATGGGCTATGACCTTGCACAATGACGAGGAGTTATGTCTTGCATCACCTAAGCTTCTTGTATTGAGAAATGCACACCTTTAGCTCTAGTTAAGGGGTTTGTTTACATTTTTTAACTGCATATCTGAAAAAAATAGGCTGATTCTAGGTTTTTTTGCCATTGTTGATGTTTCAATATTTTTCTTAGCACGTACATACACAAGATTAACAAATATATAAAGAACATGCTGGCTTTCTTGGACAGTATGTGCTAAAAGCCACAACAACTCTGGTTTGGTTTTCTTTTGTTTGTTTTTGTTTTGTTTGTGGTTTTTTTGGTTTTTTTTTTAAAAAAAGAGTGCATGAGAATGTGAATAGTGTTTTATATGCCTATTCTTCTAGTGTATCCCAGTAACCACAAGTTGCTTTACTTCTGTAAGAGTGTGCCAAAAACTGGATTTTAGAATGCAAATGGGGAAGAATGATGGGGGGAAAAAAAAAATCTTATCTATGTGCGCAGTGCCCGATTTGATTAGTAAAATGGAAATGTTACCCTGAGAATTTAATGAGTCTTCGTTTCATAGTCAGCACTGTTATGTACCTTGCAGAGTACAGGCTACACGGCTGATGGTGACTGCAGAAGCGATTAGCCCTTTTGGAGGACAGGGTAACAGTAAAAGATGAGGACGCTTTTTTTTTTTTGTTTTTTGGATTCTTTTCCTCTCTCTGAAAATAAGCACATCTAGAATCTGGCAAACTTTGTGACAGAGAAACACTTTCTCTTCCTTAGAAGCAGTTTTGCTGGCACAAAAAACGTGACAGCGTTTTGTGTCCTCTGCTGGCCCGAGTCAGATGGGCTGGAGCAAAAGCTTTGCCTGCTGAGGGATGTCACTTGTAACGCAGAAATAGGGGAGCAAACTCTCAAACTCTGTTGCTGGGCTTGCAACACAAGGAAGTGTTGCTTTTGCTCCCTCTTACTTTCCTGTTCCAAGTGTATTTTTGTTAAATTTACAAGCTGGAAGTAAATCTTGGATTTAAGCTACCCTACCACATGTTAAGAACCCTCCACCAAAAACAAAAGCAAACCCACCATTTAAATTGAGGCTGACTTTCTTAAAGGGAACGGTGATTTTGCAGCATGGCTACAAATGACTGTGAATAAGCATCTATTTGAACAGGCTGTGTGTTCCTAACAATAGATGTGTTCTTTTTGATGGTAACCATAGTGAAATGCCATTCAGCTTGACTTCAGCAGAAACCTGGCAGAGAACTTTATATGGTTAAACCATCTGTTTAACGTAATCTTACGATTTAGCAAAACTAAAATTTGTATTCAAGAGTATGTTTTGTGATGCAAAACATGCTCTGGAATAAATTTGTGTGTGCTTCTTGATGACTGACTTCATGTAAACTAGCATGGTAAAACTTTAAATATATATTCATATTGTTGCTCTAAACAGATTCTGAGTGCCTTTCTAAATAGTATCTGAAAAAAGAATTATTGCATAATGGTATAGGGTAGTATTGTATAATGGCATTTGGAGAGAACTTTCCTAGTTTAGCATTTTCAGATATCAGGATTTAGACACCTCAATTCTATGTGTGATAGTTACTGGCTAATTACAAGTACATGAAAGCACTTGGTTTATTAAGAAAGATAGACTGGTAATAAGCAGACTTGTTTTTTCCCCCATATGATTCAAATTGAAGTAGATCTGAGAGTTCTTACTGCTTGATAAAGCTGTGAATGTGTTTTTTGTGATACCCTAGTTAAAGTGTATAGTAATTAGTAGAGCTACAAAGAGAAGCACTCAAGCAACATAGCATTTATTTGGAATTGTTAAACATCTAAAGGTAGTGATATATGTGAACTGAGTGCTAGAATGTGCTGGCAATTCTACCTAAATCTAGAAAATGTGGCAGATTAAATTTTTGGGTTACTTAGCTCCTTTGATACTTCTGAGTTTTTAATCTCAGCCCAGCAAAGTTGTTTTTTTTTTTTTAAATTGTGTTGTAAATGAAAAGTAAATAAAGATTTCGTGTACTAAAAAGTGAAGTACAATTATTATCAAGTCTGTAAAAGTTGGAAGAAAAATCTCTTAAGCCTGTAAATCTTCTCCATATTAATTTATGCCAAGTCTAGAAGTTTGATAAGCCCTACTTATGGGAATATACAAAGGATAAAGTGGTCCTGCTAAGAAGTTTTCACTGTTGTACTTATGAAGCAGTAATTTAAATTGCTAAGTAAATATGCAGGTTTAACTTATAGTTTATTAAGAAAAAATATAGTTCAATGCATCTACATTCCACTGCTTTTATTTTTTCTATGTTAATTTTTCCCATTCCAGGACTGAACCAACCAGAACCCAAACCATTTTGTTCAAGTGAAAATAGAAGGTTGGTGTGGTATTGTTGTTAAATTGGGAAACACCTATTCTTCCATTTTAAAACTCAATACCTACATGGATTGTATGTCCATGAGTAAAAGTCTGAGAGATTTTTATTTTTTTCTTCTGAAACCTGGATTAAAGCATTAATGTGCAGAGATGGGGAGGGGAGGCGGTTAATGATCTTTAATCTCAAAGACTAAACATTTGAGCTCTCTTATCCAGCAGTTCCCCTTCTTTCTTATTCCCCTCCTTTTCTTAGAGGTGTGGTGGTGTTTTTTTTTCTTACCATCTGCCTTTCTGCTTCTTCCCCCTGCCCCTTGTTGGGGTTGTTGCTGTCCCTCCCCTGGCAGCATCCATACTTGCCAGTGAAGAGGGCAGGTGGTAGAACACGGTGTGTGTCCCACGGCCAGATGTCCTGCTGGGAGCAGAGCCTGGCTGGTGCTATTTTGACTGAATTTGGGCTCGGCGTGGCCTTGTTGTGCTGCAACACGTGTGAAACCACCGAATGGCGCATGAGCATGGGGAGCCTGTGCCCTTGCCCTCCTTGGCTCACTGGTGTTGACCTAGCCCGTGTGATCTTACCCCACCCCATCCTTATTCATCATTAGATGGTTACATTTGGGGAGCAGGTGGAGGGGGACGCCTCTCCATGAAGCTGCTCTGAAACAGAAGCTTTGATGATTTAACTATGAAGTAATTTTACATCTGGAGACAGACCCAGTGTTTTTAGACTGTCTAGTTTGGATATTGCTGTCTGACCCCATTCAAGTATTTAACCTCGCATGCATGAAGAGTAAGCTGCTACTCAGGAAAAACTTTTGGTTAATAAGCAGGGCGAGGTTTTGAGTTCTCAGTGTGACCGTTGAATACAGGTATATGGGCTTACTTGTGTGTGTTTGCAGTAGTGGCATTGGTGCCAAACACTTTTTGTTGTTGTTCATACAGAAGTGTGATACTTCAGTATACAGTTCTGTCAGCATAAGGAAAATCCAAGACAAACTTGAAATTTCTACGCATGTAAACAACACACTTTTTTTTTTCGTAAACATGCCTTGTACCTATGGCATTAGGTGGTTTTTAGAGGTTTCCTTGATGAACATAAGTTTTTTACTCAAATACTTAATTCAAAGTTCAAACCTAAGCAAACTCTGTTGGGCGTGGCAACATTTTTGTCATGATTTCACTCCTCCATTACAGAAGGTGTCATATTTCTCTCATTTTTCTGCAACTCCGGTTGACAAGTTATTTTGCAAGTTGCAAATGCCTTCTAACTTGTAATGGAGTCTAACATGAGCATTAGAAGAAGGAGTTAAAAAAAAAATAGAAAAGCTAGACAGCTCTTCTGTTTTCCCTGACAGTATCCTCACTGGTGGAAAGACTGTTGTAGGCAACAACAGGAATGATGTACTTAGCAAATACACAAATGCTGTATGGTTTTGACTTTGTGTTCAACATTCTTACCCAAGAGTAATTGCCCTAATCATCTTCATGTAGTTCAGGTAGTTACTTTCTGAGGCATTCATCCTATAAACCTACAATTAGAGCTCTTAGGTACTTTCACAGGTGCAATTTAGCTATGATACAAGGATATTTTAAAGTAACTAAATTTCACAGCAAGACATGTAATTAGATCTGTTATTGTAGGAAGAAGGTTATGAGGGTAGTACCAGGTTACAGTACACTGAATTCAATAATTTTAAGTTTCAGGTCATTTTTGGTTAACAAAAAACACAAATCTTGAGCTCACCTGTAGCTTTTTCTTAATAACTCTCTACTCTTTATGATACATAATCCATTAAAAAACACCCACAGATGTGCTCTTTCGAAATTCCTGCGTGGAAACGTTAAAACTTAAATGCTTTAGCATAAACAGCCTTACACAAAATTCTGCCTTTTGATCCATGCGAATGTCATCATGAACGCTTCTCAGATTTAATATTTGGGCTTTGTCATTGGAGATGATTAAGAAGGTATGTCTTTGTTGAAGAACAGTGACAACTTCATTGCCGTTTCTCAAGTGAGGATTGTGAAGAGTCTGTGTGTACTCTTAAGACTGTTGAGATTACTTACACTGTGTGCCTTGTGTTGGTTCTTAAATACCAGGCCGTCTTCTTAATACAACCCCCTAAGCAGGGGATTATTTTACCTACCTTCCCCCCCCCCCCCCCCCCGATTATGTGCTACAGGGATAAGAACCTTTTCAGATATTCAGTCAAGAAGCAATGTATAACTGCTTAACACTTTCTGCCCAGCTCTGTCTTGTGCATTGTAAAATGTGCACACCACTTGGTTTATTTTAAGGCCTTGTCCAGACATGTTTGCTGGGAAAATTCTCAGCAAGTCAGTTGAACAGGTTAGCTCGAGAGCTCAGAGTCATTCTCTAGCCCGAGATAGGAAAAATAAGTGGAGGTTTGCAGTTGCCTGTATCAAATGCGCTCATTCAGCTGTTTCACCGTGTTACTGCAGTAGTGCAATGCACCCTAGGAAACAAGCCCTTATAAAGTGCTGTGAAACCACGGAGCATCACTAGGCGTTTGAAATAGACACGTTTTCTAGGGGTTGTAGTGACAGAGGAAAAAACTCTGCTCTAAACTTAGTCTCCTGACTGCAGCTTTACACTTCTGCAGTATCTGGGTATTGTTCGCTGATGCTGTGAACTCTTACCTGGCTGTTTCGTGAGGCCGTTAATTTGGCATGTGTGCTGTGAGAACTTTCATCACCTATAGAACATGTATTAATACAGGCTATTTAAAGTGCCTTGGTTGTGCAAACAGATTGAATGAACACGTGAAGCTCGTTTACTTTCAGGTTTTGGAAATACTGTGACAAATTAAGTGGAAAGCTACATGGAGTAATTGTGGTGTTGCAACACAGCATTATGGAAAAGATGAGAGAAGGGTGGTAGTATTATTAGCCAGAGAAATTTGAAAGATAAATAAAAATTGCTATAGGATTAAAGGAAGAAAAAAAGTGTCTTTGATTACTATAAAATTAGTTTACCATTCTTTGTCAAAATTAAGGAAAACAGTTAAACTTGCAGTATGCTAGCAGATACAGTGTAAGAGACTAAATACCTGTGCTAAATCAATCTCGGAGAAAAAGTTAAGAAAAAGAAAACATAATCTCTGCATCTGGATTTGAAGTGAATGTACAATGACTTTTGTGGGGTATTTTTGTTAATGGTAGAAGACTGATACATTTCTGTTGTAACAGAGTTGGCCACCCAACATCTTTTACAAGTAGCTGTTTTCTGCCTTTTGCTTAGTTAAATGTTTTCTTTTAGTGAGTAGTAAGAGTTGCTCAAAGTAGGCTGCCTGCGTTAGCATATTACATGTGTTATGTGCAGAGCAGGTGTTACAGGTTCAAGCTTAATCTAAAATTTTGTGAAAGAACACAGACTCTCATGTAATGCTTGGAAATTCAGGGTGCTGAAGAGATCTGTGCTCACATGAGTCAAGCAGTGGGTTTGAGAGTTTGTGGTTGGAGAAATGTTGTTGGTACATGGGCGTAAGGTCCATCTTTACAAGGTTGGTAGATACATGAATGAAGCTCAGTATTCTTTGAATGTTCTCACTGTTCTTTTTTGCTGTGTGAAAATCGTTTTTTATAGGAAACAATTATTGCACGTTTAAAGATTCTTGTGAAAATTAACCTTCCAAAAAGATAGTTCCCCAATGTTACATAATTAGCCACTTTTGGAAACAAGGAAGGACAGATTTTTGAATGTATAATTTACACTGATCTCACAGAATCCATAATTCAGGAGATAAGGAATGGGGTTGTTTATTCTTGATTGATTGTAATTGCAGCCAGATTTTATTTTTTTTTAAAAAGGGCAAGATAAATTCTATATGTAATTTTGACATGAAAAAAGATAGACTATGGCACTGGCATGCAATTCATGACTTTTATCAATGTAAATCGACCAAATCTTAATATTTTATTACAGTATTCAGTGGTGACATCAATCAGCCTCTGACCTTCTCTTTTACTTCATGGTGATCTATTTTTCCTGAGGCTGGTACATTTTTAAGCCCCATGAGCAGCTTCAAATAGTGATTATTTGAGGGTGGGGTAAGATGAGCATGCTCGAGCTGTTATCGCACGCACACTAAACCTGCAGAAACAGGGAGATTCATGGTTTGCCGTGTAAAATGTGTAATTAGAGGATACGGGTTTAGCTGCCACAATGTGCTTGAGCCTCTTGTCCTAAATCAGTCTTGTGGCAAGGATGCCTTTAAAACTAGCATATTAGAGATGGGAAATGGGTCTATTTAGATACAGCGGCAAAGGTTGAACTGTATTGCTCGTAGTTGAGAGGAAGTTTAATGGCAGATTTCATTGTGCTTGTATTGAGTACACAGTGGCTTATAACAAAAGAAAAGTACAGGACAAGAATAAACGTTTGTACTTGAACTGTTGTACTTCCTATATCAAGAGCAGACAGACAAAAGACTTCATCCAGTAAATGACTAATAAATCTTTCTAAGGTGCAGTGGAAATCCCAGGGAAAAGTACCAGGAAGTGAGTAAGAGCCATTGGGCTTTCTCAGTAATTGTTTTCTTTTGTGAGGTGCATATTTGGATGTGGTTTGGTTTTGGTTTTGCTTTTCCCTTCAGAGGATAGTGGTAGATGATGGCTACAAGAAGGGGCAGAGAGTCTTCTCATTGACCTCTTAGTATGAATCAGGGCTGGCAGATCTGGGAGGAGAACTGATGACATTTCTACATGAGGCACACTTCTGTTTTCAGTGCCTTGGGGGAAAATAAGAATGGTTCTGGAGTTTCCTTCTTTCAGAGCCCCTCTTGAACCATGACAAGGCTAGACTTACTTTAGTGCTTACAAGGAAAATGCATATTTTGTGGTATATACAGACAACACAGAAACTACAGAGTGAGGGCAGATTTTAGTATTCATCTCTTGATATTGTCAAATGGAGAAATGAGTTATGTGCTTATTTAGAAGAGGCCATGAAAATAGCCTTACCAAATGGAGTGTTGCAGTTTTAGGATTGGAAATTCAAGCATTGAAGTGACAATCCCCGAAATGAGAGATTTGCTGTTAGACGGAAGAGCTTGTGAATTAGAGAAAAAGCCATTGATCATCTCTGGGTCTGAATCTTGTCCTCTTATAAGGCTGCAGTGTTTAGAGTAGATTGCTTGCTTTCTCTTAATGAAGGCTAGCAGCTGTTTGCAATGCTGAATTTAAGCCCTTGGAGACACACATTAGCAAGCAGTAGTACTCAAAAATACATGATAAATGAATGTTATATGGCTGCGCATTCAGCGTATATGCCTATGTGATGGTCATGCACAAAGTAGGATTTATAATAATATGTTTCACTTCAAGGGAAAACAGCCATAACAGCCATATGGGAAATACAGTGAGTGATCCTGATCACCCTCCCCCATTGTTTATTTAGGTTGAAGTCTGCTGTCTGGCAAGCAAGCGGTTAAAAATAAAACCATAAGTAATTGTGTTAATCAGTGTATAATTTATCTTTGTATTTGTTTATTGCCTTGGGTACTTGATTAGACAGCTCTAACATACAATTAATTAGTAACCTCAGTGTTAACTTCTCAGCACTGTTTAATTAATCGGTTGTGTTGCAGAGGCTCTGCTGGCTAGGAAAGCCAGGAACTGTGCCATGTAAACACTTCTGTTAATGTCAAGTGAAGGTTGAGATATGCTGCTTTTTTGGTGTGGGGTTTTTTTTATTAGCTTAATTGAACTAATCAGCCTTTTGGGGTTGGGTGCAAGTTAGACAATTCCAAAAAAAATAGACAAAAATCATGGAAACAATGTGTTATATAAATGCTGGAAAGGTTTTGTGCCTTAACCATTATCATAAGTCTTTTCAAGTGTATGGATCATTGCATTTTTTTTAAGTACCAGTACACAGTAAAGACCAAAGTAAAATCAGTTATGTTATGATAGTTGTACGTGCCATTAGCACTGACAGTGCGAGGATTGATTTTTACATTTTCTAGACATAGAAGAGCTACTGCAGGATGCATTTTGAGTATTGGATCTTTGTCTGTGTCCTATATGAAAGAGACTTTAAAATTCTTTCTCAGGTGTCTAGGAGAGAATGAAGAGATGGTTCTGGAATTTTACGAAGAACCCATCTGTCAAAGTTAAGCTTTGTGCATCTATGATGTTGTTTGGACGCTCAGAATACCACAAATGTAACAAATACTCATTTCAAAAGTGACAAGTCTTTAGTACTTTGTAAGAGCTATATCAACTTGGAAGAAGAATTGTACATTTCTGTCTTAATACTTTGAAAGTTGTGAAAATTACATGAATGAAGTATGAGTGGAAGTACTGTGTGTACGTGTTTGTGTTTCTGTGGAAGTGCCAAAAGGAGGAGCAGGATGAAGATTGTAAGAATGGCCTGTCTTGGTGACAGCAGACTCGTTTTGAGGGTACTGCTCCCAGAACACCGTTTCTAGTAGTAAAATTGAAGAACATATGCTTTATATTGAGACCAGAAGGCTTGCGCTCTAAGACCGCAACACAGGTAACTACTCGGAACTCTGTTTTCTGCTGACAAGAGGACAATGACAACAAGGTTGCAACATATCACCTATGTTGTTTTTCTTTGCTATTACCTCATGGGGAAAACCCAAACAAACATGGAGAAAGGACCAGTGAACAACATGATATCCTAAGATTTATCGAGCCTGAAGTAAGCAACACTTTGAAGCAGAGGATGGCACCATAACAAGTATTGACCCAGACTGTTCACATGAGAGTGATAATACAGGATGCTGGAATTCAAATCAGTGTTGTGCCCAAGAGGTGCTGACCAAACTTTTGGGAGCTCGTGCTTTGGTACTCCCAAGTCTGCAATTGCAAGAGGGTGAGTGAATGAAGTCAATGAGAATGAAGCAGGTAAAATCAACTTATAGATGTGATAAATACCAGTTTCCCTTTTCATATGTTCTTTCATGGAGTTAGCTTACAGAAACTTTCTAATAATGTTTGTCAAGGGCAGTCTTTCCCAGAAGATGCAACTCAGGACATGGTACTGTACATCTTGATACGTCTTGATCTTGGTTACAATATATTAGTTAGCTTTTATGCCAAATTCAACATGTTCATCTGCAGACGGAAAAAATAATGAAGTCTCTTTTCAAACAGCTTTGTGTCTGTCCCACATCTCCCTTCTAGGTTCTCAAACTACTGAAAGACTGAGATCCTTCCCATAATAACCCTGACCCACTTCCAAGGAGAATCAGCCAGACCTACCTTAATTTCTCCAAAGAGGAGCAAATTTAAATGATTATGGGCTTAGTGTAGTTCTCTATTAAATGAGAAAATTTTAAGTACTTAAGATCCTTGAGGCTGGTAGCTGTATATCAGTTCTGAGATATTTTCAGGCCAAAGTAATTGGGCTCAGCTGATGGATGGACAGGTACACAGCTCAATATGATTGCATAAGCTTTGTTTTCATAGGGCACCATGCTCCCTGTATGACAGTGTTTATTGTGGCTTTCATCCAGTAGGACGATAGATGGGGATTCTTCACAGTGAGAGAATGAGAAGTAAGTGACACTGCTGACAAAAATACCAGACTCTGAACTGAAATGGTGTAAAGGTGGTATTCCAAAATCAATGCAGCTCCCTCACAGGGTAATATGGAGGGGTCATCTGTCTTCTTCCTTGCAGACAGTCATCTACATGCAGCTGAATATGTTAAATGGAAGCCTCATCCAAAAAAAGTATCAAAGGTGGCACATGTCCTTTGACCTGACAGTTATGTTGGACTGGAGTAGAAAGGTTGCTTTCTGTGACACAAAAACCAATGCTGTCTAGAGGGCAGGCTGGGAGGGGGAAGCCTTTTGCTAATATTAAACTAGTTACAGAGTACTTTAACTATGAAGGAAATGTTTGTCTTTACCCTTCCTCATTCAAAAGTATGTTATTTCAATAAAAAGAACTGAGCACTTCTTGTGTTTGTTCTTTTGGGTTTAGTGTGACCTATAAAACTACCATATATTCAAATGCAGGATTCCCTCTGCCAATATTTAACTGGTGTACTCAAGTGTATATTTTTTCTAATACTCACTGAAATGCTGCAAAGTAGACGTTTTTATTCATTGCACGCATCTGGTTGCTTTAGATAAATTAAGTAAAAAGAAGTGAAATACTGATGATAGTATTTTTCAGCTTAGTCTTTATTTCCCTGTGCTTTGCAATAAGTTTCAATACCAACCTATTTCTTAGCCTGGAAGTTCATATTATATTATTTTTCTAGTATGTGGACTAATCTCAAAACATTGAAAGGCTTATTACTGCTATAAGTCTGGATACATTGACCACTGCTATCAAGTGCAGCTCCGTATCTCAATTCCTATGGCCCCAAGTACATGACTGAACAAAGTAGCTAAAACACATCACTCAAATGCTAAGAGATGCAGTTTAAATGCATTTTCACAAAATCCATCATTTACACAAGGTTTAATACCCTAGAATTCTATTATATAGGGGTAATATTTTCCTGATCTGTGACTTCATGAACAAGGAGGAAGTGGTTGGTGATATAATCAATGACTGTAGCAACTGTGAAATGATGGAGCTCAAGATCTTGAGGTGATCTCAAGTGACCTGGCAAGTCCTTAAGACTGACATCACCCATCCCCCAAGCATCCAAGTGTGAAAATGTTTCGGTGTGTTATTCTGAGAAAGAAGTAGGTAGGTAACAACTGAGCTTCGTTTTGAAAGGGCAGTTTTGGGGAATTGAGAGCAGGGGCAGGCTACAAAGGAGGAACGCAGAAATGCTGCACAGGCACGTAGTGATTATGTTAGGAAAGCCAAAGCTCAGCTGCAGCTGAAAGTGGGACAGGACATCGAGGGCAACAAGGCAAGCTTCTGTCACTCTATGAGCAGTAAAAGAATAAACAAGGAAAATGAAGACCTGTTGCTGACAAGGACAGGTGATTTAGTGACAATGGACAGATAGAAGAAGTCCTCAAACCAACGAAGTCCCTAGAGCCTGCTTTCTCTGTTCTCACCAGGAGCTCTGTGGTCTCAGTAGACAAGAGGACCACAAGCTAGGAGTGTGCCCATGAAACGGAGGGCAAACAGTGCCCTGGGCTGCATTAACAGGAGGATAGCACCAGGTCAAGTGAAGCAGTTATTCCCTTTACTTAGCACTCATTAGACCACATCTGAAATACTGCATCTGGTTTTGGGCCTGCTGCTACAATGTAGACATGGATAAACTGGAGCAATGGTGGTAAGTAGCCTGTTGTACCAGGAGGGGCTGAGGGAGTGGGGCTTGTACAGCCTAGAGGAGAGATGGCTTTAGGAGCACCTGACAGCAGCCTCCTCCCTATGAGGGGCTTATAGAAAAGACAACTAGGCTCAGTACTGAGATTCACTGCGGGGGAATAAAAGTTAAGAGGTCTTAAACTGAAGTGGAACAGTAAAAAAGACAAATGCTTTTGCTGAGAGGGTAAGGAAGTTTCACTGGGAAGGAACAGGTTGCCCAGAGAGATTGGGGGGGCTCCACCCTTGGAGGATTTAAAGGTCTGCTGGAATAAAACTTTGATAGCCTGATGTGATCTCATGACCGACCCTGTTCTGAGCAAGGAGCTGGACTAGAGTCCTCCCGGGATCCTATCCAACCTGAATTACTCTGATGATTCTGTAAAATAGGTTAATCTCTGGATTATTGTCCTTCCTTTATTCCCATCTTCATTTGTAGTCTTGATGCTGGATATACTTGAAGATTATGTGAAATGTATTGTAAAGGAAGAAAAAGATCTTTTGAAGCCCTGTTTTGGGGGGATTGTCTAATAGTAAATTGTATTTGGTAACTAGGTAATCAACACATGGTGCAACGTGATATGCTTGGAGTTAGTAGTCTGAATTGTGACTTTTGTTCCTAATGGTAGCCAGTTAGTAATGTGCCATCCCAGCACAATTTAGTGATTTCCTTGCATATTTGAGAAACATATTGTGTTCCCCTCTGACTTTTCTCTCCTCCCATATTTTACTACAAAGGCCTGTGTCATAGCATACGCTTCTTGTTGACACAAAATAGCGGGAATCTAATACCGTGTACTTGGTAGGCTGTGTATCAATCGTAAGTATTAGATACCAGACACACTGGTGCCAAACTAGTGAACAAGATCGTTTATCAGATCACTTCAGGGGTTCTCCTGCATTTCCTTTACCACTCTATGAAGAGCGATGCAATAGGCACCAACTGACTTCTTGTCAGCAGGGAATATACAATACGATGTCTGGCTTTTGAAATCAGACCTCCAAGGGGATGCTCTATGCAGAGAGTTGTAATGTGATTCTTGAATTCTCAATGTAGGTGAGTCCACTTTCATAAAAAGGCAGTTTAGTATGAATGACAATGCAAAGCACTAGAAGCTAATGTTTGGCATTTTCCCCCCTGTTTATCAGGCACCGTTTCTCAGCTCTGTGCTTTTCAGAAAACGAATGATTTAGGCCAGATCACTTGAATTGTTTAAAACAAAGTGGAGAGCTCACATACACTATATATACTTATATACTGTGTAAGACAGTTGTGTTTTGTCAGGATAATGTTTTAAATTGTTGATACTTCTTTCAGTGTGCCCTCTATTTTACATATGAATATATAATCATATACTGTTGCTTCTAGCCAGCCATGAGTTCTTTGTACGTCCCTCTAACAACATTGTATGAAAACACCAATATAAGGAAAACCTTATATGCCTGTTTATGTATTTACTCTGCAGGAGTCTTTAAAAGCTCATACTTTCACTGATAAATAGAACATCCAAGTAGTTTCAGTGGAATAAGACACTATGCTGGCAGGTGTCATGTGCTTTGTCCTTCTAAGAGAGGAAAAAGAGGGGGAAAAAAAAAGCCAAGTACACTGAATTTCCTGTTTCTTTGGTGTCTTTTTTTTCTATGCGTTCAGGATCAGAGACATCTGTTCTTGGATTTTTCTTCCTTGGGCAAAAACAACTTAGAGGGTAGAGTTTGAAAATCTCTATGCTAGAAAGGTTGATGGTTCTTACTTGCAAATTTGTAATTTTTCAATTATTTTTTTTCTCGCTTCTGAAACTTTTGTTATTTCAGGATCTTCCTGAGAAGCTGTTGTCAATTGCAATAAGAAATGTTATCACCAAAGAAAATACTATTCGATGTTCTCTAAATGTGCCAGTAATTTTTACCTTATTGTTCAGAGGTATTACTTTAAAGACGTTGTGTATTTTGGTTCCTATATCTCACTCTCATCTGGATTTAACATCAATATAAGATACCAAGGATTGTACTTCATTGCTAAGCATCTGCCAAAGCTGAATCATGTTGATTTTGAATAACTGGAGCAAGATTTTCCCGAGGGCTCAAGAGCATAAGTTGGAAAACTAATTTGGTACTGTAAATGAATTTATTGCTGCATGGACATGTATAGTCCAGAGAGTTTACACCAGCCTTGCGTTCAGAGATCTGTGGTTTATCATAAATATTGAAGCCTGTGTTCTCAAATTCTTGGTCTTTAATATAGGGATAATGTGATCTGGAAAGGTTAACTAAATATTCTGAGTTGTCTTTTTGTTTCTCCTTTTTGAAATGAAATTCCACACACTGCGGGCTAATTGTTGTGCCTGTTTAGAAAGCAATGAATGGCTTACTCCATTTGCAACAGTGTGAAGTTAAAGGAACTGATACCTGCTGGAACTAATGCAGTGAGGTCAGTTCCCATTACCTCCATTTTAGAACTTTCAGTCTGTTAAGTAACGTTCTTAAAACTTAGCTTTTGGTAGTTACACAGAAAGTCACCATTTGTGTTCCTCTTGTAGCTACTTTGGAAATGGCAAGAGCTGGGGCTACCTGGGTTGCTGAGAGGCGCTGCCTCCGTGCGATGTGCAACCTGGTGGGGTCCTTCAGGTCGAAGATCCTTGGTCCAAGATCCAAGGAAAGTTGTGCCACCCTTTCCTGTGTGCTGGTCCCACTGATGTCAGACTGGTGACGTGAGACAGTTTCAGAAATGTTTGTGTCAAGCTGGTGACCCTGTATATAAACACCATGAATGTTAAAGGTCTGACGTGATGTTCCGTGTTTGCTTGCAAGTTCATTACTTTGCTGGATATGAAGTCCAGACTCTCTAAGCTCAAACTGCTGTTAAGCAATTGATTTTTCTCTTTTATACTGAAAAATAGAAATGGTAATACTGCTCCTTCCAGGTAGCTTATATAGATGTAGCAAAAAATGCCTGCAAACTGCATTTACACAAAAAAATCTTTGTTATTCAAAAATAAAATGGTATGAAACGTATATCAAATACAGGGGGGTCCTTACGTGTGCAAATTTTTATGTTGACTTCAGCATTTTTACAGTACACTGGTACATGTTTTGCAATTAATTTCAAATGGAAAAAGGATGAGAAGGCAATTTTTTCCCCTTTGTCAGCTAATTTGTTTTCTCCAGCATCGCCAAAACCAGTGCAGCACGTGTCATGTTATCTGCTGGATTTATAAAGCAGGATGTAATTAAGACAAGTCTCTCCAGAAAAGGTGAAACCTTTGGCCTCGTCCTCTGCTTTGAATGTGTGTACGTGCTTTTTTGGTGGATGGAACAGACACATCTACCGAAAACTTACTGACTTTCATTGTGTTCAGAGTGTTTAGTTTGTTGCTTGAGGAGGGCAAAGGGCAGGAGAAAGAGGGAATGTGGCCGGATGAGCTGTCTGGTTTTGTTTGCTTTTCCCACTCTGTTTTTTGAAACTTTATGTTGAGGAAGCATGGCCTGGGCTCATCTACAGCAAAGAGGAGAGGTGATGTGTAGATCAATATGATATAAAGAGCTGGAAAGCAAGACTTGGGAACAAAGGACAGCCCACTGAAACTCTTGATGCTTCTGAGACCTAATGCTTTTCCTCTGTCTCCTCACAGGTAGAACTAGGAGGGTAGGTGCATCCTGATTAGAAAAAGAGCCAGGATTTTGAAATTCACCAAGAGGAGACCCTGAGGGCTTTTGGACAGATATCTCTTGGAGGATTGATCATTGAGGTGGTCCCTTTGCATGAGAAAATGAGTTCTAACCAAATCACATATTAGTGAGCCAGTAAGTATGTAGTGTTTTTTCTTAATTTGCTTTTTGGCGTCTCTCAGGGGGCAACCAACACACTTAAAATTGTCCTGAAGCATATTTTCTTTAAAGTACTGTATGCAGTTAGACTTTAGTCCAGAGTTCTTACAATTAGGCAAGACAACCATGTCCCAAGTCTCTGTAGAGTGCTGTATTCTCTTCTCTGACTGCCTTAAGCATTTCCCATGGTACTGGAATTGAAGGGCAGGGGAGTGGCAGAGTTGGCCTCCAGTCTGTTTTCTCTCATGTTCAAAAGCATGTATATTGATTTTGAAATAAAATGATTCATTTTAATGACTGTAAAGAATTGACTGCAAAACAGTTATCCACCCAATAAAAAAATATAAGCCTATGCAAACCCTCTGTGTCTCAGTTTGTCAGCCTTTGTGTTTTTCTCCTGTCATGCACTCAAGAGATTTGTCCAAGACACAGAAGAAAAAGCCAGCTCCTCTCTGTGCATCTAACCCTTCTGGGAGAAACTGCTTTTAAGTCTTGAGTGTGGCAGTGGAAGATTTCCGGGGTAAAGTCACACCCCTAAACGTTTACAGTCTGTTGTCACGTACCTTACAGAGACAAGTTTCGTACTGCAGAAGGGATGTGAAATACAACGGTCTTAAGAATTTGTTTGCTCTTGGCTTACATGCAGTTCTTGCAAAATGACTGCAAAGGTGTAAGGTAGAAGGAAATTAAACTCTGGGGAGGGTATGTGTCCAGCAAATTTAATGCAGTATGTTGATATAATCTGCACCAAACCTGCTTTTTTCCAGCCTAAATTCTTGGATGGTAGTATAGGTTGTGCTTAAATAATCTTACTCAGTTGGTAACTTTTTTTGGTGTCAGAGGAAGGTGAAGACATGGGCATGTAAAATCCATTTTCATCCCATTGATATTATTCTTCACCATCAAGTTAAACAGAGTTAACAGCACATCGTGCCACATAATTTATCCATGTTTATATGGCGGGCGGAAGACAGTGATTTCTGCATAGAAAATACAGTGATTTCTGTATCTGAGATCTCCTGAAATAAAAAGAATGGCATCCTTCCATGTGAAGGGCCATATCATATTGGTTAATAAAGTTCAAGTTACTGATATCAGTGACAACAATCAGTCAGTCTGTGCAGATATGTGAGAGAATGAAATTCCTATAAGCAGCCTTCAAATCAGTAGATATCAGCTAATTTCCCTGTTCAGTAGAGCAGATAGATTCCATCCAAATATCTAATCTTGATATTCTGAGGCAGCAGAATAGCTGGTGGTGAATAATGTAGATCCTTTATTTTTTTCCCCCCAAAGGGCAAAGGATGCTGATTCAAGTAATACTAGTTCACTAGCAGAACAAGCATGCACTCAGATGTTGTGTTAGTGCAATATGCAAAAAAAAATTGTTACAGTCAGACATCAGTCTCAGAGACATGATAGAGCATTTAAACATTGAAACCAGAAGATTTTTGGATGTGTCTCAAAGCAAGTTCCTTCAGTTCTTAACCACATTGGAAGATAGTCTTCAGCCAGAATTGGTTAGAGTGATCGTTTCTGAAGAAATGCTAGAAAATTTGGAGAATCATCTGTATCAGAAGGAGAGCTTAGATCAGGAAGAGAAGATCACGAAGAAATCACTAAGAGCCAACAGGTCTAATAAAAATGAGTAGTAACTTAAAATGCTTAAGGAAGAGTGTGTAGAGGATGACTGCGTTGGTTGGGATGGTAAATAAACACAGATAAACACTAAAAAATTTTGTTGAAATTGATAGTTTCACCAAACTGCTCCTAGATAAACTTTGTCTGAAAAAAAGTGAGAAAAATTTGGGATTCTTCATTTGAAACAAACTGTCTCTGATTTTTTGGTCAATTACAGACAAAAAGATATTATCTTTTTTTTTTTCTGTGTGGGAGAGCAGTGAATAGGAGAAAGGACTTATTTTGTTAATCCTACCTTTCTCATGAACAGACTTTCCTCTGAAAATCAGCTGTTCACAAGTTCTTAATTGCTACAGTCTTCAAACTATAAAGAGGGTTTTTTTCTCAGTTACTTTACAACATTTATTTTCTTATTATCATGGACAAATTTGCAGTGTCACAAAAGTTCACTAGGAAATTTCCTTCATATTTGCCAACAGCAAAATTGTGTGATTAATTGAAGTTATTAAATTAATTTGAAGAAGTAACACAAACCACTTTGGGTGATTTTTTTATATCCTGATGAATTACTGTAATAATATCTTTCAAAAACTATGTAGGTTTTTGACTGAGATATCTAGAGAATCTTTGTATTTAGGTTGATAAATATGGGTATCTCAATGACAATGTTTTGTATATTTGTGTCATTGTTACATCTTCTAAGCCCTTTAAATGTTTTAACACTGTAGACAAAATGAAATGCCTGTGTAGTGCTCTCTTCTGTATTCAATGTCCGTGAAATATCTACTGGTCTTTGGGGAAGAAAATCCATCACTTCTGTTATCTGTGAAAAGTAATACTCTGAACACTGATATATTACATGATTTTGCAAATGTGTATTTTTCTAGTTGTATAACTTTAAAGATATTGGTAGCACTTGCGGCAGATTAATGTCAGCATTTTTACAAGAAACCTTTACTTTTTTCCAGCAAAAAGTTGGAGAGTACTACAGCTGCATATTCAGCATTTCATATTGCAAATAAGTGACTCTACCAAATCCAGCCTGAGTATTTGTATTGGCATGACAGAAAAGAGGGTGTTTTTTTACAGTCACGTGAACCAAAACTTGATGCCATTATAGGCTGGAGACTCCCCTGCTGGAAAGCAGCGCAGGGGAAAGGGACCTGGGGGTTCTAGTGGACAGCAGGATGACCATGAGCCAGCAATGTGCCCTCGTGGCCAAAAAGGCCAATGGCATCCTGGGGTGTATTAGAAGGGGAGTAGCAAGTAGGTCAAGAGAGGTCCTCCTGCCCCTCTACTCTGCCCTGGTGAGGCCACATCTGGAATATTGTGTCCAGTTCTGGGCCCCTCAGCTCAAGAAGGACAGGGAACTGCTTGAGAGAGTCCAGCGCAGAGCCACAAAGATGGTGAAGGGAGTGGAACATCTCCCTTCTGAGGAAAGGCTGAAGGAGCTGGGTCTCTTTAGCTTGGAGAAGAGGAGGCTGAGGGGTGACCTCATTAATGTTTATAAATATGTAAAGGGGGAGTGTCAGGAGGACGGAGCCAGGCTCTTTTCAGCGGCGTCCGTTGACAGGACAAGGGGCAATGGGTGGAAACTGGAACGTAGGAGGTTCCATAAAATTATGAGAAAAAACTTTTTTATGGTGAGGGTGACGGAGCCCTGGCACAGGCTGCCCAGGGAGGTTTTGGAGTCTCCTTCTCTGGAGACATTCAAGACCTGCCTGGACATGTTCCTGTGTGATCTGCTGTAGGTGATCCTGCTTTGGTGGGGGGGGGTTGGACTAGATGATCTTTAAGGTCCCTTCCAACCTCTAACATTCTGTGATTCTGTGAAATACGTGAACAGTCTTTCAGCCTCCCTGATACCATGTTGTTATTTAGTGTATATGGTCCTCCTTGGAAACCCAAAGTCGCTTGATTGTGCAGCAAAGGAAGGCGATCTGCTGCACGAGCAGACCTGGAGCTGTGGCCAGCGGGTGTTCCCTGGGTAGCCCAGCTCTGTAGGGAGGGGGAGGACTTTTGGTAGCATCGGCTACACAAATGGCACCATCCAAGGCTGGACTGGAAGCAGTTGTAAGCTTATGCGCTGTGGATTTGATTGTCAGCGTCTGTTGAGAACTTCTTTATGACTTGTCTGTTTGGGGTTTTTTTTAGCTTTTTTTTTTTTTTTTTTTTGAACAAATAGTTTGAGTACAGTAGTCACAGGAATTGATCTGATTGCTTGGGGACATGTACACCTGAACTGGATTTCTAAATGGTGTTTGTTCACAGTAAAGAGAAAAAGGTTATGATTTACTGTAAGGAAGACTATTAATGATTAGTTCCCTAGAAGTGCCTTTCTCTCTCATCTCAATATAAAGGTGATACTAAAGTGGTATAAAAGCCCATATTGAAGGTAATTACAGTTAGGTGAGATTAGTTTTACCTGAGATTACTGCTGTATTCATTTTCTTAGAGTAAGAAAATGGCTGTAGATGATTTTGTTGAGGCTTACAAGCATACGGTGGGATAAATACCGTCAGTTTGAATTCATGTCTCTCTGTGTTTTACTAACAAATTAGTTGTTAAGCTTTACATCAGCATACAAAAGATCAGTGATATTTTTTAAATCCATACGTAGCCCTGATAATATTTACCTTTAAAAGTGAGAAAAGTGGGTGTGTAGCGTAAAGCAGTTGTTGAGGAGCAGAAATGGCAATTTTGCAGCATGAATATAAAAGGGAAGAGTGGTGTGTTCTGCTGCATTTTTGTTGTAGATTTTGTGTAGCTGTCAGATAACTCGTAGGAACAACTTATTTCTACAGCGAGAGAAGGGCTGTTCATGAATCAGAATTAATTTGTCTGCTGGGCAAAAAAAAAAGAAAGAGTATTTTGACATTGCTAAATCACACAGACAACATTTACAGAACTCAAGTTACGAAAACATAGTTTTGACAGGCATACAAAAGCTGCCAGTCTTGATAATTTTCTAAAAAAACTTAATGCAGTATTTTATAATGTCTTACAGTATACCCAGAAGTCTCTTTACAGGTTAGGAAGCTTAAGATCCTCCAAGTATTTAGTGACTTAATGGAGTCAGAAGAAATTAGACTTTTAAAGTTTTTTCAGTGTTCTTTGAAATTTTATAGCATGAAACAGTTTCTCATGGGACCTGTTAATTTTGTCAATGTTTGATATTGAACCACCTTCAATTCAGTTACATTTTTTTTGCCTTCTTGTTATACATTTGCTTCCACTTCTCATCTTTTTTAGTGGTATTTTTCTTGCCAATGGATGTTCATATCTGCTTCTTTCAGTGGTATTTATGCGAGGAACCTTGTGTTAGAAGAACAGCAAATTTCACATTGCCTCTAGAGTAATATTATTTAAATAGTAAATCAGCGGGTTTTTTTTCCCCTCAATAGTTATTTCAGAGATGTGTTTCCTTTAATTTGGTGCAAATCATGTGGCAAGAAATGTTACTTCTTAGCATAATAGATGCCTTGGCTAGTGATATGTTGCCGTACCCATCAAGTGAGGCATTTCTTGAAGGTATAGATGGCATCCTGTCTGCATTTGTGCAAGATAACGATTTCTTTCACAATCAAATATTAAGTTCTTTACTTCATCTTTTGGTTGCAGAGTGTATTTCTCTCGCTTCCCAGCATCAACTTCAGAATAGTTACTCACAACCTCAACACAAGAAGGGCCTGCCCAGCTTTAGCTCATGTTTTGGAGACTGGCAGGTCTAGGCCCCTCTTAACTACTGGCATGATTCTTCCTGACAAGGAGATAGTGATGCTGGTTTCCCACTAAGAGTCTTTGATAAAATCCATAGAGATGGTTACTTGAAGTGCAAATGGCACCTATTTTAGCCATCAGGTGCAGAGTTCAAGGAGGGGGAAAAAAAGCCTTTCACAACTGGAAGTCACATTTCTTTCTCGTCTCTTCTTTTTTTCTTTAAATACTCCTTTTAACAAAACTGGCATTCAGAAGATCTTTCGTCCCTGTGGTCTTAATCTGAGTCTCTTAATGGAACTACCCTCTGAGCCTCCCAGTCTTGATTGGTTGTAATTCTTCTCTTTCCGAGTGCCTTTCCTGTAGTTAATTTTTTCTGCTCAGAGAGTTAGCGTTTCAGAGCTTTCCTTACTCTTCAGGAGTCAAATTTTCCTGCTTCTCCCAACTGTTCTTTTTACAGTGTTCCAGGATGCAGATGAAAAGTTAATTTGCCCTTCAGTTAATCAAAGCTGTGTTATGCATCAATATCCAGAACATCTTAGCTTATTAGGAAATTATTAAAACAGATTAACCTTAACTGAAGATTAAGGACCTAAAATGTTTGTTCTGTTCATGGAGGGAGAGCCTTACAAGTTTAAAAGAACAACCTGTCCTCTTCAGTTAAGGACCAACTGCTTTGTGAACAAACTTTGAGACTGACAAAGCCTTAATTAAATTGCTTAAATTCTCAGGTGTGCATCTGATCCAACACTCATTGAAGTTGATTGATGTCAGCAAGCTTTAGACAGACCCAATTCTGACACAAAAGTGGTATTCGAGCACCATCTCTGCTGTCTCACAGTAATTATAAAACAGCTCAGCAGCTTCTTTCTGTCTCCAAATGGAAAACAACGTGGTGTCTTGGGTTTTGTACCAAATGTCACCTGGTATACGGGATCCCTAGGATGCTTTGCTTAAGTCTGTGAAGCTGCATCTTTAATGGTGGTGTTATCTCCATATTATTATAAAACTCCAGGATACTATGTGGTTTTGAAGCAACTTTCTAATCTTGTTTTACTTTTTGTTTTGAAATGGTATTAGAGGTTGTTGCTCCTTATATGAAAAGACTAAATGAAAATCAGTCAAAATAAAAGGCCTTCATTGAAGTCAACACCCATCTGGTATTTGAGTGGTGTTCTTACACTTGATACCTAATTTGAAAAGGAGAATTAGATAAAACCACAGTATTTTGCTGTAAATATTTAAGAATTATCTTGGTAGGGCCACAAATAACCTGATTTGGGCTCTCCTTCGAGCAGAAGGTTGGGCTAAATGATACCCAGAACTCCCTTCAACTCAGACTTTTCTGTGAGTCTGCTGTTCTGCGATATCTTCAGGTGCGTGGTGGGTATCCACCCACAGGTGACTAATCTTAAAGATGTATCTTTCTGCTCATGCTTCTTTGTATTCCCACCTCTTCCAAAAACCTCATTATGAAACAAAGTTGAAAGTGATGCACACCGGACGAATTGGAAGTGCTGCTTGTGTGCTTGGCAAGAGCTAGCTTTTTGTGGCACATGGCTGTTAGCCTTTTAGGCCTGCAAGCAACAAGTGGAAAACCAAACAAGCACTGGGAGCATTAATGGAGCTCCTGGCCGACATGACCACAAATACAACTGAGTAAAGAAGTAGCTTACATTTTGTTCCTTTTGAAAATTGTGTGATGGGCCTTAGATTAGAAGACTGCTTAGTATGACATGGAGGACTTCAGGTGTGTTTAACAGCAAAAAAAAAATTATTTTTTTTATACAGTTTACCTTTGTTACACGTCATTTTTAGAGTGCAGTGAGATTATGTGGGGAGACTGACGTTAGTGAAAAAGCACGTGGATTGGGTCTACAGTGAGTCCCCTGTGGGGTTTTTTTTCCCCCTCTAATGTCCTGTCATGTGTTCCTTCCAGATGGAGGTGAGTCCAGTTCGGGTTAGTTTTTAGCTGGAGAAATGTGGCATGAATTATGTCCTGAACTTTTATTTTATGTACATGAAGAGAGAACGCTTGGCACTTTACAGTTTTCTGCATCTAGGTAGGAAATAAAAGAAGAATGAGAAGTGTGGAGTTTGTAGCTATCAACAAATTGTCATGTGGATTCTGCAGTGGATGGTGAGTTACCTGATGACACCTTTCAAAAGCTGAGGAAAATGCTCTTAATTTATGGAACATGTCTGTTTGACATACACTGAGGGGTCTGTGCTCTTTGGCTGGCTCTGTCTGGTGTGTTTTCTAAGATGAGGGGCCTAAATTCCTGGAGCAAGCTGAAGAAATCCACAGCTAAGTTTAGACTCTATTTTAAGTATGTTATTACAAATCCTTGTTCAAAAGTTGTGGTTCAAAAAATATAATTTCTAAATGTGTAGAAGGGTTTTGTTTTCTGTCCATCTAGTAACCCAAGATATCTTCAAACAGTAAGAAAAAGTTGTTTGTTTTGACAACTTGCAGCTTTGAATTTGGTGAGTTGGGATAGATTTTGATTTGATTTTTTCCCTATCTCTCAATATATTAATTGCTTTTTTTGATATAATCAATAGAGGATGTTATGGGTTTGCACCAGATTGCAAAATTTCACTTACCCATTTTGGGAAATGTTATATTGTGTAGAGACATAATAATTGCAAGTCACTGTGCAATTGCTTATGCTTAATTTCAAGATGCTGAGCTGGGTATCTTCTCAGAGTCTGCTTGAGGGGCAACTTCAGGGAATCAGATTTCTCCATTATATGTCACTTTGATTACCCAAAAAGCGATAGTGACTCTCTAAATTTATGTTAATGGCTGGGCTGTCATGCTCATGTGGAAATATGTCTCTGATTGAATTAACGTTTTTGAGAAGTAGTGTGATTTATAAATGTTCTTTGCTAATGATGAACTGAATTAAAATGTATCTGTGGCTTATTAAGGCTGACTGTTCTGTAGTTTCTGCTAACTTTTACTATTAAAAAGTAATAAAGTTGCTGTCTAGGATCAGCTTTACCAGCTGTGCTTCCTTTTTGTACACTTTTCTGATTGAGGAGAATGTGTCCTAAAAATACTGTAGATACCTGCGGTAAGTGTTCAGATCTGTAGAGTAGAACAGTACATCACTGAGTATATTCTGTTGAATTCCTTGTTTGTGGCTGATCATCCTGTGATGCAGACTCTGCATTCTTCCTAACCCTTCATTTTTGAACAGCCCTTGGTGGTACCGTCCATGGGGGTTTGCTAACAGGAAGCCTTACAGAGAGGTGTTGTTTGTGTAAGCCAGACTTGGAAAAACATGAAATAGCTATTACTCTTTGTGTCAGTTTTGCCTGACTGGACTCCTCCGGAGCCAACCTCTGCACCATCACAGAGCTTGTGGTTGCAAGGCCTGAACATAACAGGTTTTAAGATCTGTCACATCTGTGAAATGGGCTGTCCCCAGGCAGAAAGCCGTCCTTGCTTCTTACCTCTTCCCGCATCTCCCTCAAGATGCCTTTTCACCACTTCAAATGAACCAAAAAAAGGGTACCACATGTGTATTTGGAATTGAATTCCTGGATTAACCTCATTGGAGACAGTGATTTCAGCCTCTGGCTCTTTGTACTAGGCAGGTCCACCCCTTTCCACAGTTTCATGTGGACTGTGACTTGAGAAAGACTGTCTTAAGGAGTGAGGTTTCCAGCTTACTACCTGCAGGTGAGACTGCTTGTGAGAAGCTTGTATGACCTACTCTGCAGTGACATGTGTGCCACATGAGATCTTTTAGCAAACCAGAGCCTGGTGGCAGTGGTGCCTGGCATACCATTGCCAGCTCCACGGTACATACAGCTCCACACTTGGAAAGCAGATTGGTATCTGATCACTGGATAGTACTTCCCATGACTTCTTTAAGGGCAGAGAGGGTGTGGGGAGAAGAGGTAGAAGAAGAAATGTTTTCTTTTCTTCTTTTCCCTCTGCTCTTTGCTTGGTTTGCTTGGCGTTTGTGGCAGTCCTCTTCCAGAGATGTGCAGTGCCTGGCATGGTGGAGGCTGAGCCTTTGGGTTGCTTCACTCCTCTGCAGTAGAAGTCCTAACAATGCCAACATTTGAAATGCGGAGAGAAGTTATAGTGTCTTTTGTCTGAGCAGTATGAAAATCTGTAATAATGGATGAAAAAAATATGCTGACATCTCTATAAAATCCAATAGATTATATATGTGTGTTTTAATGCTTACTCAGCTTTTTGCTGTCACGTAATTTTTGGACAGAAAGTATAAAAGCAGCCAAAGAGGAGTAATCCTGATATTTGCACACAGTGATTTTATGTGTAAGTGGAATAGCGATAAGTTGTTAGAACTGCTCAATGTGCTATAGTAGAAAAGTTATGAAAGCTCACTTTCGTAGTTTTGTAATAGGCAGCCCAGTCAAATTAAATTGTGTTTAGAAGATGAGGTTAATACCTAGGAGACCTGAAATTGCATTTGTAATAGAATGTATTATGCGTTTAATTTTCTAAGTAGCCGTGTTTCCAAGTGACACTTAAAAGCAGCAGTTTAAAGCTGCTTCTTCCCACCTCATGTTTCATGGAGAATGAACTGCAAGTAAAATATGTTTTGTTTTGCCGGAACAGAAAGTGGCTTTTCATTCTCACAGTTGGGCACCAAATTATAACAATTTTCTTTACTGATTGTGGTTAAAGCTAGAAGAATCTCATAAGCAGTTTATAAATGCATATTTCAACTTGCAATACATATAGAATGACATAAAGAATCACTCAGAAAATTGTTGTGTTTGTTCAGTGTATTTATTCTCCAGATGTATAAAGCTGACTTGTTATAAAACTCCAGAAAAGTCTTGCAGAATTGTCCCTGGCAGACCACTTGCAGATTTTTCTGTGGAAATCAGTGCATTTTTATGCTAACTGTGCTTTGGCAGGAGATTATTGCAATGCGCACTAGAAGCTGGATTAAATGTTTTGTGGTTACTTGAGAGCCAGCTACTCTTGTAGTATATAACCCTGCCATGGAAATACAGATCAGCCAAAGGAGCACGTGTGCCGTAACCCAGTAACAAAGGGTTGGCTAAGATTCGATGTGCTTTGGTGGACCTGGGACTCTGACATTGCTTCCTGCATTGTTCTATCTTGAACCTGAATGTGTTGGCCTACTTTGGCAAAAGTCAACAAAATCATGCATGTCTCTCATAGTTTTTTGTGAAACAAGTAATTCATCAATGTGAAAGGGGCTGAATAGAGTCGTGGGAGTTGCTCAGTGAAAACTGAAGGCAGGGAGAGACCTCTGGGTGAAAGATACGTTTGTTTGTCAAGGGCTTTTTGGTGCCAAAGCATGTGGGCATTAGCAAGTTATTTATTGTAAAAGTTTAGTAAGACTTATTTTAAAAGCAACCTTTTTCCATTTTGGTCTTCAAGGATGTTACAAGACAGGGTCCAACCTGCTTCGTGATCTGTAGCTAAAATGAACACTCAGTAACAAATAAATACCTGTAAGTGGACTATATACATCTGAAGAAAATGTGAGATGGGAAAAATACTGTCCATATTCTAACTTGAGCACTTGAGTTACATATGAATACGCTTGAAGAATGTAAACAAATAGCCATGTGAGGCAGAGTTATCTTTGCGAATTTCAGCAAAGCTCTTCAGAAATGCTCTCACTGTGAATTACAATTGGTTGTATGTCTTGTTTCACCTACATTTCTTACTGTAAGATACTTAGAATTTGGGGGTTTGTGGAGGTTTTTTGAATTTTCATTATATAGCTTAGTAATCTTTTAACTCCATATGTTGTTTGGGTAACTAAAAACCCTGTAGGCAGGAAGAACTGTGAGTGTAGTAGGCAAGCTGTGCAGTAAGATCTTGAGTCTTAACCACTGAGTTACGTTTACACGAGCCTTGAGGGCTGTTTAAAAAAAGGGCTGCTCTCCCAACTGGAAATTTTCCCAGACGACATGCAGAGGATCAAGAGCAGACAGACCTAAGACCCAGGTGACTACATTAGGTAGATGTACTGAGCTGTAGCAAACTCTTCATGAATAATAATTAAAAAGTTATTTTCTTAAATGTAGCGAAGAGATTCCCTGTTGAGGAGCTTCACGATTTTCCTAACCCTATTAAAACATTACTTCTCATGCAAGACTTGTTTTGGGTTTATTTTTTTATTTCTCCTCCATTTTTGTAGCACACTGTGGGTGTCACTCTTCTACTACTGCTGCTAAACTTTTAATTTTGGGGATACGTTGTTTTCTGCATGTTAACATGGGAATACTTCAGAGATGGTTTGTTATGAGATGGTTTTATTGTGCCCTTCATACTGAAACTCTAATGAAATAGAAAGTATGGTAATTTTTTTACATTACTGAAATACGAGTATTTGCCTTTATGCCAGAATAGTTTGTCATTGTTTATTGAGTATGCAACCTCAGTGTTTAACCTAGCACAGTTCAAAACTAAGTATTTCACGAAAACCTGAACTGTGTGCGTATTAGTAATCAAATGTTAGATCATTTTTCTGTACTAACATAATAACGATTCTTGTATAGAATGTATTGTTATTTAATCACAAAATACTGCAGAGTATAAAAATATTTGAAAGCACTGCGTCCCAAGTGCTGCATGCACAATGATTTAGCTTTTGGTGGCAGAACAAGAGTATGAGTGTCCTTGTTCTTTGTTAGGTTCTTTAACCAGAAGACCTTCCGTTTTGTAATATTCATAGATTGGTTCTGGCTTACTGTTAATACTCTACTTGTTACTCTAGATATAGAACATATAATTTTCCTAGTAGTAAATCTTTCAAATTAAGGTATTCAGCTTACATAAAGTCTTTCTCCCGGCTTCACATGAAAACTGACTGTTGCTTAAGAGAATTAATTTAGAAGCAGCATGGAAGATAATGCTCTAGTGGGTTCACTGGCTTGAGCAAGGAGTGAGGCAAGGACACATGAATTTGAAATTTTAATGTTTTGTTTCGGTGGCTGTAACAAAATTTTCCACTATGATTTTAGAAATGTATTTGGTGACATTCAAAACGTAGAGTCAGTTGCTCTAGTATGGATCTGGAATAACTCTTAAATTTCAACGATTTATGCAGCTGCAACTGAGATCAGAACCCAAGCCACAACTACTGTGTTTCATCTTCTCTTCATGCATTTAATGAGAACTTGAAAGCTGAAATCTCAAGAAATTGCAATGAGTTCACTAACCTGTTCCTTTTTTTTTTTTTCGATTGTATTTGGAGCTTCAGTAATACGTGAGTATGAGATACCAAATGAAATTTTCAAGTGAAATTGGTTCATATTTATAGTGTGATTGTACATAAACAGGTGTGTAGGTACAGACATATGGTACATTTAACCCACTTTCTAGAAACTCTAAATACAAAATATCTATCCATTTTTTTTTTGCAGTTGAATGCATAAACCAACTTCTTAGTATTTTGATGAGTCACATCTTCATCTGCTGTTTTACATCTTTCATACTATATTACTCCTCCTTCCTTGATATCTTACAGGAATTAGTAGCTGAAAAAATGATGCAGAGACTGAATTCTAATAGATAAGATTTTACATCTTTATAAGCCCCTGCTTAGTTATATGTTGGGTTCTGCAGAATTACATAAAGTTCTTTGCAAATCAGAATTTCCAATTGCCAGACTGGTTGCCCTGGAGCAGCTGAATTGGATCCCTTCTCTTGTTTTAGACTGGTAACAGGGAAGGCAAAAGTCATGACCTGGTCACAAATGTGGTTTTTCAGCAAAGCAAAAGCAGGCTACAGAATATACATATGTGCTATTAAGGTTTCCAGCCCACAAGTATCAAAATATGCCAAACTGTAAATCTAAGTCTTCGCAACACTCTTTTTTTTTTTTTTCCCCCCCCTTAGTATAGTGAGCTTATAAAAAATTTAACCAGGGAAGGAAGAGTATACTTTATAATGCATATATTTAAATCATTCAAAATCCAGGAATATATCATATATAGCCTTGAAATGTTGAACTTACTATTTGCTATGCAACATTATTTAAAAATCATATATGCTGGCTTCAGCTCATACCAGATAGAAATGGTAAAGTTATCCTTCTAAAAAGATGATAGCTAGAACTTAAATATGTGAAAAAGATTACACATGTATTTGTTTTAAGACTGAATGTGTCAATCTCGTAATTAAAAATATTTTTTCTTCAGACAGAAATCAACTATCAAATATATAGTATTTGGCCTGAAATATTCAGTATAATGTCTAATAAGATCTACTCGAATTTTCTTTTTGGTTTGTTTTTCTTTTTCCTGCTAGCAGAATGAGCGCTTTAATATAATGTCACACTTATACAGCTTCTTTTATGCTGTCCTTTTTTTTTTTTTTTAAACCTAGCAAAACAAGTCATAAAAGGAAATAATTTCATCTGCTTGTTTAGAAGCAACTATTATCATGGGAGAATGTAAACTCCGTTTAAGAAGGCATATGCTCTGGTAAGAACGAAGGAAAGAAATGTCGCATTCTGTGTTTAGGGAAATACAAACTGCAAGTTAAGGTGATGAACAATAGTTCTGAGGAAAGAATTATTCAGAAGATTTTTGTTGTTGTTAGATTCAGGTTTTAATGCATAAATATGTAGACATTTAAAAATATATGTGTTACTTGGGATTAAAAAGCCATAGGACTGAAGATACCTGTTTAAATGTGTTCTTCATTACAATTACAATGTGAAGTTAGGCAGAAAAGAAAATCGTACAAGTGTTATCTTTAATGTATTGCTTCTTTGAATATGACAGAGCCAAAAGGCTGCTTGTTAATATACACTTCACTCCTCTCAAGTGGCTATATCCAGAAGACAAGAGTGGATTTGTTTCTTTGATAGATGAATAGTGGAAATAAGGAAAAGAGAGGAAAGCAGGTTGTCAGCACATAGCGTGTCCTTCCAAAGCTAAGTCTGTAGTTTATCTTATTAGCTTTTATGCTCTGAATTAATCTGCAAAGTTAATATCTGGTGAAAAGTATCGAGTAAGGTATTTTTAGTAATTATTCCTAGGCGTATGTGTCTGTTATAATAAGTTAGCAGTTCTGGCTGTGATGGAAAATAGGATAAATTCTGTCCTCAGTTTGCACTGACTTCAGCATAGGGGTATCCAGCTAGATAGGCTAAATCCAGATGGAAGAGCTGTTGTTTTACTACATAGATACTCTTTATCTTTTAGGGTTACCAAAAACTTTGATGTTTTTTCTCTTTAATGGATAATTTTAGCAAGCGTAATGATTTTCAAAAAATAAAGACATGAATTAAAAGAGGCATTTATCATCTACGTGGACCACACAGCTTTCCTATTGTCAGACAAGCTTGCACAAGCTGAAGTCCATAAGCAGTGTAGGTGTACATTCTGATTTGGGTTTTGTGTGTTTGCATGATAGATTTTGTTTAAGATGAGATGATAGAATCTCATGAGGTGTCTCCAATGCCCTGAAAAATAGCATTTGAACCAGGTTCATTCTCCTGCCCTAACAGTGTAATTCATGGAAGCTTTCTTTGGTAGATGATATGGGTTTTTTATCAAGATTTTGAATGCATTGAATATGTACTTTCAATTGAAAGCAATATGTTAAAAGATGCAGGTTTGAAGACTGAGTGGAGAAAGTGAAGTGCTAAAATCAAGGGAGCTTTTCCATCACCTCTATCTCACCAGGGCTGGAAGGCAAAACCAAGGTTGAATGATCTACACCAAATTACATGAACTTGTTTTATCACTTTGGAGGGTGGCATAAACAAACCCAACATTCAAAAACCTGTCTGGTACACTATCTAATCCTAGGGGAGAGGAGATAGTGTACAAATGACACTTGAAGGCTAATATACTGGCACTATTAGAAATTAATACAGCTCGTTTTGCTTCCCAGTGCCACCACTTTCACTCTTAACTGGCATCACATCCATGATTTGGGAGAGTGTTTTTTTGGCCATGGTTATGTGCTGTTACTATGTGAAAGGTGGACCTATTCAAGATGTTGCAAAGCGTCTATGTTGCATGTCTGCACAGTCTTCAACTCTCTAAGGCTGGGGTACCCAGGAAATCAACCCGCTGCTGTGTTCTTCTATTAACCTCTTGGAGCTGCAAGTAGATAACTTCAATTATCTAGAGTCCCGCTAGTGCATAGATTATGTAGCTTGGCCTTCAGAAAATTATCTCCCAAGCAAATAAACAAAACTAAATAGTTGAAGCTCCTAATCGTAAAGCAGAAGAAATTCTGCAATGCCGCTTAAGCTGTACATTAACTTATCTGGCACATGTGCCTTGAAGGCCAGCAATCTGGAGTTTTTATTAAGTCTTCATCATTTACCCACCATAGCTTGTTTTTTTTTCTTCTGAATGTTCCTTCTGGATTCACTGTTCTTATAACCTGTGTACTTTCAAGTGGTGCTTAAAAAGGCTTTTATTTCTTTCATGTGTCAAAAGAAAAAAACAAAACAAAACAAAACACCAAATCACTGCGTCTGTCTTGGATAGCAAATTGGAACTTTGTGCTTCAGGTTCCTAATAGTTTGTAAGGGAAAGACCTGCAAAGTATCTTAACATTTCAAATTCAAATGTAAATCTTTTCTTACTCAAAAACATTGGCAGCAAAAAGGGAAAAATTATCCCCAGAGGTTGCTGAGGTAGAATATGCCAAATCAAACACACTTAATCTTTTTTGAGGGGGGATTGTAAATTTTGTTTGGGTTTGCTTTGGGTCAGAATGACTCGGGATGGGCTCCATCCCCATCTTTCTGTGAAAGCTTTGCAGAGCTAAGGGGAGCAGGGAAAGGCATTTAAGACACTGACATGGAAATAAGCAGCTCTGAGCCCACAGCTTTGAATGCCTACTGAGGGAAGGACTGGTGAATAAAGCATCACCATTTCTTCATTGCTCGTTTTTAGCAGAGCTCTAGCACTCTGGTGCATGAGATAGTACTCAGCTACAGGCTTTGCACACTTTTTTCTTCTTGTGTTTAGCTCATGTAACTTGGTTTGCAGGGTTTTACATGCAGAAGTGTGTGTTGGTACAAAACGCGTGTTTTCTGACAACTGCTGTCTCTGGCAAGGTTGTAAAAAAAGGGGAACAATATTGGATTAGACACTAATGTCATACACTGGTAATGCTTGGGCGTACCAGATGCAGTGTGTCTGCCAACCCACTCACCTGAAACATCATTTAAATCATTTTAATGTCTCTTTTTTTCATTCTTACTAATACACTTTGTTGTTCCCTACACTGCTGCCACGTTGTATTACAAGTACCTACACATGAAATCCGCTCTGCTCTTCTGTCACCCCCGGGTCTTTTCCAGCACAAGTACTGTTCGTACGTGTCCTTGTCCTTTCTGCTGAGACTTGCTTTGAATTATTTTTCTTCACAATTCATTATGAAGCCTTTTTTTCTGCGTAGCATCTAATCAGAATTTTTATCTCATATTCAAAGTACTCTGAATAGTTGTGATCCCAGTACCAACACTTTTCTCATTTATTTTTATTAATGAAGGCTCCAATAGTGTCCTCACAGCATTTTACATTTAAAGAGAATGCTGTGTAATATCG
This sequence comes from Trogon surrucura, assembly GCA_020746105.1. Taxonomy (NCBI): domain Eukaryota; kingdom Metazoa; phylum Chordata; class Aves; order Trogoniformes; family Trogonidae; genus Trogon; species Trogon surrucura. The sequence goes on along the minus strand of CM036617.1, from coordinate 124,172,258 downwards.
GGTTTCATACTATTGATAGGCATCCCTGAATAATACAATGGATTACTGGGCTGTATTGGTCTTTGACACAAATAGATTAAAGTCTATGCTGCTGCAAGTTTAGAGTGTTTTTCCTAAATAGTTTTAAAATAAAACTAAGCAGAAATCCTTTGTATTTATCAAGGTCTAAATGTATTACAATCTCTAACATGATTTGCAATGTGTTGCACGTATGAGCTTTAAAATTTGAATGAATTCTAAAACTGATGCTTTTTAACTCTGTTAAAAAATTAGTTAGCTCAGGCTTTGTAGTCACAAGTCATCAATGTTGAGTGAGAATAAAAATTTTAATCCGTTGTAACATAAAGTGTGTGCTTTTTACAATTCCATGCATTATCTTAACAAAATGAATGAGCTTTCATTAGGAAAAAAGTAAAAGTACAAGATTAAAGTTGATGAGCTAAATCAAGGTGTCCTGCTTGGTTGATTTAAATCCATGATTAAAATCAGTGATTTGATTTAAATCAATCCACTCTTCTTTCAGCCAGCATGAAAGGAACTGCTCTTTATTTCCTGCCTAATTAGAATTGCTTCTTTAAGATTAGTTAAGATTGTGCCTCAATACAGCAAATCTCCTGCACCCTCTAACTTCCTTGAACATCAGTTTTGGGGTCGAAGACCTTTTCTTCCCCCCCCCCCCCCCCGCCCCCGTTGTTTTCTTGCTTTCCAAATAATAGCTTTCATAAAGTGTTAGTTCTGCTAGAACAGTATACCACTATCTTGTCCCTTAATGACTGGGGATAGAGGAACAGGTCTACAGTCGTAGCTCACCTTGTCTGTTAAGGATAATTTCAGCTGGATGACTACTTCAAATACTGGGGAAGGGATTGATGCTCCTGCCCGCCCTTCTACCTCTGTCTGTTACACTGGGACTGGTCTTCTCAGGGACCTTCCTGAGAGCTACATCTGTGCAGCCGGGTTGTGAGTGCCAGATTACTCTTCTTCACAGAAATGACTGAAAATAGAGGTTCCGAGAGGTAACTAAGTAAACGAGGGGCAGTAGAGCTAATAGTGGTCCTTTTGTCAGTGGGTTCATGCCCATCAGTGTGTCCTCTGGAGATGAAGCCAGTAGAGGTTCCCATGGAAGCTTGTCTCCTCCTGGGAGCCCCACAGGCATCTCCACAGGGTGGATGCTCTGGTAGCCTGTCAAATTAAATCTGGTTTACAGCCTTTTTTTTAGGGGGACACTTTTCTCTTTTTTTTTTTTCTTTTTTTTTTTCTTTTTTTTTGCCCCTCCACAACATCACAACACTTTTGGATGTATATCATGTCTCCATATGAAATTTTAATGGAAATTGTTGACTTATTAACCCATTGGGGTAACCATGAGCAACACATTCATGCGAGCTTCATTTTCCTGAGGTGGAAAGGAAAGCCTCTAACACAACTCTGAAGAAGGTGTATCATACTAGCTGTATCACAGCTATTTTTAAGGGTACAGAAACATCCTATGATGACAAACTACTTTGTTTTATTCTCTGAAATGTAACTGAATAGCAATTTCTGTTGCAGCTATTATATCCATCATGAAAAAATAAAGAAGTGATTTCAGCCTGGTGCAAAATCCAGGGTTAAACCAGAATATTTTACTGCATGTCATCTGGGCCCATAAGCTCATTTCTTCAGAAAAGACTTCAATTTTTGATTTTCTTACTTTGTTTCATCTTTGGTACAAATCCTAGGAAGGATGTTCTTCTGTAGCAGGGCTGTGAGAACCCAACCCAAAGCAGTCGTCTTGCCAAACACTGCCTGCCTGGCCTCTGCTGCTCATGAGATACTTGTGCTGCAGCTTCTCTGTAGAATAAAAGGTTTTTCAGTAAGGTTCTTCTCCTGTGCTTTTCTTTCTTACTTAGATTGCATGGCTGTTTAAGAAAGAGTTTACCACATACTCCAAATCTTTGGAGTGCCTAATATTGAGAGATATAAGGAGGATATGGAGGCACTTGTGAAATACTGCTTTGGTGATGCTGTGCAGGGATACGATGTTTGAAAATAATGCTACTGCCAATTCTAAAAGCTGAAGAATTTACCTTTATGATGAAAATGAAAAATGTCTAAAAGCTTGCTCATGCTTATGACAAGAAAATGATGTTTTGTTAGATAGAATATAGTTTAAAATATGTTATGGGAATTTACATTTTGTAAAGAAGGAGCTGCCAAACCAAATTAGTTTTGAATTCAGGAAACTTCTTGCTGAGGGATTTAGACAAGCCATATGGTACTCTCTTGAAAACATCAAGGCAAGGGAAGTATTCTGTGGGCTTTTATCACATTTTAGCCATTTTAAGAAGAAAATATGTTTTAATATTTTTATGTGTACAAAATAGCCCATATTGCAATTTAATGAGAAAGAAATTACATGTATCTAAGATAAATCTAGATATTTAAAACCTACTCAGATGCTTTTGACTTGTTATAAGGTGCCTTGTTTTGATTGTAATATACTGTATTTTTTCTAAATAGCTCTGATGGATATTAATTTTATGTTGGACTCATTTCAATACTGCAGCAGCCAATTTCAGATACTTACATAGACTGTCTAGAGAGGAAAAATAATTCTTGGAGCAGCTGCTGGTGCACAGAAGGCAAGGTCAGGTGTGAAGCTACTTTTAGGGACTTGTTGGTATCTCAGCCTCAAAGCAGAGGCGTGATGCTTATTAAATGATGCTTTAGGATTACTCCAAGGGAATAATGTGAATGGTGCTTCAGAAACCCTCTTACAGCTCTGCAGCCTGGTGGTCTGCCACCCAATTCAAAGCTTTTATGTGCAACTGTGCATTGCTTCTCTCTACCCCTCCCAGCCGTGCCACAGCTGGCAGCCCTTCTCGCTGTAGTGGGCAGGGTGCTGCCTGCCTGCAGATCTCTCCTGGGCTGTTTTAAAACATAGATAAAAGCAACTATGTCTGCTGGAAAGTGCTGAGATTCACTGGTGAAAACAGCAGTCTGTAAGTGGGAAGTTTGGAATTTCTAGGCTCTTACTGGCATCTTTTAGAAGTATACTTCTGAGTGCTGTTCCTGAAGGTCCAGGTTCACAGCCCTCGTGTGCAGAAGCTGCTGTTCCCATTCAGAGATCCGTGTCCGGCTCTTTGCAGCAGGGGCTGACTGGGGGATGTGCTGAAGCCCTGCTCTGGCATGGGCTATACCCAGTACCAGCACTAGGTCTCAAAATGCAGCCTCTTCACTCTTCTGTGGTTTGGTTTAGGCTGTGAACATCTATCTTTCAGGCTGAATCTGTGTATCAGATGCATTTAAGAAAAAGAAAGGAATATAAAAAAGAAAAATCAGCCTAAAGCTGATTTGTGCTTGTGAGAAGCTAAAGGCAGCTGTGCTTGCTGGAGAGTGGCGAGGGTTACTCTCCGATTTCATTTGTTTGTGTGTGTAGTGAGGCTGATTTGGGATTTTTTGTTTGGTTATTTGTTGTTGTGTGAGGTTTTTTGTTGTTGCTGCAAGACCTAATTAAGACCAACCTGAAATTGGATACATTATCCCAAATACCATTGATTCCCACCATTCACATATAACCCATGCCACACGTGCGGTGAGCATACACGCCTGCTGTGGCATCCCTCCGCTCTGGCAGACAAGCTGATACTGACATTTCTGCAAGGGCCGTGATCTCTTAAAAAAGGCAACTTCTAAAGAGTAAAACTTTGCAAAGTCACTTTTATCTTCACCGTGCGACATTTGGTTCCCATTAATTTGGAATAAAAAGGCTTGTTGTCACTATCAGGGCATTGAAAACATACATCATTCCCTGAGCTGTTCAGATGTGGTCAAAGCTCACATAAATAATTTTCTAGCCTTGGTATTTCAGGAAGGGCACCATCTGGCTTCAGAAAGGAAAAAGGAGTCCAGAACTAATAATTAGTTTTCAGAATTTCTTCAGAATAATTAGCTATAGGAGCTTTTTTTTTTTAATATATGGGCTAATTAGTGTGTGTTTTTACAGAAGCTGGCAACTATTAAAATGTTCTGCTTCTCACAGAAGACAGAAAAACAGATTTATTTTTTTTTCCTTTGGGGGCCAGATCCTTTGCCCTACTGAGCCATGCTAGCGTCGCTCCTCATGCTAAGAGATGGCTTGAAGTATCTATGAGATTGTTTTGGCCTTTCATAAAGTGTTTTCTGCCAGATTCCCAGCATGGTCACATTCATAGAATCATAAAGGTTGGAAAGGACCTTTGAGATCATCAAGTCCAACCTACAGCCCTACACCACCCTAACACTGAACCATCTCCTAAAGTGCCACATCCAACCGTTTTTTTTAAACGCGTCCAGATACGGTGACTCCACCACCTCCTTTGGCAACCCATTCCAGTGCTTCGCCTCTAGATACGTAGTGGTTATCAGGGGCTGTAGATAGCGGATGCTCCAGGAGTCCCCATGGGCACGATGCCTTTGAGAGCCACAGCACAGCAGAACAGTTTGTGACTAACTGACTCAGGGATGCTTTTTAACTTACCAAAAGCTGAAGCAGTCCCTTGTTGAGCCCTGTGTGAATGCTGTTTCTCTGCAGAAAACACAAGATGGCTTTTAGGAAGTAAAGAAGGTACCTCTCGTTTACTTTGCAGTGCTGTGGTATAAAGATGCATGCAAAGGCTCTGCCCATCAGTAGGTGATCTGCTTCAGCCTGGTGCTGCAGTAATTTGTGTGCTTGGCCAGCATATGGGCTACATAGCAAACACCTTGTGTTTGACGGTTGTTGCAAAATGGTGGTGCTCCAAGTACATGGTCACTGTCAAAAAATGGATAGCTAGCAGTGTACAGGTAGAAGCTCCTGACACAAATCAAAATAACTCAGGAGACCCATCTTCTGTGTTCCTGCTCAGGGAGAAGTGGCAGTATGGGCAGCAACAGTGCCTAAATGAGGAAATTGATAATTATGACCCAAATATGTCCATCAAAACTGCACGTTGAATTGTACTTAAAAGTGCAGCTGGGCATTAGTGCAGTTTACAATAGTATAATACACTGCAGAAACTGTGACACTGACTAAAACACAATTGTGTTTTCTGCAAAGAGTTTGACAGGTGTGTAGAGAAAGCAGTTGACTTTCATGCCAAGATGTGTGTTTTCAATGACAGTGTAAGTGTGGCCACTCTGCACTGGAAGCCACACATCTGACCGAGGAAGACTACCTGGAGGGAATTGCCATTTACTCAACCATTCACATCAAAATCTAAAATTACAGGCATGCAACTCTGTGCAACTGCTATAATTTCTGATACTGATGTTCAGGACTGTGGTGAAACGAGTGGTATGGTGTATTACCCGGGCAGTCAAAGTTTCTCTGCTACTGCAAACCACGTACCTGGTTTGTGACAAAGGCGTGTGCTGCGTGCCTGGAGTTGGGGGGCCCGTTGAACAGGGGTTCTGGAAGTAACAGTGGCTCCACAAGGGTCCTGAAGTGTTCCACTGAAAGTAGGGCTTGGCTGGGTGCCCGAGCAATCAGTTGATCATACCTCTTTATTATCTTACAAGTAGGATTCTGGACTTTGAGGGAGCTACCACAGTATGTATAATGATAGGGAGAGAAGCCTAGTCAGCATAACTGTTTTGAAGTAGTAATGCTGATGTTTTGTGCCTTTGTCGTCATACTGTGGGGCTATTTGTTCTTGGAGATAAATATGTGCATAAATATCTGAAAGACTGAAGTTCTGTATTGCTTCTGTTTGCATACACTTACAGTAACTCTTTGGTACCCTGTTGGGGACTACAGATAGGCCTTACATGTGCCACTGCTTTTAAACTTTATAGCAACATTGCATTTGCAGAAAGCAATGCCTATGGTTTAAAATTCTAGAAAGTAATTTGTATATTAATTTTAAAAATGAATAGAAACCGTACCTTGCATTTTCTAACCCTTCATGTTTTCTCCAGAGGGCAGCTGAGAGTAATTTTCTCAATAACTGGATGATACCTATGTGTTTTAATGTTATACTGGAAAATCACTGTAAACTGTGAGCCTTTCCACCAAATTTGAGCTGTGGTTGTATGGTCCTTTCCAACATTGTTTTCTGTATGCAGCACTGCTTCAAGCAATGTGAGGGGTTTTTGTTTTGTTGTGGTTTTTTTCTGTAAAACAATAAAGAATTCATGCAAAGAAGAGAAGTAATAGCACATCAGATGCTAGCTTATATATGCATGTGCATATGGAAATACATACAAGGTGGAAACAGACCCTGATATTTGGCAGCATTTCATACCATCGCACATGTCAGTAATATCCACAAGTAGAGATGATGGGCACTGGAGTCACACCAGCCTTACATATTTCCATATCTGTGTGTCTGTGTTTCAGCATTGAACAGTCTGTGTAATGGTAACGCCTTTTTATACATAGTTTGCAGTTTGTGCTGCTGACACACCTGCTAATTTTCAGCGTATTGGGTAAGAAAGGCACGGAAAGATGAAACTTTCAGAGACAAAGGTGATGCTGATTTATCCCGTTGGTGGAAGTGCACATCTGTTTCAGCTCATCCTCCTACAGCAGGAGACAGTTGCCAGTACTAGGGCTGTGGCTACAGGCATCTGTGAAATTTAAAAAGCTGTGTCTGTGAGGAGCCCATTAAATCTAAAGAGAGCCTCAGAGGAGCTGTCAGTCGCTTATTTTAGCATAAATCATAAGGATTTATAGCATTATACTTTCAATGAGCTTTTCCCCGCTCACACCTATGTTATTGTGTGATCAGTGAAATGATAGGTCTTGTCTCCAGGTAACAAAGACCTGTTGATGATTCGGGGAGGCTACATTCATCTCATCTGCATCACTTTGTCCTCTCCCTTATCAGCAGGGAATGCAGTTGGAAAACAAGGCAGAGCAGCCAAAAGCCTATCACCAGCTGGGGGATGTCCGTCCAACCAGAGCCACCTGATGGCACATAAAGTTGATGCTTTCCATTTACCAATTGACTTCCCTAATTCGGAAAGGCTGGGCATTTTCTGCTGAAAGCATATACAGCTTTTTCCACCCACTCAGTGTTACAGAAGGATAAATCTGTCCTTCATCTATGCCCTTTAAACTTGTGATTTTTGCAAGGATTTTTTTTTTTTTACGTGCTTAGCGTATGGTTTTCAGCACAGGTAAATGAAGCTCATTCACTAAAAGTAATATTCTGTACACATTATACACGTTACAGTCACGGTTTAAAATTTATTCTCTTGGTGCAATCTAGCTGATTCTTTGGGAATAAACACTGCTAAAACCAGCAAGTAGCAGGTCTGGGAAGTGTGACCGCAGTAGAGAATTGTGGCAAGTCACTGCCTGTCAATTAGCTGTGGACCCCACAGCCTTGGTGAAGGGCAAGTAGGAGGCACGGTATTGGATGCACAATTTTGGGTGCCTGTCTCGACAGAGCGTCAGTGGAATCTGCGTTGTGCACTTCTGCAAATTGCCTATCAAACTTGCTTTCACCAAATGTTTTATTTCTTACTTATTGGGGCGTATGGAATTATTACAGAAATACGATTGAGCTTCTGCAAATGTTTCAGAGCATTAAAGAGATAAAGAAAGAAGCAAAAATGATGCCTTCTCCCCACAGATTCTTCTCTCTTTGCTGGAAAACCTGTTTGCTGCAGAGCAATGAATGCTGATAGCAGATAGCAACCCTGTGGCAGAAGCTGCGAAGCTGAACCTTAAGATAGTTTTGTGTGAGTAAGCAAATGCCAAGGCGAATGTGCAGGTAAACAGAGAGGGAAAGGTTTGCAGATCTGGAACATACTCAGTAGCAGACGTCTGGCCTTTTTCTTTGTTTTAGGAATACTTAACAGAGCAAATCATGATCTGAAGTAGAGGAACAACAAGCATAGCTAAAAAATATTACATTATTGAAAACTCTCAGGCACTAATTTTCAGCTTGGAAGCATCCTAGATGGGCAGAAGGAAAGTGCCTCTTCCTGTAAGGAGGACTGGGGTAGTATTGATTTAACTATATTAGTTCTTCTGATTTTTTTTTTGTGACCTTGTTTTTTTACTATTTTTTTTCAGTTGCATTTATTTACTTTTAACTAATGTGATCAATGATATTATTTAATATTTTTCACACACACAGAATCACACATAATGTTAGAGGTTTGAAGGGACCTCAAAGATCATAATGAACCTCTGATTTTCTTTCTGGTACCTTGATTTTTCTCTTGAGACTCCTTCATGCTTAAAGTGTAAGAAAGGTATATATGTTTGGGGAAGTATATATTTTGTAAAGTCTAAATTGGTTTTACTTACCAAGAAATTTAATATTTTTTTAAAAAAAAATATTACCTTTGTAGTAGGAGGTATGGATAATTCCTCTCTGTTGTACTGCCAAGCCTTAGGTATGTTAACCACACAATTTTCACTAAGTGCAATAGAAAAGACACAGAAAGCAAGGGAGGAAAACCAAGTAGCTTTTATTTTGCTGTTGGCTCTGCCAATGTGACCACAGAGCCCTTCCATGTATTTTACTGGGAGTAGGTAAATTTCAGCATCAGACTTTGCTACGACACTCTAGTCTTTGTGTGCGTCCTTGCATCTGGCCAATGCCAGTGGGAAGAGAATGCTGCTTATCGGCAGCTTTTCCAAAGCTAGAGGCTTGCTTGAGCTATTTTTCCTTTGTTTTGATGCACAAGTTGGAGCACAGATCAATAAGGCCTATGCTTCTTAGTTCCTAACTCCTCAAACACTCGAATATGGAAGGTCCCTCTGCTCCCTTGTTCTCTGACCTGCTTATGGATCCTTACAGATCAAAATCAAAAGGGGTGTACTTACAAGGGATACTTGTATATAGACAAGCTAGGATATACTTTACTAGCATATATGCACTGTAATGTGTGTGAAAGAAAACCGTTTTCCCCCCTCTGTGGTTTTCATAGTTGGAGAGGAGCACCCTAGGTCAGGGACTCAGGTGCACCAGGTTTTTTTGTTAAATGGTGATCAACGTGAAGTCTTACCATGGTGCTATCATTGCACCTTCCCAAAAACAGTGGTGTACCAAATGGGATGCAGTGACCACCTCCTTGTAATTTTGCAGTCGCCTCTTCTTGTCAGTTTAATCCTGTGCAGGCTGGTGGGAAAAAGGTAATGGCTGTGGAGCCCAACTGTCTCGCTGCATGAGGAATAGTCCATTTGCTCCCAGCGTCCCCTGGAAGGAGCCAGCAGGTTTGGGCCCCCTTTGCCAACCTCTGCCCTGGTGCCACCATGAGTGCAGCCCCGTGTTTGAGGCCTCTCACTGCTGGGAGGATGGTACAAGTGGCAAGAGTTTAGCCACCTTTTCCAGAAAGTCGTTTTCCTTGGTGCACTGCCAACTTGACATCGACTTAAAATCTAGGATAACAGGGCAATATACTCAGAGTACCAAAACAAAATCTCCCATAGTTCTGATATGAAAAACATACACAGTTTAGCCTTTTATTCAGCATTTATGTATAAATTATGTGTTTATTCTGCACTATTAGCCCATGGGGTATATTGAACCACACTCTCAATATCGAGTTTTGAAAAAGCAGGAGAGCCAGCTGCTTTTCTAGTGTGCTATCTATTGACTATTTTTAAAAGGAAAAAAAGATTCCTGGCAGAATATAATGGGAGATTTTAGGTAATTATTTTTGAGCTACAGATTTTATTTGACTTAATAGAAACTCTTAAGTCCCTTTAAGCTGCTGGATACACAGCAGCATCACTGACTAGCATAATGATAAAGAACATTTGGAGTAGTTTTAGCAAATGGAGAAGTGCTTTGGAAGGGCAGCTGAGGAACATAACAGAAGTACACTGCAGCACCAGCCAGCAAGTAGTCTCAGAAAGAGTGAGAATTTTTACCGAGCTTTGTTTATCCCGTTTTGCCTTTATTAGGCAAATACCCTTTAAAGTTGAAAAAGTATACCCTTTAAAGTTGAAACTTGTTGCGGCTTTGACTCAGAAACTGTTTTCCCACATTTGCTGCTCATATCTGGGCAAATAGCTTGTATCATCAAGCTTGGATAAGCTACAACTCACTTCCCTGGCAGATGTGGTGGACCATTTGTAAAAAATCACACCATATGTTGGTAACTATTTTAATAAATAATTTCAGTTTTCCAGTATGTCAAAAGAAAAAAAAATAATAATTCATTTGGTCGTGGCTACATCTTGAACAGAAGCATTTATTAGAAGATGCATTGGCCATATTATCTCTTCCACTAGATAATTAGAGCTATCCTAAGCAATGTTTTGTAAAAATTTGTGTCACAGCAATTCATTAACAGTAGCCTTTATGCTGCAACATCAACTGTGGGAAGGATAACACAGCTGGGTTTTCTGCTGCTGACCATAACTTGCCAATGTTGGATGTGTCTTTTGACTCAGTTCCACCCAGATCTTGTGGAAACATTGTCTCTGCTAGCCTTATACTAATTCAAGCATTTTTAAGTAGATAAATGTTTTTTCCCTAAGACCTCTTTGTAAATATTTGCTTGGAATTATACTACATTTTTTCATACTTTCAGCAACACCACTATATATGTAACTTTTTTAAACCTGGAAGATTTAGTCAGAGAACTTGAAAATTTAAACCCACAAATTGTCCTGCATAACAAATCTGACTTGTTTTGGATTAGTACTGAATCCAGAAATAGGGTTACATAATTCTGAGCCAAAAGCCTAGGATTTCCATAAAATAGTGTGATTAGAAGGCCACTGGAATCACAGGTAATGTTTTGGGGTGGAGATTTGTGGAAAGAAGCTTAGGACTTTCCCTTTGAAAGGAAAATTTTGCTGTGACAAAACTCATGCAGTAGTACAAAGGCATTGGTGGCTTTCATAGGTTTTCCTTCCAGTTCTTTAGTAGATTTTGGAGCCTTCCTGATTTAAGAGAGAATGGGTTAAAAAGCAGAGATACACTTACAATTGCCAAGCAAAACAAAGCTTTGCTGGTCCTGTTTCAGAGCTATTGGTGTTAGAATTTTCCTTTGTCTTCTTGGATCTGGGCATTGGAACAGAGGGTGAAGTGGGAAGGTAAGAAGGTTGATGTGCTGACACAGTAATTCATTTTGCAGAAGCATTTTGTGTCACTTACTGAGGTTTGAACTGATCATTTGGTTTCAAGCTTTGCAGAAGCTAATGCTAGAAACAGCTTTTTTATGTAGTTTGAAAAGCTTTGCTGACTTGGAAAGCAGTATCAGTTTTATTTTAAGTGACAACAATAATGCATTTAATGATGGACTTTGAATTTTAAACGAGTATGATTATGTACAAATTTCTTTTGCATACCTATCAAAAATCTTAGAAACTTCTGATGATTATGATTACTGTCATGATTATTGCTTTATATATAATATTTGAAGTTCCCAAGCTGACAAAGGGTTATTAGTCATCGTTATTTAGATGCAATCTACATGTTTTAGTACATTCAGACTGAAGAAGCTTTTCTTCTGTACGTTCTCCAGTGTGCTCTTTTAGCAGCAAGGATGATAGAAAATGCTCAGAGAAATGCTCAGTGTGAACCTCCCTAGGGTAAAGCTTACAGTAATGATCACCCCTGTAAACTGCGTGCTGTAGCATCTACTACAAACCATTTGCTTTTGAAAGGATAGAACTTTCTAAGACTTCCACCTTACAGATTGAAATTTTCCTCAATCTTTTCAAAAGCTCATGCTAAATTATTTCCAAATCAAGCTACAAGCAAAGATTACAGGAAGGAGCATACAAGTAAAAAACTGTATTTTGGTGTCGCAAGTGTGTGTGGGGGGGGAAATACCAAAATACTGAAAAAGCTGAATATTTTGCAATATTAGAGCAGGAATAACCCTCACTGAAATAAACAGCAGTTTAGTGGTTTGTGAATAGGCATGCAAAACCTAGACTTTTATTTGGCTAGGTTATAGGACTTTGAAAACTGTGGTTGAAGTACTTCATGGGATTTTGGACCTAAAAAACTCATGGAGGCTCCAGCCTCGAGCTCGCACTGAACTATAAAGAAAAGCACCAGTGAGAAGCATGTTCTGTCCTTTGTCTTCTTGACTGGAGATGGAGGAGAGGGCTGAGGATTTCTTTATTAATAAGATGATAGGGCACATGCAGGCTTGGTCAGATGGGACAGGTTATCTCAGGTAGTTTCTAATCTTAGCTGGTTTGTTTGAACTGATAAGGAAAACATTTGATTTGTATAGAATTTGAAACAAGTAGGAGCATATTAGTTGTGTTCATAGGACAGAGAGTTTCTCAATTTTGATGTTTTTCCTTTAGTATTTCACCTGTTTCCTGATGTGTACCGCCTGATGCCTTGATGTTGCAGGGTGCCAAGCCCTGTCTTGCACCCTGGCCTGAGTACCTGGCCAAAATCAGTGTTAAGCCCATAAGTGCTCCTGGTTGTGCGGGTTTGGCTACTCCTATCTTTTGGACTTAAGTAGGTGTTTTCTTTGGCCAGCTTGTCAGAAGAGAACTCTGGCATGTCACAACCATGTTTTAGGTTGCGTCTTTGAGAAAAGAACCCACCCAATCCTGAATGTGTATTCCCATTCGGTTACTTCACATCTTCAAAAAGCTCAGTTTAGCAGTGGCAATTCCAAGGGGTAATTGCTGTCTATTTTATCAGTGCTTACAAGATGATTAAGGGTTTCTTCTTTTCTTTGGTGTTAAAATTGCCTGCTCTCAGCATTTAAAACTCGTTGAAGGAATGCTGTGATAAAGTTTAAGAAACTCTACAACAAGTTCTGTTACGTTGTTTTGCAAGTGTATGTTACATTAGATACTGTTGGATATGTTTAAATGCAACTAGTTTCCCTCTTTAATAATATTGATGATTCTTTTGTAACTAATAGTCCTTTATAAGATCTAGTCACCCATGTGTGGATTTGTTTCACTGTTTAAACAGGTAGGGATAAGAAACAATGTAGTCTTTATATAACCTATATCAGGTAACATATCCACAAACACCCATTTTCATTGTCTTCAGTCTTATTTATGTGATGAAGGTAATCAGTGTTTGAATTTTCTTGGAGATGTTTGCGCTTCTTCCCTGTTTTGATGCTCAGAATGTGAAACAAGGAGTGATCATAACCACCAAACTGAAATGTGGGCTGTCATACACATGAATTTCGACAAGACAAGCCTCTTTTTTATTTGCTTGCTTTAAACCGGTCTTCTGACATCCTGAAGTGCATCTTGTGTTTTCTGTGCAGTGTCAGAAGATTAATCACCAAGGGCACATCTGTGGAAACTGCACATAAGAGTGCCTGTTGTAGCTCGTGTGAAGAGGCTTGTTTTCAGTAAAGCTAGCTGGATCACAACAAGTTTGTTGAGAAAATGACACCTGGGCCCCTGTTGCAGAGGTCTGCAAACTCAAGACTGAACATGTTTGGCTCCCAGGCTGTTGTGACTTGGTAAAAAAAAAAGGTAGTTAGAGTCCCATTATATCCATAAAGGACTTGCCATTCTTTCAGCTGACTTTGTCAGGCCCAGGTAAGGGAACATGAGATCCATGACATGTTTGCTCTATTTTTTTTTTTCTGTGCTCCCATGATCAGTGTTGTCTTCAAAGTTTACTAAGTGTCTTACAGGACAAGTTACTTTTTACCATGGAGTAAAAATAGTTAAAAGTTGAGTCCTGTCTGAGAAGTCCAACTTTCATGCAGCGTGAAAGGTGGCCAGCAAGGTGGGAGGCAACTTTGCAGAAAAAGTCCTGGGAGTCATGATGGACACCAAACTGAATGTCAGCCTGCAGTGTGCCCTTGCAGCAGAGAAGGCTGGTGGTATGCTGGACTTCATTAAGCAAAGTCTTGCCAGCAGGCTGAGTGAAATGATCCTTTCCCTCTCTTCATTGCTGTTGAGGCCACATCTGGTATTGTATATCCAGTTCTGGGCTCCTCAGTGCACCAGAGACATGGACGTACTAGAGAGAGTCCAGAAAAGGGCCATGAAGATGATGGACGTGGAGCATCTCTCCCATAAAGAAAGTCTGAGAGAGCTGGGACTGTTGAGCCCAGAGAAAAGAAGAGTCAAAGGGGATCTCATCAATGTGTACAAATACCTGAACAGAGGGTACAAAGAAGATGGAGCCAGGCTCTTTGCAGTGGTGCCCAGTAATAGGACAGGATGCAATGAGCACAAACTGAAATGTGGGATATAACTCAACATCAGGAAACGCTTGTTTCCTGTGGGGGTGACTGAACACTGGCACAGGTTGTCCGAAGAGGTTGTAGAGTCTCCATCCATGGAGATACTCAGAAGCCATCTGGACGTGGTCCTGGACAACTGGCTGTAGGTTGCCCTGCTTGAGCAGAGGGTTGGACCAGGTGACCTCCAGACATCCCTTCCAACCTCAGTCAATGTGTGATTCTGTGAACTCTCTTTTTTCTCTAAATAGTGCTTTTAATTAAATGGAAAATACTTTTCAGTGTTAAAATACACTTTAAGGCATTATCAGTATCCACAGTTGGTATGGTAAGTACCTGCTGTCAAGTCTTGTTTCACTTAAATCTAGAGAGTTTTTTTCTAATCCATTTTGCATTGTACAACATCCAGCTGTCATTCATATCATATGTCATGCATAGTCTTAAAAAAAAAAAAAAAAAGAGAAATTACTGTTAATAAAAGCGTGACCAAAGAAGAGCAATGAAGCTGTGAAAACAAGTGCGATGAGGAGTGACTGAGGAAACTGAGGTTGTTAAGTCTGGAGAACATGAAACTAAGAGGAGGCCTTACGGCTAAAAGGAAGTTGTAGTGAGGTGGATGTTGAGAAGTGGCCTCAGGTTGTGGCAAGGGAGGTTAGGACTGAGTATTAGGAAAGATTTCTTCAGTAAAGGGGCTATCAAGCATGACCCCTGGGAATAGGTTGCCCAGGAAAGTGATAGTCACCATCAATGGAGGTATTTAAAAGTTGTGTAGATGTGGCACTTAGGGACATGCTTTAATGGTGGACTTGACAGTGTTGGATTTGTGGTGGGAGTTAATGATCTTAAGGGGCTTTTCCAGCGTAATATGATTGGGTTTCCAAAAGGTGATTTCCTGATTTTGAGAACATGTAATTACTGTTTTTGTGAAATAATTGATGTTTCCTAAAGGAAATAATTTAGTCTGTTACCTAAATTAATGTTCGAGAGGACCTATGTGTCTGCCTGCATAGCTGAAATCCCTTTAGGGAGGCAGAAAGCAAAATCCTCCTTCAGCGATGATATCAAGCAAATTAATAAAATATTTATTTCAGAAGGCAAAGCTTTTTAACCTCCCACAGTATACTAACTACAAGCTAATCGAGGCAATCTGGCAATAAAATGGGAGGGCCAAAACCTCAAGTAAAGATTTGGAGTGCTAATCCTAATTTAGAATTTTCAAAGTACTTTGCTACAGTTTCCAAAGTAGGTGCTAAATGGACGTAATAGCTCTTCGGTTTGG
This sequence comes from Trogon surrucura, assembly GCA_020746105.1. NCBI lineage: Eukaryota > Metazoa > Chordata > Aves > Trogoniformes > Trogonidae > Trogon > Trogon surrucura. The sequence continues at coordinate 124,156,873 of CM036617.1, read as the reverse complement.
ACACTTCCATTCTAGAAGCTGCTAATTGACCTCCCCTGCTCCCTGCTGGTGATTGCTGCAACGTAGCAGCCAATGTGTCCTGCTGTTCTCTAGTAATGAGACCTTGCTCCTTGGGTCTAGAAAAATGTAATAGAAAGCATCACTGCTGAACCTGCCAAGGCAGAAGCAGTAAAAAAAATCAAGTGCAGAAGGAATGTACGGACATCTTTTAGAGGTAAAACATCGCTTAAATCAGTGGGTGACAGGGTACTGAGGGAGGTTCAGCTGCCCAGTTTCCCATTGCTTTAGTAACTGGAAGTAATCTGTGCTGTGGGTGAGGCAGCCGAGCAGGTGGGTGAAGGTGAGTTTCGGGCAGTACCTCTGCTAGTCCTAGTTTTCAGATACAGGTTCATAGTCTCCCATGGATTTTGCATCTAAAGGGTGTTTGATCAGCACTTGTTCTGTTTCAGACTTGTCACAGAAAATGTTACCCTTAAGCTCTTATAAAGGGTGTTTGCGGCAAGAAAAACATTCAGTATCATACGGAAGGTAAAGGTGAATATCGTGGGTGCTTTCTTCCCGTTTCCTACAGTTTTTCTTATTTCCTTGAGAAACATCAGCTTGCTGATTTTCAGTTACTCACCTTCTTATATGATCCTGTTGGTTTAAAAATGATAATTAGCCTTAATTATGACCCGCATCCATATAGTCTTGGTGAGGATCTAAAATAACAACAGCACCTCCTCTGCCTTTAAGCCTCTGATCAAGTAGCCAGATTTTTGGTTTTGTCACCCAAATATGTTTGGTTCTTCCTGTATGAGACACAGAGAGGGGGTTAAGGAAGGATGCCAGCTAGGTCTGCCATGGGGACATGGAAAATACTGTAATTAAAAGCATCAACAGCAAATGCCACATCAATTTAGCAGTGTCCTACTGGGATCTTTCTCCGACTTGTCATACCTCCTGATGCTGCTGATTTCTTCCCCGGGTCTGAACCTACGTGAAAAGGTTTCATCTGGGGGTTTCTTCAGCACTGGATCAAAGAAGGGGAAGTGAGTTAAACCTGAGCCTGCTCAAACCTGTAGGTGAAGACATGGGAAGAAATGTTGCTGGGTTTACCTGATATATAGCTGTAATTTATAGCTGGTTCAAACAGAATTTCTCTCAGCATACATAGGACGAGATCCTGCCTCTAAATGAGTGTTGTTTTTTAGCAGTGCTTTCTCAGTTTTAGAAGGCAACATCAGAAAATCATGCAGGGGAGCTAGCTGAGTTCTTAATTATCTACAGAAATGTGTCTCAGAAATACAGCAAGGCGGGGTGTACAGGGTGTGATGTCTGCTGACTTCTTGTAGGGTTATTGCCTACACTTGCATTAGTGCCCAGTTAATGAGATACGAGGGCCTTGGCATTGACCCTGTGTTATGTTAGAGCATGGACCATTACGTTATGTATTTGGAGATCCTCCTTTCATTTTCTGATTCTTAGAATGAGCTGAAAACTATATAAAGGCTCCTAAGTGATGACTGAAGGGCTGTCATGTAGTCATTTTCTTCTGTTTTCTTCCTCATACCACTATTTATAAATATATCTAATAGCAATAGAGAGAGGATTTTCCAGATGTGTCGAGGTGTTTGTTTGTTTCTTAAATTTTTAGGTTTGCAAAGCTGTTTTGTGGAGATTACTGCAGTTCTTGCAGTGAAAGTTTGCAGTTCCTCAGCTAGTTTGTGCTCCTTCGATGTCCTAGATTTGTTGCTACTGAAGTGGGAGGAGAAAATTTTGCAGCAGAACCTCTTGTATTCTTGTAAGGACCATTCCTCTGTATTTAAAGTAAAGCCTGTGTCTTTTCAGTTCTGTGTTAAAAAATTCCTGGGAAACTGCATGATTTTAATTTAGGACGAATTTATGTCAAGACATGAGTTGTTTTTTGGGGTTTTTTTGGAAAGGGAGTGTTCATCTTAATGAAGGCCTTTCAGATGAAGGAGTTCTAAAATCAGATGCCGGTCTTTCTCTTTATCAGGCCATTCATTAATGACCTGCTCCAAATGCTGTAAATGTAAATCCTTTCCAGAAACAGTTTCATTCACACTGGTGAGGCTATTTGTCAAGTCTTTAGGAGTGTATACTTGTTACCTTAGCAACTTGCAGGGGTTAATCTGGTGTCTAGGGGAGAAAAACATTACAAATCCCACAGAGTCATTTTGTTTTCACCTAATGACAAGGAATATATCCTGGCAGGGTGAGCAGTTTCTGTTTCTCTATGTGATGCAAAATGCCATTGAAGAATTTTGAATTACTAAATGACACTTGACTGGAATTTGAATGGGTACTAACCAGCTTACTGATTGAATATATATTTGTAAGTCTCTCGTAATTTTGCACCCATGGGAGAGAGGAACCAAAAAGGACGTTTTTTTCTTGCTCTAGCAGAAATGAAAATTGGGATTCAACTTGCAAAGCTGAAATTGTGTTGTCCTTCTCCTGGAGATCAGAATAAAGTCGAGTGCAAGAGAAGGCCAAAGAAAAAATTTGTTCCAGCTTTGAATTTTACTTTGACTTGTAGTTTGATTTCATAAAACATTGGTCCTGTTTCCATAAAATTGAAGTTAGCCGATTTGTTCACAAAGATTTGTGTTTCTTTCTTTGAGATTGCACTTACTCAGCACCATCTAGTGGCCCGGCTGCTATTGTCGTTTACAAAACAGCTGGTCTTCGTAAACCATACGGCAAATTAGAGCGTACAGCCCTTGTAGTGTGAATGATGTACCCAAAGTATGTTTGTGACTAATTATGTAACAGAATCAGAAGGTTAGCAGTTGTTCAGTTGAAAAGGAATGGTGCGAAGGGAAGAAAGTTTAAGGTATGTGCGGTAGTGGTGCCTGTTGTCTTCTGTGTTCCTTTAGTCCACTGAGCTCCAGTCTGCTTTGCTGCTTCTCCGCCTTACTTTGCGATGCCTTCTAGGTTGTAAGCTTCTCTAAGGCGGGATTTTGTAATACTCTTTCTTTCTGCAGTACCAAACACAGCACAAATCACAGCCTGATTGTCACTGTGATACAAATGGCAAATATGAGCAGGTGTGAACAGTGAGCTCTGAAGTCCTTACCTGAGGAAAATGCTCTAGAGTCTTTCTAATTTAAATTGTAGGCAGAGAATTTAGTGTTTTACTCTTTGAAAATACTTGATTTTGTTTAAAGAGAAAAAAAAATCCCTTGGGAAAACCTCCTTATAGAGTGTACATGTGCAAAAAGCAAGAGAATTGCCAGGTCATCCCAGTGGCTGCCTCGGTGATCAGGAAAATGTAAAGGGTCTGGTCTTTTAGGGTGCATGGGAATAGGTTTGCTTCTTCCAGATTTAGCAAGAAGGGCTGAATCTCTGGAAAAATGAGTTCTCAGGAAGCCTGGGTGTTTCTGAGGCCCTGGCTACATCACAAGTATCCTGCTACTCTCTCTTAAATGAGGTTTCTTCTGCAGCAAGCTTTTGATTTGTAGCTCGGTTTGCAAATGAAGGAGGGAGCAAAGGGGCAAGATCCTGAGTCTCTGAGCAGGACAAAAGCCACAGCACGTGGGTGAGAGCAAGCTGCCAGTGTACTTGCTCAGTGACACCATGCA